>CM074724.1:38474806-39674806 GCA_037306005.1 Rhinophrynus dorsalis
CTGCGGCATGGGTTAACCGGGCCTTTGCAGTCTGGACTGAACAACTCACCCTAGCTGTACGTCGAAGTGATTCTTCTTCGGATATGTTGAGGCTTCTTGCCAACATATCTGAGGCCCAGCACTATGTTTCTGCTGACTTATTTGGTGCTATCCATCTGGTGGCAAGGGTTTCCACCATGTCTGTGGTTGCCAGACAAGTTCTTTGGCTCAAGATCTGGGCTGATGACACCGCTTCTAAGAAAGCCTTGCTGTCCTTGCCCTTTAAGGGTACATCCTTATTTGGGCCAGATCTTAAGGAGTGAGGCCACTGGGGGTAAGAATACTCATTTGCTCTTGGTCCCCAGGAAGAAAACTCCTCTCAAGCGTAACAGATTTTTTCATCCCTTTCCCTCAACTCCACGTGCCTCCTCCAAGCCCAAACAGCAATGGAAGCCCAAGGTCTCCTCCAAGCCCAAGACTTCAAGACTTCTCCGGCATGACTCGCCGAGCCCAGGTCCCCATTCAGCTGTGGGTGATCATCTTTGTCACTCTCACAGCATTTGGGAGGATTTAGTGGTGGACCCGTGGGTTTTACAAGTAGTTGCAGAAGGGTACAGGATCCCTTTTGTCTCTCTTCCTCCTTTTCGCTTTTTTCCCTCTCATACGCCCCAGGTCGTGGAAAAACGCTGTCTCTTCAATGGCACTATCCAGTCTCTTCTGGATAAGGATGTTCTGGAACCCGTTCCAGTTTAGGACAGTGGTACAGACTTTTACTTAAACCTCTTCGTAGTGTCCAAGAAGGACGGTGGTTATCGTCCAGTTTTGGACTTGAAGGATCTCAATTCCTTTGTGATCCGGTCTCATTATCACCAGGAGTCCCTGAGGACGGTGATTGCTGCTATGATTCCGGGGAATTTCTTGCTTCTCTGGACCTTCAGGACGCATATTTACATATCGCCATTCATCCAGATAGCCGGCAGTATCTCAGATTCGCCTGCAACCAAGGGCATTTTCAGTTCTCATCTCTTCCCTGTGGTCTGACTACAGCGCCTCAGGTCTTCAACCGTGTCCTGGGAGCCTTAGTGTCTGTCCTCCACCGGGACGGCATCAGAGTTACTCCATACATGGACGACCTGCTTCTGAAAGCCCCCTCTGCGGAACTTCTTCATCAGCAGGTTGTCACGGTATTTGAAGACTCTCAGACTTAAGGTTTGGTAAAAACATAACTTTATTGAAAAAGTTAAGGCAATCCCATAGGGAATCATACATATATAACAATACAACACGTAATGACAATATGAATGGGTTCTACCAGCCTTGCCAATACTACCAGGTAAGGCAACCAAGTGACAGTCACAAATATAGCAGTAGGCTCTACCGACCTTGCCAATACCGGGTAAGGCAACCGTGAGGTGTAACGTACCAGTTCTACCGGCCTTACCAATACCGGGCAAGGCAGCCTGAAGGAGTACTGAGAGTAGGCTCAACCGGCCCTGCCTATACCGGGTAAGGCAACCTTAGAGATGTACCGTAAGTAGGTTCTACCGGCCTTACCAATACCGGGCAGGGCAGCCTGAGGGAACACCAATAGTAGGCTCTACCGACCCTGCCTATACCGGGTAAGGCAACCTTAGAGATGTAACGTAAGTAGGTTCTACCGGCCTTACCAGTACCGGGCAGGGCAGCCCACAAGAGGAGACCAAGCTGTCAGATGACAAAGACAATAGAGTGGAATAGGAATCAATGGTCTCGCTCAAGCAGAAATCTCCAGACAACTGCAATAATAAGTTGGATAGCAACCGGCCCTCAGTGTCAGAATAGTCAAGGAGCAAACCAGCGTCCTCCCGCTGGGACTAACTGTAACATAACCCACCAGGTTTAGTGGAGTAACCCAGCGTCCGCACGCAGGGACCAACAGTATATAATGCCACCAGGTTTAATGGAGTAAACCAGCGTCCGCACGCTGGGACCAACAGTAATCAGAGTCACCAGGTGTAATGGAGAAAACCAGCGTCCGCACGCTGGGACCAACAGAAAATGAACCACCAGGTTAAATGGAGTAGACCAGCGTCCGCACCCTGGAGCCAACAGTAACATGAGCTACTAATTTAGAAGGAGTAAACCAGCGTCCGCACGCTGGGACCAGCAGGGATTGAGCCACCAGTTTAAATGGAGTAAACCAGCGTCCGCACGCTGGACCAACAGTAATTGAGACACCAAGTAATGAAGTAAACCAGCGTCCGCATGCTGGACCAACAGAAATTGAGCCACCAGGTTAAATGGAGTAAACCAGCGTCCGCACGCTGGGACCAACAGTAATTGAGCCACCAGGTTAAATGGAGTAAACCAGCGTCCGCATGCTGGACCAACAGTAATTGAGCCACCAGGTTAAATGGAGTAAACCAGCGTCCGCATGCTGGACCAACAATAATTGAGCCACCAGGTTAAATGGAGTAAACCAGCGTCTGCACGCTGGACCAACAGAAATATATTGCCGGAGCGAACAAGCACAATGTCGCCTCGGCGACAGGGGAAGGAGCGAGAGCCCTGAGACCAAGCGGAGGCTAACCGGAACGAGCACCGCTACACTGACAGATGACCGGAACAGAAGGAGCCACGGAAAGCAACCGGAACCGGCTAGAGAGACAAGCAGGCAGGAGACTCAGGAATGAACGAGGCTGGAACACTGGAACACCGGAACGCAGGATCCTCAGGCCCAAGCGCCTGACAAGCAGGTCAGAACAAGTAATGTCAGAGACACCACGAAAGGGCAACCTGGTAGTGCCCAGACTGTGTTTAAAAAGGCTGTGTGAGGTGGGCTAACAGCAGGCAGCCAATGAGGAACTTCCAGCAAGTGATAGACACAGGATAGCACGAATCACGGGCACCGTGATACAGGTTCAGGACTGCATTCATGCTGTCACCTATCATGGGTGGATCATCAACTTAGCAGAGCATGGTGTTTCTCACGGAAGAAGTGGCTCATCAGATCGCACACAGGATTTTGGCTGTTCTAGCTCAAGATCCAGTTCCAGCCAAGAAGCTATCCTCTCTGGTGGGGAAATTCATCCCCTCTATCCTCTCTGGTGGGGAAATTCATCCCCACCATGGAAGCAGTCCCTTTGCCATGGCTCACACCAGGGAGCTCCAGCGGTTTGTGATCCATGTATGCAAGGGTCAGACGGACCTTCTGCAGACGTCAGTATCCCTCCCTCTTCATGTGGAACTGAGTTTGTCGTGGTGGCTTGACCTCTCCAATCTCCTGAAGGGCAAGTCCTTCCTGATACCCTTCTGGACCATGGTGACGACAGATGCCAGCCTCTCCGGCTGGGGAGCAGTCCTAGGTCACCTGAGTGCTCAGGGACGGTGGTCTCCGGAGGAATTTCTCCTTCCCATCAATGTATTGGAATTTCGGGCGATATTTCATGCCCTTCATCACTGGACTCCCCAGCTGGAAGAATGCCCAGTCCGGGTTCAGTCCGACAAAGCCACGGCTGCGGCTTACATCAACAAGCAAGGTGGAACAAGAAGTCTCGCCGTTTTGTTAGTGGACAAGGCTATTTTGTCCTGGGCAGAAAAACACGTTCCTGCTATATCCGCAGTGCACATTCCTGGTGTAGACAACGTCATGGCTGATTTCCTCAGTCGACACACAGTGGACAGCAGAGAGTGGGAACTGCATCCAGAGGTGTTCAACCTCAATGTTCAGAAGTGGGGTCTTCCTTGCATCGACCTGATGGTGACAAGCCACAACCGGAAGGTTCCAATGTTCTGCTCTCGCTGGAAGGATCTTCTAGCTCTAGCGGTGGATGCCATGTCCATTCCTTGGTTATTTACTATGGCTTACATCTTCCCTCCCCTCCCCATGTTACACAGGGTATTACGGAAATTGTGACTGAGCATTTTCCAGCATTCTGGTTGCTCCGTACTGGCCTCAACAAGTTTGGTTTCCGGAGCTTTTTGATCTGTCAGTGGCGGAGCCGTTCTGACTCCCCTCTCATCCGGATCTTCTCCTCCAGGGTTACCTGTGGAAAGAGGACGTTCATCGTCTAGATTTGACAGCTTGGAAATTGAATCCTCAATATTGATGAAGAAAGGTTTTTCTTCTGGTGTGGTGGCTACCATGCTTAGTGCTCACAAGCCAGTTTCCTCAAAGGCCTACCATCGTGTCTGGTCGACCTTCCTATCTTGGTGTGCCGATAGGGACTTGTCTCAGGAATTTGATCTGCCCACGGTCTTTGCCTTCTTGCAGGACGGTGTGAATAAGGGCCTCAGTTTGAGTTCCCTTAAGGTTCAGACTTCTGCTCTCTCTGTTTTCTTTCAGAGGCGCATTGCTATCCTTCCTGATGTCAAGGTGTTTTTCCAGGGCATTGCTCATACTCGCCCTATCTTTAAGGCTCCTGCTCCTCAGTGGGATCTTAATCTGGTTCTGGGTGTCCTTCAGCTCCCTCCCTTTGAGTCCTTGGCTACAGTTCCTCTACGCCTTCTGATGTGGAAAATGGCTTTTCTCCTGGCGATCATGTCTGTTCGCTGTGTCGCGGAGTTGCATGCTCTGTCCTGTTGACCACCATTTTTGGTATTTCAAAAGGACAAGGCGGTGCTTCGCACCTCTCAGGAGTTCCTTCCCAAGGTGGTTTCGGAGTTCCACATCAATCAAGAGATTGTGGCACCCTCTTTCTGCCCTGACCCCACCTCTGACAAGGAGAGGGATCTCCAGTTAGACGTGGTTCGTTGTCTCAAGTTTTATGTACATTGCACTGAGTCTATCAGGCAATCAGACTCGCTGTTCGTCATTGCTGAGGGTCCCAGGGCAGGAACACCTGCATCCAAAGTAACTATTGCTTCTTGGATCAAGTCCACTATTCATAAGGCTTACAAGCAGAGGATGAAGCCTGTCCCTTTCAGGGTCATGGCTCATTCTACTCGATCTATTGGGGTCTCTTGGGCTTACAAGAATCAGGCCTCTGCTGATCAGTTGTGCAAGGCTTCCACCTGGTCGTATGTGCACACCTTTTCTAAGCACTACCATGTTGATGTGTTGGCATCGGCTGATGCCAGCTTTGGGAGGAAAATCCTGGAGGCAGTTTTGCCTGTATAGGATCTTCTTCGGTTCTTGATGCTTCCTTCACTTTTGAGTCCTGTTGTCTCTAGTTCAGTGTGCTGTGTAACAGTTTGGGGTGTTGTTTACCCCTGTTCAGTGTCCGTTGACACTTTATTGTTGTTGGGCTATCCCTGATCTGATGGTTCATTTACGCACTGGTGACTTTGAGGGCCTTGTTCCTGGTCCTTGCCTACTTACCACCTCTGGGAAACTCAATGGTTGAACATCCCAAAGTTACCAGTAACCTGTATTGGATGACAGAGAAAAGAGGATTTTAGTCTTACCTGTTAAATCCTTTTCTCTTAGTCCATACAGGTTACTGGTCTCCCACCCTGTCAAGAGACCATGCTTGGCTCTCCTGTGGAAGACCGTGGGGGTCCTTCGGGATCACACTCACAGGAGTCTTCTTTCCTTCCATTATCTAGTCATAGTTAGTGTCTCAAATCTTTCTGGAGTTGGTTGGCTAGCTGCAGCCAAGGAGGGAAGGTAGGCTCCACCCCCTGCAGTCATTTCTAGAATTGTTCCTGCCTACTTAAAGGGGCGGATCGCCTACCCAAAGTTGCCAGTAACCTGTATGGAGTAAGAGAAAAGGATTTAACAGGTAAGACTAAAATCCTCTTTTATCTCACAAGTCTGTACACAGAAAATAAATATCCTGAATCACATCACAATGTCCCTTCCCAGATGACAAAGCAAAAGAAGAAACCGCACTCATCAAGACAGGAAGATCAGGATAAAAGCAGCTTTATTTCACCATCAGACACGGATGACACACAAAGACATAGATCAAACTCATTTCGCATGTGGTGAAGAGATGTGTAATGGATGTAGATGGGATGTGTAATGATGTGTAATGGATGTAGATGGGATGTGTAATGGATGTAGATGGGATATGTGATGATGTGTAATGGATGTAGATAGGATGTGTAATGGATGGAGAAGGGATGTGTAATGGATGGAGAAGGGATGTGTAATGAATGGAGGAGGGATGTGTAATGAATGGAGGAGGGATGTGTAATGGATGGAGAAGGGATGTGTAATGGATGTAAAAGGGATGTGTAATGGATGGAGGAGGGATGTGTAATGGATGTATATGGGATGTGTAATGGATGGAGGAGGGATGTGTAATGGATGTAAAAGGGATGTGTAATGGATGGAGAAGGGATGTGTAATGGATGGAGAAGGGATGTGGGAGAAGGGATGTGTAATGGATGGAGAAGGGATGTGTAATGTAGTGATTCTCAACCAGGGTGCCGTGGTACTTTGGTGTGCCACAATCATTAGCTAAGGGTGCCCAATGTTCTCTACGAAGACATTTACAAAAAATGTCAATATTTACTTTTAATTGTAGATTTACGGAAATTGTTATGCACAATATGTTTATTTTTGTTATTATGATTGTGAGATCTAATAATAATTGTATATTTATATAAATATGTTAGGGGTGCCCCCAAAACGCCAGATTGCCTGTTAGGTGTGCATCGAGTAAAAAAAGATTGAGAACCACTGGTGTAATGGATGTAGAAGGGATGCCCTCCCTTACACATCACCAGCAGTCTGACTATCCTGAAGTGTAAGAACATCCTCTCTGTTTGCCCATTGGGAAGCAGAGAGGATATGCACAGACTTCAGCACCACAAACCCTTTCAGTTCCATAGGTATGTGCACTGCATACCCCTGTGGCACTGAAAGGGGTAAAAAGGTTGTCATAAAAGAGTTGCACATCCCTCTTGTCCTCAGTTGGTTTAGCACATCTCTTTTACTACAATTTTTTTTACCCATTTCAATGCCACAGGGGCATGCAGTGCACATCCCTATGGTACTGAAAGGGGTTAAGGAGCTTCTGTCTCAGCTCTCCAGAGTAGAGACAGCAAAATGTCCTCTGGCTCCAAACGGAGCACAGGGAGATCCCAACCTCTCAGGTAGGTGGTTTGGACTGTGAACTGTGACACCAGAGGCTGCTATCAGAGCTTAGTGCATGTGGTGCCATATTAATATATAAACACCCCATGAATATGACAGTAGCTCATTAACCTACATTTCCATATGCAAATGAGCCATTAACAGACAATATCATAAACCTGTTGAAGGCATGGTAAATTCATGGCGATGTTGGTGGATTTTGACAGACTGGTGGTGGATTCACAGAGATATGATGGAGAAGACACCTTAGTGTATGCTGTTGACATGCCATCTACACCACTTTGCCACCATATCAACATCCTGGCCACTTATCACCTATTATCGCATCTCCCAAGTGTCAGCAACAGGCTAAAGGTGACTGAGCATGCTCGGAAAAATCATGCACAATCCAGGGAAATTATATACTCAAATAATGGAACATTTGTACACAATACACCTAGAGACACACACACACGAGAGGCCAGGAAAAATCACATCCACTGTGCACATAGGACTGTTCAGAGATGCAGCCATGACAGGTAGTTCTAGCCACATTTAGTAAGTTGTACTATTTCACAAGATTTTTTTTTTCAGCACTGGTAAAAAAAAAATGATCCTAATAATAATAAAACATCATCAAAATCATGGATGGGGAACTCTCTCTATAGGTCTTGCCAGCCCTTCCCATAACTCTAAAGGACAAGTCTCTCTTTATAGCTCTAGGTAGCTCCACCCAGGATTCTAAGGGGCAGGGCTTTCTCTCCCTCACTCACTCTTATGACTTTTCAGCCCCTTCCATTACACTAAAGTGTGAGTCTCTCTTTATAGCTGTATGTAGCCCCACCCAGGATTCTAAAGGGGCAGGGCTCTCTCTCACGCCCTCGTTCTCCCTTATGACTTGTCAGCCCCATCCATTGCTCTAAATGGTGTTGTATAATTCTTTACATTCTTATGGTAGTAAAATATCCCCATTCAGTTATAGACTATGTGGCTGAAAGTTAATTCCACTCTAGTACAGGCTCGTGCACGCCAGATGACGTGTCACATAAGGGCAGGACAAGGAAGACGCGGGTGGGATAACAGAGAACGATGGGCATGACTAAGTAACCGCACGGTAACCAGATTAGCTTGCGCAGTAGCGCTCACAATGCTCTACACAACACAAGGTTCAATTTTAATCTTCTTTTGTGCATTATCGATCAGTTTCTGATTTTTAAAATTACACAGCGCTTTAGAACTACATTAATGCTAAACACACAGATAAGGTCATGGTGGGGTGAAAGTTCCGCTTTAAGTCTTTCTGTTAAACAGATTGTAACATTTTCCAAACACATGGTTCCCCCTTGTATGGGACTTTTAACTGCTTAAATACTAGACATCTCCTTCACATATCAATGCATGGGGAGGGGCTTAAAAGACCAATTTTAACCTTGCGAGTGCCAGAGAGGTAATGCATTATGTGTAACATACCTCTGGCACTCAAACAGTTAATCAGTGGGAATTTGGGCATTTTTTATCTGGTGCCACTGGTTTTCCCCAAAATTGTGCCACTCTCTCTTTGTGCTTATGGACTGTGTTCTGCGTTCAGCTCTCAGCTTGTTTTACTAAAAACCGTATTCAGTGTTAAAGTATAGAATTATAAATAGCTTAATATGAACCAAATGTTCATAGACCCTTTTCCTGCGTTTGTGAGGCCACAATACACGGCTGAGTGGTGTGTTCTGTTCAAGCAGATAAGGTTTAATTGCTTGATAAAATGTCCCTGCATCATTTATTAAACCGCTTTTCCATAGTGGGACAACTGACAAAAAAATAATATACTTAGTGGGAGTTTTTTCCACTTGCCAAAGGTATGATTATTTTCATAGTATAAGAGCAGTTTAGTAGTTAGTAACATTTACTTGTACCAATCGGCATGTAAGGAAACTAAGGACTGTAAATGTGGAAAGTAGAAAAATAAAGAACCGTAACAAATATCCAGCGTAAATACTCAAATGGCAGCCTGCTACTACACTTCCATTGTATGCGCACTGAATTTCCCTTTTCTTGTGATCCCATTGTGGGAAGTGGAATATGGCTAACAGCTGGCCCGTATCAGCCTACTTCCCCGTATCAGCCTACTTCCCCCATTTCCCTCACAGGGGTTTTGTTCACAGTAGACATAAAGTTGTTGTTTTTTTAATTGCATTATAATAGATACATCAGCACAGATTGAAGGCAGATATGGACTTGCCTGAACCTGGGGTGTCTTGATGGGGCAGGCAGTCTTACCGCGCCTTTGGCCAAAAACATGCAACTAAATGCCCACTGTTTTATTTATAGTAAGTTACAGGTTATTTCATCGAAAAACTCAGGATTCGATTTGCAGACAATCCCTTTGTTCACCATATCACCATCAGCCAAATACTGCATTACCGTTTGACTCCCACGTGGCTCAAGCAAGAGTGCAATAAAGTTGCTCTTCTTGGACCGTGTAGCATTCATACGGGACAGTTGTCACCAATGTAAAAGATACCTTACACTGGCAGCATACTTTTTGTCATTGGGGGCATAACCAACGCACTGTTGCTTGAATGTGGCTGAATGCTTTTGCAGTTTGTCTGCCAACGTCAAGGCACCCCAGATTGGGTAATCCCCCATGCCTCAAGTCTGAAGTGAACATTTATTTTAACCCTCTGAGTGCCAGAAGAGTACGCAAAGCATTGCGCTGCGTACCCCTCTGGCACTCAAAAGGTTAAGTATAATGCAGCCAAAAAAGCTGGACTGGGTATTACCACATCTATTAAAATAAACCATAAAAAACTCTCCCGTAAAAAAGTTAAGGGATAACAATTCCAAAATGAATAAAATAATATATATACAATATATAAAATGTGTACACTTCACAATAATGATATTGCCATATATTCCTCTCCTGGGGTTGTTCTAGATGAACATATCCTATATAATAATTTGCTAAAACGTGTGTAATGATGCAGTAATGCACAGTAGAGACTACTGCGTGTGCTGCAGTCATGTGCAGTAGAGACAGCCCGTGCCGCGGCTGATACAGAGCTGGACGCTCCGAAGGAGCGTCCAGCTCTGTATCAGCCGCTGCGTGGGCAGTCTCTACTGCGCATGACTGCACCGCGACCGGGTGGCGCTGTATCAGCCGCAGCGTGGGCAGTCTCTACTGTGCATGACTGCCCCGCGACCGGCTGGCACTGTATCAGCCGCAGCGCAGGCAGTTTGTACTGAGCATGACTGCCCCGCGACCGGCTGGCAGTGACACTGTGGCCCTTGTAACGGGCTCTTCAACCAGTAAATAAATAAATGAAATAAACTAGAGAGAATAAAAAGGAAAAGAGCAACCAGTCTAATAAGTTTAAATAAAATAAAGAAGAAAAATAATAATCCTAAATATCTTCTTCATTGTAAATATTCATTGTCCTTTTAAGAGCAATAAAGCTGATTGACAAAACTTCATCTGATGACTTTCTCCTTTTTTAATTAGAGTAGCAGTTTCATAGGGTTCACTTTAAAGCAGAGCTATCACTTAGATATAAGTGCTCCCAATTAATTTTTAGTATAGCAGTAATCATTGAAATCCTGTTATAATCATTATTAAGTGCCGTCATTTTTTAGAAATCTAAGTTTTTTTGAGACTCACTGCCTGATGACAGCACAGACGTGTTGCCGATGAGGGATCTGTGCGCCTTTGCTGTCCATCCCTGTCTACCATACGGTACAATGCAACTCCCCCGTAAGTTATTTGCCAATCAGTGAGGAGACAGGGACAGTTAGTGCAGATGCACAGATGCCTCCTCGGCAAGATTTCTACACTGTCATCTAGTGGTGAGTTTCATAAGGACTTATATTTCTAAAAAATGTCAGGCATTATAAGGATTATAACAGGATTTCAATGCTTACCGCTATACTAGCAATTAATTGGGGGGCACTTATATCTAAGTGATAGTTCCACTTTAATTTCCAAGGTCTCCTTATAGTTGTCTCACTGCCTATCTATATATTAGTGGACATGCAGAAAGAAAAGGGCGCAGACCCTCTAATAGTAACCACCACCCCTACATATTTGCACTCACCAGATATCCGTATAATCAAAAGGCTCAATGGCAATACGCCCAATGGAGACATAAAATAAAAATGAAAAGAGAGTAGCACAATACACAAATCGAAAAATAATACGTGGAAATGAAATGCACTCCCTTGTAAATATGGTCAGAAGGCTGAGAACACACAATATGACAAAAACACTTGTGGAGAAATTGCATCCGTCTCCACATGGAGGACTGGCAACCAGCGGTGCTCCATTCCAGATTCACAGATGGACGGAACTTTGACTTCCAGCTACTTATTTCTCCATTACAGCCCTCTGAAGAAAGACTACCCTAGATCTGGTGAAGTGCCGTGTGTGATACTGCTTCTGAGGGCAGTTTGAAAACTCGGATGCTTGTGCGCTGGATTTGGGGTATACCATTACCCAGCCATTCATTTTGTGAGTACCCACCTTTGGGTGTTGGTGGTGGCCATTGGATGATATATTGATCCCGCACAGGGGCTCTCGTTGTCTCTTCTCCCATCCCTTCTTCTATTCAATAGCAATACGGGTCTTTGATTTCAATATTGCCTCCACTCCAAAAAATGGGACCAGGATCACACAAAAAGGGTGATATCCAAACACAAACAAACTTTATTCATCAGAAAGGTGCTGTTAAAAATGAATCAAAACTGCCCAACGCATTTCGTACCAGACTATGCACTTTTTCAAAATTAATAAAAATAGCAAGCTTACTCCTACGTCAGTCTCCTTTCCGCAAAGAATATACTTCAGTAGGCCTACCTGAATGTCTAGTAAAGGTCACTTGTCTTTATCTGATTGTAACCTGAAACAGCTAGCAGTAGACTACAACAGAGATCAAAATGCAAATAGAAATAAGGATAAAGATGTAACATTTCTAGTTGAAAGACTCTACCAAGGTCCTTGGGATAATTAAGAGCCACTTATTACAAGAGTATATGTCCCTTTTAACACATTGAGAACCAGACAGGAGCACAACCCATTTCAAAGCAATACATTGGACACCCCGTGGCACTCAAAGTGTTAATGGAAACTATACATATATTATTTATTCATTTTCGTTATTTGGTCAGTAGGCCTTACTTTGGTACATGTCCTTCATTCAGCAATTCAATAAATCCCTAAAAGGCATGCAAACTTACATTTACACTTGTGTTATAATTCTCACTCAAGTGCAGAAAAGAATGGACATTCAGGGTTATTAGTCTTCACTCTTTAACCCTTTGGGTGCCAGAGAGGTACACAATGTATTGTAAAGCAATGCGTTGCGTACCCCTCTGTCAATGAAAGGGTTACCTCCACACCTCCCTGGGCATTGTAGATGATCTTTAATGCAAAATGAGCATTAATATGTTTAAAGCAAAGCACAGACTTAAAGGGATAGTAATGATTCACATTAATATCCGCTCCAATTAATCTTCATAGTATTTTGGCCATGGAGAGTGTTATTTCAATACTGTCATAATTGTAGTTCAAGAGTAATTGAATGATAAAGTATCCACCTCCTGCCCCTTTTACTGATGTAACACTGCTCACCTCAGAGCAGCAAGACTGTCTGGATGGATCGCAGAGAGGGACAATCTTCAGTGAGTATAAGGAAAAACCTGTCAAGGAGGCAGGGTTTTCCTTATGTTCACAGTAAGAAGATTTCCCCTTGCTGTGAGCTGTTCGGTCCCAGGATCAGATTCCACATCTGAGATGAGCAGTGTTACACTAGATAAAAGGGGCGGGAGAGGGATACTTTATCATTCAATTAGTCTTGAATACAACTCTGACAGTATTGAAAAAAACACTCTATGGCCCAAATACTATGAAGATTACTTGGAGCCGCTTTTTTGTGAAACATTACTATCCTTTTAATGTTCACTGGAGTTTAACTCAAATTCCATGCTATTGTACTTGAACGAGAAATAAAATCAAGTGCGCCTGCCAACTTTTTAAATCATATTTGTGATTCAATCAGGAAATCCTATTCAAACTACCATGCAGTCATGATAATCCTTGTTTTTTTATTTCCACTGGGACCCGGTTATAGTTGAGCAGTAACATTTCAGTATCTGAAAATGTTATAGTGTACTAAAGAACCGAGGCTGGAGCTTTTCACTAAAAGAAAATGTCTCATTCAGACTGTTCAAACCTGTTGTCCGTTGCAAAAAGTGTGAATACATTGGAGATTAGTACATTAGATTAAAAAACTGTCACTCCTCCCTTGTTTGACTTGACATATTCTGCAAGTTTAGAATATGTAAAGTCAAGTTGCATATACTTATTTATTTACATTTACATATTTATTTTACCCTATTTCTTTTTTACACATTTAGATTAGTGTTTAGAGGGAAGAGCCTTGCTCCAACTGCATCTGGGCAGAAAAGCAGGGATGGTGGAACAAGATACCACTACCCCTGCTAAGGAAAAGATTGGAGGGAGGGATAATAAGGAGTTCTCTCCCTTCAGTCCCAGGGCACTTATAGGTTTAAAGGGATAGTAATGTTTCATAATAAAAGCAGCTCTAATTAATCATCATAGTATTTGGACTTTGGAGAGTGTTATTTCAATTCTGTCAGAGTTGTAGTTCCAGAGTAATTCAGTGACAAAGTGTCCCCCTCCCACCCCTTTTACTGATGTAACACTGCTCAGCCAGATCAGAAGGGAGGTGCCCAAGTAGACTGCAGAGAGGGACAATCTTCAATTAAGATAAGGGAAAAACCTGAAAAACTTGTCAAGGGGGACAGGGCTTTCATTGTTTTCATAGGAAGAAGATTGTCTCCTGATGTTATCTGTCTGGTCATACAACCAGATTCACATCTGAGAAGAGATGACTTACACTAGGTAAAAGGGGCGGGAGGGGAAACTTTGCTTGTGAATATCTCTCAAACCATAAAGGTTTGAGAGATAAGACTTATATCATTCTTCATGTTTTTTTAATGCCTACAAAATAAAATAAAGTTAAAACGAAGTATTATTATCCCTTTAATACACAAAAAAAATGGCTAGGAATGATTAACTGGGGAAGTTGGTGATTCTGAGTAGGAGCTGCTGGGCCTGAATGAACTGTGACCAGAATAACTGACCTCAGACATGACAACATTGGTGCAATGTGTAGTTCACAGTGGGGGACAGCTGACCTCAGACATGAATATGGCCCTGGGTTTTTACTAAGGGAGGTTGTAATGCAAACATCTGCCCAACTCATTTCAAATGCAATCCTGTCTCCTTGAACTGAAGATACTATATGTAAAATGGAGCTGTCACCTTGAGTGTAGTTTTCAAATGTTCAGATTGCATTCAGAACTGAACTTGATGGGATCTGTAGTCCTACAACGGCTCGAAACGTACTCTTAATCCCCCACATATCCTCCTGTTCTACATCCCACACCAGATGAAATGCACTTTCAGATCAGGAGGAATATGTGGGGGAAGAGAGCGGATGTTTCATCTGATAATTGTAAGGATGTTGGGGAAGATAATTGCCTATTCTCTGCGGAAGATGTAGCTCAACCAGTATGTGAAATGTGTAAAGGAAATGCAACTGTGGTTAAGGGGCCAAAGCAGCCAAAAATAAGTATGATCAGATGTTTGTGGGATACTGAAGAAAGCGAAATGTATTGTATATCTATGGGATAATCGCTTAACTAACTGAACTGGGGACAATATTCAACAAACTAAATGTTAATCCTTTGAATGCCAGAGGGGAACGCAATGCATTGCCTTGCATACCCCTCTGGCACTCAAAGGGTTAACAGTTCTAGGGCAAATTAACTGCACTGTAGTTGCAATAAAAACTCCCCAAATTCCTAATCCTTTGAATGCTAGAGCGGTCTCCATCTCATTGCTCTGCAGTGCACAAAGGGTTAGTGATGTCCAATTTAAATAAAATGTAATATTGTAGATATTAAAAAAATAAATTAACTGGTGCAAGTTCCATCTCTCAATCATTTACAGTTTGAGAGATATAAGGTTTTAAAGTCCACCCCCTTTCCCTGACGTCAGCCTCTAGCTGACAGAAGGAGATCCCGGTCCTGGGACCGGCCGGTGGCTCTTCAGCAGAGCCTAAATAGCGAGATCTAAAAATCAATACTTCATTGGAACGGTCTACAAAGTGTGCTTACAAACCAGGCGCACTTTGTAGACCTTTCCAATTAAGTATTTCTTTTTAGATCTCGCTATTTCGGCTCTCCTGAAGAGCCACCGGCCGGTCCTGGGACCAGAATCTCCTTCTGACAGCTGGAGGCTGACGTCAGAGAAAGGGGAGGGAACTTTAAAACCTTATATCTCTCAAACTATAAATGTTTGCGAGACGGAACCTGGACCAGTTAATTTCTTTTTTTAATATCTAAAATATTATGTTATTTGAATCAGATATTACTATCCATTTAAATCTCCATTAACACTTTGAGTGCCAGAGGGGTACGCAACACACTGCATTGTGTACCCCTCTGGCACTCAAAGGGTTAAAATCAATAGGGAAAATTTTATTTGTCCCCAATGGTGAAACATTACAGAAGAGAACCATCTGGTTCATTCAGTCTGCCCATTTCCCCATCTAATAAAATACTCATCAGTCTTACTTACTTCTCAGACTTATGAATTCTCTGACACTATTTGCCTTCTACCTCCGCAACTGGTAGGCTGTTCCATAAGTCTATCACCCTTTCAGTGAAGTAGTACTCACTCACATTACTTCTGAATTTTTCAGCCTCTTTAAACAAAATGCTTCTCTCCTGAAATATGTCAAATCCCTTAATATACTGAAGGTTTTTGTTTATATCACCCATCTTCCCCGTCATCCAAGCTGTACATAGTGAGATATTTGTGTCTGTTCTGGTTCCTTGTGTCATAAAGACCATGCACCATTTTAGTGGCTCTTCTTTGAGCTATCTTCAGTTTATTAATGTCCAAGCAAAGTCTTACCATTGATCTATAGAGTGGCATTAGTACCTCTATCGCTGTACACAGTATTCCAGGTGAGTCCTTACCAGTGATCTATAGAGTGACATTAGTACCTCTATCACTGTACACAGTACTCCAGGTGAGATCTTACCAGTGATCTATACAGTGACATTAGTACCTCTATCACTGTACACAGTACTCCAGGTGAGATCTTACAGTGATCTATAGAGTGACATTAGTACATCTATCACTGTACACAGTACTCCAGATGAGACCTTACCAATGATCTATAGAGTGACATTAGTACCTCTATCACTGTACACAGTACTCCAGGTGAGATCTTACCAGTGATCTATAGAGTGGCATTAGTACCTCTATCGCTGTACACAGTACTCCAGGTGAGACCTTACCAATGATCTATAGAGTGACATTAGTACCTCTATCACTGTACACAGTACTCCAGGTGAGATCTTACCAGTGATCTATAGAGTGGCATTAGTACCTCTATCGCTGTACACAGTACTCCAGGTGAGTCCTTACCAGTGATCTATAGAGTGACATTAGTACCTCTATCGCTGTACACAGTACTCAGGTGAGATCTTACCATTGTGATCTATAGAGTGACATTAGTACCTCTATCACTATACACAGTACTCCAGGTGAGGCCTTACCAGTGATCTATAGAGTGACATTAGTACCTCTATCGCTGTACACAGTACTCCAGGTGAGTCCTTACCAGTGATCTATAGAGTGACATTAGTACCTCTATCACTGTACACAGTACTCCAGGTGAGATCTTACCAGTGATCTATACAGTGACATTAGTACCTCTATGACTGTACACAGTACTCCAGGTGAAATATTACCAGTGATTTATAGTGACATTAGTAACTCTATCACTGTACACAGTACTCCAGGTGAGATCTTACCAGGATCTATAGAGTGACATCAGTACATCTATCACTGTACACAGTACTCCAGGTGAGACCTTACCAGTGATCTATAGAGTGACATTAGTACCTCTATCACTGTACACAGTACTCCAGGTGAGACCTTACCAGTGATCTATAGAGTGGCATTAGTACCTCTATCGCTGTACACAGTTACTCCAGGTGAGATCTTACCAGTGATCTATAGAGTGGCATTAGTACCTCTATCGCTGTACACAGTACTCCAGGTGAGTCCTTACCAGTGATCTATAGAGTGACATTAGTACCTCTATCGCTGTACACAGTACTCCAGGTGAGATCTTACCAGTGATCTATAGAGTGACATTAGTACCTCTATCACTATACACAGTACTCCAGGTGAGATCTTACCAGTGATCTATAGAGTGGCATTAGTACCTCTATCGCTGTACACAGTACTCCAGGTGAGTCCTTACCAGTGATCTATAGAGTGACATTAGTACCTATATCGCTGTACACAGTACTCCAGGTGAGATCTTACCAGTGATCTATAGAGTGACATTAGTACCTCTATCACTATACACAGTACTCCAGGTGAGGCCTTACCAGTGATCTATAGAGTGACATTAGTACCTCTATCACTATACACAGTACTCCAGGTGAGATCTTACCAGTGATCTATACAGTGACATTAGTACCTCTATCACTGTACACAGTACTCCAGGTGATACGTTACCAGTGATCTATAGAGTGACATTAGTACCTCTATCACTGTACATAGTACTCCAGGTGAGATCTTACCAGTGATCTATACAGTGACATTAGTACCTCTATCACTGTACACAGTACTCCAGGTGATACGTTACCAGTGATCTATAGAGTGACATTAGTACCTCTATCACTGTACATAGTACTCCAGGTGAGATCTTACCAGTGATCTATACAGTGACATTAGTACCTCTATCACTATACACAGTACTCCAGGTGATACGTTACCAGTGATCTATAGAGTGACATTAGTACCTCTATCACTGTACACAGTACTCCAGGTGAGATCTTACCAGGGATCTATAGAGTGACATCAGTACATCTATCACTGTACACAGTACTCCAGGTGAGATCTTACCAGTGATCTATAGAGTGACATTAGTACCTCTATCACTATACACAGTACTCCAGGTGAGATCTTACCAGTGATCTATACAGTGACATTAGTACCTCTATCACTGTACACAGTACTCCAGGTGATACGTTACCAGTGATCTATAGAGTGACATTAGTACCTCTATCACTGTACACAGTACTCCAGGTGAGATCTTACCAGTGATCTATAGAGTGACATTAGTACCTCTATCATTGTACACAGTACTCCAGGTGAGATCTTACCAGGGATCTATAGAGTGACATCAGTACATCTATCACTGTACACAGTACTCCAGGTGAGATCTTACCAGTGATCTATAGAGTGACAATTAGTACCTCTATCACTGTACACAGTACTCCAGGTGAGACCTTACCAGTGATCTATAGAGTGACATTAGTACCTCTATCACTGTACACAGCACTCCAGTTGAGATCTTACCAGTGATCTATAGAGTGACATTAGTACCTCTATCGCTGTACACAGTACTCCAGGTGAGTCCTTACCAGTGATCTATAGAGTGACATTAGTACATCTATCACTGTACACAGTACTCCAGGTGAGATCTTACCAGTGATCTATACAGTGACATTAGTACCTCTATCACTGTACACAGTACTCCAGGTGAGATCTTACCAGGGATCTATAGAGTGACATCAGTACATCTATCACTGTACACAGTACTCCAGGTGAGATCTTACCAGTGATCTATACAGTGACATTAGTACCTCTATCACTGTACACAGTACTCCAGGTGATACGTTACCAGTGATCTATAGAGTGACATTAGTACATCTATCACTGTACACAGTACTCCAGGTGAGATCTTACCAGGGATCTATAGAGTGACATCAGTACATCTATCACTGTACACAGTACTCCAGGTGAGATCTTACCAGTGATCTATAGAGTGACATTAGTACCTCTATCGCTGTACACAGTACTCCAGGTGAGATCTTACCAGTGATCTATAGAGTGACATTAGTACCTCTATCACTGTACACAGTACTCCAGGTGATACATTACCAGTGATCTATAGAGTGACATTAGTACCTCTATCGCTGTACACAGTACTCCAGGTGAGTCCTTACCAGTGATCTATAGAGTGACATTAGTACATCTATCACTGTACACAGTACTCCAGGTGAGATCTTACCAGTGATCTATAGAGTGACATTAATACCTCTATCACTATACACAGTACTCCAGGTGAGACCTTACCAGTGATCTATAGAGTGACATTAGTACCTCTATCACTGTACACAGTACTCCAGGTGAGTCCTTACCAGTGATCTATAGAGTGACATTAGTACCTCTATCGCTGTACACAGTACTCCAGGTGAGATCTTACCAGTGATCTATAGAGTGACATTAGTACCTCTATCACTATACACAGTACTCCAGGTGAGATCTTACCAGTGATCTATAGAGTGGCATTAGTACATCTATCGCTGTACACAGTACTCCAGGTGAGTCCTTACCAGTGATCTATAGAGTGACATTAGTACCTATATCGCTGTACACAGTACTCCAGGTGAGATCTTACCAGTGATCTATAGAGTGACATTAGTACATCTATCACTGTACACAGTACTCCAGGTGAGATCTTACCAGTGTTCTATTCAGTGACATTAGTACCTCTATCACTGTACACAGTACTCCAGGTGATACGTTACCAGTGATCTATAGAGTGACATTAGTACCTCTATCACTGTACTCAGTACTCCAGGTGAGATCTTACCAGGGATCTATTGAGTGACATCAGTACATCTATCACTGTACACAGTACTCCAGGTGAGATCTTACCAGTGATCTATACAGTGACATTAGTACCTCTATCACTGTACACAGTACTCCAGGTGAGATCTTACCAGTGATCTATAGAGTGACATCAGTACATCTATCACTGTACACAGTACTCCAGGTGAGGCGTTACCAGTGATCTAAGAGTGACATTAGTACCTCTATCACTGTACATAGTACTCCAGGTAAGATCTTACCAGTGATCTATAGAGTGACATCAGTACATCTATCACTGTACACAGTACTCCAGGTGAGATCTTACCAGTGATCTATACAGTGACATTAGTACCTCTATCACTGTACACAGTACTCCAGGTGATACGTTACCAGTGATCTATAGAGTGACATTAGTACCTCTATCACTGTACTCAGTACTCCAGGTGAGATCTTACCAGGGATCTATTGAGTGACATCAGTACATCTATCACTGTACACTGTACTCCAGGTGAGATCTTACCAGTGATCTATAGAGTGACATTAGTACCTCTATCACTGTACTCAGTACTCCAGGTGAGATCTTACCAGGGATCTATTGAGTGACATCAGTACCTCTATCACTGTACACTGTACTCCAGGTGAGATCTTACCAGTGATCTATAGAGTGACATCAGTACATCTATCACTGCACACAGTACTCCAGGTGAGATCTTACCAGTGATCTATAGAGTGACATTAGTACCTCTATCACTGTACACAGTACTCCAGGTGAGATCTTACCAGGATCTATAGAGTGACATTAGTACCTCTATCGCTGTACACAGTACTCCAGGTGAGATCTTACCAGTGATCTATACAGTGACATTAGTACCTCTATCACTGTACACAGTACTCCAGGTGAGATCTTACCAGTGATCTATAGAGTGACATTAGTACCTCTATCACTATACACAGTACTCCAGGTGAGATCTTACCAGTGATCTATACAATGACATTAGTACCTCTATCACTGTACACAGTACTCCAGGTGAGATCTTACCAGTGATCTATACAGTGACATTAGTACCTCTATCACTATACACAGTACTCCAGGTGATACGTTACCAGGGATCTATAGAGTGACATCAGTACATCTATCACTGTACACAGTACTCCAGGTGAGATCTTACCAGTGATCTATAGAGTGACATTAGTACCTCTATCGCTGTACACAGTACTCCAGGTGAGATCTTACCAGTGATCTATAGAGTGACATTAGTACCTCTATCACTATACACAGTACTCCAGGTGAGATCTTACCAGTGATCTATACAGTGACATTAGTACCTCTATCACTGTACACAGTACTCCAGGTGATACGTTACCAGTGATCTATAGAGTGACATTAGTACCTCTATCACTGTACACAGTACTCCAGGTGAGATCTTACCAGGGATCTATAGAGTGACATCAGTACATCTATCACTGTACACAGTACTCCAGGTGAGATCTTACAAGGGATCTATAGAGTGACATCAGTACATCTATCACTGTACATACTACTCCAGGTGAGATCTTACCAGTGATCTATAGAGTGACATTAGTACCTCTATCGCTGTACACAGTACTCCAGGTGAGATCTTACCAGTGATCTATAGAGTGACATTAGTACCTCTATCACTATACACAGTACTCCAGGTGAGATCTTACCAGTGATCTATAGAGTGACATTAGTACCTCTATCACTGTACACAGTACTCCAGGTGAGATCTTACAAGGGATCTATAGAGTGACATCAGTACATCTATCACTGTACACAGTACTCCAGGTGAGATCTTACAGTGATCTATAGAGTGACATTAGTACCTCTATCGCTGTACACAGTACTCCAGGTGAGATCTTACCAGTGATCTATAGAGTGACATTAGTACCTCTATCACTATACATAGTACTCCAGGTGAGATCTTACCAGTGATCTATAGAGTGACATTAGTACCTCTATCACTATACACAGTACTCCAGGTGAGATCTTACCAGTGATCTATAGAGTGACATTAGTACCTCTATCACTGTACACAGTACTCCAGGTGAGATCTTACCAGTGATCTATACAGTGACATTAGTACCTCTATCACTGTACACAGTACTCCAGGTGATACGTTACCAGTGATCTATAGAGTGACATTAGTACATCTATCACTGTACACAGTACTCCAGGTGAGATCTTACCAGGGATCTATACAGTGACATTAGTACCTCTATCACTGTACACAGTACTCCAGGTGAGATCTTACCAGGGATCTATAGAGTGACATTAGTACCTCTATCACTGTACACAGTACTCCAGGTGAGATCTTACCAGTGATCTATAGAGTGGCATTAGTACCTCTATCGCTGTACACAGTACTCCAGGTGAGTCCTTACCAGTGATCTATAGAGTGACATTAGTACCTATATCGCTGTACACAGTACTCCAGGTGAGATCTTACCAGTGATCTATAGAGTGACATTAGTACATCTATCACTGTACACAGTACTCCAGGTGAGATCTTACCAGTGTTCTATTCAGTGACATTAGTACCTCTATCACTGTACACAGTACTCCAGGTGAGATCTTACCAGGGATCTATAGAGTGACATCAGTACATCTATCACTGTACACAGTACTCCAGGTGAGATCTTACCAGTGATCTATAGAGTGACATTAGTACCTCTATCACTATACACAGTACTCCAGGTGAGATCTTACCAGTGATCTATACAGTGACATTAGTACCTCTATCACTGTACACAGTACTCCAGGTGATACGTTACCAGTGATCTATAGAGTGACATTAGTACCTCTATCACTGTACACAGTACTCCAGGTGAGATCTTACCAGTGATCTATAGAGTGACATTAGTACCTCTATCATTGTACACAGTACTCCAGGTGAGATCTTACCAGGGATCTATAGAGTGACATCAGTACATCTATCACTGTACACAGTACTCCAGGTGAGATCTTACCAGTGATCTATAGAGTGACATTAGTACCTCTATCACTGTACACAGTACTCCAGGTGAGACCTTACCAGTGATCTATAGAGTGACATTAGTACCTCTATCACTGTACACAGCACTCCAGGTGAGATCTTACCAGTGATCTATAGAGTGACATTAGTACCTCTATCGCTGTACACAGTACTCCAGGTGAGTCCTTACCAGTGATCTATAGAGTGACATTAGTACATCTATCACTGTACACAGTACTCCAGGTGAGATCTTACCAGTGATCTATAGAGTGACATTAGTACCTCTATCACTATACACAGTACTCCAGGTGAGGCCTTACCAGTGATCTATAGAGTGACATTAGTACCTCTATCACTGTACACAGTACTCCAGGTGAGATCTTACCAGTGATCTATACAGTGACATTAGTACCTCTATCACTGTACACAGTACTCCAGGTGATACGTTACCAGTGATCTATAGAGTGACATTAGTACCTCTATCACTGTACACAGTACTCCAGGTGAGATCTTACCAGGGATCTATTGAGTGACATCAGTACATCTATCACTGTACACAGTACTCCAGGTGAGATCTTACCAGTGATCTATACAGTGACATTAGTACCTCTATCACTGTACACAGTACTCCAGGTGAGATCTTACCAGTGATCTATAGAGTGACATCAGTACATCTATCACTGTACACAGTACTCCAGGTGAGGCGTTACCAGTGATCTATAGAGTGACATTAGTACCTCTATCACTGTACATAGTACTCCAGGTAAGATCTTACCAGTGATCTATAGAGTGACATCAGTACATCTATCACTGTACACAGTACTCCAGGTGAGATCTTACCAGTGATCTATACAGTGACATTAGTACCTCTATCACTGTACACAGTACTCCAGGTGATACGTTACCAGTGATCTATAGAGTGACATTAGTACCTCTATCACTGTACTCAGTACTCCAGGTGAGATCTTACCAGGGATCTATTGAGTGACATCAGTACATCTATCACTGTACACTGTACTCCAGGTGAGATCTTACCAGTGATCTATAGAGTGACATTAGTACCTCTATCACTGTACTCAGTACTCCAGGTGAGATCTTACCAGGGATCTATAGAGTGACATCAGTACATCTATCACTGTACACAGTACTCCAGGTGAGATCTTACCAGTGATCTATACAGTGACATTAGTACCTCTATCACTGTACACAGTACTCCAGGTGATACGTTACCAGTGATCTATAGAGTGACATTAGTACATCTATCACTGTACACAGTACTCCAGGTGAGATCTTACCAGGGATCTATAGAGTGACATCAGTACATCTATCACTGTACACAGTACTCCAGGTGAGATCTTACCAGTGATCTATAGAGTGACATTAGTACCTCTATCGCTGTACACAGTACTCCAGGTGAGATCTTACCAGTGATCTATTCAGTGACATTAGTACCTCTATCACTGTACACAGTACTCCAGGTGATACGTTACCAGTGATCTATAGAGTGACATTAGTACCTCTATCACTGTACTCAGTACTCCAGGTGAGATCTTACCAGGGATCTATTGAGTGACATCAGTACATCTATCACTGTACACAGTACTCCAGGTGAGATCTTACCAGTGATCTATACAGTGACATTAGTACCTCTATCACTGTACACAGTACTCCAGGTGAGATCTTACCAGTGATCTATAGAGTGACATCAGTACATCTATCACTGTACACAGTACTCCAGGTGAGGCGTTACCAGTGATCTATAGAGTGACATTAGTACCTCTATCACTGTACATAGTACTCCAGGTAAGATCTTACCAGTGATCTATAGAGTGACATCAGTACATCTATCACTGTACACAGTACTCCAGGTGAGATCTTACCAGTGATCTATACAGTGACATTAGTACCTCTATCACTGTACACAGTACTCCAGGTGATACGTTACCAGTGATCTATAGAGTGACATTAGTACCTCTATCACTGTACTCAGTACTCCAGGTGAGATCTTACCAGGGATCTATTGAGTGACATCAGTACATCTATCACTGTACACAGTACTCCAGGTGAGATCTTACCAGTGATCTATAGAGTGACATTAGTACCTCTATCACTGTACTCAGTACTCCAGGTGAGATCTTACCAGGGATCTATTGAGTGACATCAGTACCTCTATCACTGTACACTGTACTCCAGGTGAGATCTTACCAGTGATCTATAGAGTGACATCAGTACATCTATCACTGCACACAGTACTCCAGGTGAGATCTTACCAGTGATCTATAGAGTGACATTAGTACCTCTATCACTGTACACAGTACTCCAGGTGAGATCTTACCAGGGATCTATAGAGTGACATTAGTACCTCTATCGCTGTACACAGTACTCCAGGTGAGATCTTACCAGGGATCTATAGAGTGACATTAGTACCTCTATCGCTGTACACAGTACTCCAGGTGAGATCTTACCAGTGATCTATAGAGTGACATTAGTACCTCTATCGCTGTACACTGTACCCCAGGTGAGATCTTACCAGGGATCTATAGAGTGACATTAGTACCTCTATCACTATACACAGTACTCCAGGTGAGATCTTACCAGTGATCTATACAGTGACATTAGTACCTCTATCACTGTACACAGTACTCCAGGTGAGATCTTACCAGTGATCTATAGAGTGACATTAGTACCTCTATCACTATACACAGTACTCCAGGTGAGATCTTACCAGTGATCTATAGAGTGGCATTAGTACCTCTATCGCTGTACACAGTACTCCAGGTGAGTCCTTACCAGTGATCTATAGAGTGACATTAGTACCTATATCGCTGTACACAGTACTCCAGGTGAGATCTTACCAGTGATCTATAGAGTGACATTAGTACCTCTATCACTATACACAGTACTCCAGGTGAGGCCTTACCAGTGATCTATAGAGTGACATTAGTACCTCTATCACTGTACACAGTACTCCAGGTGAGATCTTACCAGTGATCTATACAGTGACATTAGTACCTCTATCACTGTACACAGTACTCCAGGTGATACGTTACCAGTGATCTATAGAGTGACATTAGTACCTCTATCACTGTACACAGTACTCCAGGTGAGATCTTACCAGGGATCTATTGAGTGACATCAGTACATCTATCACTGTACACAGTACTCCAGGTGAGATCTTACCAGTGATCTATACAGTGACATTAGTACCTCTATCACTGTACACAGTACTCCAGGTGATACGTGACCAGTGATCTATAGAGTGACATTAGTACCTCTATCACTGTACACAGTACTCCAGGTGAGATCTTACCAGGGATCTATAGAGTGACATCAGTACATCTATCACTGTACACAGTACTCCAGGTGAGATCTTACCAGTGATCTATAGAGTGACATTAGTACCTCTATCACTGTACACAGTACTCCAGGTGAAATCTTACCAGTGATCTATAGAGTGACATTAGTACCTCTATCACTGTACTCAGTACTCCAGGTGAGATCTTACCAGTGATCTATAGAGTGACATTAGTACCTCTATCACTGTACATAGTACTCCAGGTGAGTCCTTACCAGTGATCTATAGAGTGACATTAGTACATCTATCACTGTACACAGTACTCCAGGTGAGATCTTACCAGTGATCTATACAGTGACATTAGTACCTCTATCACTGTACACAGTACTCCAGGTGATACGTTACCAGTGATCTATAGAGTGACATTAGTACCTCTATCACTGTACATAGTACTCCAGGTGAGATCTTACCAGTGATCTATACAGTGACATTAGTACCTCTATCACTGTACACAGTACTCCAGGTGATACGTTACCAGTGATCTATAGAGTGACATTAGTACCTCTATCACTGTACATAGTACTCCAGGTGAGATCTTACCAGTGATCTATACAGTGACATTAGTACCTCTATCACTATACACAGTACTCCAGGTGATACGTTACCAGTGATCTATAGAGTGACATTAGTACCTCTATCACTGTACACAGTACTCCAGGTGAGATCTTACCAGGGATCTATAGAGTGACATCAGTACATCTATCACTGTACACAGTACTCCAGGTGAGATCTTACCAGTGATCTATAGAGTGACATTAGTACCTCTATCACTATACACAGTACTCCAGGTGAGATCTTACCAGTGATCTATACAGTGACATTAGTACCTCTATCACTGTACACAGTACTCCAGGTGATACGTTACCAGTGATCTATAGAGTGACATTAGTACCTCTATCACTGTACACAGTACTCCAGGTGAGATCTTACCAGTGATCTATAGAGTGACATTAGTACCTCTATCACTGTACACAGTACTCCAGGTGAGATCTTACCAGGGATCTATAGAGTGACATCAGTACATCTATCACTGTACACAGTACTCCAGGTGAGATCTTACCAGTGATCTATAGAGTGACATTAGTACCTCTATCACTGTACACAGTACTCCAGGTGAGACCTTACCAGTGATCTATAGAGTGACATTAGTACCTCTATCACTGTACACAGCACTCCAGGTGAGATCTTACCAGTGATCTATAGAGTGACATTAGTACCTCTATCGCTGTACACAGTACTCCAGGTGAGTCCTTACCAGTGATCTATAGAGTGACATTAGTACATCTATCACTGTACACAGTACTCCAGGTGAGATCTTACCAGTGATCTATACAGTGACATTAGTACCTCTATCACTGTACACAGTACTCCAGGTGAGATCTTACCAGGGATCTATAGAGTGACATCAGTACATCTATCACTGTACACAGTACTCCAGGTGAGATCTTACCAGTGATCTATACAGTGACATTAGTACCTCTATCACTGTACACAGTACTCCAGGTGATACGTTACCAGTGATCTATAGAGTGACATTAGTACATCTATCACTGTACACAGTACTCCAGGTGAGATCTTACCAGGGATCTATAGAGTGACATCAGTACATCTATCACTGTACACAGTACTCCAGGTGAGATCTTACCAGTGATCTATAGAGTGACATTAGTACCTCTATCGCTGTACACAGTACTCCAGGTGAGATCTTACCAGTGATCTATAGAGTGACATTAGTACCTCTATCACTGTACACAGTACTCCAGGTGATACATTACCAGTGATCTATAGAGTGACATTAGTACCTCTATCGCTGTACACAGTACTCCAGGTGAGTCCTTACCAGTGATCTATAGAGTGACATTAGTACATCTATCACTGTACACAGTACTCCAGGTGAGATCTTACCAGTGATCTATAGAGTGACATTAATACCTCTATCACTATACACAGTACTCCAGGTGAGACCTTACCAGTGATCTATAGAGTGACATTAGTACCTCTATCACTGTACACAGTACTCCAGGTGAGTCCTTACCAGTGATCTATAGAGTGACATTAGTACCTCTATCGCTGTACACAGTACTCCAGGTGAGATCTTACCAGTGATCTATAGAGTGACATTAGTACCTCTATCACTATACACAGTACTCCAGGTGAGATCTTACCAGTGATCTATAGAGTGGCATTAGTACCTCTATCGCTGTACACAGTACTCCAGGTGAGTCCTTACCAGTGATCTATAGAGTGACATTAGTACCTATATCGCTGTACACAGTACTCCAGGTGAGATCTTACCAGTGATCTATAGAGTGACATTAGTACATCTATCACTGTACACAGTACTCCAGGTGAGATCTTACCAGTGTTCTATTCAGTGACATTAGTACCTCTATCACTGTACACAGTACTCCAGGTGATACGTTACCAGTGATCTATAGAGTGACATTAGTACCTCTATCACTGTACTCAGTACTCCAGGTGAGATCTTACCAGGGATCTATTGAGTGACATCAGTACATCTATCACTGTACACAGTACTCCAGGTGAGATCTTACCAGTGATCTATACAGTGACATTAGTACCTCTATCACTGTACACAGTACTCCAGGTGAGATCTTACCAGTGATCTATAGAGTGACATCAGTACATCTATCACTGTACACAGTACTCCAGGTGAGGCGTTACCAGTGATCTATAGAGTGACATTAGTACCTCTATCACTGTACATAGTACTCCAGGTAAGATCTTACCAGTGATCTATAGAGTGACATCAGTACATCTATCACTGTACACAGTACTCCAGGTGAGATCTTACCAGTGATCTATACAGTGACATTAGTACCTCTATCACTGTACACAGTACTCCAGGTGATACGTTACCAGTGATCTATAGAGTGACATTAGTACCTCTATCACTGTACTCAGTACTCCAGGTGAGATCTTACCAGGGATCTATTGAGTGACATCAGTACATCTATCACTGTACACTGTACTCCAGGTGAGATCTTACCAGTGATCTATAGAGTGACATTAGTACCTCTATCACTGTACTCAGTACTCCAGGTGAGATCTTACCAGGGATCTATTGAGTGACATCAGTACCTCTATCACTGTACACTGTACTCCAGGTGAGATCTTACCAGTGATCTATAGAGTGACATCAGTACATCTATCACTGCACACAGTACTCCAGGTGAGATCTTACCAGTGATCTATAGAGTGACATTAGTACCTCTATCACTGTACACAGTACTCCAGGTGAGATCTTACCAGGGATCTATAGAGTGACATTAGTACCTCTATCGCTGTACACAGTACTCCAGGTGAGATCTTACCAGTGATCTATAGAGTGACATTAGTACCTCTATCGCTGTACACTGTACCCCAGGTGATACGTTACCAGTGATCTATAGAGTGACATTAGTACCTCTATCACTGTACACAGTACTCCAGGTGAGATCTTACCAGTGATCTATAGAGTGACATTAGTACCTCTATCACTATACACAGTACTCCAGGTGAGATCTTACCAGTGATCTATACAGTGACATTAGTACCTCTATCACTGTACACAGTACTCCAGGTGAGATCTTACCAGTGATCTATAGAGTGACATTAGTACCTCTATCACTATACACAGTACTCCAGGTGAGATCTTACCAGTGATCTATACAATGACATTAGTACCTCTATCACTGTACACAGTACTCCAGGTGAGATCTTACCAGTGATCTATACAGTGACATTAGTACCTCTATCACTATACACAGTACTCCAGGTGATACGTTACCAGGGATCTATAGAGTGACATCAGTACATCTATCACTGTACACAGTACTCCAGGTGAGATCTTACCAGTGATCTATAGAGTGACATTAGTACCTCTATCGCTGTACACAGTACTCCAGGTGAGATCTTACCAGTGATCTATAGAGTGACATTAGTACCTCTATCACTATACACAGTACTCCAGGTGAGATCTTACCAGTGATCTATACAGTGACATTAGTACCTCTATCACTGTACACAGTACTCCAGGTGATACGTTACCAGTGATCTATAGAGTGACATTAGTACCTCTATCACTGTACACAGTACTCCAGGTGAGATCTTACCAGGGATCTATAGAGTGACATCAGTACATCTATCACTGTACACAGTACTCCAGGTGAGATCTTACAAGGGATCTATAGAGTGACATCAGTACATCTATCACTGTACATACTACTCCAGGTGAGATCTTACCAGTGATCTATAGAGTGACATTAGTACCTCTATCGCTGTACACAGTACTCCAGGTGAGATCTTACCAGTGATCTATAGAGTGACATTAGTACCTCTATCACTATACACAGTACTCCAGGTGAGATCTTACCAGTGATCTATAGAGTGACATTAGTACCTCTATCACTGTACACAGTACTCCAGGTGAGATCTTACAAGGGATCTATAGAGTGACATCAGTACATCTATCACTGTACACAGTACTCCAGGTGAGATCTTACCAGTGATCTATAGAGTGACATTAGTACCTCTATCGCTGTACACAGTACTCCAGGTGAGATCTTACCAGTGATCTATAGAGTGACATTAGTACCTCTATCACTATACATAGTACTCCAGGTGAGATCTTACCAGTGATCTATAGAGTGACATTAGTACCTCTATCACTATACACAGTACTCCAGGTGAGATCTTACCAGTGATCTATAGAGTGACATTAGTACCTCTATCACTGTACACAGTACTCCAGGTGAGATCTTACCAGTGATCTATACAGTGACATTAGTACCTCTATCACTGTACACAGTACTCCAGGTGATACGTTACCAGTGATCTATAGAGTGACATTAGTACATCTATCACTGTACACAGTACTCCAGGTGAGATCTTACCAGGGATCTATACAGTGACATTAGTACCTCTATCACTGTACACAGTACTCCAGGTGAGATCTTACCAGGGATCTATAGAGTGACATTAGTACCTCTATCACTGTACACAGTACTCCAGGTGAGATCTTACCAGTGATCTATAGAGTGACATTAGTACCTCTATCACTGTCCACAGTACTCCAGGCGAGATCTTACCAGGGATCTATAGAGTGACATCAGTACATCTATCACTGTACACAGTACTCCAGGTGAGACCTTACCAGTGATCTATAGAGTGACATTAGTACCTCTATCGCTGTACACAGTACTCCAGGTGAGGCCTTACCAGTGATCTATAGAGTGACATTAGTACCTCTATCACTGTACACAGTACTCCAGGTGAAATCTTACCAGTGATTTATAGAGTGGCATTAGTACCTCTATCACTGTACACAGTATTCCAGGTGAAATCTTACCAGTGATCTATAGAGTGACATTAGTACCTCTATCACTGTACACAGTATTCCAGGTGAGATCTTACCAGTGATCTATAGAGTGACATCAGTACATCTATCACTGTACACAGTACTCCAGGTGAGACCTTACCAGTGATCTATAGAGTGACATTAGTACCTCTATCACTGTACACAGTACTCCAGGTGAGGCCTTACCAGTGATCTATATAGTGACATTATTACCTCTATCACTGTACACAGTACTCCAGGTGAGGCCTTACCAGTGATCTATAGAGTGACATTAGTAGATCTATCACTATACATAGTACTCCAGGTGAGATCTTACCAGTGATCTATACAGTGACATTAGTACCTCTATCACTGTACACAGTACTCCAGGTGATACGTTACCAGTGATCTATAGAGTGACATTAGTACCTCTATCACTGTACATAGTAATCCAGGTGAGATCTTACCAGTGATCTATACAGTGACATTAGTACCTCTATCACTATACACAGTACTCCAGGTGATACGTTACCAGTGATCTATAGAGTGACATTAGTACCTCTATCACTGTACACAGTACTCCAGGTGAGATCTTACCAGGGATCTATAGAGTGACATCAGTACATCTATCACTGTACACAGTACTCCAGGTGAGATCTTACCAGTGATCTATAGAGTGACATTAGTACCTCTATCACTATACACAGTACTCCAGGTGAGATCTTACCAGTGATCTATACAGTGACATTAGTACCTCTATCACTGTACACAGTACTCCAGGTGATACGTTACCAGTGATCTATAGAGTGACATTAGTACCTCTATCACTGTACACAGTACTCCAGGTGAGATCTTACCAGTGATCTATAGAGTGACATTAGTACCTCTATCACTGTACACAGTACTCCAGGTGAGATCTTACCAGGGATCTATAGAGTGACATCAGTACATCTATCACTGTACACAGTACTCCAGGTGAGATCTTACCAGTGATCTATAGAGTGACATTAGTACCTCTATCACTGTACACAGTACTCCAGGTGAGACCTTACCAGTGATCTATAGAGTGACATTAGTACCTCTATCACTGTACACAGCACTCCAGGTGAGATCTTACCAGTGATCTATAGAGTGACATTAGTACCTCTATCGCTGTACACAGTACTCCAGGTGAGTCCTTACCAGTGATCTATAGAGTGACATTAGTACATCTATCACTGTACACAGTACTCCAGGTGAGATCTTACCAGTGATCTATACAGTGACATTAGTACCTCTATCACTGTACACAGTACTCCAGGTGAGATCTTACCAGGGATCTATAGAGTGACATCAGTACATCTATCACTGTACACAGTACTCCAGGTGAGATCTTACCAGTGATCTATACAGTGACATTAGTACCTCTATCACTGTACACAGTACTCCAGGTGATACGTTACCAGTGATCTATAGAGTGACATTAGTACATCTATCACTGTACACAGTACTCCAGGTGAGATCTTACCAGGGATCTATAGAGTGACATCAGTACATCTATCACTGTACACAGTACTCCAGGTGATACATTACCAGTGATCTATAGAGTGACATTAGTACCTCTATCGCTGTACACAGTACTCCAGGTGAGTCCTTACCAGTGATCTATAGAGTGACATTAGTACATCTATCACTGTACACAGTACTCCAGGTGAGATCTTACCAGTGATCTATAGACTGACATTAATACCTCTATCACTATACACAGTACTCCAGGTGAGACCTTACCAGTGATCTATAGAGTGACATTAGTACCTCTATCACTGTACACAGTACTCCAGGTGAGTCCTTACCAGTGATCTATAGAGTGACATTAGTACCTCTATCGCTGTACACAGTACTCCAGGTGAGATCTTACCAGTGATCTATAGAGTGACATTAGTACCTCTATCACTATACACAGTACTCCAGGTGAGATCTTACCAGTGATCTATAGAGTGGCATTAGTACCTCTATCGCTGTACACAGTACTCCAGGTGAGTCCTTACCAGTGATCTATAGAGTGACATTAGTACCTATATCGCTGTACACAGTACTCCAGGTGAGATCTTACCAGTGATCTATAGAGTGACATTAGTACATCTATCACTGTACACAGTACTCCAGGTGAGATCTTACCAGTGTTCTATTCAGTGACATTAGTACCTCTATCACTGTACACAGTACTCCAGGTGATACGTTACCAGTGATCTATAGAGTGACATTAGTACCTCTATCACTGTACTCAGTACTCCAGGTGAGATCTTACCAGGGATCTATTGAGTGACATCAGTACATCTATCACTGTACACAGTACTCCAGGTGAGATCTTACCAGTGATCTATACAGTGACATTAGTACCTCTATCACTGTACACAGTACTCCAGGTGAGATCTTACCAGTGATCTATAGAGTGACATCAGTACATCTATCACTGTACACAGTACTCCAGGTGAGGCGTTACCAGTGATCTATAGAGTGACATTAGTACCTCTATCACTGTACATAGTACTCCAGGTAAGATCTTACCAGTGATCTATAGAGTGACATCAGTACATCTATCACTGTACACAGTACTCCAGGTGAGATCTTACCAGTGATCTATACAGTGACATTAGTACCTCTATCACTGTACACAGTACTCCAGGTGATACGTTACCAGTGATCTATAGAGTGACATTAGTACCTCTATCACTGTACTCAGTACTCCAGGTGAGATCTTACCAGGGATCTATTGAGTGACATCAGTACATCTATCACTGTACACAGTACTCCAGGTGAGATCTTACCAGTGATCTATAGAGTGACATTAGTACCTCTATCACTGTACTCAGTACTCCAGGTGAGATCTTACCAGGGATCTATTGAGTGACATCAGTACCTCTATCACTGTACACTGTACTCCAGGTGAGATCTTACCAGTGATCTATAGAGTGACATCAGTACATCTATCACTGCACACAGTACTCCAGGTGAGATCTTACCAGTGATCTATAGAGTGACATTAGTACCTCTATCACTGTACACAGTACTCCAGGTGAGATCTTACCAGGGATCTATAGAGTGACATTAGTACCTCTATCGCTGTACACAGTACTCCAGGTGAGATCTTACCAGTGATCTATAGAGTGACATTAGTACCTCTATCGCTGTACACTGTACCCCAGGTGATACGTTACCAGTGATCTATAGAGTGACATTAGTACCTCTATCACTGTACACAGTACTCCAGGTGAGATCTTACCAGTGATCTATAGAGTGACATTAGTACCTCTATCACTATACACAGTACTCCAGGTGAGATCTTACCAGTGATCTATACAGTGACATTAGTACCTCTATCACTGTACACAGTACTCCAGGTGAGATCTTACCAGTGATCTATAGAGTGACATTAGTACCTCTATCACTATACACAGTACTCCAGGTGAGATCTTACCAGTGATCTATACAGTGACATTAGTACCTCTATCACTGTACACAGTACTCCAGGTGAGATCTTACCAGTGATCTATACAGTGACATTAGTACCTCTATCACTATACACAGTACTCCAGGTGATACGTTACCAGGGATCTATAGAGTGACATCAGTACATCTATCACTGTACACAGTACTCCAGGTGAGATCTTACCAGTGATCTATAGAGTGACATTAGTACCTCTATCGCTGTACACAGTACTCCAGGTGAGATCTTACCAGTGATCTATAGAGTGACATTAGTACCTCTATCACTATACACAGTACTCCAGGTGAGATCTTACCAGTGATCTATACAGTGACATTAGTACCTCTATCACTGTACACAGTACTCCAGGTGATACGTTACCAGTGATCTATAGAGTGACATTAGTACCTCTATCACTGTACACAGTACTCCAGGTGAGATCTTACCAGGGATCTATAGAGTGACATCAGTACATCTATCACTGTACACAGTACTCCAGGTGAGATCTTACAAGGGATCTATAGAGTGACATCAGTACATCTATCACTGTACATACTACTCCAGGTGAGATCTTACCAGTGATCTATAGAGTGACATTAGTACCTCTATCGCTGTACACAGTACTCCAGGTGAGATCTTACCAGTGATCTATAGAGTGACATTAGTACCTCTATCACTATACACAGTACTCCAGGTGAGATCTTACCAGTGATCTATAGAGTGACATTAGTACCTCTATCACTGTACACAGTACTCCAGGTGAGATCTTACAAGGGATCTATAGAGTGACATCAGTACATCTATCACTGTACACAGTACTCCAGGTGAGATCTTACCAGTGATCTATAGAGTGACATTAGTACCTCTATCGCTGTACACAGTACTCCAGGTGAGATCTTACCAGTGATCTATAGAGTGACATTAGTACCTCTATCACTATACATAGTACTCCAGGTGAGATCTTACCAGTGATCTATAGAGTGACATTAGTACCTCTATCACTATACACAGTACTCCAGGTGAGATCTTACCAGTGATCTATAGAGTGACATTAGTACCTCTATCACTGTACACAGTACTCCAGGTGAGATCTTACCAGTGATCTATACAGTGACATTAGTACCTCTATCACTGTACACAGTACTCCAGGTGATACGTTACCAGTGATCTATAGAGTGACATTAGTACATCTATCACTGTACACAGTACTCCAGGTGAGATCTTACCAGGGATCTATACAGTGACATTAGTACCTCTATCACTGTACACAGTACTCCAGGTGAGATCTTACCAGTGATCTATAGAGTGACATTAGTACCTCTATCACTGTCCACAGTACTCCAGGCGAGATCTTACCAGGGATCTATAGAGTGACATCAGTACATCTATCACTGTACACAGTACTCCAGGTGAGACCTTACCAGTGATCTATAGAGTGACATTAGTACCTCTATCGCTGTACACAGTACTCCAGGTGAGGCCTTACCAGTGATCTATAGAGTGACATTAGTACCTCTATCACTGTACACAGTACTCCAGGTGAAATCTTACCAGTGATTTATAGAGTGGCATTAGTACCTCTATCACTGTACACAGTATTCCAGGTGAAATCTTACCAGTGATCTATAGAGTGACATTAGTACCTCTATCACTGTCCACAGTACTCCAGGCGAGATCTTACCAGGGATCTATAGAGTGACATCAGTACATCTATCACTGTACACAGTACTCCAGGTGAGACCTTACCAGTGATCTATAGAGTGACATTAGTACCTCTATCGCTGTACACAGTACTCCAGGTGAGGCCTTACCAGTGATCTATAGAGTGACATTAGTACCTCTATCACTGTACACAGTACTCCAGGTGAAATCTTACCAGTGATTTATAGAGTGGCATTAGTACCTCTATCACTGTACACAGTATTCCAGGTGAAATCTTACCAGTGATCTATAGAGTGACATTAGTACCTCTATCACTGTACACAGTATTCCAGGTGAGATCTTACCAGTGATCTATAGAGTGACATCAGTACATCTATCACTGTACACAGTACTCCAGGTGAGATCTTACCAGTGATCTATAGAGTGACATTAGTACCTCTATCACTGTACACAGTACTCCAGGTGAGACCTTACCAGTGATCTATAGAGTGACATTAGTACCTCTATCACTGTACACAGTACTCCAGGTGAGGCCTTACCAGTGATCTATATAGTGACATTATTACCTCTATCACTGTACACAGTACTCCAGGTGAGGCCTTACCAGTGATCTATAGAGTGACATTAGTAGATCTATCACTATACATAGTACTCCAGGTGAGATCTTACCAGTGATCTATATAGTGACATTAGTACCTCTATCACTGTACATAGTACTCCAGGTGAGATCTTACAAGTGATCTATAGAGTGGCATTAGTACCTCTATCGCTGTACACAGTACTCCAGGTGAGTCCTTACCAGTGATCTATAGAGTGACATTAGTACCTCTATCGCTGTACACAGTACTCCAGGTGAGATCTTACCAGTGATCTATAGAGTGACATTAGTACCTCTATCACTATACACAGTACTCCAGGTGAGGCCTTACCAGTGATCTATAGAGTGACATTAGTACCTCTATCACTATACACAGTACTCCAGGTGAGATCTTACCAGTGATCTATACAGTGACATTAGTACATCTATCACTGTACACAGTACTCCAGGTGAGATCTTACCAGTGATCTATACAGTGACATTAGTACCTCTATCACTGTACACAGTACTCCAGGTGATACGTTACCAGTGATCTATAGAGTGACATTAGTACCTCTATCACTGTACACAGTACTCCAGGTGAGATCTTACCAGTGATCTATAGAGTGACATTAGTACCTCTATCGCTGTACACAGTACTCCAGGTGAGATCTTACCAGTGATCTATAGAGTGACATTAGTACCTCTATCACTATACACAGTACTCCAGGTGAGATCTTACCAGTGATCTATACAGTGACATTAGTACCTCTATCACTGTACACAGTACTCCAGGTGATACGTTACCAGTGATCTATAGAGTGACATTAGTACCTCTATCACTGTACACAGTACTCCAGGTGAGATCTTACCAGGGATCTATAGAGTGACATCAGTACATCTATCACTGTACACAGTACTCCAGGTGAGATCTTACAAGGGATCTATAGAGTGACATCAGTACATCTATCACTGTACATAGTACTCCAGGTGAGATCTTACCAGTGATCTATAGAGTGACATTAGTACCTCTATCGCTGTACACAGTACTCCAGGTGAGATCTTACCAGTGATCTATAGAGTGACATTAGTACCTCTATCACTATACACAGTACTCCAGGTGAGATCTTACCAGTGATCTATAGAGTGACATTAGTACCTCTATCACTGTACACAGTACTCCAGGTGAGATCTTACAAGGGATCTATAGAGTGACATCAGTACATCTATCACTGTACACAGTACTCCAGGTGAGATCTTACCAGTGATCTATAGAGTGACATTAGTACCTCTATCGCTGTACACAGTACTCCAGGTGAGATCTTACCAGTGATCTATAGAGTGACATTAGTACCTCTATCACTATACATAGTACTCCAGGTGAGATCTTACCAGTGATCTATAGAGTGACATTAGTACCTCTATCACTATACACAGTACTCCAGGTGAGATCTTACCAGTGATCTATAGAGTGACATTAGTACCTCTATCACTGTACACAGTACTCCAGGTGAGATCTTACCAGTGATCTATACAGTGACATTAGTACCTCTATCACTGTACACAGTACTCCAGGTGATACGTTACCAGTGATCTATAGAGTGACATTAGTACATCTATCACTGTACACAGTACTCCAGGTGAGATCTTACCAGGGATCTATACAGTGACATTAGTACCTCTATCACTGTACACAGTACTCCAGGTGAGATCTTACCAGGGATCTATAGAGTGACATTAGTACCTCTATCACTGTACACAGTACTCCAGGTGAGATCTTACCAGTGATCTATAGAGTGACATTAGTACCTCTATCACTGTCCACAGTACTCCAGGCGAGATCTTACCAGGGATCTATAGAGTGACATCAGTACATCTATCACTGTACACAGTACTCCAGGTGAGACCTTACCAGTGATCTATAGAGTGACATTAGTACCTCTATCGCTTTACACAGTACTCCAGGTGAGGCCTTACCAGTGATCTATAGAGTGACATTAGTACCTCTATCACTGTACACAGTACTCCAGGTGAAATCTTACCAGTGATTTATAGAGTGGCATTAGTACCTCTATCACTGTACACAGTATTCCAGGTGAAATCTTACCAGTGATCTATAGAGTGACATTAGTACCTCTATCACTGTACACAGTATTCCAGGTGAGATCTTACCAGTGATCTATAGAGTGACATCAGTACATCTATCACTGTACACAGTACTCCAGGTGAGACCTTACCAGTGATCTATAGAGTGACATTAGTACCTCTATCACTGTACACAGTACTCCAGGTGAGGCCTTACCAGTGATCTATATAGTGACATTATTACCTCTATCACTGTACACAGTACTCCAGGTGAGGCCTTACCAGTGATCTATAGAGTGACATTAGTAGATCTATCACTATACATAGTACTCCAGGTGAGATCTTACCAGTGATCTATATAGTGACATTAGTACCTCTATCACTGTACATAGTACTCCAGGTGAGATCTTACCAGTGATCTATAGAGTGGCATTAGTAGGTCTATCGCTGTACACAGTACTCCAGGTGAGTCCTTACCAGTGATCTATAGAGTGACATTAGTACCTCTATTGCTGTACACAGTACTCCAGGTGAGATCTTACCAGTGATCTATAGAGTGACATTAGTACCTCTATCACTATACACAGTACTCCAGGTGAGGCCTTACCAGTGATCTATAGAGTGACATTAGTACCTCTATCGCTGTACACAGTACTCCAGGTGAGTCCTTACCAGTGATCTATAGAGTGACATTAGTACATCTATCACTGTACACAGTACTCCAGGTGAGATCTTACCAGTGATCTATACAGTGACATTAGTACCTCTATCACTGTACACAGTACTCCAGGTGATAAGTTACCAGTGATCTATAGAGTGACATTAGTACCTCTATCACTGTACACAGTACTCCAGGTGAGATCTTACCAGGGATCTATAGAGTGACATCAGTACATCTATCACTGTACACAGTACTCCAGGTGAGATCTTACCAGTGATCTATACAGTGACATTAGTACCTCTATCACTGTACACAGTACTCCAGGTGATACGTTACCAGTGATCTATAGAGTGACATTAGTACCTCTATCACTGTACACAGTACTCCAGGTGAGATCTTACCAGGGATCTATAGAGTGACATCAGTACCTCTATCACTGTACACAGTACTCCAGGTGAGATCTTACCAGTGATCTATAGAGTGACATTAGTACCTCTATCACTGTACACAGTACTCCAGGTGAGGCCTTACCAGTGATCTATAGAGTGACATTAGTACCTCTATCACTGTACACAGTACTCCAGGTGAAATCTTACCAGTGATTTATAGTAGAGATGCACCGATACCAATTTTTTAAGACCGAGTACAAGTACCGATACTTTTTTCAAGTACTCACCGATACCAATTACCGATACCTTTTTTTTGCGGTCATTTGCCAGTTTTCTAAGTACCTACATGTTTAGGTACTTGGAAAACTGGCAAATGACCGCAAAAAAAAAGTATTGGTAATTTGTATTGGTGAGTACTTGAAAAATATTATGAGTATATATATATATATATATATATATATATATATATATATATATATACATATACACACACACACACACACACACCACCTCTTGACTCTTGATTCTCCCTTTTTGACTCTTTCTCCCACCTTTTGCTTCATTCTACCCCCTTGAGCCCCCTTCTTTTGTCTTGGCTTTTGATCCCCCTTTCTCCCACTCCTCCTTGACTCACCCTTTTGCCTCTCTCTCCCTCCTTATCACCCCTCCTTTTGCCTCTTCTTGGCCCTCCTCCTTTGGTCTCCTGATCCTTCCTCATTTTGACTTTTTCTCCCTCTTCACCCCACTCTCTGCCTCTTTTACCACCCCCTGCCCCATCCTGCCTCCTTTACTCTCCTCTGCCGGGTGCTCGCTGTTCTCTCGCGAGCCCCGGCAGAGGTCAGCGTCAGAGTGTTGCCATGGTAACCCGCGGCAATGCTCTGACGCTGTAGGAGTGAGAGAGGTGACCGGGGAGCATTGTGAGCAGCTCCCCAGGCTCCCTCTCTGCAGCACCGACCCTGACACAGGGTATCGCTGCTGGCATCGGCCGCATTTGCGCGAGTACAAGTACTCGCGCAAATGGTGGTATCGGCACCGATACCGATACCAGTATCGGTATCGGTGCAACCCTAATTTATAGTGACATTAGTAACTCTATCACTGTACACAGTACTCCAGGTGAGATCTTACCAGGGATCTACAGAGTGACATCAGTACATCTATCACTGTACACAGTAGTCCAGGTGAGATCTTACCAGTGATCTATAGAGTGACATCAGTACATCTATCACTGTACACAGTACTCCAGGTGAGATCTTACCAGTGATCTATAGAGTGACATTAGTACCTCTATCACTGTACATAGTACTCCAGGTGAGGCCTTACCAGTGATCTATAGAGTGACATTGGTACCTCTATCACTATACACAGTACTCCAGGTGAGATCTTACCAGTGATCTATAGAGTGACATTAGTACCTCTATCACTGTACACAGTACTCCAGGTGAGGCCTTGCCAGTGATCTATAGAGTGACATTAGTACCTCTATCACTGTACACAGTACTCCAGGTGAAATCTTACCAGTGATTTATAGTGACATTAGTACCTCTATCACTGTACACAGTACTCCAGGTGAGACCTTACCAGTGATCTATAGAGTGACATTAGTAACTCTATCACTGTACTCCAGGTAATGCCTCACCAATGATCTACAGAGTGCCATTAGTACCTCTCTGTAAATGGTACTCCAAGCAAAACCTTATCAGAGATCTATAGAGTGACATCTGTCACTGTTTTTGGTACTCCAAAAGAGGTCTTATCATAGATCTGTAGACTGATATTAGTACCTCTCTCACTGTAAATGGTACTCCAAGAGAGTCCTTACCAGTGATCTATAGAGTGATATTAGTACCTCTGTCACTGTAAATGGTACTCCAAGCAAGGCCTTACAAGTGATCTATAGAGTGATATTAGTACCTCTATCACTGTACATAGTAGGTAGTAGTAGGAATTAGGATTTCTCTCACTGTACATGGTAAGTTTGCTATTTCCACAGCTTTACTCCATAATTGCTCCCTTTTTTTTTACTTGTGGAGTGTAGCCTTCTGTGTTTTCCAGAGTAAATTCTAACTAGTTGAGGGGGTCCAACTTAAGGGCCAGTCTGAGCAAACGACAGTGGACTATAGTTATAAAGAAATGTGGAGCAATTCTGCTATAGACCAACTGGACCAGAGGGAACAAACAAAATTTCCCAGCTTTCCCTTTAAATTAGGCTCTTAATCCGTTGTGCTAGAGAGATCTACCAATCATTTGGAGACCTCTCCAGCATTCAAGGGATTAAAAGCCCCATTTTAAGTCAACTGGGTTTTTATTTGCTGTTTATGTTCAGATTGTATGTGCAATAATTGCTCCATGTCTGTATTTATTATTCATACTACTAAATAATGGCATGAAAAAAACGAAAAAATCCTAATAACAGTATATCATTTAAAGGGCATTTAAAAGCCACAAAAACACTAAGGACTTCCACTGAAGTTCACCCAGTCTTTTTGGGTGTTCTTGAGGGATCAGATTATGTTGATATCTACTTCCTCTTCAACCAGAAAATATATTTACTGAGTTGGGACAAACTTCCTCCCTGCTCAAAGCTTTTATTACTACTGAGCATGTGCAACAAGTTCTTTTTGCCTTGGTCTAGCTCCTAAATGTATTACAATTTTGTCTAGCCATGTTGTGTTATGTGATCACTAGGTGCACTTAGTTTATTTATATTTTTTCATCTGGTTTACTGTCTCTTTATAGACAGGCATCCTCTCCAACACAAAGGGTTAGATTATACAGAATGTTGTATGCACTGTTTTAGGGGCTAACAAGGTAGGAAAATTGTAGATGGCAACTAGAGTATCCGGTATAAACAGAAACTATGAAGACTCTGCAGTCCTTGTGGATGAAGGGGATTAGTTGGTCCTGTGGGTCTCCAGCTGGCCTTCTTCCAACTAAGCAAAGTGCCCATATGTAGAATCCATATGTAGTGATCTGGTTAACATCAAGTGAACTAAAGAAACAAAATAAGGGAATAAAGAAAAACCCTGACCAAGCAAACCGTTAAAGAAGCACTCAACCACAATTTCTGATACCAAAAATAGATACTTTATGAATCCAATAATTACTCAAAACATAAGGGACACAATTAAAACATACTTAAAAACAAATCATGGGTGCCCAGCGAGACTATAACCATAGTAATAACACTCATATGTTACTTAATAGCTATAACAGTACAGATATATCCACATATGAGTGATAAATTATTCCCTTGTTTGGGTAAGAGTAAACAGATCAGCTACAGATAATTATATTAACAGATAAAGCAAAGTGTTGTTCCAATATCAAACATGATATGGTGCTATATAGAAAAAAGTGCAACGAGCATAACAAAAATAAAGTGCTGGTCACAATACCATTCCAATTATAAAAAAATAAGAATTATACTTCTTAAATCAAAGTAGCAGAACTTATAGAACCGTCACAAGGGAAATATAGTCACGCTGTACTCAACCTCGACCCCACACTACCCATCACATATCTCTGTAAGGCTTCGTCAGCAGGTTCGGCTATGAGTTCACGCTCTCACCCATCACGAGTGGATCATCAACATGGACAAGTCAGATCCTGTTCCATCCCAGCGTCTGGTCTTCCTGGGCCTTCTCTTCGACACTCAGAAGAGCATGGTGTTTCTCACGAACGAGGTAGCTCACCGGTTCCCCCACAGGGTTTCTGCGGTTCTGGCCCAGGATCCAGTTCCAGCCATGAAGCTGTCCTCTCTAGTGGGGAAATTCATCTCCACCATAGAAGCTGTCCCGTTTGCCAGGGAACTCCAGAGGTTTGTGATCCAGATGTGGAAGGGTCAGTCGGACCTTCTGAAGATGTCAGTGTCCCTTCCTCTTCATGTGGAACTGAGTTTGTCATGGTGGCTCGACCTCTCCAATCTGCTGAAGGGCAAGTCCTTCCTGGTATCCTTCTGGACCACTGTGACGACGGACGCAAGCCTCTCCGGCTGGGGAGCGGTCCTGGGTTGCCTGAGTGCTCAGGGTCGGTGGCCTCCAGAGGAATCTCTCCTTCCCATCAATGTGTTGGAGCTTCAGGCGATACTTCATGCCCTTCGTCATTGGACGTCTCAGCTGGAATACTGTCCAGTCCGGGTAGAGTCTGACAATGCCACTGCCGTGGCTTACATCAACAAGCAGGGCAGAACAAGAAGTCTTGCTGCTTGGTTAGAGGTCAAGGCTATTTTGTCCTGGGCAGAAGAACACAATCCTGCCATATCCGCAGTGCACATTCCTGGTGTAGACAACGTCATGACTGACTTCCTCAGTCGACGGACAGCGGAAAGTGGGAACTGCACCCAGTGCCGTTCACCCTCATTGTTCAAAAGTGGGGTCTTCCTTATATCGACCTGATGGCGACATGACACAACAGGAAGGTTCCAAGGTTCTGCTCTCGATGGAGGGACCCTCTAGCTCTGGCAGTGAATGCAATGTCCATTCCTTGGTTGTATCCTCTGGCCTATATCTTTCCTCCCCTCCCAATGTTGCACAGGGTGTTACGGACATTGCGACTGGAACGCTGTCCAGTCATTCTGATTGCTCCATACTGGCCTTGCCAAGCTTGGTTTCGGAGTTGCTGGATATGTCAGTGGCGGAGCCATTCCGGCTCCCTTGCCGTCCGGATCTTCTTCTACAGGGTTCCCTGCGGAAGGAGGATGCTCATCGCCTAGCTTAACGGCTTGGAAATTGAATCCTCAATATTGAAGAAGAAAGGTTTTTCTTCTGGGGTAGTGGCTACTATGCTCAGTGCCCGCAAACCTGTTTCTTCTAAGATCTACCATCTTGTCTGGTCGACTTTTCTATCTTGGTGTGCTGACAAGGACCTGTCTCAGGAATTTGATCTGCCTACGGTCCTGGCCTTTTTGCAGGATGGTTTGGACAAGGGCCTCAGTTTGAGTTCCCTTGAGGTTCACACTTCTGCTCTCTCTGTTTTCTTTCAGAGGCGCATTGCCATACTTCCTGATGTCGAGATTTTCTTCCAGGGCGTTGCTCACACTCGTCCTGCCTTCAAGCATCCCGCTCCTCCATGGGATCTTAACTTGGTTTTGGGCGTTCTTTAGCGCCCTCCATTTGAGTACTTGGCTATTATTCCTCTACGCCTGTTGACGTGGAAAATGGCCTTTTTCCGGGCGATCATGTCAGTTTGCAGTGTCGCGGATTTACATGCTCTGTCTTGTAAACCACGTTTTTTCGTGTTTCACAAGGACAAGGCTGTGTTTCGCACTTCTCAGGAGTTTCTTCCGAAGGTGGTTTCGGAGTTCCACATCAATCAGGAGATTGTGGTGCCTTCTTTCTGCTCTGACCCCACCTCTGACAAGGAGAGGGATCTCCACTTGTTGGATGTGGTGCGTTGTCTCAAGTTTTATTTACATCGCACTGAGTCTATCAGGCAATCTGATGCATGGTTGTCATTCCTGAGGGTCCCAGGGCAGGAACACCTGTATCCAAAGCGACTATTGCATCTTGGATCCAGTTCACTATTCGTAAGGCTTACGAGCTGAGGAAGAAGCCTGTCCCCTTTCGGGTCACTGCTCATTCTATTCTATTTGGGCTACTTGGGCTTACAAGAATCAGGCCTCTGCTGATCAGTTGTGCAGGGCTGACACTTGGTCGTCTTTGCACACCTTTTCGAAGCACTACCCTGTTGATGTGCTGGCATCGGCTGACACCAGCTTTGGGAGAAAGATCCTGGAGGCAGTCTTGCCTGTCTAGGATCTTCTTCTGTTCTTGGTGCTTCCTTCACTTTTGAGCCCTGTTGGCTCTAGTTCAGTGTGCTGTGTAACAGTTTGGGGTGTTGTTACCCTGTTTAGTGTCCATTGACACTTCACTGTTTTGTTGGGCTATCTCTGATGTGATGGTGTGCCTGGTCCTTCCCTTCCTTCCCACCTCTGGGAAACTCAGTGGTTGGATATGGCAAAATTACCAGTAACCTGTATTGGACGACAGAGAAAAGAGGATTTTAGTCTTACCTGTTAAGTCCTTTTCTCTTAGTCCATACAGGTTACTGGTCTCCCACCCTGTCAAGGGACCATGCTTGGCTGTCCTGTGGCAGACCGTGGGGGTCCTTCGGGGTCATGCTCACAGGAGTCTTCTTTCCCTTCCACTATCTAGTGTCTCAAATCTTTCTGGAGCTGGTTGGCTAGCTGCAGCCAAGGAGGGAAGGTAGGCTCCACCCCCTGCATACAATTCTAGAACTGTTCCTGCCTACAATTAAAGGGGCAGATCACCTACCCAAAGTTACCAGTAACCTGTATGGACTAAGAGAAAAGGATTTAACAGGTAAGACTAAAATCCTTTTTGTTGCTGGACCTCGGAACCCCAAACTTCTCCTACTGGAGGGATAAGTCAAATGAGAATTGATTTAGGGAAGTTAGAGGAATGGAGGAAAGTATGGGATTTAAAATGTATTGCTACAAAATGCAAACTGTTGCACATAGCACACAAATACGCAAACTTAGAATATAGCCTTAATGGTACTCCACAGGTGACAAAGGCAGAGGAAAAGGTTTCAGGAGTAGTTATAATAATCTTAAAGGTAGGCAAGCAATGCAGCAAAACCATAGGGAAAGTCAGCAGGGTACTGGCATGAGCAGCAGAAATAAAGGGAACACTTTACAGATCAATAGTTCAACCCCATCCAGAGTATTGTGTACATTTCTGGGGTCCATATGAATTACGATATCTTTTGACTGAAGCAGATCCAAATACTAGCAGTACCTTGTTTTACTCAACATGTGTGTGTGTGTGTATATATATATATATATATATATATATATATATATATATATATTGCTTCTTTGAATAAGGACTAGACAGGTGTGCAACACATTGCAAAGCAGTGCTTTGCACACCCACTGGTCCTTAACCTTTGAATACCAGAGAAGTATCCAGCATATTGCAAGGCAATGCGTGGATGTCTCTCTGGCCAGAAAAGGGTTAAAAGTGTTAGATGATGGTTTTAACTCTTTGGATGCAAGAGAACATCCCCTCAGTCATACAGTTAAATCAACTGGAAATTATTTCCTCCCTGTAGTGCAGTCAGTTTGATCCAAAATTGCTGTACATTCTTGTGCAAATGGCCTTTTGAAGAGGACTGGAAATACTCGATAACATCCGTTCTGTCAAGTGTGTTTGTGAGGAGAGATCTCCGCAGTGTATACCAATGCTGATACAGATCCCTACTCTCATCTTTCATGTTCACAGAACAAGCTTTATTTATACAAACAGTCCCTGCAATTTACATCATTCTGATCCACTTATTTATCCTAAAGCATTTTTCTCTAAACCAGCATAAAATATACTAAATTAAGACCAGGAGATGTTTTTTTCCACCTGGGTGGTTCATATCACTGAGTTTCCAAAAGGAAGCTATTATTTATCCAGAATCTTTCAATGCGTATACAGGGAATTTATATATATATATATATATATATATATATATATATATATATAGTTCTTGAGAAAAGACGGCACTCGCAGAATTTCTATATATATATATATAATATATATATAATCAGAAAATCAAAGTCTACTCCTACATTTCAGTTTAAAATTCAATAGGTGGCTCTCCAGACTACACTTTAGATACAAACATACAAACCCGCGATTTTAATTACATAAATTGTTCAAAGTATTATCAGCTACAACATAAATGCCAAGGATACATCATTTTGGACCAGTCATAAACTCTCCATGCAGGTGTATTATAAAACATATGTCATTTACGTGGGCTGAATATTACTTGCTGTACTTTGTATCTCTTGTAAGTGAACTCCCGCACATATACACTCAGACACCCAGACAATCTCCTCCACCTATATAACTAAACCCCCAATTTGTTTTAAAGTGTAGGTTGAATAACCACACATCGGTGGCCATCCAGCATGTTGCCCATCTGACTACTGGATGTGACCTACCTGAGATTCTTCTAATAAAAACTTTTTTCTCCATAATATGCAACAACACATGAACTTGCCACTTTCATGTAACTACCATTACGTGACTGGCACCCTACAGTTCTCAAAAATAGTTCAGACTATAAATTGTCAGTAATCCCAATGTCTTGATAAAAATGGATCATTAAAGGGGATGTATCACCTTATAAAAATGTGTTACCACATGCTTTGTTATTAAAAGTAATATTAGGAAAGCTGGGGTTTTTTTATTAAATATAAGTACTTACAAAGATATTTCCTCTTCAAGCTTTGCAGATCAGCATAATGCAGCACGCTGATACTTCGGCAAAGCTCTTCTGCACGTCATATTTCTCCTCCCACCTCCCTCCCAGCTGCCCCAGGGAACGCGTTCACACTTCCCTTCAGTGTGCTGTGAATTGCTTCTAGCGCTACAGCAAGCTCCGGTAAGCATTATACTGAGGTTGCAACTTCAGTATAATGTTAACCGGAGCTTGCTGTAATGCTAGAAGCTGTTCACAGCACACCGAAGGGAAGCGTGAATATGCTCCCTAGGACAGCTGGGAGGGAAGTGGCAGGAGAAATAAGACGTGGAGAAGAGCTGTATTGTGCACATTATGTGGAAGTGCACAGCACATTAGATATAAAATCTTTGTAAGTACTTAAATAAAAAAACAGCATTCCTATTATTACTTTTATTAACAACGCACATGGTAACACATTTTTATAATGTTCTACATCCCCTTTAACTAGAGCTAGACCTACAACTTGTATGGATAAAGGTGGTTTTATTTATTTTTTTTATTTTGAACTGCTTTGGCATTACTGTAACAAAAATAAATATGCTTGAACAGCTAACAGACTATAATTCATTGTTGTAAGCAGTAAAAATATGAATGTAACCCTCGCACACCTGGGGAAAGATTTACTAAGTGGTGATAAAGTTTGATAAAGTCAAGATGACTTCTCCAATTCATATGTTATTCTATGGAGCCTATGCACTAAGATTTCTTCAACACTGGAGATCTTAGTGCATAGGCTCCATAGGATAACATAGCAGTCTCCACTTTATCACCGCGTAGTGACTCTCCCCCATGGATTTCTTATCTTGTGGCCCATGACTGAGAAAACTTGGATGCATCTGTCCTTGCAATGTGTCTCTCCCCTCTGGTCTTTAACCCTTTGAGTGCCAGAGGGGTAAGCAACGTATTGCAGATAATTACAATTTAAATAGCAAATGTAAAACTTTTTTGCATGCTACCCATTGTTCCTTACTAATCACCCTGCAATTGAAACATCCTCTGTTTTACAGGTAACAGAAGCCTTTCCTGATTCTCCCGGACAGATCACTCTGTATAAATCGCCCTTGCTCCTATGTGGAGGAGATGGATTCACACACTCCAACTTTGACGGTTGCACTGAGTCAGCCCTGCGGATTGTGGAAACACTGGCATCTCATTTATAATGTTGACACAGGCTGTTTATGAGTACTTTGGTTATGGGATAAGATCAGTCTTTATTAGCAGATATTACACAGTTATACTCAATCTAATTACATTTATTGTTTTGCAAAACGTATTTCTGGCATCATCTGGAATTTATACTTAGATTGATATAAACAGTAGTAACTTTTACAGCAGTGGACCTACCATTAGCTCTTTCATATGGGATCATGAAACTGAGTTGTCTCCTTTTTATGGTGCTATAATATTGTTCTATTATGTACAAGGGTATTGTTTGCACGTGTAAATAATATTTGTATAGAATGACTGAAATTCATACAAATATTTCATGAATAAAGTTTCTGAATCATCATAGTTGGTGCTGCTTCAATAATAGGTGGGACCGGAGCTAAATTAGTGGTGTAGGACATGGGTAGTCAGCCAGTGGTCCTCCATCTCTTGTTGAAATACATTTCCAATCCTCCTCAGCCAGCTGTTGGTTGATGAAGAGGACCTTGCTCATAAGAGCTTATTTCTGCACCAAGCCTCTATTATTAAAGAGACAGTAACGTTTCATTATTAAAGTACAATTGAGTCTTCTTCCTTCTTTTCTATAACACATAGCAGTAAAACCTTCTAAAATGTTACCATTTTACATTTATTCTCTAAAAAAGTTTCCCCCTCCTGCCCCTTTTACTTATTGCAAGCAGCCTCCCCTCAGATCTGGAATAAGGTCCTGGGACCGGACGGATTGTAGTGAGGGTCAATCTTTCCTATTTCATTATAAGGAAAACCCCGCCTCCTTGATGAAGGAGGGCAGGTTTTTACTTTTGCTGGAAGAAGATTGTATCTCATTGCGTTCTGTCCTGAACGCTCGCTGAGGTAAGTAAAAGGGGCGGGAGTGAGGAACTTTATTAGAGAATAAATGTAAAATGGTAAAGTTTTATAAAGTTTTACTGCTACACGTTGTTATAAAAATGTAGGAAGAAGACTTGATTGTACTTTATTAATGAAACATTACTATCCCTTAAAGCGTAACTATCACCCTACAGAAAGTAATTCCCCAATAAGTAGGTATATAGCAATAGTGCTGTTATCCGGCACAAGTACGAAGTTCTGAAAGCGGAACATTCAGATAATAGCAAGTTGCCATACATTCATTAAATGCATGGCGACTAGCTTGAAAATGTATGTCTTACCATAAAAATAAATACTTGTGTCTAATGGAATCCATCCTATTTGGAGATGAGAACTGAGGCTAGAGGGCAGACATCTTGTCTGTGCGCATGCGCCGTCAGTCCCCGTCTCCATAGAGTAGACTGCTTTGCACCATATGGTCACCGGAAGGGACTGACAGCGCAGGCTCACAGACCGCACTAACCTGCCCGTCAGTCCCGAAACGGGGCGGATTTCTCTAGACACAAGTTTTTTTTTTTTTTTTTGGTAAGACATCTATTTTTAAGCTAGTTGCCATGCATTTAATGAATGCATGGCTACTGGCTATTATGTGAAAGTTCCGCTTGAAGTAATCCTTCCTCTGAGACTGCCGGCCAGGCTTGTACGCAGACATCTTGGCTTAGTGACGTCTGCACACCTGCACTGTCTGTCCCAGTCTCCTCTAGGAGGCGTTACACTGTACCTTAAGGTACTGGAAGGGACTGACGGCGCAGGCGTGCAGACGGCTTAAAGCAAGAAGCCTGGCATCAGTCTCAGAAAAAGAAACAGGATTACTTCAGATCTTGGTACTTGTGCCTTATAATAGCACTGTTAAGAAGCATATCACTATATATCTAATTATTGAGGAATTACTTTCTATAGGGTGATATTTCCGCTTTAAAGAGGGTTCCTTAATTGTATTCCAGACCTGCACTCACTTTAATACGACACAAATTCGCTCATCTTATGTTCTCCTTTCTCGGACACTAGAGACTCTGACCTTGATTTTGATTTATTTTCCCCATTTTCCTTGTTTTGTTTCCTCCCCCTTCCCCCATTTTTCCCCTTTCTCTAACACCATTACATTCCCACATTTGCCTGCAACTACATCCATCAGACAAGATTTACACTACTATACCTTTAAGCTTCCGTAGACTCCCCACCCCCTCCTTCTTTGTTCCCCTTCATCTCTGCTGTCACTCACACTGGGATGTTCGGAGTTACTGTCATATTTGGTCTGCCTTATTGATATGTCTGTCAGTTTTTATTTTGAAGTCACTGTTCAGTAGTTTGGCTGTTGTTACCTTGACTGATTTCGAATTGTTGATTTTCTCTCAATAAAGCATTCTTGAAATAAAAAAAATTTAACAAAACAGTTCCTTCTAGGACAAAAGTGAAATAAAACCTTTTACCCTGAGTGTTTACTGTATTTCACATAGAATCAAATTTGCCTTTGTGCAAGTTTGTATTTTATGGAAACATTACACCCTCGTACTGAAACAGAGTGTATGGAGGGTTACAGTTATCTGTGGGAGGTGAAACAGTGTGTTTGTGGGGTCATGATCCTGAGTGAGAGTGTGAGTGGACTGGGAGAAGTTACTGATATCCCCTACTTCAGGAGCAAGTGGCAGCTATGTTTTTTTTTGTCAGGTGGATAGGGGTGGGCGGGCTGGAGGGGACGGGCCAACTCCCTGTATGATAAACATGGCCCCATTGAATCACCCAATGGGAGCAGTAAAGTCCCTACTGAATCACCCAATAGGAGCTGTGTCTCCTAATGAGACATAAATTATGTAATGAGGCATTCTGTTCAATGCGTGTTTGTTTTCTGAGGGGACATAAATTATGTTCTGTGTGAGGTACCATAAATTATGAAATGAGGCTTATTCTTTTATATATATACTAGCAATGTGGGACGGCGTTGCCCGTCAGGATATATAGGGAATTAATGCACACACACGGATGCGAGACAAACACAGAGACACACACGCAAATGCACATGCATGCACTGAGATGCTTAAAGAGCGACAGTCATACACACATACATGCAGACACATAGAGTGTGATACAGACATGCAGCACACACAGTGAGAAACACACAGGCACACACAGAGACACACACACACACAGAAGTGAGTCATAAGGGGGTGACTTATGTGTCATTGTAATGAGTTTGTGTTTGTACTTATGCCTCCACTGTGGCATTCATTCATATAGTTGAAATGCATGTGGTAATTGCACATACTATGGTGGAAGGTGGATCATGCTGGCTCCCGGGATGTGAGTGACTGGCATTCATTCATGTAATTGAAATGCGTGTGGTAATTGCACATACTATGGTGGAAGGTGGATCATGCTGGCTCCCGGGATGTGATTACGTGTGAGTGATTGCGTTTGAGTGCGAGATTGAGTGATTGCGTGTGTGTGATTGAGTGAGTGTGTTAGTGAGTGTGTGTGATTGAGTGAGTGTGTTAGTGAGTGTGTGCGAGTAAGAATGTGTGAGTGATTGAGGGTGTGAGTGTGATTGAGGGTGAGAGTGTGATTGAGGGTGAGAGTGTGATTGAAGGTGAGAGTGGCTGAGGGTGAGTGTGGTTGAGGGTGAGTGTGTGATTGTGATTGAGTGTGACTGCGAGACTGTAAGTGTGAGAGTGTGATTGAGTGTGAGACTGTGAGAGTGTGATTGAGTGTGAGACTGTGTGATAGTGTGAGTGTGATTGAGTGAGACTGTGAGAGTGTGATTGAGAGTGAGAGTGTGTGAGTGTGATTGAGTGAGACTGTGTGAGTGTGATTGAGTGTGTGAGTGATTGGGTGTGAGAGACTGTGTGAGACAGACTGTGTGAGACTGTGAGAGTGTGAGAGACTGTGAGAGTGTGATTGAGAGTGAGAGTGTGTGAGTGTGATTGAGTGAGACTGTGTGAGTGTGATTGAGTGTGTGAGTGATTGGGTGTGAGAGACTGTGTGAGACAGACTGTGTGAGACTGTGAGAGTGTGAGAGACTGTGAGAGTGTGAGAGACTGTGAGAGTGTGAGAGACTGAGAGTGTGAGAGAGAGTGTGAGAGACTGTGAGACTGAGAGTGTGAGACTGAGAGTGTGAGAGACTGTGAGACTGTGACTGTGAGACTGTGACTGTGAGACTGTGACTGTGAGACTGTGACTGTGAGACTGAGACTGTGAGACTGAGACTGTGAGACTGTGACTGTGAGACTGTGAGACTGTGACTGTGAGACTGTGACTGTGAGACTGAGACTGTGCGAGAGACTGAGACTGTGCGAGAGACTGTGACTGTGAGACTGAGACTGTGAGACTGAGACTGTGCGAGAGACTGTGAGAGTGTGAGAGAGAGTGTGAGAGACTGTGAGACTGAGAGTGTGAGAGACTGTGAGACTGAGACTGTGAGACTGTGCGAGAGACTGTGCGAGAGACTGAGAGACTGTGCGAGTGAGAGAGACTGTGAGAGAGTGTGAGAGTGTGTGTGAGAGTGTGTGAGAGTGTGTGAGAGTGTGTGAGAGTGTGAGAGAGTGTGTGTGAGAGTGTGTGTGAGAGTGTGTGAGAGAGTGTGAAAGTGTGAGAGTGAGAGAGAGAGACTGTGAGAGAGACTGAGAGTAAGAGACTGTGAGACAGTGTGAGACTGTGAGACAGTGTGAGACTGTGAGACAGTGTGAGACTGTGTGAGAGTGAGACTGTGTGAGAGTGAGACTGTGTGAGTGTGAGACTGAGAGAGTGTGAGACTGAGAGAGTGTGAGACTGTGTGTGAGACTGTGAGAGAGTGTGAGAGTGAGAGACTGAGACTGTGTGTGAGTGCGAGACTGTGAGTGCAAGACTGTGAGTGCAAGACTGAGTGAGACAGTGTGAGAGTGAGAGACTGTGAGACTGAGACTGTGAGAGACAGAGTGTGAGAGAGTGTGTGAGAGAGTGTGAGAGAGTGTGAAGTGCGAGAGAGACTGTGATAGACTGTGAGAGAGTGTGAGAGACTGTGTGAGACTGCGAGAGAGACTGTGTGAGACTGCAAGAGAGACTGTGTGAGACTGAGAGTGTGTGAGACTGAGAGTGTGTGAGACTGAGAGTGTGAGAGACTGAGAGTGTGAGAGACTGTGAGAGACTGTGTTAGACTGCGAGAGAGACTGTGTGAGACTGCGAGAGTGTGAGACAGAGTGCGTGAGACTGAGAGTGCGAGGGACTGAGACTGCGAGGGACTGAGACTGCGAGAGAGACAGAGTGTGAGACTGCGAGAGAGACAGAGTGTGAGACTGCGAGTGTGTGAGACTGCGAGTGTGAGGGACTGCGAGTGTGAGGGACTGCGAGAGAGACTGTGTGAGACTGCGAGAGAGACTGTGTGAGACTGCGAGAGAGACTGTGAGAGACTGCGAGAGAGACTGTGAGAGACTGCGAGAGAGACTGTGAGAGACTGCGAGAGAGACTGTGAGAGTGTGGGTCTGTGAGAGTGTGAGGGACTGTGAGAGTGCGAGACAGAGAGTGCGAGACAGAGTGTGCGAGACAGAGTGTGCAAGACAGAGTGTGCGAGACAGAGAGTGTGCGAGACAGAGAGTGTGAGGGACTGAGAGTGTGTGGGACTGAGAGTGTGTGGGACTGAGAGTGTGAGGGACTGAGAGTGTGAGACAGACTGTGAGAGAGTGTGAGACAGAGTGTGTGAGACAGAGTGTGTGAGACAGAGTGTGAGACTGAGAGACTGTGAGAGTGTGAGAGACTGCTAGAGAGACTGTGTGAGACTGCGAGAGAGACTGTGTGAGACTGTGAGAGTGTGAGACTGAGAGTGTGTGGGAATGAGAAAGTGTGTGGGACTGAGAGAGTGTGTGGGACTGAGAGAGTGCGAGACAGAGTGTGCGAGACAGAGTGTGCGAGACAGTGTGCGAGACAGAGTGTGCGAGGGACTGAGAGTGCGAGGGACTGAGAGTGCGAGGGACTGAGAGTGCGAGGGACTGAGAGTGTGAGACAGACTGTGAGAGAGTGTGAGACTGTGAGAGAGTGTGAGGGACTGAGAGTGTGTGAGACAGAGTGTGTGAGACAGAGTGTGTGAGACAGAGTGTGTGAGACAGAGTGTGTGAGACAGAGTGTGAGACTGAGAGTGAGACTGAGAGACTGTGAGACTGAGACTGTGAGAGACTGTGAGACTGTGAGAGACTGTGAGAGTGTAAGAGACTGTGAGAGACTGCTAGAGAGACTGTGAGACTGCGAGAGAGACTGTGAGACTGAGAGTGTGTGGGACTGAGAGAGTGTGTGGGACTGTGAGAGTGTGTGGGACTGAGAGAGTGTGTGGGACTGTGAGAGTGTGTGGGACTGAGAGAGTGTGTGGGACTGTGAGAGTGTGAGGGACTGTGAGAGTGTGAGGGACTGTGTGAGACTGCGAGAGAGACTGTGAGAGACTGAGAGTGTGAGACTGTGTGAGAGTGTGAGACTATGTGAGAGTGTGAGACTGAGACTGCGTGTGACTGTGAGACTGAGACTGTGTGCGACTGTGAGACTGAGACTGTGTGCGACTGTGAGACAGAGTGTGTGCGACTGTGAGACTGAGAGTGTGTGAGAGACTGTGTGAGAGTGTGAGACAGAATGTGTGCTTTGCAATGCGTTGCTTACCCCTCTGGCACTCAAAGGGTTAAGTTGAGCTAACATAGCAATATAACACACGGTGGCTCTTCAGTTGAGGCAATGTAGCAATATGTGGTGTTTGAGGCTTGCCCTCTGTAACATACAGCAAAGCATCTCTCTCCCTTTAAGGAGAAAGGGTGGGAATCAGGAAGCAGGAAGTGGAGGAGTGACAGTTGAGACTGTGAGGTGACTGAAGAGATGATGAGTTAAATAAGAGTTGCTATTAAGTTTGTATTTTATGGGAACATTACACCCTCATACTGAAACAGAGTGTATGGAGGGTTACACTTGTCTGTGGGAGGTGAAACAGTGTGTTTGTGGGGTCATGATCCTGAGTGAGAGTGTGAGTGGACCGGGAGAAGTTGCTGATATCCCTACCTCAGGAGCGAGTGGCAGTTATATATTTTTTTTTTTGTCAGTTGGATAGTAGTGGTGGGAGGGCTGGAGGGGGTGGGCCAACTCCCTGTATGATAAACACGCCCCCATTGAATCACCCAATGAGAGCAGTAAAGTCCCCATTCAATAACCCAATAGGAGTTGTGTTTCCTAATGAGACATAAATTATGTAATTAGACATTCTGTTCAATGAGAGTTTCTTTTCTGAGGAGACATAAATTATGTTCTGTGTGTGGGGTACCATAAATTATGCAATGAGGCTTATTCTTTTATATATATAGATGTAAGATATAAAGGAACTGGATTCACTCACGCATATGAGTATAAAACTTGTCAATGTATTTAAAGCAGCTTCACAGCATATCTCACATTGTTTACTGATATGCTGTGAAGCTGCTTTAAATAAATTGACAAGTTTTATACCCATATCCGTGAGTGCATCCAGTTCCTTTATATCTATTGTATGTTGAGGATCGGCACCCAGTGGGCAGACGGTGATCAAGGTTGAATTATATGTGAGTGCCTGTATCAGTTAGTTATATGTTATATATATATATATATATATATATAAGCATGAAGATGAAAAAAGTAATAATGAAAAAGAATTAGCAATTTCACTTGCAGAACATGAGATGTCAAAAAGGAGGTCAACTGTCACTTTAACACCTCGAGGACCAGAGGGGTCTGCAGCAGTTATCCTATAGGGTTTATGACGTCTTAGGACGTTCAGGGCCATTTTAATAGCAATGCAGCTGAATTGTAGGTTTCTCCAGCTTCCAAGGGGTTAAGGAGGACCAATTTCTTTATGCTTTGTCCATGGCCCAGCAGTGACTTAAACTGGCCCTGGGAGGGATGTTACAAAACATACAAATAAACATGCAATAATTCTGGGACAAGTCAGCTGTACCACATGGAACAAATAACAATTCCTCAGTTCCCATTGACTGAAATGGGGCTTTTCACATCTTTAATGTGAGAGGTCCCCATTGCATTTCATTCTTGCATTCAAAGGTTTAAAACTCCAATTTAAATACATAGAAATTTTTTGGGGGTTTGCCCAAGAAGTGTTGTCCACTTTTTTCTTTGTGAGTGTGACCAACACAGTGTATGAAGTCACGTGACCATTCCCCTTTGGAAATCAGTGTATATCTGCTTGGCAACACTGTACCATTGTGATATTGGTTTCATTCATTGGTGGGCAAAGTGAGGTCTGGATGGCTGTGGATGATGGGAATTGTAGTCCTAAACAGCTGTAGGACCTCAGGCTACCCGGCTCTGGTTTAGTTTGATGAGTAATGTTCAATATTATGATTGTACGGACAAGTATTTCAGTAGTACTTTGCATGTGAATTTCAATACTTATGAGAAGTCAATCAGTGTTATTAACAGTTCATATCTGCAATCAGTATGACAAAAATACCTCCATTCTATGAAATTACATCAAACTCTTAGACACCAGAGACCACTTCAATGTATTGCATTACATCTTTAGCATTCAGGAGGTTAACCTTTTGGGTGCCAGAGGGGTACGCATTGCTTACCCCCTGGCAAAGGGTTAATAGTGGACCTGTCACCTGTGGACAAATACAATTAGTCTTACAGAGAATGAACATCTGCCTTGTATGTTGTTCTAACCATTTATTTTGTAAAATACATATTTTTGAGACATTAACTTGTATGTTCTGGTTGTGGCGCATTATGCTAAATCCCTGCACAGTCCAATCACATCACTTGCTGTGCTATAAGACACACCCCCAGTGTGTGGGCTTTGCCTAGATCAGGGGTGGATTTTGCCTTAGGGAGAGTAGTCAGCTGCCTAGCGCTCCACATGTTAGAGGGGAGCCTCAGCTATGCTGGCCACTCCCATATTCTCTGTTGTGGGTGTGGCCAGAGCAATTTCAGTGTCCCTGCACCAATTTTTGTATCGCATTGCAGACTATTATTTAACCCCTTGGGTACTAGAGAGATCTCCAATACATTTCAGAGCAATGTTAGAGATTTCTCTAGCAACCAAGGGGTTAAAGCTTTTTATTATTATTATTATTTTTTTTTTTTTGTGACTGTCCTTACTTGTTATAGGCAAAGGTATTTTTGGGGCAGAAACAGTGGATGTGACTAGGGTAGGGTATGGGAGGCCACAGGCGGAGCTAAGGGCACTTTGATTGCCTTGCCTCGGGGCACCTGGGATGTAAATCCGTCCTGGCCTAGATTAATTTGTAGAATAGTGTGTGCTAATATTTGCCCAACACATAAACTATTATATACATTCAAGCTCATACATATGTTAACTTCCCCCAGGAAGTGGGAGGAACAGGGTGGGAAGGAGGAGAAGTGGGCAGGAAGTGGGAGGAACAAGGTGGGAAGGAGGATAAGTGGATGGGAAGTGGGAGGAACAGGGTGGGAAGGAGGAGAAGTGGATGGGAAGTGGGAGGAACAAGGTGGGAAGGAGGAGAAGTGGGCAGGAAGTGGGAGGAACAAGGTGGGAAGGAGGAGAAGTGGATGGGAAGTGGGAAGAACAGGTTGGGAAGGAGAAGAAGTGGGCAGGAAGTGGGAGGAACAAGGTGGGAAGGAGAAGAAGTGGGCAGGAAGTGGGAGGAACAAGGTGGGAAGGAGGAGAAGTGGATGGGAAGTGGGAAGAACAAGTTGGGAAGGAGAAGAAGTGGGCAGGAAGTGGGAGGAACAAGGTGGGAAGGAGAAGAAGTGGGCAGGAAGTGGGAGGAACAAGGTGGGAAGGAGGAGAAGTGGATGGGAAGTGGGAAGAACAGGTTGGGAAGGAGAAGAAGTGGGCAGGAAGTGGGAGGAACAAGGTGGGTAGGAGGAGAAGTGGATGGGAAGTGGGAGGAACAGGGTGAGAAGGAGGCAAAGTGGGGGTGAAACGGGAGGAATGGGTGGGAAGGAGGAGAAGTGGGCAGGAAGTGGGAGGAACAGCGTGGCTAGAAGGAGAAGTAGGCAGAGTTTCATAACAAACTCTCCACCACCAGAGAATAAGCCTCTGTCACTGGAGATACATAATTAACTGCAACAATCCGAGTAGGGTGACCACATTTTCATTCTGCCATTCAGGGACACTGTCAAGATGAGAGCAGCAGAATCACATGTCCTCAGCTCTAGGGCAACTATAGGGGAGGTCTAAACACTGCTGTGATAGTATCTGATGCTTGTTTTAGGCTACAAGAAAATGTACATCATGACCAAAGCCTTAGACTAGCATTACACTGCAGCACAATTGCACAACTTCTCCTGTTGATGTCAGGTACAAGGCTCGGGTCTGCCTCTAGTGTTTAGATCTCTGTCTGAAGGCCATTTTCTTGTAGCCCAGCAGAGGCCTCACTTTCTGTCAGAGTAGGCAATGGGCAGTGCTGTGCTCTGGAGTCTTCATTCTGGGACTTTGTATTGTCCCTGAAAGGGGCTGCCAGGGACATGGGACACACGTTTAAAAACAATCAGGGACATGTGGTCACCCTAAATCCGAGTCTCCGGGGCAGTTCCAGAGAGTTTCCAAGCAAGCTAATTAGAATACTGTGCAGGTAAAAAATTTTCATATTGTGCCATTACTCTTAAAGGTGAATTTCTCAAAAATATTTATTTTGCACAAAAATAGCTAATACAACATATTGGCAAGTTCACTTTAAAATATAGTTGGAATAAAATGTTAATTCTTGTACAAACTGCAAGATATCAATGTTTATTTATATATATCAGTTAAAGCCTTCAAATACTGCTCTTTCCTACTTAGTAAAACATAGCTTGAGGATCTGAGAAAAAGATGTAATCTATATTTAATAAAGTACTTCCTGTTTGGGAGGCAGAGATTAAAAGGTCATGGGTCACTTCCTGTTGTGAGGCAGTAGTACTTGATAATAGCAACATGAAATAATTGAAATAATTGGTTAAATAAGACAGTTCTGATTGGCTTTCATTGTTACAATAAATATACTTTAACACCTTATGTTCCAAAGAGAAGTGGAGGAATTCTGGAGCAAATCAATTGCTCTACAACATTAAGGGGGAGAATGAAAAATCGCCATTGATTTAAATGGGGATATTAGTCCTTGAATGCTAGCGCTGGAGACCTCTCTAGCATTCAAGGGGTTAAAATCCCCATTTAAATTAATGGGAGTTTTTGGAATCTTTAATCCTCCCCTGTAGTGAAAATGGTTTGCCCCAGAATGCCTCCACTTTTCTTTACAATGTTTGGCCCTTAGTGTCACAGGGCCCTTATGCTGAATGAAAAGGAGGGGAAATTCTGAAGCAAACCAACTGTACCATGGGGTGGGGGTTTAAATAAAAAATCCATTGATTTATATGGGAATTGTAATATAATATAATATAATTGTAATATAATTCTGTATTTGTTTTTATATGGGAATTGTAACCCCGTCAGTGCTAAAGAGGTGTCAAACACATTGCAGGTTTCTCTAGCACTCAAGGGGTTATGAGTCCCAGTTGAAATCAATGGGAATTTTAGGACATTTTATTTGGCCCTTTGTTATAATTGGTATGTTCCGAACCTTCTCCTCTAACTTCCTGTATAAGAACCTACTTTTCGCTGGTAGATAATTAATATTCATAATATTTATTCATAATCCAATGCAATTATTTATTTTTATGAATTGAGAAAAAACTGACTTAACCCCTTAAGGACCAAGGACGTACATGTACATCATGGGGTGTATGTCCCTAAGGATTTCAGGGCTCCCCGTGCTGCTGCACGCCATTCGGGGAGCCCTGGTCCTTAATCTTCATAGTATTTGGGAGATGGAGAGTGTTATTTCAATACTGTCAGAGTTCTAGTTCAAGACTAATTGAATGATAAAGTATTCCCTTCCCGCCCCTTTTACCTAGTGTAAGCCTCCTCCCCTCAGATGTGGAATCTGGTCCACAGACCAGACAGCTCACAGCAAGGGAAAATCATCTTACTGTTGAAAACCCTGCCCCACCCCCCTTGACAGGTTTTTCAGGTTTTTCCCTTATGTTCACTGAAGATTGTCCCTCTCTGTGATCCATCCGGACAGTCTTGCTGCTCTGAGGTGAGCAGTGTTATATCAGTAAAAGGGGCGGGAGGGGGATACTTTATCATTCAATTACTCTTGAACTACAACTCTGACAGTATTGAAATAACAGTCTCCATGGCCCAAATACTATGAAGATTAATTGGAGCTGCTTTTATTTTGAAACATTACTATCCCTTTAAACCTTTCTTAAAATGTCTGATGAGTGTTTTAGGCTAGGTTCACACGGGCGACTTATCTGCGCTCTGTTTATTGTATGCCAGGACACCTATGCTACTTCAGTGCCCCATGTTCCCCCTGTGATTCATTGAAATGGAGGGAGTGGAGGAGGTAAATAAGAATGCTGGCCCACGTGGGTCGGCCAGTCACAGGAGGATGCAGATGGCATCCAGTATCTTTTGTGTTAACAATCTCCGGAGCAGCCTGTAGGCCAATGTGCTGGAACCTAGATATACACAATGAATTAGTTTATCCTGGGAATTTTATTCTCTTAAGCTCCCTGGAGAGAGCGTATGTGCTGTGACTAGGCATATGCCAATGACGCGATTCATGTCATAAAGGGAGTGGTGCAGAGTCTGAGGAATACTCTAACCTTATTTCTTACTTACCCAGAGAAGACAGATAGAGAAGTGGGAGAGAAGAGACAGAGAGAAGATAGAGATAGATTAAGAAGGAGAGAGAGAAAGGGAAAAGAGAAAGGAGAGAGAGAGAGAGAAGGGAGAAAGAGGGGAGAGAACTGAGGAGGCGTACTGAGCAGGAATAGGAGGGAGGTTGTCACGGTAACTCAGGCAAATAATCACACAACACAGTACAAGTAAATTTAACCAGTTTATCGAAGAAAATAATGATAGCAATAGAAATAATATGAATGACAATAAGAGCAAACACTTCCTCACCCTTGAGGAGACAGGCATAAGGACAGTGTTTAGTCCACTACTTAGGCTGACACTGAACTGCAATTGAACAGTAGAGAATGAGGGTACAGAACCAGTCTTGGCTCTCACAGACAAATAGGAACCTGGAACGCCATGGATAATAACGGAGAGTACCCAGACAACCTCCTGAGAGGGATGTAAAATGATAGTGTACCACTACCGTACCAACAAGGCACAGATCAAAGGCCACACAGCGGAGGTACACCAAGAGGATGCCAGTACGGGATTGCTGTAGCACAGTGCGTCTCCTAGAGTGAATACAGGCAGAGGCAGCAGGGAACACTCTAAGGTATTGTACCAAGGCAACGGATACAGAGATACAGGTAACACTATGAGCCCGAGGGCAATGAGATCGCACAGAGTGGAGGCAACTAACAACACTACCAGCAAGGTAGAGTTGTACCAGCTAGGTAGAGCCCGGAGGCAATGGGATAGCACAATGTGAAGGCAAGTAGCAATGCTACTGGCAAGGTAGCAGTTTCACCGGATAGGTAGAGTGCATCTACAGCTATACCTGGGGACAGTGGTAGTCAGACAGGAGCGACAGTAGCACGGAGTGTAGGTCAGACAAGCCACAGTCAGGAACCGGATTGGGTGAGCAGCCACAGCCAGGGTCAGCACACAGCAGGTAGTCGGACAAGCCAGAGTCCTACACGGATCAGATAGTCAGATGGAGCTAAGGTCAAACACCAGATCGTATAGTCAGACAAGCCAAGGATTGAGATCCAGGAGATATCGTAAGCCAAGCAAAGGTCAAATGAGCAACACTGGAATGCGCACATAAACACCATGAAAAGGCGATAAGCACAGTTCGCGGGCAGACTATAAGGCCGCCGCTGGGGGTGGAGCACAATAGGCCACACAGACAGGAAGCTACAAAATAGTGAGCGCGGCATCAGAGACGCGCACCCGCCGATAGCGGCAGACCAGAGGATGCGTCCAGAACCCACCACTGGATAGAAGAGCAGGCAAGGAAATCAAGGGTACCGTCATAGTGGTGGACCTGAGAGAGAGAGTACTGTGGATGAGGACTGAGAACAGAGGAGATGACCAGTGAAGGAAATGAGGATGCAACCCTGAGAGGAAGATGAACATTGCCGAGGTTGAGATAAGATAGCGTGGTAGAAGGAAAAGTCAGAAATGATTAGCCAACAATAGTTAAGTAGGCTGAGATGGAATACTGAAGTAGTGGAGACAAGATGCGATGAGAGAAAAAAAAAGGGTAGATTGAAGAAAAGAGGCCAGCAAAGGGAAAGCCAAATGGGTACCAGAGAATAGGAAATAGGATAATGGAGAAAAGCCAAGTTCAAACCAGTTGACAACCAGCTGCTAAAGCAGGAGACAGGTTGGGAGATGACTAGGTAGACTAAGTTGGATCTGGAGGAGACAAATATGTGGTGCTGCATTAGTAAGAGGAAGCGAGGTCACAGGTATAATAATATATCTCCATCATGCAACGCAGGGCCGGTGCAAGGATTTTTGTCTACACAGGCGAAGGTGCATTTTGATGCCCCCCCCCATCCCCTGCCGCCAATCCCCCACCCCCCTCCAAACACTGTCCACCACACCCCACACTGTTGTCCACCACCTCCACATTGTTGTCCACCACCTCCACACACTGTCCACAGTGTTGTCTACCTCCACACACTGTCCACTTACACATACTGTCGTCCACCTCCCCACACTATCCACACTGTTGTCCACCTCCACACACTGTCGTTCACCTCCCCACACTAGCCACACTGTTGTCCACCTCTACACGCTGTGCACTTCCACACTGTTGTCCACTTCTCCACACTGTTGTCCACCACCTCCACATTGTTGTCCACCACCTCCACACACTGTCCACACTGTTGTCCACCTCCACACACTGTTGTCCACATCTACACACTGTGCACTTCCCCACTGTTGTCTACTTCTACACACTGTCCACACTGTTGTCCACCATCTCCACACACTGTCCACACTGTTGTCCACCTCCACACACTGTCCACTTACACACAGTGTTGTACACCTCCCCACACTATCCACATTGTTGTCCACCACCTCCACACACTGTCCACACTGTTGTCCACCTCCACACACTGTTGTCCACATCTACACACTGTGCACTTCCACACTGTTGTCTACTTCTACACACTGTCCACACTGTTGTCCACCACCTTCACACACTGTTGTCCACCTCCACACACTGTTGTTCACCACCTCCACGCATTGTCCACACTATTGTCTACCACCTTCACACACTGTTGTCCACCTCCACATGCTGTCCACATTGTTGTCCACCATGTCCATATTGTTGTCCACCACCTCCGCACACAGTCCACACTATTATTGTCCACCTCCACACACTGTCCATATTGTTGTCCACCTCCACACACTGTTCACCTTCATGCTGTCTCCCACACACTGTTTACCTGACTGGGTAACATTGTCTTGTAGCCCCCTGGCTGTCCGGTGGCTGTCCTCAGCCCTCTTAGGATACTTGCGACGATGACCTGTTCAGCTTTCTGGTGTGGCCTGAACAGCGCACCTATTAATATTGCCCCCATGCTTTCTTCATCACGCGCCCCTGCGGGACGTGATGATATATAAGGTCGCACTGGTCCATGAACATGTGCAGTGAAGCCAGCTGACTCTGAGATTCTTTAAGTGTTTGTATGTAACACTCACTGCGTCCCCAGTTATGTGGCACCCTTCACACACATCTAAACTTCAGCTTTTATAGAGGTGGTGACACTTACTGATGATCAGTGAATCAAGGGAATTTGATTAGAAGCACCTGTCTGCTACTTAGCATCTTAATTCCTATAGAAGCAGTAAGGGTGTACTTAGTTTTTCACACATGGCTTCTCCATTTTGGCATTATTTTTGTTAAATAAATCATGACACAGTGTAATATGTCATGTGTTGTTGTTCATCTGAGGTTGTATTTACCTAATTCTTAAACCTGCTAAGGAACAGATGATTGTTATTATGTCCTGATATGTAAAACCATAGAATTCAAAGAGGGTGTACTTTCTTTTTCACACGACTGTATATATTTTATATACACAGGGCTTGATTACTCTGTGGTAATGCAGATATAAAAAATTAGATGTGCAACAAAAAGTTGCTATTATCATAAATCACACACCCTTTTCCAATTGAAGACTTTTTTGGAACACAGTCACTAAAAAAGGTGTAATCCAATTAAACAAATCTGCAATAATTTCATATGTTCCTTTAGTACAGTAGGTCTTAAACTTGCTGCTGTGGTGGAACTCTTCAGTTTAAAATTAAGGCCTAGATTCCATTGCAGTTGACAAAAAGTTATTGCTGGTTTTATCTGTCAGATTCCCAGTGAATCCTTGATAAAGTTGTCAGCTGCAGTGGAGTCCAGGCCTAAATCCCTCATGAAACCCTCACAATCTGACATTATGAACCAGTCAAGCAACCATGAGATTAGCATGGAATCAATATGAAATATGTTTTTTAATACTACCTGGTACTGCTCATGGAAGCTTCAGTTGTCATGCTAAAATTATCAGGTAGTAGTCACCAAGTAATTGCCTCTTATAATTTACATATGTTTCTTATAGGGGGCTAGGTTATTGCAACAAACTAAACAAAAAAATCTAACAAATGTTTAATTGTTCTGCACATATCCAGTCTCAGTCACAGAACCACAAACGAGGTCTGACACCACAGCCTTGTCCATCTGTCCACTGCTTGCCATTGAAGCCTTGTTTCAATGTAAGTTGGTAGTCACAGGTCCACTCACACTGTCTGACACCCAGCCTTGTTCTACTGGCCACTGGTAGTAACAGGAACACTCACACTGTCTGATACCCAGCTTTGTTCCACTGTCCACTGTAGTCACAGGACCACTCACACTATCTGACACCCAGCATTGTTCCACTGTACACTGGTAGTCACAGGTCCACTTGCACTGTCTGACACCCCAGCCTTGTTCCACTGTCCACTGGTGGTAACAGGACCACTCACACTGTGACACCCAGCCTTGTTCCACTGTCCACTGGTAGTCACAAGACGACTCACACTGTCTGACATGCCAACTCTGTTCCACTGTACACTGGTAGCTACAGGACCACTCACACTGCCTGATACCCAGCCTTGTTCCACTGTCCACTGGAGGTCACAGGACCATTCACACTGTGACACCCAGCCTTGTTCCTCTGTACACTGGTAGTTACAGGACCACTCACACTGTCTGATACCCCAGCTTTTTTACACTGTCCACTGGTAGTCACAGGACCACTTGCACTGTCTGATACCCAGCCTTGTTCCACTGTACACTGGTAGTCACAGAATCACACATACACTGTCTGATACCCCAGCCTATCCACCATTAATCAATTTTGTGGAACCCCTTGAACTTCTTCAGGAACCTGAATATAATTTGAGAACCACTGCTCTAGCTTTTTATTTGGCAAACATTGTGTGTATGCTACACTGTGTACAATTTTTACATATATTTTATTTTATCTGAGTCTCAGGATTCAATTTGCATTATGTATAACTGAGGACTGGAGTAAATCAACTGCACTGTAGGAGAGTGATAAAGATTCCACAAATGCCCATTGATTTCTAGAGGGATTTTAGCCCCTTAAATGATAAAGAGGCCTCATCTCATTGCTTCACAATACATGGGAGACCTTTGCAGCTTTAGAGGGGTTAGAGACTTTATTTAAATCAGTGGAGGTGTGTATTTGTCTCCTACAGAAGTTGTTTTGCACAGAATTGCTACATATTGCTGTTATACAACAGGGCCAATATTTATAAATGTGGTGGGACAGAATAGCAGGTCTTTCTTTAGGTAAAATATATTACTTTATTTTCTGCTTGTCGATATTTACCTAAATAATTTATCCTATCTGAAGATTTTACTTATATTCTTGTGTCTACAGTAAAAAAAAACGAACTCCAGCCCATGTTCCCTTCTATATCCCCGGAGTTCTAAGACAGGATGTTTATATGATCTGATATCCATTCAGTCACAACAAGATTAGACCTTGGATTACTATACTTGCTCATTTCATGAAATAAAAAAAAGTCATTTATCAAACAAATCCTAAATAGGCTTATTGCATACCATGCAATGCTCTTCCAACCCTCCGAACTGAAGAATCATATTCTAAACTAGTGGTTCTACATCTTTTTTGTGCATAGTATCACACCAATCTGGAATTTTAAGGGCAACCCTAACATATTTAGGACATTTACATCCCTGGGAACCTACTTGTCCCAAGTCCCTAGAGAAATAATGTAGAATTGAGGACTTAATGGGTAGGAAAGTGGGCTGAATGGGCCGTAAAGAGTGTTAACTGGAAAATCCCCTTTTGTCCCCGGGATGCAGTAATTCAGTCTGAAAACCAGATTCTCCAGGGCAGATCCAGAGCATTCCCAGGTATGGTCATTTATCAAGAACATAATGAAAGGTACAATACCTACTGGCCGGGATTGCCAAGCTCCCTTCCTTCATACTCTCTTCTAATGGAGGTCTTTGCTTTTTACGTTGCATCAGGGCCGGCGCTAGCATAAGGCTGCTTAGGCAGCTTCCCGATGTGAGAGGCTGATAAAGTCATACAGAAAACGATTACTTCAAGTTATTGCTGCTAAAGGTGGTTGTACAAGCTATTGAATTATAAGGTGTACTTAGTTTTTCACAAATGGCTTCTCTATTTTGGCATTATTTTTGTTAAATAATCATGACATGGTGTAATATGTCATGTGCTGTTACCCAATTCTTAGACCTGCTAAGGAAAAGATGATTGTTATTATGTCCTGATATGTAAAACCATAGAATTCAAAGAGGGTGCACTTTCTTTTTCATACGACTGTATATATAAAGTTTTAAAAAATTTGTTGTTTCTTAAAGTGACAGTTGACCTCTGTTTTGACTTTACATATTTTGCAGATTTATAGTATGTAGATAAAGGGACTGCGAAAGCAGAGATATTGATAATGGTGCACTGTCCCTTCAGCAGAAATGCCTGTATCCACTCCAGCATACAGAACACCCAGTGCTGCAGGGATAGTGCAACATTGTATCACTCTCCCTGCTTTCACAGTCCCTAACAGAAACCTCTTTGTAAACAGAAATTCAGTGAGCTCCCTTGCCAGTGATTTGTATTTACCTTGATGCTTTGGGGAGCTTGAAAACCTCCGCAATTTCCTCTACTCCACCTCTACATAAGAGAAGCCCAGGCTGAGGGGGAAGTCAGGACGAGGCAGTAAACATAGTTTAGATTTTGGGTTATACACACAAAACAAAACTGGAACAATTCTGTGGCAAACCAACTGCACACAACATACAAATTAATTTTAGTATTTTAATCCTGTGAGTGCCAGAGGGGTATGCAACCCTTTGAATGCCAAATGGGTGTACAAAGCATGACTCTGCATTGTGTTACATACACATATCTGGAGGCAAAGTGTTAATATACTCCTCTTATTGTTGATGGGGCCAAATAAAATCATGGTTGTCATTTCGGATTTGTTTTGCAGTGCATTGTGGGCGTATCTCAAATGGTTTATGGGGGTTTTAATAACACGGTCATAATTACCATGGAGCAAGATTGTACAGTAATTTAATTGTTCAGGCTTGCAGAAAAAGTCTTATCAAACACATAAAATAATCAGGATAAAGAGGACTTGTTGTTTCCTTCTCTCTCTATCTCTCTCTTTATAGACATCTTTGTTGATCAGATGACACCTTCCGTACATTTAAAGCAGGGATATCCAAAGTAAGCACCAGGGTTTGTTTGCAGCCATCAGGCATGGCCAAACACGTGACCTGGTGCAAGAGGATTTATATGTAAAAGCATGCTGGAAACTCTATATCAATCATGAGTATAAAATGACAATTCAGTTAATGGGGATTTGGAGAACCTTCATTTTTCCCATAGGGTGCAGAATGGTACCTCTTTAGCTTAATAAATAAGCCGCTATCAAAGTTTTTGTCCACAGTTTTAAAATAAAATTTAAAAACAATATTCTATGCGCTTGTTATTTAACGGTTTATAGTTTTATATTAGTTATATATATATATATATATATATATATATATATATGGCTTCTAGTCTAGTCTGCTGTAGAAGTGCAGGTTGATGTTTGTAGTACAAGGTTTTCTGTTTGTGTTACGTTACATAGTACTATGGACCACTAGTGATGCTATGTATAGTGTCTTCCCAGGGGAAATGTCCATGGAATGTTGGCATATATCCCAAAGGCCTAATAATGCTTACCTGTTCCATAAGCAAAGTGACAGAGATTTGATATGGATCATGTATGTTTATGTAGCAAAATATACGGTAAGTTATTAAAATAAGTGGTTATTTCAGCTCCAGGCTGAACGTGGGCTCATTCCTCTCACCGTAGGATATCACCGGAGGAGTTACAGTTGTAGAACATTTCCAGTGGTGCTTCACGTGTGTGTGTGTGTGTGTGTGTGTGTGTGTGTGTGTGTGTGTAAAGTGATTTGGTAGTAAAAGAGAGACAATATTTTCAGATGTAAATCTTTCACTTTTAAAAATGTGTCAGAAAGATGTAAAAATAACAGTAAGAAGATTTTAATGAATATTACCCTTAAAAATGTCTTTGATTTTGTCTTGTCTTTCAAGGAACATTTTTTTTTGTCTTTCAAACAGCAAATTTTCAAAGACTTTTTTTTTTACCAGCTAACTCTATAATACAGCTTCTCACTCCTGCTAACAGGACCTTAAAGCAGAACTACCACCTCCACTAAAGTCGCCCTGCAATACTTATGCAGGTGGCGACTAGCTTACTAATTATTACTTTACCTTTAAAAAGTGCCCACGAATAAAGTTATGCTTAAGCTTCCAAGACCGGAAGCCAGGCAGCACCACGGACATCTTGAATGCACGCCTGCGCAGTCAGTCCCCTTCACAGGCATAGCACTGGGCCGGACGGCTCCGTAAGAGACTGGCGGCGCAGGCTCTCAATCTGCAGTAACCTGGCCATCAGTCTCAGAAACTTAAGCATAACTTTATTCGTGGGCACTTTTTAAAGGTAAAATAATGATTACAAAGCGAGTCGCCACCTACTTAAGAATTGCAGGGCGACTTTAGTGGAGGTGGTAGTTCCGCTTTAATTTGTCTTCTTCAAGTTTAGACCATTTTTATTTTGTCAGGAAAAAAGTGACTGTTAGAAAATTATTTTTTTCTAAAAATACCTTACAATGTGACGGTAGATTAAGCCACTCCCACTTTTAAGATTGCTTTTTCCCTTTGACGGAGATGGCGGATTTGGATACAAAAAAATGACAGTAACGTCTTAGAACTGACGGACCATGGAGTACAAACTTTTTTATTCTGATTACGGACCATTATGATTGCCACCACTTTTTAAACATCTTGCCTCAAGAGTCTGAACTGAGCATATGAGCACACAAAATCCAGGGGCGATATAATAAAATCAATAATATTTTTTTTTTTTTTTTTAAATGAAAAACATGGTCTTACATTATCAGACAATACTAGTCATTATTCATAGATCTCTATCTAGCTTGTGAGATTTATTGGTTATGCCTGCTAACCCACAGCAGGGACCAGCGTCCAGCACTGGGACTACTACTATTAAAAATAAAATTAAGTGTAATTGCTCTACAAAGTGTTATATGTTCATCTGGAACTCAAACAGTTAACATGTTAGAACTGGGGAAAAAAACAAAACAAGTGGTATGTTGCAGGCTCTTTGCCCCTTGGTGCTAAGTACATTAGCTCATCTCTCTCCTGCTAATTGATATACCATAAACTGACGGCATTTCATATTGTGGCTGTGTTACTACATTTTAATGTGCTAAAGCAAAGTGACAGATTCTAACTAGATGTCTGGTTTTTCCCAGAAAACTTGAAAATGTGGACCGACAGAGCTGGTTCGCTGCAGGGGCCTTTCTATCTGTTTGTGCCCTGTTAAAGCGGAACTACCATGCAAAAGTAATAAATGGTGTGTTGTAAGATACCCCTATTGTCACTCCTAATATGTATGTGAAACGTTCCAGCATGTTTTATATTTTTAGTAATCGTTAATGTTTACCGGGCATAGAGATCGCTAACACGGTGGCCATCTTAACTTTTTCCGTCAGCTGCGCATGTGCGAGTTCTCCAAGGGCCTGTCCGTCATCAACGCTGTGCCTGCCCACAGACGTCCTATTTTTTTTCTTTCTGCATGCACGTTCGCGTGGCGCACATGCAAATGTGGTATGCAGATGAATGACATACAAAGTTTTGGGCAAGCTGTGGGAGTTACAACGGAGCCGGACGGCTCCATTGTGACATGCGAACAAAGGCTTCAACTGGGATAGACGCCAAAAGGTACAAAAGTCTTTACAGTTTTATTTAATTTCAAAGCGGTTTTGGAAAAAAAAAAAAAAAGTACACAGCGATTACACACAAGGCTTAATGCATTAGTACACACTCAGTTATGTTGGGGTGGTAGTTCCCCTTTAAGCAAATTGTTTCAATATAGATTCCTTTTGTGGCTTTTTCTCTTCTGTATGTAACACCAGAGACTACCCATTATGGAAACCTAGGCTACTGCCTAGGGCCCAGGGCAATATGAGGGACCCTAGATACAAGTGATGGGTCACAGACAAAAGCCTTGTTGTTGTTGCTGCTAACATCTTGTGTCAAACACACTTTTTGTTGAAAGAGGCCGGCATCATCCAATTGCTTCCACTACCGTTAGAGATACAATGCCATCACTCAGTGTCAGAAGCGCTGGGTCAAGAGATATGGGGCCCAAACTGGTACCTTGCCTAGGGCCCTAGGAAGCCTTAAAGCTGAACTATCACATAGATATAATTGACCCCCAATTAATTGTTAGTATACTGTGAATCAGGGAAATAGTGTTATAATGTTTGGTAAACCCTTAATGATCAGCCGCGTGGGTGTTGGCCGGCAGTTAATGACCACTGAGCATTTTTTTTTTTATCCATTGGACTCAGGGGTCCCTGAGCAGCGTGACAACTCCTGAAGTCCATGACGTACATAACCATCGTGGGTCCTTAACTTTAGTTTTCTCATCACATTTTGTATGTCGTGACTCCTTAAGGGTTAAGTGTCGGCATTAGTTGCAGTCATAAACTTGTATTAAATTCACAAGAACATGATAGAGCAGACATCTTGGTGAAAAGGGATCTGTGTATCCAGGGCCGGCACTTACACGGGTCCCAGTGGGTCCCTGGGACATAGGCGGCACTTTGACAGGGGCGGCAATTTGCCACCCCAAGGCATGTTCTTTCAGGTCCCAGTAATGCCTCCTGTTAGCATCTCAGGTGTGTGGCTTATATACAAATATCCCCTAGCCATCAGCTAGCATGAAGGCTAATGCATCACATTTTGGCAGTAATATCCGCAAGCAGATGTGACCTGTCACTGACCCGATGACTAAAACAGCCAATGTTGATTGCTTTTGTTGGAGATAAAGGAAAAGTGGCAGAGGAGAAAACGGGAGGAAGAGCTGCGTGATGACATGGCATCGCAGGGCACGAAAAGCAGGAGAAGCAGTGAAGGTAAAGTGGAGCAGAGAACCTGCGCTGCGTCTCTAGTCCATCAAGTGTAGTAAGCTCTTCTTAGATTCCTTAAAGGAACAGTAAACTTTTTTTTATGAAAACACATATTTTACAGAGCATTTCCTGCTGAATAAAACAAGGTCACTCCCATCGCTGTCAGATGTTTTATTCACAATTTATAGCAGTTCAAATAATCAAGAAGTGAATTTATTGTGTTTACTTCCTGATAGTTCTAACTGACAGGAAGTGACAGGCAGTTTCTATCACATTCTATGGAGAACTGTATGTCTCTGACTTTTCTGACTTTCCTCTCCATTAGAATCAACAGGAAATCTAATTAGAATTTGACCACTAGAGGGCACTGCTAATGTAAAAAAACATAGCTTTAAACTGTAATAATTCTGGAAATATAAATCTCTCAGCAGTGGGAGTACCCTTATTTTACTCAATAGGAAAATCCCTACAATATATATATTTTCATAAAAAAAGTTTTCTGCTCCTTTAAGTCATCAACAATGAATGAATGTCACAATGAACTGAAGATGAACATCATTTTGGCGGAGCAGAGATGGGCAAAGTGGAGGCTTTGACTGTGGTGTGGGATCATGTTTGTGTGTGAGTGTCTTCAACTTCAATAATATGTCAAACATATATAGGTTTGTAGATAAAGATTCAGGCTGAAAAAAGACTTTCAAATCTCACAAAGTTGTTCACAAATAATGAGCTGTGTAAATCTGCAATGAATGCAGCAGGGTTGTCTAGATTTCAAGTTGCAGCCTGAATAGCATTTACAGCCGGGGCCGGATTTACATCTCAGGAGCCTGTAGGCACAGAAATCTGAAGCGCCCCTGTTGCGTACCCCTCTGCCACTCAAAGGGTTAATTTGTGACCTCTGCACCAGGCTGCCAGATATGTGCCAGCCAGGCCAACTGCAATTTCTGCAAAAAGAGAGCACAGAAAATGACACTTGCAGCCATCTACCCGGGCAGTGGGAGCACTCAGCACACAGAGAAAGAACCTTTACCTTCCTCAAATTCAGTCTTCACTCACCTGGGCTGGCTGCTGATGCATGCACTCGCCGCTGTCTTTCTCAGGAATCCCCAAACGCTACTGAAGTCTGATGTTTTCCTGTCTGTCACGCACCGCGTGAGCGATGCAATCACGCAGATAGGCTTGAGTGAGAGCGGAAGATGCAAAATCCGTGCTAGCCATGCATCATAAGGCTGACTAATTTAAAAATAAAAAAAACGATCCCAATGACAGGCGCCCCTCTGTGCAGTGCGCCTGTAGGCAGATGCCTACTCTGCCTTATTATAAATCCGGCCCTGAATGCTGTGCCTGCCCACAGACGTCCTATTTTTATTTCTTTCTGCATGTACGTTCGCGTGGCGCACATGCAAATGTGGTATGCAGATGAATGACATACAAAGTTTTGGGCAAGCTGTGGGAGTTACAACAGAGCCGGCCGGCTCCATTGTGACATGCGAACAAAGGCTTCAACTGGGATAGACGCCAAAAGGTACAAAAGTCTTTACAGTTTTATTTAATTTCAAAGTGGTTTTAGAAAAAAAAAAGAAAAGAAGTACAGAGCGATTACACACAAGGCTTAATGCATTAGTACACACTCAGTTATGTTGGGGTGGTAGTTCCCCTTTAAGCAAATTGTTTCAAAATAGATTCCTTTTGTGGCTTTTTCTCTTCTGTATGTAACACCAGAGACTACCCATTATCGCAACCTAGGCTACTGCCTAGGGCCCAGGGCAATATGAGGGACCCTAGATGCAAGTGATGGGTCACAGACAAAAGCCTTGTTGTTGCTGCTGCTAACATCTTGTGTCAAGCACCCCTTTTTGTTGAAAGAGGCCGGCATCATCCAGTTGCTTCCACTTCAATTAGAGACACAATGCCATCACTCTGTGTCAGAAGAGCTGGGTCAAGAGATATGGGGCCCAAAGTGGTACCTTGCCTAGGGCCCTAGGAAGCCTTAAAGCTGAACTATCACATAGATATAATTGACCCCCAATTAATTGTTAGTATACTGTGAATCAGGGAAATAGTGTTGTAATGTTTGGTAAACCCTTAATGACCGGCCGCGTGGGTGTTGGCCGGCAGATAATGACCACTGAGCATTTTTTTTAACCATTGGACTCAGGGGTCCCCGAGCAGCGTGACAACTCCTGAAGTCCATGACGTACATAACCATCGTGGTCCTTTACTTTAGTTTTCTCATGACATTTATGTATGTCGTGAGTCCTTAAAGCTTAAGTGTTGGCATTATTTGCAATCATAAACTTGTATTAAATTCACAAGAACATGATAGAGCAGACATCTTGGTGAAAAAGGATCTGTGTATCCAGGGCCGGCCCTTACACGGGTCCCAGTGGGTCCCTGGGACATAGGCGGCACTTTGACAGGGGCAGCAATTTGCCACCCCAAGGCATGTTCTTTCAGGTCCCAGTAATGCCTCCTGTTAGCATCTCAGGCGTGTGGCTTATATACAATGGCCCCTAGCCATCAGCTAGCATGAAGGCTAATGCATAGCATTTTGGCAGTAATATCCGCAAGCAGATGTGACCTGTCACTGACCCGATGACTGAAACAGCCAATGTTGATTGCTTTTGCTGGAGATAAAGGAAAAGTGTCAGAGGAGAAGACGGGAGGAAGAGCTGCGTGATGACATGGCATCGCAGGGCACGAAAAGCAGGAGAAGCAGTGAAGGCAAAGTGGAGCAGAGAACCTGCGCTGCGTCTCTAGTCCATCAAGTGTAGTAAGCTCTTCTTAGATTCCTTAAAGGAGCAGTAAACTTTTTTTTATGAAAACACATATTTTATAGAGCATTTCCTGCTGAATAAAACAAGGTCACTCCCATCACTGTCAAATGTTTTATTCAAAATTTATAGCAGTTCAAATAATCAAGAAGTGAATTTATTGTGTTTACTTCCTGATAGTTCTAACTGACAGGAAGTGACAGGCAGTTTCTATCACATTCTATGGAGAACTGTATGTCTCTGACTTTTCTGACTTTCCTCTCCATTAGAATCAACAGGAAATCTAATTAGAATTTGACCACTAGAGGGCACTGCTAATGTAAAAAAACATAGCTTTAAACTGTAATAATTCTGGAAATATAAATCTCTCAGCAGTGGGAGTACCCTTATTTTACTCAATAGGAAAATCCCTACAATATATATATTTTCATAAAAAAAGTTTTCTGCTCCTTTAAGTCATCAACAATGAATGAATGTCACAATGAACTGAAGATGAACATCATTTTGGCGGAGCAGAGATGGGCAAAGTGGAGGCTTTGACTGTGGTGTGGGATCATGTTTGTGTGTGAGTGTCTTCAACTTCAATAATATGTCAAACAGATATAGGTTTGTAGATAAAGATTCAGGCTGAAAAAAGACTTTCAAATCTCACAAAGTTGTTCACAAATAATGAGCTGTGTAAATCTGCAATGAATGCAGCAGGGTTGTCTAGATTTCAAGTTGCAGCCTGAATAGCATTTACAGCCGGGGCCGGATTTACATCTCAGGAGCCTGTAGGCACAGAAATCTGAAGCGCCCCTGTTGCGTACCCCTCTGCCACTCAAAGGGTTAATTTGTGACCTCTGCACCAGGCTGCCAGATATGTGCCAGCCAGGCCAACTGCAATTTCTGCAAAAAGAGAGCACAGAAAATGACACTTGCAGCCATCTACCCGGGCAGTGGGAGCACTCAGCTCAAATTCAGTCTTCACTCACCTGGGCTGGCTGCTGATGCATGCACTCGCCGCTGTCTTTCTCAGGAATCCCCAAACGCTACTGAAGTCTGATGTTTTCCTGTCTGTCACGCACCGCGTGAGCGATGCAATCACGCAGATAGGCTTGAGTGAGAGCGGAAGATGCAAAATCCGTGCTAGCCATGCATCATAAGGCTGGCTAACTTAAAAATAAAAATAAAAAAATGATCCCAATGACAGGCGCCCCTCTGTGCGGTGCGCCTGTAGGCAGATGCCTACTCTGCCTTATTATAAATCTGGCCCTGTTTACAGCTGCTTCGTTGTGTCATGACTTCTGTATGGAGTGATTTAGACGCGGAAACTCATGTAATGCCATTTTTTTTCTCATACTTTTTAAGTGTGGTTTTATAACATTGGATGAAACATACTTGAGGTTGTCAATTATTTGAGGTCCAGCTGCTGGGGACTACAGTTCCCATCATCCACAAAAGGCTGTATCCGCAGCATATACTGGCATACATTATCAACTCTGAGGCAACAAGAACAATTACAATGTCCTCTGAGCGTGTTTTGGTGAGTGTGGTTTGGGGGGGTCAGCATTTTATCCTTGGACCCAGGCAGCACAATGTCTTGGGCCGTCCCTGTGTGTATCTGCGCTGTCCATCCCTGCCTTCTCACTGATAGGTTATTTGCCAAAAGGGAAGTTGCATCGTACCGTACGGTACAGACAGGGACGGACAGCGCAGATGCACAGATCCCACTTTGCCAAGATGTCTGTGCTGTTGTGTTGAGGTGAGTCTGATACGAACTAATGATTGCTAATAATACAGGCACTTAACACATTTTATTACTCTATTTCCCTGACTCCCAGTATACTAACAATTAATTGGGAGGCAATTATATCTACGTGATAGTTCAGCTGTAATGCCTCTCTGCGTAACACAGGGGTTTGTAGCCCTCACAAGATTACAGATTGGAGACATCTATGGAGTTAAAATTACCTTCATCTCTGCCGAACACATTTACCTAAAAAAGAGAGATCAGTTAAAGAGAGAAGGGGCGATTGTACTTCAAACCATTTCCAATTATTTGAATTGTTTTTAACCCCTTGAATGCTAGATAGGTCTAAGCAATGCGTTGGAGACCTCTATAGAATACAAGGGGTTAAACACCTTATTTAAATTCAGTGGAAATTTGGGAGATTTTTATTTGTTACCACGGTGCAGTTGGTTTCTTCTGGAACTGCTCCTTTTAACCCTTTGAGTGCCCGAGGGGTACGCAACACATTGCAGAGCAATGTGTTGCGTACCCCTCGGGCACTCAAAGGGTTAAAGTTATCAAATTAATTTGTGGAGAAGCTGATATAATAAAAATAAATGGGTGGAGATGCAGTAAACGGGGGGGGGGGTGAGGTTCACTAGGCGGTGATAAAGAGGAGATGACTTCTCCAGTTTATCACTTGGCTCAGTGGTTAGCACTGTTGCCTTGCAGCGCTGGGGTCCTGGGTTCGTATGTTCTCACTGTGTTTGCGTGGGTTTCCTCCGGGTACTCCGGTTTCCTCCCACACTCCAAAAACATACTGATAGGTGAATTTAGATTGTGAGCCCCAATGGGGACAGGAACCAATATGAGTGTAAAGCGCTGCGGAATCTGTGTGCGCTATATAAATAAAGGATCATTATTATTATTATTATCACTTCTCCAATTCCTATGTACGGTGCACAAGGGACTGACAAGGGACTGACAGCGCAGGCGCACGGACGTCACTGTGAAGAGACGTCCGTGCTTCCTGATCCTTTCAAACGGCGAAATCTTGAGAACGGGGTAAGATTTCTGGCGACTAGCGCTACTAAGCAGCTAGTCGCCAGGTCAGCAGTAAGGGGAGATTTAGTTATTAAGGGGTGAAAGTTCCCCTTTAAACCACTACAAATTGCATTACATTTTAACATTAATTTTACCTCCCATACCTTTCTGTCCCTCTGAGTGCGGAACAGTCCCATCAATTTCCTAACAGGACATGTGACAGGAAGCAGGCAGCTAGTAACATAATAGGAAATAGGCTATTGCTGCTCCAACATTTTGCTACAGTCCTTGCCCATGCAAGGCTCTCTGTTATTCTGGATGCATTCTTCTTCTTATCTTTTATTTAGAAAGCACCAACATATTAATTGGAGCTGTATAAAAGAGGGGAATATACAAACAATGTGATACATGTACAAACCAAAATAAGAGGAGAAAGGACCCTTCTCTTGACAGCTTAGAGTGTAAAGGGCTATATTACTGCTTGACCTTGTGGTCTGTTTGATTACTGGATTTTGATCTTGATTGGTGCTTGCTTCTACCCTATATTTACCACCTTTTCTGGGGGAAAAATACTGGCCTATTTCCAGTACTATTGACTATAAGTCAACTTTTTATTGATCTGCCAGTAAAACAATGCTTACATTGCAACCCTCCATGACCCCATGCTTGGATTCTGATCTTGTTGTTTGAGCAGTCACTTGAGACCCTGACTAATCTCCTAAGCAACCTGTTCCAACCTCTACTTCATGAGCCCACTTAAGCACCTACTTTCCAGTCCTGATCTTGCCTGTAGCTGACTACAAACACAATATTCAGGCCTGAGGCCTTTGGTTGAACACTGACACTCTTCCTTTCCCCTACAGGACCACTTCCTGCTTAGAGACAAGCAACATCAAAATTAGACTGTGGTTGTGTACTCAGCGCATTCCCCTTTAGAAGTGCATTATATCTGGCACTGTTCCTATGTTCTGTGGCAACTTTTGCATTAGGCCTCAGTACTTATTTTTTAATTTGACATCCCTGTTCATGGATGAAGAAAGAATTTCACAGTGTTTAGTCAAGAGCAGGGTTAATCAGTCTTTGCGCCTCCAGCTGTTGGAGACTACATTTCCCATCATTCCCCACCAGTCTGGCTGGTTGGAGATGATGGAGCTTGTAATCATTGCCCACCAGTCTGGCTGGTTGGAGATGATGGAGCTATAACACCAAAGAATATTTCTGGCCTAGAGAATCCAGTATGGACAATCTGTGGCTCAGATGTTGCCCTACAAGTTCCATCATTCTTAGCCGTATGTTTCTTGGCTGTGGATGATGGGAGTTGTAGTCTAATAACAACTGTTAGGCCACAGGTTTTCCAGTCCTGATATACATGCACCACATATTGTATTAGCACTCTGTTGTGGTGAATATTCTGTATTCGGTGCACGATTACCACAAGCCTGAGATAAATAAAACAGGAAATGCTTGAGGCTTTTGACCTTCCGCTGACTCTGCAATCTGATCATTAGTCGACCTCAACAAATCTGATAAGCCACATGAATACACAACCATAGTTATTTTCTCTTCAAATTGTTTATAATCTGGTGTTTATACCTATAAATATGCTCAATCACTTTTCTTTTACAAATATACACACATGCATATTTAATTTATACTCACAGAGGATACAGCTTGTGGTGGGAAAGAGCACAGGGATAAATTCCAAAGTGTATTAAGGCTTTCCAAAACAACATTTAAGGTTTTTTTTAAAGCAAGGAAGTTGTACTGTAAAGACAGTGACTTCCCTTTTTTCACTGCATTTAGCAGCTATGGGACTACAGAACTGTAGACAGTCTGGCACCAGTACTTACCTTTCTCATATGTTCTCTTGCCAGTCATGGGGTCACAACTGATGACCTGTTTGTATGAATGTGTAACGGTTCGTACGAATGAATACAGGACAGGTACTTATAGGTAACAATCACTTTATTAAGCACAAATAATAACTCAGTAAAACATGTATCAGCAATAAATGGTAAACAGTGGGATTCGTATTCAACGGAGCTAGCTCCACCTATTTGGAGTAGGAGACTACCTCCATGAGAAAGTCTATCAGTCTGGCCCAGTAGCTGAAATGAATGCGTAGTCTGCAGAGCCACAGGTCCACACCTGGAGGATACCAGACTATACAGAAAGGGATTCAGGAAGGATAACTGTCTGAGCCCTAGGTCCGCACCTGTAGGGAAAGCAAACTTAATCGATAGGCAGCAGTAGTAAGGAATGTCTGAGCCTAGGTCTGCACCTAGAGGCTCACCAGACAAACCCAAAGTTAACACGGAACGGATAGTCAACCAGAGACGCAGGTCTGCACCAGATTGGTTGTCGGACTTGCCTAGGGTCATACACAGAGCGGGTAGTCGGACAAAGCCACAGGTCAGCACCAGAATGGGCAGTCGGAAAAGCCAGGTCATACACGGAGCGGGTAGTCAGCCAGAACCACAGGTTCGCACCAGATAGGATATCCACTGGCTCCTGAAGTAGTTTGTGCATGCGTGTAACAGGCTGGAAGTAAGAATGCCCAAAACAAAGATGGCCGCAATATCAATATGATGCACGTAAGGGACTCAGAGGAAGAAAAGCCATAATGGAGACTAACGTATGAGATAGTAGTGGGAACGGAGGGAAGTAACAGTAAAACAGAGCAGAAAACTCAAGGTAGAGAAACGTAAGGTAATGCAGAAAACAAGTAATTTATAAGGGTGAACGGTGTATTCGTGTGTATTACTCATACAGCAATTAAAGTAGAAAGCACAGAAAATACACTGAAATACCTCCCAAGTGTCCTTCTTTATTAGGGACAGTCCCTCTTTTAGACCCAAATCCCTTTTTCCCTCTTTCCCACCCTGATGTCCCTGTGTTTAGGAGATCAGACTGTGTGGTGTGTATATAAGTGTATTACATTGCTCCACAGAGATACAACTCACATTATTGTTTGTTTAAATGCCAGTATATGTGTTTATAAATTAGTCTGTGTAAATAAAATACTTTGGTCTTGTCATGTCATTTATTAGGTTACAGAAGGAGATGTCAATAGGTCATGAAATAACATAAAAATTATCGGTAATGCCCTGCTCACCAGCCACGCCCCCAGCAACACTCCCCTCAAAAAAAAGTGTTCCTCTTTGGCAATTTGAAATGTTGGGAGGTTTGTAATCATACCTCCAAAATGTCCCTCTTTAGGAGGGACAGATTCCCCAGTTCCTCTTTCCCACCCTGGTGACCCTCTTTTTAGGAGATCAGATTGTGTGGTGTATATATAACTGTATCACGTTGCTCCCCAGCAATAAAACTCACAATGTTTAATTAAAGGGATAGTAATGTCGTTTATTCAGTAATTTCTATAGTGTAGTGCCTAATTGCACTGATGTCATGTACATATTTATAGGTTTATTAATAGAAAACATAACATATTTGTTTTAGTTATTTATTTCCGTTTAACAATGTACAGGAGGAAGAGAAGCAAAGCAACATTTAACGGAGCCATAAATTATTTTTTTTTATTAACAGAAAAAGTTACAGGGCTTTTTTAGCTGAGTGAAGCAAAGGTACACAGCAGGATACACCACTGAGAGATGTTTTGTTTCAGTTATGTGTTTAACCCCTTAACGACCGGTAGTCCTGGGATGTTTCCGTCCCATAAGGACCGCATTGAACCACGTGGACTCGCCGGTACACGAGACCTGTTGCGTGTATCGGCGCGTCACTATGAGGCCTGATAGAGATCGCTCCGATCTTGGAGCGGTCAATTTCAGGCCCTATTTTTACTTACAGAGCTCCCGGTAGAGCACTGTAAGTAAAAAGCACGTGACGTACTATGACCGTCATCGGTCCTTGAGTATTTCAAGGACCGTGGCGGTCATAGTACGGCACATGTCGTTAAGGGGTTAAACTGTTTAGATTAAGTTTGTCTGGTGTCCAGAGAGCTCACCTTCAATTCACCCATTGTCAAGACAGTTAATCTGTTGCAGTTTATGGGAGAGATGAGCCTCTGGATAGAGTTCTCCATAGGATGGGAAAGTAACAGCTCCATCACTTCCTGACAGTCCAAAATAACTTCATGACAGTTTCAACTGTTATAACTATTGAATAAAACAGCTGCCTTCAGTGAAAAAGTCTTTATTTTGCTAAGCAGGAGAATCTATATACATATAGAAGAGCAGCGTCATGTGACTGACAAGCTTTGTTCAAAGCCAAACACACCCAGGGGTGGCAGTAAGAAGGAGTTATGCATATCTCATCTATACTGCCTGTTCCATTGGTGTAAGCATGGGGAATGATTTTCATAGCAGTGTCCACACCTGGGAAAATGTCTGCAAGAACTTCACCCTCCACCCCAGTACACACCTCCTCCCTCCACACACCCCCTCCCATTCACCACATTCAAGACTTCACCCTCCACCTCAATACACACCTCCTCCCTCCCATTCCCTATGTACAGGATTTCATCCATAACCCTCCCTTTAGCCTCATTGCCTCACACTATCCTTCGCCTCATTGCCTCACACTATCCTTCTCCTCATTTCCTTACACTCCCCTTCACCTCATTGTCTTACCCTCCCCTGCACCTCATTGCTTCACACTATCCTTTGCCTCATTCCCTTACACTCCCCTTCACCTCATTGTCTTACCCTTCCCTGCACCTCATTGCCTCAGACTCCCCTTCCCCTGATCACCTACCTTTCCTTTGCCTCTTCTCCTAACCCTGCAGTTTGCCTCCTCACCTCCCCTCTTATCCAACACATTGCCATGCAATGCATTGGATACCTTTCTGACACTCAAAGGCTTACATTTTGTAATCCTACACCTCCTGCAATATATAAAAAAATACAATCAGAACTGCTCAGACATATTATGACAAAAAATTAATGTAAACTAAAAAATTAGATCAGGCCTCTTCACACAGGGAGCACTTCATTGACCTGGAGGCAGCGTGCACAAGGCTTGAATTGGCAGGCGCTTCTTCCTCCGATTTGTGTTTCTTTTTCAGGACGTCTTCAAATCAACATACGTTCCTGCTGTCTGCCTGTCACAGCATACCTTAATTCCAGTGCCGCTGCTTCGGGTGACACTTGAAATCGGAGGCCTGGAATGACGCTTCGGCGTCATTCCGAATGTTGCTCCGGGCATCCAGCCTAAGCTCGCTTGGTGCCTCCAGTGGCCATCCATGTCCTCTCCCTAGATGGCGCGGCTGCTCAAAATTATGCAGGGTTGGAGGCTGTAGTAGACGCATCTGTGCTCCGTTGGTCACTTTTGGCCGCAAGGCTGCGTACTGACACAGGCCTCAGTCTTATGCAGTTTGGTCATGTAAGTCTCCACCTAACTACTTCCTGGCTGGGTTTTAAAGGGAACTGGATCCTGACTCCGTTACCCTTACGTTGTTGTCCAGTGCAGTTCTAGTAGTTTGTATGTAGTTCTCCTGTGTATGACCCCGGCTTGTCTGACCATACAATCTGGTGCTGACCTGTGGCTCTGTCTGACTATCCTACCTGTGCGCTACCTTATCTTTTGGACATCCAATCTGGTGCAGACCTGTGGCTCTGGCTGACTACCCGCTCCATGTATGACCCTGGCATGTCTGATTATCCAATCTGGTGCTGACCTGGGGCTCTGTCCAACTATCATCTCTGTGTTGCCTCCTGACTAGTGGACATCCTATCTGGTGCAGACCTGTGGCTCTGGCGGACTCCAGCTTTGCTGACTGCAGGCATGAGTCAGTAGTTTCCCTTGTTGCCATCCTTTTGGGAGACAGCCTTCTCCTTACTGACTGCAGGCGTGAGTCAGTAGTGTCCCCTGTTGCTATCCTTAGGGGAGACCGTTTGGGTCTATTCTGTGACTATCTGGGCTAATGAGACTTCCATTGGCTTTGGCCTAGTCTCTTGTAGTGTGGTTGACTTGGAAGAAGCCTCCTATTCCTGATAGAGTCTCTAGCCTCTCTAGTCACCCTCTGCTCCTTCCTGATCAGTTCTGTATATTATTCTAATAAAGGTGTTTTAACAATACCGTCTGACTGTTGTTTATTCCTGGGGATCCGTGACATTGCCGTCTGAGGATCTTGAGGTCCTCACAGTGCACAGCACACTGAAAGCATGGTAGTGCCCTGTGAGGACCTCAAGGTCTACACATGGCAGGAATGTATGTCTCACACTTGCCAACGGTCGACAGAAAGTGGAGGCTTCTTCTCTCTAGTTTTAAGGCAGCCATGTGACTTGGTAAATATTAACCCCTGTGCGTCTGGAACAAGTTAGCAGTAGTCAAGGACACCTATTCAGATTTTAGTTTAGTTTAGGGTAGGAGGAATATTTCTTTAATAAATACAAAGTCAGCTTTGATAACTTTTGAATTAACAATCCACCAGCAGGGAGCGTATCCTTGTTTTATTCAGCGAGGAAAAACGTGTAATATATATGAAACATTACTTTATATATCTTTTTTCATTATCAAACATAAGGGGGAGATTCAGTAAACGGTGATAAAGTGGTGATAAAGTGGTGAAGACTTCTCCAGTGATATCACGTCTCCAGTTCCTATGTTATTCTATGGAACCTATTCATTAAGATCTCCAAAGTTGAAGAAATCTTAGTGCATTGGCTCCATAGACTAACATAGGAACTGAAGAAATGATATCACTGGAGAAGTCATCTCTGCTTTATCAACGCTTAGTGAATCTCCCCCCATTCTCCTTTTACAATAACTGAAAATATGTACTATAAAGATTAGAACTAGACCACAGATTATGTAGTCATCTAGGTATCTTATTTCAGGACTTTAATTCAATAATAAACATACAGCATAATAATTCAAATTATAGAGACATAGCCATAAAAGGACATTGGGTGAATGTACAGCAAAGCTCAATTTCTGCTCTACCTTGGCATAAAAATCATACTTTGGGTAAGTACGAGTATGATTGCTGCAGTGCATACTGGTGCTCACACTCCACCATGGTTAAAGGAACAGTAACACTTAAATATGACCTACATGGTTATGCACATACTTAAATTTAGTGTACTCCGTGCTAGAATCTATGCAAATTCTTTATTTTTTTTCCCAAGTCTAAAAATCTAATAAACACTCTCTGGGGGCTCTCAATACTGCTTTTCTCGTGGGCTCCAGTTACCATAGCAATTCTGATAAGTGTTTCAGAAGTGATATGGTTTTATTGTCTGTTAATGGGCCTGAGATTTAAAAAAAAAAAAAAAAATCAGCCTTTCTGAATAGAAGAGAAGTGGGTACATTAGATCTGCACGATTAACCAAACTGGGTCTATATAAGATAGTCTACACATGCATTACAAATGCAAATTTAGGATTAGAACTTAACCCTTTGAGTGCCAGAGGGGTACGCAATGCACTGCTAAGCAATGCGTTGTGTGCCCTTCTGGCACTCAAAGGGTTAAGGATCTAACATAAAATAACATTTTACAGATGTTAGGTGGAAATTCATTATATCTAAAAATATATAGCAGGTTTCATTTTTTAGTGTTACTGTTGCTTTAATTAGTTAATGCTAGCAATCCCCAAATGGCACCCCTATAGCATGGAAAATAGAATGACCACACCACATTCCTCTGCACCTTGTTGGTACACAGTGAGGAACAAGGTACGGAAGGACAGAATGCAGGAAACACTCAAATATTCCCAAAATGCCCTACTCCTGTCACAGTCTACTCAAAGAGGAGACATTTTAGCATAGATAGCTTTGTACATGGGCATTAGGAAGCAATCGTATTAGTACTTTCCTCTTGTATTAATATGGTAGGGTAAAGTGCATTACAGTTTCCCAAACACTGAAGTTGATGGACTTAGAAGAACTTGGGGGTTATCCACTAAGGAGTGATAAAGAGGTGATACAGTGGAGATGACTTCTCGAGTGATATCAGTTCTCCAATTCCTGTGTTATTCTATGGCTCTATTGAATAACAGAAAGCAAGCATGTTATAACCATACCTGGGAACTTTTGAAACAGGGCTACCCGGAGGGTAACCCTGTCAGTGCCGACCTGGGAGGAAAATGACGCGATTTGCGTCATAAAAGGGGTGGGGCTTAGTCGCGGAGGGGGCGGGACAAAAAAAACCCTGCAAAATGTATCTAAGTGGGCGGGGAGTGGGTGGAACCAGGCGGGACTGAGCACAAGTGGGCAGAGTTTCTACTTAAACTCTGCCCACCCGGTGATCCACACATTGCCCCGGAGACCCGGTAATTCAGTCTGAAATCCGGAGTCTCCGGGGCAAAACCATAGAGTTCCCAGGTATGGTTATAACATGCCTGAGGAAGAGACCTAAGAAGTCTTGAAAGCTTGCTTTTTAAATCTGTTTAGTGAGCCAATAAAGGTATCAACTTTATTATATTTTTGCCTCCTGTATTTCTACAGCTAACACAGTACCAACTCTCATCTATTATAGAATAACAGAGGAACTGGAGAGGTGATATCACTTGAGAAGTCATCTCCACTTTGCAATGTGCTGTACATACTTCTGATACTCAGAGGGTTAACATGTCCTCTGCTTCGCAGATTAGTGATGTTATGTTTACCTGTTAGAATACTGTGTTCTATTACAACAACTATGATGTATATTACTTATGTGTTATATACTGTTCAGTCAGTAGGTGGTGCTGTTTTTAGTTTTCACTCCTCACGGTCTTTATGGTATCTTCTTGTTTATCTTTAATAAAAACAGCATGGAAGGCTGCAGCCATGTTTTAGAGCAGATAAGACTGTGCACACTTTATTTTCTGTAGAGCTTTAAAGAATTTCCAATTTACTGAGGAGCCAGAGGTGTCCTGATCTGCTATTCCATGCTGTGCTCTGTTCTGCTTTCTTCACTTGACAAGCCCCAGTGACTATGCATTGACACCATCAGAGAACTCAGTCACTAAGAAGGCAGATTAACAAATAAGCACGCCCTCAGTAAAACGAGAATGGCTCATTAGTACAGTAAAGACAGCACAAAGCGTGGGTGGGCGGCCGTTAAGGACCAATTGCGCATTTTTTGAAGTGAATTCTGGGATTGCAGAGCGGTGTGCAATGGCATACCAGGACCGTCACCGGTCCTTAAAGCCAGGTCCGGTGTGACAGTCCTGGCATGTCATGTGACTCTAAGGGGTTAACTCAGATTTCAATGTGCAAATGAGCCAGTGTCAAAGTAGACACTGAAACAATCATAAACTTGGTAAAGGCATGGAGAATGCATGGTGATTTGAGGTAGTTATATTTGTCATAGTAACCAGGGATAAGATGTTGAAGACATCTTACTGCATTTTATGAGATGGATTCAGATGCAGGCTGAAAATCTGATACTGACAAAATGGACCCTTACTTAAAGGGATAGTAATACTTGGCCTTATCTTTATTTTATTTTGTAGTCATAAAAAAAAACATGAAGAACGATATAAGTCTTATCTCTCAAGCCTTTATGGTTTGAGAGATATTCACAAGCAAAGTTTCCCCTCCCGCCCCTTTTACCTAGTATAAGACATCTCTTCTCAGATGTGGAATCTGGTTGATAGACCAGACAGATAACAGCAGGGGACAGTCTTCTTGCTATGAGAACAATGAAGGCCCTGCCCCCCTTGACAAGATTTTCAGGTTTTTCCCTTATCTTAATTGAAGATTGTCCCTCTCTGCAGTCTACCTGGGCACCTCCCTTCTGATCTGGCTGAGCAGTGTGACATCAGTAAAAGGGGCGGGAGGGGGATACTTTGTCATTGAATTACTCTTGTACTACAACTCTGACATTATTGAAATAACACTCTCCAAAGTCCAAATACTATGATGATTAATTAGAACTGCTTTTATTATGAAACATTACTATCCCTTGAAGTGTATTGCTTCTCCCTCTAGTTCTTTTTAAAGGGCTAGTAATACTTAAAATGTAAAAAAATATTTGTTGTAGGGTTTATTCCCTGAGTAAAACAAGGGTACTCCCACTGCTAAGAGATAGTTTATTAAAAAATTATAACAGCTCAGACTTGATTTTTTTAGGTGCAATATCACAGTGGCCTGAAAATTTACAGTGGTGCTGTTGCTGCACCATCCTATGGACTGCTGTGGTCTGTAGACCGTAAATCTCCATAGGATGGTGTAGCAACAGCGCCACTGGAAATTTTCAGGCCACTGTGATATTGCACCAAAAAAATTCATGTTTGAGTTGTTATAATGTTTTAAGATAAAATCTCTCAGCAGTGAGAGTACCCTTGTTTTACTCAGTGGGATAAACCCTACAACAAATATTTTTTTACATTTTAAGTATTACTATCCCTTAATAATTCAGTCTCTTTGTATGGTGACCACACAGTTAGGCTGAGGTTAGTTAAAGGGATAGTAACACTTCGTTTTAACTTTATTTTATTTTGTAGGCATTAAAAAAACATGAAGAATGATATAAGTCTTATCTCTCAAACCTTTATGGTTTATGAGATATTCACAAGCAAAGTTTCCCCTCCCGCCCCTTTTAACTAGTGTAAGCCATCTCTTCTCAGATGTGAATCTGGTTGTAACACCAGACAGATAACAGAAGGGGACAATCTTCTTTGTATGAAAACAATGAAAGCCCTTCCCCCCTTGACAAGTTTTTCAGGTTTTCCCTTATCTTAATAGAAGATTGTCCCTCTCTGCAGTCTACCTGGGCACCTCCCTTCTGATCTGGCTGACCGGGGGGGGATACTCTGCTTGTGAATATCTCTTAAACCATAAAGGTTTCAGAGATAAGACTTATATCATTCTTCATGTTTTTTTAATGCCTACAAAATAAAATAAAGTTAAAATGAAGTATTACTATCCCTTTAACATGTCTCACAAACAGTAGTAAATTGGCTATAGCCACAGCAGAATGACTAAGCAAGTTTACTTAGAAAAGAGCAGACTAACCAGGCTTCCCAAATTGTCTAAAATTCCATTTGACTCGTGTATTTTGGCAGCCAGGCTACTCACATCTAGCACTCTGTGAACTTGTCCATTGATTGTATTCACATTTGGCCCTGTTGGTTGCTTCCAAACCTCAGCGAGGGCTCATCTATCTGCAGAGGCGTAACTAGAACAGTCCGGGCCCTGGTGCAAGAAGTGCCATGGGCCCCCCCAACCCCCAAACACATTGGCCCCCGGGCCCTCCACAATGCCTCCATTTCATACCTCCCAATCCCTGGTGGTCCAGTGGAGTGGCAGGAGAGGCGGACTGGTGCGACGTGCTCCCGCGCTGTCCTCTTCTATAATGCAGATTATGTCATCTCCCAGCGCTCTGCATTAATAGAGCGCGGGAGGGAGCTTGAGGCGCCAGGAGGAGGGGGTTGCAGGGGGCAGCTGGGCCCCTGGAGTGACGGGCCCGGTCGCTGTTGCGACTCCTGCGACCCCTATAGTTACGCCACTGTCTATCTGCTTGTCAAAGGAAGGAGACTAATTGTATTTTGTTTCCTGGTAAGTATGTCATGGGGGTCAGAAAAGAGTGTCTCACAGCGGTTTTTAGGTATTAAAATTATTATAGGTATGTATACTACAATAAACAGTAATTCTTAAAGGGGATGTATCACCCCTATACAAGTTAGCATGAATCGTTAACTTATACAGCAAATATCAGTAAATGTGTATTCATTTTTTTTCATTTTAATGCTCCTTTTTGTCTAAATTGAAGTTATAATATCTGCCCTGAACCCTACTTCCAGACAGACTGCAGTTACCTGCTCTCTAACCGTAGACCATCGCTCTGCCTCTGCTCTCCTCCCTCTATCCAACCTCCTCCAATGACAGAGGCTTTCTGTCTGTAAGCTGGAGCTCTCTCATTGGCTAGATATCGATCTCTGCCAATGAGAACGCTCCACCTTACAGGCAGAAAGCCTCCATCATCGGAGGAGGCTGGATAGAGGGAGGGGAGCAGAGGCAGGGTAATGGACTGCAGTTACAGAGCAGGTAACACAGTCTATGGAAAGTAGCTGCAGGGCAGATATTATAACTTCATTTTAGATTTTAATATAAAAATAAACGCAAACTGTTTATAAAATTAAGTCTACACATTTCGAGGTTTGCTAGACCTTTTCTTAAAGATTACAGACTTGTAATCCCGAATATTATCCTTTATTATCCATTATTATCCCTTCTAGCAATTTTCCCACTACCGAGGTCAAACTCACAGGTCTATAATTCACAGGTTCTATTTTAGTTTCAGGTGTTTCTGGAAAAGTTATTAAGATAACTTTGTATTTTTCTCAAAAGAAAAATTGAGTCCAAGATGATTTGCAGATTTGTGGCATTGTTGCTATTACTGCCTGTGAAAAAAATGAGTGTGGCTGACACAGACTTCTCATAGATCGATGTAGCAACAGCGGCTTCTGACAGCAATACATCTTGAACTCAAGCTAATCATTGGCTGGTTGGCTAAGATGGAAGCTGTAGCCTCCAACCTTTGGATCTCTGAAGGAGGACTTCTCCTGGGACAGAGGCTTCCTGGGTGCACAATACACCAATGAGGATACTTTACTCAATAGTTCTCTGGCAAATATGTAATACATAAATATTGGCCCAAGTCAGCTCCTACTTGTTCTCTGGTAACACATCCCACCTTAAAGGGGAACTCTACCCTAGAATAAGTGACTTCAATTAGTTTACCAGAAGGACTTTCCTTGGGAGAGATTCTTCAACCAGCGGTCAGATAATTCTATTTACTGTTTTTATTTTTCATATCTGTTGTAGTATTCTACTGGCTGTTTTAGTTTACAATCTGACATAGCCTATGGGAGAGAATTACAAAAGTGCAAGCCTATATCTGTCACTATTTTCACATAAAATTATATATATATATATATATATATATATATATATATATATATATATATATATATAATATTTATGTAGTAAAAAAAATATATATTTTTGTGCCATGCATGCCAAAACAATTTTACAGCACAGTAGTGTCTGTCTATGTAATAAGTCAAATGTAATAACTGGTTCAATGTGCTCTTTGCTCTAGACCAGTTCAGTCCTAAAGAGCCACCGAGGATTTAAGGATTTCACAGGTGGGAAAATCAAAATGAATGAACCACTGATTAACTCGTCTGTGCTAAATCCTGGAGGACTGAACTTGGATACCCTTGCTTTAGATCATATTTATAAGTATATTTGCATGACATAAAAAATCTGCAACATTTCTGCAAATTTTTCCTGCATTTTTTATGCACATTCCCCTATGTCTCTTAGAAATCATTACATTGTATTGACACCCATTGTCTGCTGTCAGAAGGCATGACTTAGTGGCACACTTCAACTGAGATCATTGCATACAGGAAATGGTAGATATAATGTAAAATATATACAGATTGATACACCTTACTGTTATATTAAGGTAGGGTGAACAGACCTCACCTTTAACTGGGGACACATAGGAAATAGGCTTATTTCAGGATTGCACTGAAATCAAAGCAGCCCTGCAGTATGCCGTTTTTATATGGGTCTCCGATTAAAGGTGAGAGGGCACTTAACCATTTAAGTCAGTGTGTTAACAAATTAAGAATAATTTATTCTATGGGAATAGTTTCCCGTTAAGAGTTACCATTTGTTAGTTCTTGCCAAAGCATTGTGCGGGGACCAGTTTCTCTCTTTTACGTATAGGATTTGTGGTTCAGGAAGAAACTGACCCCCCACCACCCCATTTTTCATCTTTCCTCCTTCCTAGATCTTTACATACAGTTACATATATAGTTACATAGTTACATAGTAGTTTAGGTTGAAAAAAGACTTGCGTCCATCAAGTTCAACCCTTTTCCTATTCATGTTTACCGCTGCTGATCCAAAAGAAGGCAAAAAAAACCCTCAATACAGCAATTTCAAATTCTGCTTTTTCATGGGGGGAAAGTCCTTCTTGATTCCAAGTGGCAATCAGATTTCTCCCTGGATCAACAAGCAATAAATAAATATTAATAGCAATACTATCATACAAAGCCCTCTATGTTCTGCTCTTTTAAAAAAGTATCCAGGCCCTTTTTTAAAGGCATCTAATGTAAACTATAGCACCATCTCTTCAGGCAGTGAATTCCATACCTTTATTGTCCTTACCGTAAAGAATCCCTTCCGCTGTTGTAGATGAAATCTCCTTTCTTCAAGTCTAAACTGGTGGCCCCTTGTCCTTTGTACCTTTCTGTTAAAGAACAGGTCTTTGGAGAGCCCTTTGTATGGGCCCTGAACATATTTATATAGTGTTATCATATCCCCTCTAAGATGCTGTTTCTCTAGTGTGTACAAGTTTAACTTTTCTAGCCTTTCTTCATAACTAAAACTTTCCATTCCCCTTACTAGTTTTGCACTTTCTCTAGCTACATAATGTCCTTTTTCAGAAAAGGTGCCCAGAATTGAACAGCGTGTTCTAGGTGGGGTCTTACCATGGACCTGTAAAGAGGCATAATAATATATTCTTCCCGTGAGTCAATACCCCTTTTAATACATGCCAATATCTTATTGGCCTTTGCAGCTGCCAGCTGGGACTGCACACTACTGCTTAGTCTATTGTCTACCATTACTCCCAAATCCTTTTCTTCTTCTAAAAGATTGGGAAGAAAACCCCAGTATGAAAAGAGGAGGGTCACAGGGGATAAGCAGGTAAGGAACCAGTCTGGCTTGCACAAAATGACATAGCACACAATTCAGAGGAGAGAGTATCCTGTACTCCTGTTCATCATTGTTGTTTTCTGAGTTGGTATGGATTGAGCTAATGATAATCAGAGGCACAGTCGGTCTTACATCCCAGGCTCCCCAGGCAAGACACTCGAGGTGCCCTTAGCTCTGCCCCTGACCACTCCCCCACTCCTCACATGATTCCAATTCCAGTCCCGTCTGTTGTTTTCTGGCACTGAAAGCACCCTTTTCCTATAACAAACAAGAAGGGAAAAAATCCTTAACACCTGGTTGTGCGGAGCAATGATTTGGAAATCTGTCTAGCAATTAAGAGGTTAAATAATAGCCTGTAAAGGGGGTATAAAACTGGTGCAGGGACACTGATATTGCTCTGCCCGCACCTATAGTCCAGAATCTGTGTGTGGCCTGCACAGCTGAGGCACCCCTCAATATTTAGAGCTCTAGGCAGATGCCTACTCTGTCTATTGGGAAATACGTCCCTGAGCAGAGGGGATCCCATGATGAGAAAGAAGGGTAGTCTATATTGTCTCTTCACCTATACATATGTGGTATATAGGAGAGAGTTAGCCTCAGTGGGTTTAGACGTGATGCTCTCTAGCTGTTGCTGGACTTCAAGTCGCATCATCCTCAATCAGCTACTGAGAGGGATTTCTAGTAAAAAAAAAAGCTGGAAGTCAGCAGGATGCCATACCTCCCAAGTGTCCCTCTTTAGGAGGGACAGTTCCTCTTTTTGACCCAAATCCCTCTGTCCCTCTTTACCACCATGATGTCCCTCTTTTTAGGAAACCAGATTGTGTGGTGTGTATATAAGTGTATCACATTGCTCCACAGCAATAAAACTCACATTATTGTTTGTTTAAACATCAGTATATGTGTTTATAAATTAGTCTGTGTAAATAAAATACTATGGTCTTGTTAGAAGTCATTTATTAGGTTACACAAGGAGGTGTCAATAGGTCATGAAATAGCCTAAATATTCTCACTAATGCCCCGCCCACCAGCCACACCTCCAGCCACTCCCCCTAAAACACAAGTGTCCCTCTTTGACAATTTGAAATGTTGGGAGGTATGGTATGCCCACCATGTTCCGTCCAATTTCATACCATCAAAAGTCATTGGTGTCACCAGGATAGAGTCCAGAATCTCACTTCTTCCACCAGTTTCCTACCTTAGCATTTTTAAGCACCTAAAGATAGTTACATAAATAATTTGCTGGTGTAGAATTGCAGGCAAAGAAAACCCAACCGTGAGTACGTTTATAGAGTGCAAAAAGTGACAAGACTATATAACATATATAATGCACTACTTTATAAGCTGTGAAAGCATAGGCTAAGGGACCCATATTTATATGTGAATGGAATCTAAAAAGTGATTGAGCTGTCTATCTTCATTTGTATGCTGCCACATGGAATTCTGGGAAAGAATGAAAACATTGTAGACTTTGGATTTTGTTCTGTAAAAGGACCTTCTGATCTGTTTCAGACATGCAAATAAACATAAATGTATTATACAGGCTTAAAAAGAAAGAGAATTGTTAAAAATGAGTGCTTCACTTCCTTGGAGGATGTGGGGGGAGTCATATGATACAAAGTAAGATGATAAGTTAACCAGCTGAATGCCAGAGGTGGCGCTGGCACTCAAAGGGTTAATAGTGTGCTTCACTAACATGTCAGCTTGACTGTTAGCAGACCACTGCACAGACCCACACCTGATTCATGCAAGTAGGGTTGCCACCTTTTCTTCAGAAAAATACCGGCCATGGCATTCCCTCCATAGACTTAACATTGGACAGAAGCCAATTTTTTTACCTGCTTGCCGGTAAAATACCGGCTGGGTGGCAACCCTACATGCAAGTCACGTACATCGACACAGTAAGGTGCACATTGTGTTCATCACACCCTAATCTCATTCTCTATAGATAGAGGGGAAATGTTTCTGGTATACCTACACACAGGTATATTTCAGAGTGGTCTCCAATGGACTGATACTCCTGTGAGTGCAGATTTGAATATCATTCACTGTTTGTAACACTGTATTCTCTACACCATATATTTTCATACAGTTGTGAATCAAAGTCTTTTCTGCTTTACATTTCATGCAGTATTTAAAATCATCATTTATACTGTGGCCTTTTTTAGCCTCTTGGACCAGCATAGTAACTAGCAGCGAAATTCACCCCAAAGGCTCTATAGTCCACTAAGGGGCCGCACATTATGATTAAAATTAATAGACTAACCACTTGAATGCTTAAAGTTTACAATGCATTGTGAACATAATAATAAAGTAACATAGTAAATGAGGCTGAAAAAAGACAGGTCCATCAAGCTCCACCCTGTTGATCCAGACGAAGGCAAAAACAAAAAAACTAAAAAAAACCAAACCTCTAACTGGGTAAAAAAAATCCTTCCTGATGCAAAATGGCAGTTGGATATTTGCCTGGACCAGCATTCTATCTGCTTTGAAACCAACTGTCATTATCCTATATAATAATTTGCTAGGATGTTTGTCAGAAGCCATCATGGGCAGTCTCTATTGTGCATGATTACATTGCGTGAGAGAGGCCACGCAAGACTGCAGTGCAGTGAGGTAGCAGCCGCTTAACCCTTTGAGTGCCAGAGGGGTACACAATGCATTCCAAAGCAATGCGTTGTGTACCCCTCTGGCACTCAAAGGGTTAACATTACCCGGACCTTGGCCCGTGTACACGGGCTTTTACACTAGTTATCAATATTGCTCTAAGCTAGAAAGATATCCATTACATTTTTTAAATCAACTACAGTATCTGCAAGCACAACATCCAGAAGCAAAGAATTCCATTACTTTACTGCCCTTACTGTAAAAGAACCTTGCCATTGTTTAAATCAAAATAGTATTTCCTCTAGTCTTATTGGATGGCCTCTTGTTTTTTGCTCATCTCTTTTGTGTAAATAGTTCCTTAGAGAGAGAGTTATTTGTATGGACATTGAATATATTTGTATGTGACCTCTCTATCATCCTGGGTGGGGGGTAAACAATTATTTTTAAAGTGATTTTGAAAGCTCTTTCAAAATCACCTACATCAATTTTAGCCATTCCTTATTTAACCTATGGTTTATGAGATATTTAGATTTATTTGTCTCATTTTATGCAAATTATCCTATACTCCCTGTAGGGAGTGGCAGTTGGAAGGGAGAGTGAAATGTTAGTATCTGACACAGCAGTCCGTACCGGCTAATACATACATATACCTACAAATAAAAAAGCTAAATATCTTGCAGACTTTAGTTTTAAATAAGGAATGGCTAACATTAATAGAGATGAATTTGAAAACTCTATTAAAATCACTCGAGCTGGTATTTAACAGTTTCAGCTCTTTAGTGCACTTTAATAACCCTTTGGGAGCCCGAGAGGAATCCAACACATTGCAATACATTGGATACCTCTATTGCACTCAAAGGGTTAAGAGCAATTTGTTCTTATAGTATAATTCTTTCTTTAACCACTTGAAGACCAGAGATGTGTGTAACGCATTGCAAAAAAATGCGTTGCACACCTCTCTGGTTCTGAAGGGGTTAAGAACGGTTGCAGATTTGAAGCATATTTTTTCTTTTTTTTTCTTGTCTGTACTGTGGGAAAATGAACTTCTTTCTCAGTCACCCATGACATCTGACCGTTCAGCTGATCACGAGAACATTGTGGTCAACCGCAGCTCAACTTGATATCATCATTCTGAGCACAGTTCCTGTCGATGGCATGGCACCACTTGCATCACCTGCTCGGCTGATGAAATAAAAAAAAAATCCTGTCTTTTTGCATCTCTGATAATCCTGTGGTTGTAGTTTAACACACACATACTCTAAGGTGTTCCAAAAAAAAAACGAAAACGGTTCCTCTAAATGACGATCTATGATAATTCATTTGCATCATTCAATTACTCTTGAACTACAACTCTGACAGTATTGAAATAACACTCTCTATGGCCTAAATACTGTGAAGATTAATTGGAGCTGATTTTTTTGTGAAACATTACTATCACTTTAATGAATTCTTGGCAATCCAGCTGCAACATACAGGAGAAATAAAGATTAGACAATGAAAACGATATTTTGCACAGTTTTTACCTTAACCCTTTGAGTGCCAGATAGGTATCCAACTCCTTGTGTTGCAATGCACTCAAATGGCTAAGTGCAATCCCCAGGCAACATCATTGTTTAAAACCATGGCATTTAATGGACACACAGTAAAATCTGATCCAACACATGCACAGTCATAATGTACTAGAGAGAGTTATTGCACGTTTGGAAAAAGACAGTTGCTGTTGGTGGACATCTACACCTGGCTAGATTTACATCCCCTAGGTAAGACAATCTAGGAGCCCTTAGCTCTGCTCATGGCCACACCCCCTCTCCTCACATGACTCCGCCCCCAGTCTCATCCAATATTTCCTGGCTCGGAAATCAAGGACAAAAAAATCAGTTGGAGATCTCTCTCTAACATCTAAGGGGTTAAATAACTTGTAAAGGGGTATAAATCTGGTGCAGGAACATTGAAATTTCTCTGGCCACACCTACAATTCAGAAAGTGGGTGTGACTAGCACAGCTGAGATGCCGCTCAAAATTTGAAGATCTAGGCAGTGGCCTCTCCTGCCTATTGGGAAATCTGGGCATGACTATGAGTTTTGTGTGACAGCTCATACTTTATCCAGGTATCCATCGTATAATAATGAATTTTTTACGCAAAGAGCTGCGATATGAATGAGATTTCATCCATTAAGACTAGAGAAAAGGCAATTCTGATTAAAACAAAGGTAGGGTTTTTTTTACAGTAAGGGAGGTACAGCTATGGAATTCTTTGCCTCAGGATAACTCCTTTCAAAAAAGCAATGGATTCTTATCTAGCAGAGAACTATATTGAGAATTATGGCAGATGGCTTTAATGCAGATAGGTTGTTGATCCAGGAAGCATGTATTTTTTCAGCCCCATAAACCATGTGACTGTTTCTGTGTTATACAGATGGAGCTGGCAAATTATTGGATGATTTAAAACTCCCATTGGATTATGACTAGTTAATTTTGCAGAGAATTAAAATCTGCCTATAGGTTAGTGTGCCTCAAGTCCATCCACTAAGAACCATGTCTGTCTCCATGAACATGATATTCAGTACTAATTAAAGATTAATTCTGGAGAATCGATCAGCACAGATTGAACACATAGTGGCCTGCAGGCTTTTCTGCTCAGGCGACTCAATAGGGGGTTATTGTTAGTAAGTGTTTGTTTCCTTTAAATCTGTGTGCTCACCTTTATTCACTCATTTCCGTTCTTATTTCCAGCATCATAGACATGATCGCCCTCTACCTGTAGTCTGTGAAAAGATCCTGTGACTCAACTATATCTTGCTTGGTGGCTGTTCAGATCATCACATGGTCTCTGACAGCCAGAATGATAAGAATAGCTATTATGAGCCCTTTCCTTTTTATTCATTAATCATTTGAGTACCACACAGGTGTCCACTTCAAGCAATTCTTTGGACACTCCTTTGGCTCTTAATCCTTTAAGAACCAGAGGGGAACACAACTCATGGCTTTGCCATGCATTGCACACCCCTCTGGTCCTTAAAGGGTTAATTGTCAGCCTGTGGCTCATGAATCATGATGCACCAGTTCTTTGTTGCTACAAAATAATTAATTTGTTGCATGATTTTCAAACTTGCTTCAGCTTGTGTGAGTGTGTGTATGTGTGTGAGTGTATGTGTGTGAGTGTATGTGTGTGTGTGTGTGAGTGTGTGTATGTGTGTGAGTGTATGTGGGGGTGGGTGGGTGCCTTCAAATTTCATCCCAGGACGAAGTAGGTTCAAATTACATACAGCCCAGCTTTTAAAGCATTTAAAGGAACAGTATTTTTTTTAATGAAAAATATATATATTTTAGGGTGTTTCCAGTTGAGTATAATAAGGGTACTCCCACTGCTGAGAGATGCATATTTCCAGAGTTATTACTGTTTAAACCTGTGGTTTTTTTTTAACATTAGCAATAGCCTATCGCGGTCAACTTTCAATTAGTTATTCTGTTACATTCTAATGGAGAAGAAAGTCAGTGACTTACAGTTCTCCACAGAATGGGATAGAAACTGCTGAGTCACTTCCTGTCAGTTAGAACAAGACATAAACACAGTAAATTCACTTCCTGATTATTTGAACTGTTATAAAGTTTGAATAAAACAACTGACAGCAGTGGGAGTGACCTTGATTTACTCTGCAGTTAGCACTATAACATATAGATTTTCATTTAAAAAAAAAAGTTTACTGCTCCTTTAAGGGGTTGCTCTGATCATGGGCTCAGTGGATGAGCACTAAGGACATTTCCCATCAATAGGAGGCTGCAGGCTTTCTGGTACTGTAAAAGTTAAATAAAAGAAAACAAACAGAGATCCCCGCACCGTCTGCCTTTATGACTGCTCTGTGACAGATATCTGTCCTACCAAGACAGGCACAAATCTGTACAAAAGTCTTTTTGTGTCTGAAAGTGGATTTTTAGGTCATGGAACATTAATAAAGAACACAAGGAGGCTGGTGTTCTGAGAAGAAATGCAGAATATATGGAGCCAACCAACTGCACCATAGGGGAGAAATACAAATATATTTTGATTTTAGCAAGCTTTCAACCCTTTGAGTGCCAGAATGGTACGGAATGCATTGCTTTGCAATGCATTTCGTACCACTCTGGCACTCAAAGGGTTAACCCCTCGAATGTTAGAGAGGTCCCCAACACATTGCATTCAAGAGTGTGAAAACCCCATTTAGATGAATGGGCATTTGGAGACTTTTTTTAATTTTTCAAAATACTGTAGTTGGTTTACATCAGAATGAGCCCAGTTGTGCTTAGTACACCAGCCTACCTGCAGAAAAACAGGCTGGGTACACATTCTAGAAATGGCACATTGACCTTACAAGGAGAGGAGTAAGAACTGCCTTGTGTCAGACTTGCAGGGCCGTAATCACAAAAGAGAATGGGGAATGATTCTGGGACAAACCATCTGCACCACAGAGAACAAGTAAAAGTCCCCAATTATTTAAAAAGAGCTTTAAATCTTTTAAATGCTAAAGAGAACTCCAGCATATTGCTTTGCAATGCATTAGAGACCTCTCAAGCATTTCACTGGTTAAAAGCCCAATTTAAAGTGGAACTACCACCTCTTAAACAATTTAACTTCAATAACTCCCCATCTGGCGACTAGCAGCTTAGTAGCTCTAGTCCCCAGAATTATTACCTTATTCAAAAGAAATATGCATCTTGCCATAGTGACGTCCTCACGCCTGCACTGTCAGTCCCTTTCAGACCCAAACGGCAACTAGAATCGCTTCCTAGACCCGGCTGGGACTGACAGCGCAGGCGCGTGGATGTCACTGTGGCAATATGTCCACGCTCCATGCTGCTGTCAGCCCGGGAAGAATGCATATTTCTTTTGAATAAGATAATAATTCTGGTGACTAGCACTACTAACCTGCAGCGTTCTGCTGCCAGCAAGAGAATCCGGTCCCGGGACAGTCGGAGGCTCTTAAACAGAGCCGATATCTCGTTATGGAAGGAAAAATGATTCATTGGTTACCAAGCACACGTAGAAGACTGTTTCAATGAATAATTTTTCCTTCCATAACGAGATATCGGCTCTGCTGAAGAGCCTCCTCTTGATTCAGAGACCGGATTCTCCTGCTGGCAGCAGAACGCTGACAGCAGGGGAGAGGAAACTTTGAAAGCGGCTATCTCTTAAACCATAAAGGTTTGAGAGATGCCACTGGTGTCATTTAACTCCGTTTACTAAGGGCTACAATATGAGGGATAGTAATTTTGAAGTAATACTATCCCTTTAAGTCAATGGGAATTGAGGCAATTAGTTTTATTCCAATGCGGCACAGTTGTTTTTTCCTGCATTGTTCAAATTTTTTTTTGTGCATTTTGCTTCAGGTCCACACACACACACACACATACACACACACACACACACACACACACACTAGTGCCAACTAGTATCCAAAAGGCATTTTTTATAATGAATTCTATAGGAGAGCTCGAGTCATACACTACAATTCTCTATTTTAAGCTATAGGAACAGTGTCACTTGGTGACCACAGTAAAAGAAAAAATTGTAGCATAATTTTTAAAAATCATGTTTTGAGTATAATAATTTTTGAAAGATCCATCTCTCAACAGTTTTTTACTTGACAGGAAAGCCCTACAAAATCTATCTATCTATCTATCTATCTATCTATCTATCTATCTATCTATCTATCTATCTCATATCTATCTATCTATCTATCTATCTATCTATCTATCTATCTCATCATCATCTTCAGCCATTGTCAATCCACTGCAAGATGAAAGCCTCCCCAGTAAGCCTCTAACAATTTATGTCCTGTGCCTTTTGATGCCCCTGTGTACCGAAAAATTTGGTAATTTCAATTACACATCTTGTCTTTGGTCTTCTTCTTGGGGTTTAGTATTGAGTGGAATCCATCTACCATCCGTCTACATCTGGTCTTCTTGCTATGTGGCCTGCCCATTTCCATTTTAGGTGCTTTACTCTTTCAGTGACGCCATATACCTTTGTTTGCTGACGAATGCATACACAAGTTTTTCGGTCTCTTTTTGTTATGTTTAGAATTTGCCGCTCCATACTTCAAAAACCTTTCACTTGAGGCAGAGTTGTAAATTTGTCTTAAAGGGATAGTAATGTCCCAGAACATGTTTTTATAATTTTGTATGGGTTAAAATGCTGAGTTTAATATGAAAAAAGTATTTCTCAGACCATTATGGTTTGAAAGATATCTTCATTCAAAGTTTGACGTCTCCTGCTATCAGCTGACATGGAAGCTCTGCAGCAGAGCCGCAATCGTGTTTTTTAAACAGAATGACTGCATTGCAATGGTCTACTAAGTGTGCTTGCAAACCAGGCACACTTAGTAGACCATTGCAATGCAGTCATTCTGTTCAAAAATGCGATTGCGGCTTTGCTGAAGAGCCTCCGTGTCGGCCGACACGGATCTCCTGCTGACCAGGCACGTGCACACATAGACACCAAGGGGGGCTTGAGCACCTGCCCTTTTTGTCCAAAGTGCCCTTGTGCCCTTTCAGCAAAAAAATAAAATAAAAATAATTATGAGAAGTGCCCTTTTTTTCATTTGAGCCCCTGCCCCCCCAAATGTCTGTGCACGTCTCTGCTGCTGACCGCTTTACAGCTGACAGCAGGAAACGTCAAACTTTGAATGAAGCTATCTCTCAAACCATAGCGGTTTGAGAGATAAGGTTTTTTGCATTAAACTCAGCGTTTTAATCACTACAAAATCATAAAACATGTTCTGGTTGTGGGACATTACTATCCCTTTAAAGGTGATCTCTCACCTACATATATGTAATGCTCATTAGTTAGAGCATTTATCAAGAAGACTGAAAATATTGTTCGTTGTTTTAAAAAAACAGTTACATGCGCAAAAATTAAACTTTAAAAAGTGTCCGGCAGCCTACTTCCAACTTGCCAAACCCTGCCGACCAGAGGCAGCTCCCGTCCCACTACCCATCATCCTTCCATGACGGAGACTGTCTGTCACTGAGGTGGAGCGATCGCATTGGCAGAGATCGATAGCCAATGCGATTGCTCCACCTCAGTGACAGACAGTCTCCGTCATGGAAGGATGATGGGTAGTGGGACGGGAGCTGCCTCTGGTCGGCAGGGTTCGGCAAGCCGGAAGTAGGCTGCCGGACACTTTTTAAAGTTTAATTTTTGCGCATGTAACTGTTTTTTTAAAACAACGAACAATATTTTCAGTCTTCTTGATAAATGCTTTAACTAATGAGCATTACATATATGTAGGTAAGAGATCCCCTTTAAAGACAGTACTACTAAGTTTGCCAAATGCTTGCCATCCGAATTTTATTCAACACTCAATTTCCATCATGGTGTTTCCATCTGTTGACATTTCCTGTCCAAGGTAAACATACTTGTCCACTTCTAGTTCTTTGTCACAAAAAGGAAATCTGGTCAGCACTAGTACAAGATTAAGACTGGGCTATATTAAAGGCAAAAAAATTGCCTGGTGCACTCAGGGTAAAACTACACAATATATATAACCATAGGAAGGAACAGAGATTCCAAACACACAGAAACCCTTTAAAGGGATAGTAACACTTCGTTTTAACTTTATTTTATTTTGTAGGCATTAAAAAAACATGAAGAATAATATAAGTCTTATCTCTCAAACCTTTATGGTTTATGAGATATTCACAAGCAAAGTTTCCCCTCCTGCCCCTTTTACCTAGTGTAAGCCATCTCTTCTCAGATGTGGAATGCAGTCCATAGACCAGACAGATAACAGAAGGGGACAATTTTCTTTGTATGAAAACAATGAAATCCCTTCCCCCCTTGACAAGTTTTTCAGCTTTTTCCGTTATCTTAATTGAAGATTGTCCCTCTCTGCAGTCTACCTGGGCACCTCCCTTCTGATCTGGTTGAACACGGGGGGGATACTTTGCTTGTGAATATCTCTTAAACCATAAAGGTTTGAGAGATAAGACGTATATCATTCTTCATGTTTTTTTAATGCCTACAAAATAAAATAAAGTTAAAACGAAGTATTACTATCCCTTTAATGAGGCCCTCATTGGATGCATTGCATTGCCTTACTCAGGCATCTAACTATGAGAGCATGAGTGCTTCCTTCCCACAGATCTCTCTCTCTCTCTCTCTCTATATATATATATATATATATATATATATATATATATATATGGTTTTTTTTCATAAGGACCTTTTGTTCAAAGAGAAGTGTACACTTTTAACCCCTTCAGTGCCAGAGGCGGTCTCCAATACATTGCATAACAATGCTTTAGAGACCTCTTTTGCACTCAAGAGGTTAATGAATTTCTCTCCTTTCATTGTCCTTCTCCAGCTTGCAGATTGCATTCATTTGTCTTCACTGAATTCTCAGTTTACTCCCGCACTTCCCCCCTAACAAAATCAATATGATATGGGCCCATGCTATCTGCCCTTGGGTAATTCTATTTTTTAAGATTTTCTTTTCCATGTTGCATTTTTCAAAAATCTGGCTTTTTTTTTTCCCAATGGCGCTAATTGTTTACAGACGGGGATTCAAAGTGGCATTTGCTGATTTATCTATCTGTCACTCCATACACTTCAATGAAGGGATCTGAGCTGATGTCCAGCAAAGCAAGTAATTTTAGAAAGTCACATCTGTTTAAAACATTTTTTTCCATGCAGATGACAAAAGCTCCAGGGATGTACAATATACGCATAGCCTTGCAAGATGTTAACATTTCTCTCTGGAGACAGAAAAAAAATATTAAATCCTAATTGTTAGGAATATTACACCCTTCTGCTTTCTACTCGCTCCATCCCCCTTCTCTCAGAATATTGAATTCAGTTACTTCTCCCAATCTCTGTATCTGGACAGAACAATGCTTGTAGTTAAGTTAATGTTAATGCACTCAGGGTGAACTCTGATCCACACATCTGCTGCAGTCAGAGAACTCGTTTCCAAAAAGCTGAATTAATATGAACTGGAGCAATTTTGTAGTAAACCAACTACATGAGGGACAAATTAAAAAAAATAAATAAAATGGGGATTTTAACCCCTTCGCAATGTGTTGGAGATCTCGCTAGCATTCAAGGAGTTAAAAATCCCATTTAAAGGAACATTAACACTTAAAAATAAAATTGGTTGATATGCTTTTAAATATCATATACTTACAGCTGGCATCTGTAAAAATGATTTATTTTATAATCTTAAAGGGATAGTAATGTTTCACAAAAAAGCAGCTCCGATTAATCTTCATAGTATTTGGGCCATGGAGAGTATGTGTGTATGTATATCTTAATTTATATGGCGCAGACAGTGTACGAAGCGCCTTGCAATAAAAGTAAGTTACATTAAATAAGAGGGGATAAAATAAGTGCCACATTCATAGAAACATTAAGAGAGAGGTCCCTGCCCCAAGGAGCTTACAGTCTAAATGGGTAATAGGAGACAAGAGGGTGTCAAGTGAGGTTACAAGTGCTGAGATCACAAGTACTGGCTTTGGCGAAATGTAGTGCATGGTCCTAGTGCTATTTCAATACTGTCAGAGTTGTAGTACAAGAGTAATTGAATGATAAAGTATCCCCCCTCCTGCCCCTTTTACTGATGTAACACTGCTCACCTCAGAGCAGCAAGACTGTCCAGATGGATCACAGAGAGGGACAATCTTCAGTGAGCATAAGGAAAAACCTGAAAAACCTGTCAAGAGGGCAGGGTTTTCCTTATGATCACAGTAAAAAGATTGTCCCTTGCTGTGATCTCTCTGGTCAAGTGACCAGATTCCACATTTGAGGAGAGGTGGTTATACTAGGTAAAAGAGACAGGAGAGGGATACTTTATAATTCAATTACTCTTGTACTACAACTCTGACAATATTGAAATATCACTCTCCGTGGCCAAAATACTATGATGATTAATATAAGCGGCTTTTTTTGTGAAACATTACTATCCCTTTACATTTTTTTGTTTATTTATTGACTGTCCTGTTCAGCCACCATTTGTTTAAGTTTGTGCTGTCTACATTAAGTGGGAAGAGCTAAGGCAGTTAATTTATTAAGATTAGTAGTCACTGCTCTTATATTAAAAAAGGTTGGTACCTTATCTTGGGCATCTAATGGACAATTGAGCACTAGCACTTTTTAGACACCTGTCCAGTTATCTATGTTAATAAGAGTCAGGGAGTCCTGAAAGAGGCAACAATAGATGGTCTTATGGAGTATATATAAACTAGATTTTAGACCTCACAAACATAATACAATTTTTACAGATACTAGCATGAAGTACAGGATGCCAGGATCAAGGCTCATTTCTTTTTCTAGTGTTTAGAGTTCAGTCCGGAAGCCATTTTATTATAGCCCAGCAGAGGCATCACTTCCTGTCCCAGTAGGCAATGGGCATTCTCATTCTAGTGTTTAGAACTCTGTGCTCTGGAGTCTTCATTCTGGGACTTTGTGTTGTCTGAGAATGGAGCTGCCCAGGACATGGGACACACATTTAAAATCCGGGACTGTCCTGGTTACCCTAGCCCCAGATCATTTTTAGGCATTAGTGTTCCTTTAAATCAACTGGAATGTTGGAATTGCCTGTTTGTCCCCTATGGTGCAGCTGGTTTTCTTCAGGTCTACACAAAAGAACGGTGCTCCCACTTAAAGGGATAGTAATACTTTGTTTTATCTTTATTTTATTTTGTAGGCATTAAAAAACATGAAGAACGATAGAAGTCTTATCTCTCAAACCTTTATGGTTTGAGAGATATTCACAAGCAAAGTTTTCCCTCCTGCCCCTTTTACCTAGTGTAAGCCATCTCTTCTCAGATGTGGAATGCAGTCCATAGACCAGACAGATAACAGCAGGGGACAATCTTCTTCCTATGAGAACAATGAAAACCCTGCTCCCGTTGACAAGTTTTTCAGCTTTTTCCCTTATCTTAATTGAAGATTGTCCCTCTCTGCAATCTACCTGGACACTCCCTGCTGCTCTAAGCTGAGCAGTGTTACATCAGTAAAAGGGGCGGGAGGGGGATACTTTGTCATTCAATTAGTCTTCAACTACAACTCTGACAGAACTAAAATAACACTCTCCAAAGTCCAAATAATATGATGATTAATTAGAGCTGCTTTTATTGTGAAACATTACTATCCCTTTAATGAGAACTCCTATGTTTTCCAGAGCTTGGGTCCTTTATAAATGTATTAATAATCCATCAATAGGAGTGGAAATACTAACATACAAAACACATACAAAAATAGTGGAGTAAGAAACTCTTAACAGGGCTAAACACTTAAAGTTCAAATACACTTTCAACAGTCCCTTCAAAGGAATATCATTTCTAAGATTTTATAAAACCAAACCGGAGTAGAGATGATAATCTCAAATGGAACACTTCTCCTGGTTACTTATTGACTTCCAGTTCTATAATTATATCACAGGGTGTCTCCTGGGATCATCATTTGTCACAGTAGTCTCCCTCGGTTCTCTGCCCCTTTCACACTAGTGGATTGTGTGCGCTTCAACAAACTGTAGAACACTTTCACAGGGGCTAAAAACAATTAATGACATTGTTTTTAGCCCTTGAGAAAGTGTTATCAGAATACGAAACGCGTTGGGTGATTATATTAGGATAATATAGCAGCACTTTTTGTACTGGAACCTACCTTATGTTTTAAACTAATAAATCTCATTGGAACCTCCGGAGGACTTGGATTTTGAAGGTGTATACTGATATAAAAAAAGGCCTACTCTTATTTGGATCTGGTAAGCAGTTTGATTTATTGGGGGCCACCAATAAACAAGTAAACAGTTTGTGCACTTAGAGGGTTCTGCGCCATTCTTTTTGTATTGTTTCTTCAGGTCTGCCTACTAAGGCCTGTACTACATAGCAGCCCAATGGCTCATCGGAAGCAAAGTTCCCTGTAAAAAAAAAAAACATTCCGGAAGCTTTTTTCCGCTTTGTCATTAATATTTTTGTAATTTGGGTGTCTTTGGGAGCACCCTTCTGGGGACTTTGGGAGACATAAAAAACACCATAACGTGACAAGCACTTTCCTTCAACTATTACATTGGTATATTCCATTTTGCTTTGACTCCCGATCTAACAGATTTCAGAGATGGAGACTGATGTCTCACTGATGGTGAGACAGAACATAACCTGTGTGCATGCATTCATGCATTCAATAAACTAGCTAATGAGTGAATGTCGATTAACTATTGTACACCCCTCTTGTCCTTAAAGGGTTAAACAGTAAAACAATGGCTGAAATGTAAAAAAAAAAGTTTTTCAATATCAAGCAACCCTTTCTGTGTAATATTTAAAAATATAAATTACAGTGGCAATGTAAATACTGCAGTACTGTATAATTTTAAATCTATGTATATAAAAGAAGAAACCTGCAAGTGTGGCACACACACAAAAGGGCAGCAGTAAGGAGGAGATATTCAGATCTCCTCCATAGAGCCTCTCTAGGACATACATGGGGGGGTGTGATTTTCACAGGAGTGGTCAGGGCCATTCAGCCTCCTGGCCACTCCTGTCAAAATCTCTGCAAGGAATTTGCCCACCTTCCACTTCCAATTGCAAGAAAAAAAACCATGGCTGACTCACACTCGCTAAATCAAAATACACACATATGCCCCACTCATACACACCTCAACAAATTGTATCCACATTGAATATGTACTTATGAATGAAACTACTTATGAAATAAACTATTCAATCCGATTTAATTATGAAGATATTACTCCAATGGACCAGGGCACTGATACACGTAACGAGACACCTGGACATTGCAGTGCATACCACTACTAGGAGTCAGACCCCTGGTGCAACAATAGTAATGAAGATGAAAATGGACAAACATTCTGCCTTCATAGTGCAAATATATAATGAATTATAGATGTGGCTGAAACGCCCCCATGCTGCGAGAGGCCTGCACATTGCACAGACATCCACCGCATGAATGAATTCAAAACCCATGCACTGTCTGACACTCATAGTGGTGTGGAGGCCAGCTCTGCTCCACTATGACTGTCACACAGTGCAGTGGTATAATGTTATCTGTATAAAAAGCAGGAGACTGGTACAGTAGTCATACCAGTAAAGCTATCTCTTTTACTCTACTAGACCCCTGCCCTATGCAGCGAAACATTTTATTTGTTGGTGGAACAGTATTTTTCCGCTGCCCGGCTACGTTTCCAAGTTGTGACAATGGGGAGGAAGGATACCTAACATAATGTGGTTCTTTCCATGAGTGGCGCATGTGCAATGTAGGCTGGGAAAATGGTGGCCACCAGGAGAGGCATGCAGAGCGGGAGGAGCGGAATGAGAAGTCAGGGACACAGGTACTTGCATTGAAAATGAAGGGCAACACCATAAGGTGTGAGCCAGTAAGAGTTGTAAAGAGCTGTACAATCATCTCTGTAAAGATGGGTGAGCAACATGGCCTTCAGCTGTTTGCTATTTCCTCTAATTCTTGGGGTGACTAATAGTGACTTTCTAGCTGAATCACTGCTGTGGCTGACAGCGTTTGAAGGGAGATCTTGTTCACCCTTGGTGCATAGACTTCATCATAATCACTAATGAAGTATATGGACTCTAATAGAATCAATGTGCTGACACACAGACTAGTGCAGAATAATTTCCACATTGATATCCATAAACACCAACAGAGCCTGTAGTCAGTACTTCCTCAAATGAGTTCAGGTGAATCAGTCAAAGGGTTAAATCCACTTCCAAATAACCCAGCTATTTTTGATCATTTTAAGGGGGGATTTTTTTCAGATTACGGAGAATATGCCCACATGAATAATTATTACATTACAGCAAAAATCACTCTTATTTTCCTACTAAAAAAGTGCATGACTGACCACTGGATCAAAAAATCGACAGATAAAATTTCTGTTTTTCACCATATTTTTTTAACCACTTTATTGAGATGATTTTGTAGCATCTGGAGGTTTGCGCATAGAAACAGTGATTTAGCAAATTATTTTTCTTTAACTGTTTGGTTGCTAGAGATGTCTCCGTTATTTGATGATCAGGAATTTATTTTTTTAGAATTGCCTGCGTTTTTTTGTACCATCCAGGATTTAGGAAGACATAAAAATAATAGTGAGAGAGATTTTCTATATGTCAAGAGTGTTAAAAATCATATTTCTTTAACTGTTTGAGTGTCTCACCAATGTGTAGTGCATTGCAAAAACAGTACACTGCACATGCCTCCAGCACTCAGGGGTTAACTCTTGGGTTGTCAATTGTTGGATCTCCAACTCTTGGGGAACACACCTCCATACCTGGGAACTCTCCGGATTTGCCCCGGAGACTCCGGTTCTGACAGAGTTTTACCGGGTCTCCGGGGCAGAGGATGATTCCTCCGGATGTGGGGAGTTTCTATTGAAACTCTGCCACATCTGATTTTTCTCACGGTGTTCCTCCTTCCCCAGCCTTCTGTGTGACACCTTTAAGTCCCCCCCACACTCGCGTCAAGTCCCGCCCCTCTGTCCCCACCTTTGACTTGCAATGGAATTGACACACTGAGTTGTGTCTTAAAGCTGTTGCTGAGCATACACATACCCTAAGGGATCCATGTATAAAGAGGAATTTGAGGCAAAAAGGTGATTCCTTGTTAAACTTATTTGCATATGCCTACCCAGAATCCCTTGCAGTAGTAACAACACTGCAAATGTGAGATTTCTGTGGGAAAAGCAAGTCTTATGGCTTGACTGTTGTGTCAAATTTTTGTTTAACATTGTATCTACCATCCACTATATATATATATATATCCCAAATTAATATTATTATTATTATTTTATGCTTGTCTAATTGCGTATTTCTATTGTAACTGCTCTCCAGGACATACCTGAAAACAAGAGACATCTCAATGTATTCTATATTGGGGAAAGCCAGATAACATCTAATGCTTCATACATTTTTACTGCCCCTTTAATTGTATTTGAAGGTAAATAGAATTATTCAGTTTTAAGAGAATGTGATGATCGGTCCCTTTAAGTGTGATCACTAAAAGTTACGATGTGTGGGAAGTGATTCCTAACATAGCCAGACAATATAAATCAGTGGACTCTGCAATCTGAAGACACAGCTTCTCTGTTTCCACAGCTGATTTATGCACAATTAAGCCTGCTATAAGTAATTTATAGACAAACACGGGCTGGCTTCAGAGCAAGAGATCAAAGTTTCTATTTAATGCTGTATTGGTTTAACCTTTGAGGTGTCAGGCTATTCAAGTTCACCAAAAGGCCTTTAACCCACTGAGTCTCAGAGAGGTACCCAAAGCATTGCAACGCAATGCACTGGATATCTATCTGACACTGAAGGGTTAACATCATCATTCCTTAATCACAAAATTATACAGACTGGCCCCTTTGAGTTATAATATTTATCTACATCCCCAGATAACTACACCTGGTAAATCACAGCTATAGATGACAAATGAAGGATAAGTTAACCCTTGAGAGACTAGAGGGATGCTCACAGCAATGTGATGTACACTCCTTTGGATCATTAATAACAAGAACTAAGTTGATATAACTTTAATATTGCATACTTACAGCTAGCATATGAAAAAAACAGTTATTCATGTTACATCCCTAAAATATAGTCGTAGCTTGATTTTTAATGTATGTGAATAGACTGAATACAGGGACCCTTTATCTAAAGTGATAGTAATGTTTCAAAATAAAAGCAGCTCCAATTAATCTTCATAGTATTTGGGCTTTGGAGAGTGTTATTTCAATTCTGTCAGAGTTGTAGTTCAAGAGTAATTGAATGATAAATTATCCCCCTCCCGCCCCTTTTACCTAGTGTAACACTGCTCACCTCAGATGTGGAATCTGGTCACTTGACCGGACAGGTCACAGCAAGGGACAACCTTCTTACTGTGATCATAAGGAAAACCCTGACCCCCTTTGACAGGTTTTTCCTTATGCTCACTAAAAATTGTCCCTCTCTGCGATCCATCCTGACAGTCTTGCTGCTCTGAGGTGAGCAGTGTTACATCAGTAAAAAGGGAGGGAGGGGGATACTTTATCATTCAATTACTCTTGAACTACAACTCTGACAGTATTGGAATAACACTCTCCATGGCCCAAATACTGTGAAGATTAAATGGAGCTGCTTTTCTTGTGAAACATTACTATCCCTTTAAAGTAAGTTTATATAGCAACTAGCTGGTATACTATTGTCATTTTGTTTTTTAATTCTTTGTTTGGCCGAAATTAAACTTTTAACTATGGCCAATGAGAGTGCCCGCTCCAGCTTACAGACAGAAAGCCTCCGTCATTGGAGGAAGCTGGATAGAGGGAGGAGAGCAGTTGAAAAGTGACAGACTGTGGTACAGAGCAGGTAACTGCAGTCTGCCTGGAAGGAAGGCACAGGATCATCATTAAAAGTTGAATTTCGGCCAAATAAAGAATTAAAAAAATAAAATGACAATAGTATACCAGCTAGTCGCTATATAAACTTACTGTTTAGACAAACTTTTATAGGGGTGATAGATTGTTTGTGCCGCTTGTATTAAAGAGATAGTAATGTTTCATAATAAAAGCAGCTCTAATTAATCATCATAGTATTTGGACTTTGGAGAGTGTTATTTCAATTCTGTCAGACTTGTAGTTCAAGAGTAATTCAATGACAAAGTATCCGCCTCCTGCCCCTTTTACTGATGTAACACTGCTCAGCCAGAGCAGAAGGGAGGTGCCCAGGTAGACTGCAGAGAGGGACAATCTTCAATTAAGATAAGGGAAAAACCTGAAACACTTGTCAAGGGGGGCAGGGCTTTCATTGTTCGCATAGGAAGAAGATTGTCCCCTTCTGTTATCTGTCTGGTCTATGGACTGGATTCCACATCTGAGAAGAGATTGCTTACACTAGGTAAAAGGGGTGGAAGGGGAAACTTTGCTTGTGAATATCTCTCAAACCATAAAGGTTTGAGAGATAAGACTTATATCGTTCTTCATGTTTTTTAATGCCTACAAAATAAAATAAAGTTAAAATCAAGTATTACTATCCCTTTAAAATTATCTTTCAAAAAGTAAGTCGATTAAGTTGGTGTAGTTATTGCCCGCTGCTCTTGTAATCAGAAAGCCTGAATGGGGTGATAACCCTTTGAGTGCCAGTTCAATTTGAGGTGTTAGTGTTCCTTTGAAAGGTTAAGTGCTATAGTTAGATTTATCTCTATGACATATTGGTAGAAACATTATAATGTGGACTGGTTACAAGGATATGTGTTATACAGTAAATGAGACACATTAAACATGGAAAAATGTCTCTGATTTGACATGACTCAGTATTAACCCCTGGACACCCAGGAGGACACCCGTCACTCAGGCCTCTAAGTATGTCCCTAAGTGGTGTACATTTCTTTTCACCGATCTCTACTGCTGTTTGAAGGAAAAACAAATGGATGCCTTCACACAGCTTAGTTTGTTAACCTTAACCTTTTGAGTGCCAGAGTGATATTTGACACATTGAAACACAATGCTTTGGATAAGTCTCTGGCACTCAAAGTGGTAAAGAGATATTCTCTCCTAAAAACCATCATGGTTCATACCATTTTACTGATCAGGTACTCCTTAAAAGCATTTGTAAAACATTTTGTTTAGGTGCATAAGCAGAGCTCAATTTACATCCCAGGCTCCCCTAGGCAAGGCATGCTAGGCTCCCTTAGCTCTGCCCATGGCCACACCCCTGACCCACCCCCAGACCTATCCACTATTACCTGGCACAGAAAATACCCTTGACCTGTAACAAGCAAATTACAGGTCAAAGCAAAGCAATGTATCGGAGATCTCTCTAGCACCCAAGGGGTTAAATAACAGCTTGTAAAGGTGTATAAACCTGATACAGGGACATTGTGGTTGCCATACCCACACCCACAGCTGAGGCACCACCCCTCAAAAAGATATATTATATATATATAAAGATATATACATACACACACTAACACATAAAGATATTTATATATATATATATTTAATATATATATATATATATATACACACATACACTAACACATAAACATAAATACATTTACACACATACATACACTAACACATAAACATACATACATATACATACATTTACACACATAAACATACATACATATACATACATTTACACACATACATTCATACATACATATACACATACACGCACGCACGAACACACACATGTATACACACATCCACACACTCATATACACATGCATACAAACACACATACGCACACACATACATACATATATATACACACATACATACATATATATACACACATATATATGTGCATACACAAAAATACACATGCACACACACTAATATATACATACATACAGATCCATGCACATATACACATGCAAACACACACATATATATGTACACACACATACATACATGCAAATGTTCAAACAAACATATGTAAACATGTACACTCATATACACATACACACACATCCATGCACATATACACACATACACATATATATATATTCTAACTAGTGAGTAAAGTCTAGACATTAATCTAGATTGTAAAAAATAACAAATATCCCTGACATGGGGGAGCTGAAGGAAAGCATGAGAGAAGCAATTCATTGGATACTTATCTAGTATCCAAGGGGTTAAACCCCCATTTAAATTAAAGGGAATGATCTCTTCCTTACTGTACAGTTGGCGTGCCCCAGAATTGCTCTGGCTGCACTTAGTGCATCAGCCACAGTGTGGCATTCCGCTGCCTTGCACTCTGTGTGAAAGGAGCCTTATGGTGTGTGTGTATGAAGTGGATATAAGTAACATACAGCTGGCTCCAATAACTAGCCTTTCTAGGTGCACCTCCCCATTTTATGACTCCGCTAACATGCTTTGCTGTTCCCAAGCACGTTCAGAGTGGGGTTGGATTTCCTGCCAGATATTTTTAGTGGGGGGGATCACAGTCAAGCCAGTGTTACTCTTTCTAATAATATTACCATTTTCTTGGAAACCTCTCTGCATGTGTTTAACACCTTCCATGCCAGAGGAATCTCCATGGTATCATGTTATAAAGCAGATCACGTCCCTGTATACAGTTTCAGCATTCTCTACAGTATTAATCATCCACAAATATGTGTATGCGGGGGGGTTGAAGCCATGTTAACAGATGACCTGTCCCAGTGATAATACCATGTGGTCAAAGTGTTAAATATTGGTACCTTTGCTGTGGGTAAAGTGTTGAATGGTGGCAATTACTGTCATATCTTCTACAGCCTCTCCCTGGTCACCCTAAACTGATCTTGTCTCAGATTCCTATTTAACCCTTTCAATGCCAGAGGGGCAAGACATTGAATACCCCTCAGTCGCTCAAAGGGTTATACCTAACATGCCTTATTTTATGCATTAACCCTTTGAGTACCAGATACGTACACAATGCATTGCGAAGCAATGCATTGTGTACCCCTCTGGCACTCAAAGGGTTAAAGAACACTTTCAAATGATTTTAGCTGATGTTTAACACATTGAGAACTGGAGGGGTGGCACATCAGCCCTTTCTCCTTTGAAGGGGCTGATCTGTAAGAATGATTGCCATCGCTGGGTTTAAAAAATATATATCTTTTTTTCAATAGTGTGTCTGATATCTGCCTCACTCTTTAACAGCTATTAAATTAACTGGCGTTAAAGGAGAAGTATCCCCTAATTATAAAAATGTACAGCATTTCACGTTGAAAAAAACAAGGGTAGGTCCAACATTGAGAGATGCTTCTTTCAAAAGTTATTATTCCTGAATTTAAGAGGTGGATGCACTAAAAGGGATAGAGTGGAGATAGCTTCTCCAGTTATATTGCTTCTCCAATTCTTATGTTATTCTATGCAGTCTGTCTTTCTCAGATTTTAGGGATCTTAGTGCATAGGCTCTATAGAATAACAAAGGAAACGGAGAAGCGATATCATTGGATAAGTTATCTTCGCTTTATCACCTCTCTATCATACCTTTGTGCATCTCCCCCAAGATGTTTTGCTGCCAATTAATGCTGTTGCTAATGTCACCTATAGATACAGCGCTGCGGAATTAGTTAGCGCTATATAAATAAATAATAATAATAATTATAATAGATAGCTTATGTCTGGGACACTCTGCAGCAGTAATGCCATTGTGCAGCTTAGCGGCAAAAAAACTGACCTCAAACTATCAAAAAATAAATGCAGGTTTGACCTGTAATAACTTTTGACTGAATTATTTCCAGGCAGTAGAAGTACTGTTTTAGTCAACACCAAATAAACACCAAAAAAACTAAAATATATAAATGTTCGATATAAGGGTTTTACTACCTCTTTAAAGCTGCAACCTAGCTCACTTAAAAAGAATGAATGCCCTTCCAGAGAAATCCATGATAATCAGGTTCTTGTAGTTATAAGAGTGTGCTAAAGGTCGTAAGAAATGACCTCGTAAAACTTCAGGGATTTGTATTGTGTAAATGTCTTCAGTATTATTTCTCAGCGGGAGGTCACTATGAGCTATGTGCATCTCTGGGCTTGTGGCCTGCTTGGAAGAAATGCAACCTCAGTACTAACACAAGCATTTTATTTTATTCCAAACAAGTGGTTCTCAAACTGTGCTCTGTGGAACCCCAGGGTCTCATGACAATGTGTAACGTGTTCCTCCAAGAAAGTGTATTTGTCATTCTGACAATATCAAATGTCAGACCGTTGGCTGTTTGGGGCTAATGGGAATTGTAGGTCCCAACAGCAGGAGGTCAATTGACTACCCCTCCTGTCGTAGAACATGAAAGACTAATCCTATATAATAATTCGCTAGGATGTTTGTCAGAAGCCGTCATGCGCAGTAGAGACTGCACGCATTCGGCAGGCTCTACTGCGCATGAAGTGGCCGCTTAACCCTTTGAGTGCCGGACCCGGACCTTGTCCAGTGTACACAGGCTTTTACACTAGTACTGTTATAGTTCTCCTGTTATAATCACTATAAACTAGCCCCTTCCATGAAATAATATGATCACATACAATTACATAATCTCTGTTACTCAGTACATCTTAGAGTAGTATTTTAGATTTTAACCCTTTGAGTGCCAGAGGGGTGAAACTGTCACTTTTTGCAACAAACGAGTGATTTTGAAAACACTTAAAAAAAAACAAAAAAAAAAACGCTTATATTTAACCCAATGGGGACCAGAGAGGTATCCAATGCATTGAGTAGCCATTTTTATCCCAAACAATAGTTTCAGTGGCATAACAATAGGGGTCGCACCTGCGACCGGACCTGTCACTCCAAGGGGCCCGGCCGCCCCCTGCGAACCCATTGCCACTCGCCCACAGCCCTGCCCGCAGCAGCTCAGCTGTTCTCCCGGTGCTCTAGTAATGCAGAGCACTGGGAGATGACATCATCTCCCAGCGCTCTGCATAACTGAGAACCGCGCGAGAGATGGAGGTAGGAGATGTGCATGGGGCAACGTGAAGATGGGGGGGGACCCGGGCCCGGCGGCAATTTCTGCACCAGGGCCAGGTGGCTTCTAGTTATGCCACTGAATAGTTTATTTATTTCTCACTTAACACAAGTTAGATAGTTGGAGGGGAGTGACAGTTGGGATGGGGAGCAGTGTGGAATGTTACTATCAGGCTCACATGTCTGTCAGTACCGCCTAAAGAGAATAATGTAACAAATTAAAGCCAATTATCTCATAAATAATTGTTTGAAATAAAAAAATAAATAACATAAATATAGGTGATTTTGAATGCAAAATCACATATTTGTTACAAAGTGACAATTTCACGTTACAGGTATCAACTAGTATTGCAATAAATGTTATATTCATACAAAAGTAGTCCACCGGTTGGCTTTGCTATGTGTCGGAGAGACCTAGGATCCAAGGGGTAAATCTTTCGCTTGTTGGGGATTCCCCAAAGCTTTCACATTAAAGGGATAGTAATGGCTAAAATAAAGTAGATTGCAGAGTCTTCATTATGGTAAGCATAACATGTTGCTCTATGTTTAATAACCTACATTGCTTTAGTTGTAAGATATTCCATGTAAAAGGATCCCCTCCCACCCCTTCTGGCAGCCTCCTCTTGGAACTACAATCTGGTCATGGGACCGGACGGACACAGCGTGGGACAAAGTTAAAGGGATCGTAATGTTTCACAAAAACCACAGCTCTAATTAACCTTCATAGTATTTGGGTCATGGAGAGTGTTAGTTCAATACTGTCAGAGGTGTAGTTCAAGAGTAATTGAATGATAAAGTATCCCCCTCCTGCCCCTTTTACTGATATAACACTGCTCACCTCAGATCAGCAAGACTGTCCGGATGGATCACAGAGAGGGACAATCTTCAGTAAACATAAGGAAAAACCTGAAATACCTGTCAAGGGGGCAGGGTTTTCCTTATGATCACAGTAAGAAGATTGTCCCTTGCTGTGATCTGTCCAGTCAAGTGACCAGATTCCACATCTGAGGGGAGGTGGCTTACACTAGGTAAAAGGGGCGGGAGGGGGATACTTTATCATTCAATTACCCTTGAACTACAGCTCTGACAGTACTGAAATAACACTCTCCATGGACCAAATACTATGAAGATTAATTGGAGCTGCTGTTTTTGTGAAACATTGCTATCCCTAAGTCATTCAGTTCCATAGAAGTTCATTATTTGTTGTGATGAGGAGTTGTTATCTAGTGTCAGATGACAACAGAAATCCAGTATGAATGCTGATTGATTTAACCCCTTACGGACCCTTGACGTGCCAGGACCATCACCCCAGTTTTGTACTTACAGATTGGTGATGTCCTGGAACGTCATGGAATTCCGGGGTCACTGTGCAAATGAACGCCGTTTGGGGACCCGGAATCCAATTCACACACACACACACAAAAAAAAAAGACCCGTGGTCTTTAACCCTTTGAGTGTCAGAGGGGTACACAACTCATTGTAAAGGAATATATTGCGTACCCTTCTGACACCGAAAAGGGTTAACTGCCAGCTGGTTGTTAAAGGGCTAAGGACCAGAGGGGTGCACAACATATTGCTAAGCACTGCATTGCACCCCCTGGACGATAAGTAGTTAAATGGGGCTTGACTGCTAAAGAGGTCTCTGACATATTGCAAAGCAATTCGTTAGAAGTTTATCTACCATTCAAGAGATCAAAGCGGATGTATAAACTTAAAAAGGTGTTACAATCCGCTTTGTTAATCAAAGGAAATCTGTATTTAAAAAAAAAAAAAAAAAAAAAAACATTCTAAAAATATTCCGTTTTCTGTGCTGTGCACTTCCGCATTATGTGTACAGCACAACTCTACAGCACGTCATATTTCTCCTCCATCGTCCCTCCCAGCTGCCCCAGGGAGCGCGTTCACGCTTCCCTTCTGTGTGCTGTGAACGGCTCCTAGCGTTACAGCAAGCTCCGGTAAGCATTATACTGAGGTTGCAACCTCAATAATACTACTACTGCAGCCTCAGTATAATGCTTACCGGAGCTTGCTGTAACGCTAGGAGTCGTTCACAGCCCACAGAAGGGAAGCATGAACATGCTCCCTGGGGCAGCTGGGAGGGAGGTGGGAGGAGAAATAGGATGTGCAGAAGAGCTTTGCTGGTCAGCATAATTTGATTTCTTCAGCAAAGCTGTTCTGCACTTGAAGAGGGAATATCTTTTTAATTAGGTTTTTTTTTTTTTTAAAAAAGCTTTCCTATAATAACTATCCTATATAATAATTCACTAGGACGTTTGTCACGATGCATTCATGCGCAGTCACACAGTCTCTACTGCGCATGATTGCATCGCATGAGTGAGGTGACACAAGACTCCATCGCGTGGAACAGTGTGGTAGCGGCTTCTTAACATTACATGGACCTTAGCCTGTGTACACGGGCTTTTACACTAGTTTTGAATAAAGCGGATGGTAACACCTTTTTATAAGGTGATACATCCCCTTTAAAAGGGAAATGTACCCTAGGAAAAAAGAATCCCTTAATTTAACAGAAGGACTTGCTATGATTATGTGTCCATTTATGCATTTACTGATTGTTGTACTTGATCTCTGGTGTAGTCCGTAACGGAACAGGGACATATTATTATTACCTTCAGAAGGTTTTCATGGCCTTTTCGAATCATTATGGGGGATCTCACTACAGCTGATCTCATGCTTGCTGTTGGTCATGGAGCGGAAGGTGGCGGTGTGAGTTTGGCTGTCGGAGAGACCCTCTGCATGCAGCAACTGGATTAAATTGGTTCATGATAACCTTTCCCATTTTAAGGTCCTCTGTCTGCACAGAGGCTCCCCTTTCAAGTTTTATCAGCTACTAGATGAAGAGCCCGTGTATATGGGCCACAGTGCCACCCAGTCATGCACAGTAGAGACTGCCCGCACTGCGGCTGATACAGAGCGAGGCGCTCCACATTCAGACTATGGTCTGAATTCGGAGCCCCGCTCTGTTATCAGCTGTGGTGCAGGCAGTCTGTAGTGCACATGACTGCAGTGCACGCAGTTGTCTCTACTGCACTTGATGGCTTCTGACAAACACACATTTGTCAAATTATTATATAGGATGGGGTGCGTGGATTTCATTTGAAAGGTCTAGACAGTTACATCATTAGAGAATCCAACTGAATTCGATGGGGGTGCGCTTCTCTTGGAGGGTTGGGGGGAGGGGATGGGGGCTCAGTCCACCAAGGTAGGCAGCTTTATTTTGGGGGGGAGGTACCACCTCTTCTATGGAGGCCAGTTAGGGTATGGCTGTTGAGGGACTTTTCTGGTTGACATCATTATAATAGGACAAACTGTTATGACACACAGTACTGATGCTTTCTAATATGTACATACCATCTTACGATATTGTAATATGTCATTTACAAAGAACTATGTACCTCTAATATCTTTGTCCTTTCTAATAAAAAGATTTAATTAAAAAACAAGCTATTGTTTACCTTTTGGAGGTAAAAATTAATACAGACCAAAAATGGTGTACAGTAAATAGACACAACTGCAGATACTATGATAAATAGTTCTATAGACACATAGGGTGACAACCATCAATCGGGAGCAATCAATCGTCTTATGTATATGTAAAGGGAAATTAAAACACATAAAGGCTAATTATGAATTGTGCTTTATTTTTTTTATAAATCTAGCAACCGACTGTGCCTTTCTTGTCAGTGCTTTGAAAACGTGAGTGGATCATAGTTTAGCACCCAAAAAATTTTGAGCATCACGTTTGGCAAACCTCAATAATGCTGGCAGAAAAAAGCAAAAAAAAAGGTTTTTGTTTTTTTTTGGTCTAGCATTGTGTGTGTGTTAGTTCTATTCAATAACGTTTCACTGTTGTTTTTGAAGAATAACTTAAAGGAACAGTAAACCTTTTTAATGAAAGCATATGTTATAGAGCTTTTCCTGTTGTGTAAAACAAGGTTACTCCCACCGCTGTCAGTTATTTTATTCAAACATTATTACACTTCAAATAAACAGGAAGTGAATTTATTGTGTTTAGTTCTAGTTCTAACTGACAGGAAGTTACTCAGCAGTTTCTATGATGTTCTGTGGAGAACTGTAAGTCACTGACTTTCCTCTTCATTAGAATGTAACAGAATAACTAATTGGAATCTGACCATTAGAGGGCACTGCTAATGTAAAAAAAACACAGGTTTAAACTGTAATAACTCTGGAAATATACATCTCTCAGCAGTGGGAGTACCCTTATTTTACTCAACAGGAAACGTTCTACAATATATATATATTTTCATAAAAAAGTGTACAGCTCCTTTAACCCCTTAAGGATTGGCGCGCATGTGCAGCAGGCACTTATTGACCATGGGGGCATTTATTATTTTTGTTGTTGTTCCGATTCAGGGCTCCCCGAGTGGCATGCAGCCACATGGGGAGCCCTGAATTCCATGACGTGCCAGGACCGTCACTGGTCCTTAACTGCTGGACAGCCGTGATGGCCCTGGCATGGCAATGGACATTAAGGGATTAAGCAGAGTTCACTATTACCTCTCAATTTCTCCAAAGCACCATTCATCTGTCTGATGCATCACAGGTGAGAATTACACATTCCTAACATGTAGACTGCTTTAAATGGGGCTGTTAACCTCTTGAATGATAGAAAGGTCTCCAAGGCATTGCAAAGCAATGCCTGTAGACCTCGCTAGCTTTCAAGAGGTTAAAAGTCCCATTTAAATTAATGGGGATTTATATTTGCACCTTTTGGTGCAGTTGTTTGCCCCAGAATTGCTCCACTTATTTGTGACTATGACCCTATGTGTCATGTTCTTGAATGCTGCACCTTCCACTTCTGCATGCACACTATACAGTCTGCGTTTCAATAGACCACAAAAGGATTCTGTTTCTGTGCTTCCCTGGCTTCACTCCATCTGCTGAGTGTCTCTAGAGCCCTCGGGATATGATTTGTGCATAAGAACCATGAATGCTGAATGGGCTGCTTGCTCTATTAGGAAGGATTTCTGTTCAGTCTCTTTCAGTTACCACTTACCAGCTCCAAGCATATGAAAGACTGTGTCCATTACAACTCAATAGACCCATTCAACTCGGGATAAAGAGATGATAGAGAACATCCATTCTTTTCTGCTGATATCTACAAGATTTTGGGATCATAGAAATCATATGATGAGTGTGTGCTAACGAGAGGCTTAATTACATTTCCCTAATTATCCTTCAATAAACGCTTTCTAAACCTTACTTTACTGAGGCTCAGTCAGTTGAGAGCAGACATGCTTAACCCTTTCATTGCTCTTCAATGAATTGTTTGGAATGGCCAAAAAAATGGCATTGGTCTGTATGAATTTTGCCCTTGTCACATCTTCAGTGAGTTGTGGATGTTAAGTTCATGGAGGCGGACATAAGTTTCTAGCAGGGCCACAGGACCTCAGACTTTGCCCACTGCGCATGGTAGAATGCACTGCACACTTGTCATATACTTAAAGGGTTAAGGACCTATATTAAAGAAATCTTCCCTGGACCCCAACTCACTTTACAACTACCGAACCTTTTCTCCTCTCCCATTCACCTCCAAGCTCATTGAATGTCTTAGAAACAGCTGGCTCCCCAAATTCTTCTACCATCATTTTCTGTTAGATCTGCATTCTGCCCTCATCACTCCAATGAGACTCCATTCACTAAAGGGGCCAATGACTTGCTCTCTGCTAAGTCAAGGTATCGTATTGAAGAGGAGCTGCCCACATAGCAAGCATCATTATAGCATTCTCAAAATGTTGTGGGTGTTATAATGGCACCCACGATATGTGAGCCAATCAGATTGCTGCCAGGTAGTTTCCAGGTTATCTTAGTATCTGCTAGGTTATGTTAGTCTCTGTAAGGAATGGGGGGGGGGGGTTACTATCATGATAGGGTCAGTCTCTAGAATGTCACCAGATAAGTATCTGTTAGGTTAGTATAGGTCAGTCTCGGGGGGGGGGGGTTGGTTTAGGTACTCAGGTTAGGTTGGGGTTGGTTTGGGGGATACCTAGGTTAGGATACCCTTAGGGTACGAGTTTGGGGGGTGGTTTAGGTTGGTTATTAGCTTAGGGTACTTAGGTTAGGGGGTTGTTTGGGGGGATACCTATGTTGGGTATACTTAGGGTACTTATTTTGCTCCATTTCTAGGATGACATTGTAAATGCTCCCTTTCTGCACCAGCAAACTTTTGGCATTGTTATTTTGATCTATGCTATTACCAACACATTCCATTAGTAAGTCCTAAGTCAAAAGGCCAGTCGTACCTGCTCATTCTCCTGGATCTGTCAGTTGCCTTTGATCTAGTGGATCACCTGCTCCTCTTCCAAGCTCTCCACTCCCTAGGCCTCTGTAAAAACACCCTCTCTTGGTTCTCATCATACCTCTCCAACCGCTCCTTCAGTGTTTCCTGCTTAAGCTCCACTTATTTGCCCTACCACTGTCTGTTGGAGTACTACAAGGTTCAGTCCTGGGCTCCCTGCTCTTTTCAATCTACATTTCTTCCTTCAAACTGATGACACCCAAATTTATCTTTTCTCCCCAGTCCACTCCCTTTACCACCGGACCAGTGCATTACATTGTCTCTCTGCTGTGTCTTCCTGGATGTCCTCCCATCAGTAAAACTTAACTTAATCAAAGACTTACAGTTTTTATCCCTCTGCAACCAGCCTTACCCCAGATATTTCCCTCACTGTTAACAACACCACCATCACACAACCTCCACAGCCCACTGCTTGTAAGTCTCCTTTGACTCTGTCCTACCCTTCATTCCCCACCTCATGCCACCTCCATCTAAGTAACATCAATAGAATTCAACCTCTTCTCATCCAAGAGACTCAAAATTCGAATCCAAACACTCATGAAGTCTGCCTCGACTACTGTAACACACTCCTAACTGACCCGACTAACCCCACTACAGTCCATGATGAACTCTACAGCCAGGCTAATCTACCTCACATGCAGGTCCTCTAATACTGCTCCTCTCTGACAGTCCCTACTCTGACTCCCATTAGCATTTCAAATTACATTCAAAATAGTGGTGTTAAATTACAGAGCCCTTACTAACACTGCACCCCCCCTACATTTCATTTTTTGTTTCCAAATACACTCCCACTCTCCATCTTTGATCTGCACATGATCTTTTTCTCCCTGCAGGGCTTATTACATCCTTCCACCCCCGCCTACAGGACTTCTACCATTCTGCAACTGAGCTCTGAAATTCCCTCCCCGCCCGATCTGAAGACTGGAGGAGAGTCTGGTCTTCAGACGTTCCCTGAAAATTCAACTCTTCATAGAAGCCAGTCAACTACTGCCATAACCATTATGAGCAATGACAAAACAACAGCCTGTCCAACCTCTACCTCTCGATCCCGTGTCCAGTCACTCTCCCACCTACATCCCCATCATGACTTCATTGGTCACACAGACTCTTTCTCTCAAACAGACCCACTAATTGACTGCACCACTGCACAGAAGAGCACTTCTTTCTCCCTCCCACTGACGTCAGTTCATGTGTCAAGAGGCACTGACACCCGTTCTAGACTGTAAGCTCTCACCAGCACAGGCCATTAGGATTTTCAAGCCATTGGGATTTACTGGAGGTTATTTGAAAGAGTTCACATGTATATGTGAAGATTTCCATACACTGATTTAACTTAAAGAGAAAGTGACACAAAAGAATGCAATGCATATGTTAATCTCAGTCTTCTGTTAATTCATTCCCCTTTACTCCCACATCTGGGAGTAGCAGCATTATAAAATTACAGCCCTGATTGTAGTGACCTGCCCACCCCACCTTCTTGTAAGTGAAAAGGCTGCCAGTGGCAGACTCATTTTTATTGGCAGTGCAGGTGGACATGGCAACACATCTGCCTCTCTGCAGTTCACATGGAGAGCTGAAGCCCAATGGGTCCTGTATACTGAAAGTTGTAAGTTTATAAATCTACTACCTCCAGGTGTGAGAGTATCCTTACTATCCTAGGGAAAGATTGAGCTTTAGCATACATATATTTTTAGTTGTGCTTTAAAGTATAAGATATTGCATGTGCTGATGTTTTTCAGGCTAATTTATCTAAATTCCTGGTTACCAGGCTACAATCTACTGTGTAAAATACAACAGGAAATGAGGGGGTGCCAAAATGACTTCCCCCGGTCTGCAATATCATATATTCAATGTATCAAACCTTTTTGTTAAAGCCAGAGTTAAATTCCCACTCAAGTGCACAAGTGCCAGGAAATGCAAGTTAGATTCTTCCACATTGCCATAAGACTGCTAGGCATCACTACCATACCTGGGAACTTCCAACTGAGGGCTACCCAGAGAGGAGTCCTCTGTTCAGCAGGGGGTGACAATAATGACGTTAATTGTGTTGAGAAGGGGCGGGGCTTGATGTGTGTTGGGGGGGCAGGGCTTAAAGGTGACACACAGAAGGCTGGGGATGGAGGAACAGCGGGAGAAAGAGTGTAAGTGGGTAGAGTTTCAATAGAAACTCCCCACACCCGGAGGAATCAGCCACTGCCCGGAGACCCGGTAAAGCTCTGTCAGAACCGGAGTCTCCGGGGCAAATCCAGTGAGTTCCCAGGTATGATCACTACCCACCTTTTTTCCCCAAAGGTAAATTACTGCACCTACTTACAAACACAGCTTTTCATACAACTAGACCCTCCTCTCCCTTCCTCCCACCGCCCCCCAGGCCCTCTCCCTTGCCCCAAAGGCGATTGGCCACCCTCCCCCCCCCCCAGGAGCACTTGGAAAAGGGTGAGGGAGCACAGCCCCCAGCCCAGGAAAAAGGCGGGACTGCCAGCCATCTTAGTTTCCTTTCGTGGGCATTTTGTGCCCCCTCAGGCTTCTGTTTACTTTGCTGATGGCATAAGACATGAGTTTTAAAAATGGCATCATCAATTACATACTGATGACATTAAATATATATATATATTTGTAAGTATTTTTCCAGGTAGAATACATTGAGATTGTCTCTAGTTTTCAAGTATGTCCTGGACTCATTTTATTTACCTCAGAAGGGTGAAAGGCTGAGCTGACCTTGCCGGGACTAGAACCTGCGACCTTGAGGCTTGAACAGATTGTACAGCTGGTGCATTAACCAACTGATCCATCTCGCTGGCTTAATATGGCATCATAAATGACATTGATTACGTCACAAATTACATCATAAGTGCCATCAATGGTGACAAAAAAATTACTCTACTAATACTGCACCTCATCAGAGAGCAGCAACACTACACCATACCTCTCAAGTGTCCTTCTTTAGGAGGGACAGTCCCTCTCTGAGACACGAATCCCTCTGTCCCTCTTTTCTACCCTGATGTCCCTCTTTTTAGGAGATGAGACTGTGTGGGGTGTATACAATTGTATAACACTACAGAGATAAAACTCACAATAATGTTTAGTTAATCTTCAGTATATGTGCATACCTCCCAAGTGTCCCTCTTTAGGAGGGACAGTCCCTCTTTTAGACCCAAATCCCTCTGTCCCTCTTTTCCACCCTGATGTCCCTCTTTTTAGGAAATAAATAAATGTTTCACATTGCTCTACAACAATAAAACTGAAATTAATGTTTGTTTAACCCCTTAAGGACCGGACGTTATGGGACATTTCCGTCCCATAACGTCCGCATAGGGGCACTTTGACGAGCCGGTACACATGACCTGTCACGTGTATCGGCGCGTCACTATGGGGCTTGAAACAGATCGCTCCGATCTTGGAGCGGTCTATTTCATGCCCTATTTTTACTTACAGCGCTCCCGGTAGAGCGCTGTAAGTAAAAAGTACGTGACGTACCAGGACCGTCAAGGGTCTTTCGAGCAAATTTACCCTTGATGGTCCTGGTACGTCAAGGGTCCCTAAGGGGTTAAACTTCAGTACATGTGTTTATAAATTGGTATGTGTAAATAAAACACTTTGGTCTTGTTATGTCATTTATTAGGTTACACAAGGAGGTGTCAATAGATCATGAAATAGCCTAAAAATTCTCAGTAATGCCCTGCCCCAGCCACACCCCCAGCCACACCCCCTAAAACACAAGTGTCCCTCTTCATCAGTTTGAAATGTTGGGAGGTATGTATGTGTTTGTAAATGAATCTGTAAATAAAATACTTTGGTCTTGCTCTATATCCTTTATTCAGTTACACAAAGAGGTGTCAATAGGTCACAAAGTAACCTAAAAATTCTAAGCAATGCCCTGCCCACCAGCCACGCCCCCCCAAACGCCACTTAAAACACAAGTGTCCCTCTTTGGCCATTTGAAATGTTGGGTGTTATGCAAACTACAACACTGCTTTACCAGAACTGTATCTCCACATCGCTAGATTACAGCCAACACATCATGAGCCAGCAGTAACACTAAACTAAAATAATCAGTTCAGCAGAGAATGTTTCATACTGCACTGACATGTCATAAAAAACTGGTACACTAACACAATAATTCATTATTGTGTAATCATACTAATTCAAAACAATATACCACTATAATTGCACCTTTCTATAAAGTAGGAAGCCTGTACCAAAATCCAAAAGCAGCTGGAGGTCCAACAATTGATCATCCGTTCCTAAATTGTTATAAAGTGTTAGTTTCGCTTTAACTGAAAGGGTTAATAAAATGACAAAATGGTCTGGCCTAGCATATGTCACAGGAACAGATTTTCTTGGAATTATGAATACTTTATCTTGCTTAGACCATTCTGTGTTACATCTGAATATTGAGCAATTATTTTCTTGAACAGTTTAATGTCCTTAGTTCCTAGAAATCAAAAGGACGGCTTGTGAGAAAAATTTCCCAGTAAGAAAAGAAAGAAAATAGTGCTGGAATCTCATCCCAGATAGCCGCAAATCTTAAATTATATGTACATCAAATTGAATTAAATAACCTTAATTTGGGAAGAAAATATTTTCTTACTGTAAGAAGAAAAAGACAGAATATTGGGGTGTATGTACTGTTAACCTCTTGGATGCTAGACATGTCTCCAACATATTGTGAACTACGGACCTTTTATATGCAAGATGAATTCTGGGATGGCATGCTGGTCCTGGCACGTCATGGGTTCTTAAGGGTTAAATGTATGTGTTTTAAATCCCTATATCTTCTGCTTTTTTGTTTTTCACTCAGTGTAATGGGTTTAGAGAATTTTTGTTTAGCAGTTATGGAATCTTTACCCACACCAGAGCTGAGCACTTTGACTTGTGTGGCACTGCCTGCATAATTATTTACCCACACGTCCTGAAGAATACATGAAGATGTCTCTCGTTTCCATGTGTGTCCTGCAGAACATTTAAAATACAGAGATACATATTTACACATATAGAAAGAAAAATCAATCAAACAAACAAATAAAAGTAATGTATTACCGTTTATATACAGTTACATGTGGTTTTTAAATTATAAAGAAGCAGTTATTTGTAGGGATTTTAAACTGGGAGATCTGATTTTTTTTTTGCAGGAAGGTTATTCCAAGATTTTGGCTCACTGTAGGAGAAATCAGATCGATTAGCTTTTTTCCTTGCTCTTCCTCATTCCTCCTCCTCCAGAGCTTTCCGGAACATCTTCCATCAAAGTGACGAATAAACTGTTGAGGATAATATAATTATGCATATCCTGTCAAAATGAGGGGAGGATTTGGTCTAGTGAAAAATGTAAACAGCAGTCTATTGTATCTATATATACTATTTATGCATTTGTGTTCTATTGTAGCTCGTCCGAGGTTACAGTCTGATAAAGTCAACCAACCCATATTAGTTGAAACCCATTGTCTGTTGTGAGGAGGTGTGACTTAAAGGGATAGTAATTCTTTGTTTTATCTTTATTTTATTTTGTAGGCATTAAAAAAAACATGAAGAACGATATGTCCTATCTCTCAAACCTTTATGGTTTGAGAGATATTCACAAGCAAAGTTTCCCCTCCTGCCCCTTTTACCTAGTGTAAGCCATCTCTCCTCAGATGTGGAATCCAGTCCATAGACCAGACAGATAACAGAAGGGGACAATCTTCTTCCTATGAGAACAATGAAAGCCCTGCCCCCCTTGGCAAGTTTTTCAGGTTTTTCCCTTATCTTAATTGAAGACTGTCCCTCTCTGCAATCTAACTGGGCACCTGCCTTCTGATCTGGCTGAACAGTGTTACATCAGTAAAAGGGGTGGGAGGGGGATACTTTGTCATTGAATTACTCTTGAACTACAACTCTGACAGAATGGAAATAACACTCTCCAAAGTTCAAATACTATGATGATTAATTAGAGCTGCTTTTATTATGAAACATTACTATCCCTTTATAGGGTTGCCACCTTTTCTTCAAAAAAATACCGGCCATGGCATTCCCTCCATCGACTTAACACTGGACAGAAGCCAATTTTTTACCAGCCTGCTGGTAAAATACCGGCTGAGTGGCAACCCTATCCCTTTAAGAGGCAGACCAAAAGAGATCACTATATACAAAGAAATGCAGATACAATGCTTACATATTTAAGTCTGTGTGTGCCAGTGAGGTATTGCATTGGATACCTCTCTGGCAGTCAGAGGGTTAACAACAACAGATATACCTGACTACTGTATGAAAGACGGCTCCCTAAGTAAATATTTCAGTTATACAAATTAAAGGGATAGTAATACTTAAAATGTAAAAAAAATTATGTTGTAGGGTTTATCCCCCTGAGTAAAACAAGAGTACTCCCACTGCTGAAAGGTGTTTCATTCAAGAATTATTAATTTTCAAAGTCGAATTTTTTAGGTGCAATATCACAGTGGCCTGAAATTGTACAGTGGCGCTGTTGCTACACCATCCTATGGAGATTTATGGTCCCGGGACCAGAGCTGTCCATAGGATCGTGTAGCAACAGCGCCACTGTACAATTTCAGGCCACTGTGATATTGCACCTAAAAAAATCAGCTTTGAAAATTAATAACATTTGAATGAAACACCTTTCAGCAGTGGGAGTACTCTTGTTTTGCTCAGGGGGATAAACCCTACAACATTTTTTTTACATTTTAAGTATTACTATCCCTTTAAAAAACCAACGGTTTTGTCCCCTTTTAACTCTTTGTCTGCCAGAGATGTGTTCAACTCATTGACACCCTCTTACACTCAAAGGGTTAAAGCAGAGCCATGAGTGATATTTTTTTCATGTTCACATGGATGGGTACAAGCCGTACACAGTTTTACAAATTTATAAGCGTGTGTTAGATAAAATAAATGTATGGACAAGTACGTGGTAAGGCCTGAACTCAAACTGTGTGGGCCACAGCCCACTTGGAGTTACATTATTGCTCTAAAGGGTAGATATAGGTATAGGAAGAATCCCAAGGCATGTATAAATGTTTATTACATTTCTCTGTATTTCTCTGGTTCTGGTGAGATAATAATAGAGTTGAGGAGGCTGAAAAAAGACATGAGTCCATCAAGTTAATCCTTTGCTATATTACTATTCTTGAAACATTCAAAACAAAAAGAAAAAAAAACAAAACTGACAGGTGATATCCTCCTCCTGACCCATTTATGCCTCTACAGCAGGAGTAGACAATGTACTGCCCTGTTGTTGGTGTTGAACTACAGATGCCATCATCCTCAGCCAGCAGAGGATGATGGGAATTTTTCATCCAATAAAAAAATGGAGGGCTATATGTCCCACAAAACACATCAGGGTAGCCAACTGAAAAAAAATATAATTAAATGCATGAATATCGAGAGGTGGGTGGGATTTCTGTATCTGACACCACCAGAGGAGGTGGAACATGGACCAAGAACTCTCACCCATTGCCATAGCAACACAAGAATCTGAATGACTGTTTTTTAAAATGTTCATATGAATGGAATTTGCAGACAAAAAATCCCCCTAAACAAACAAGCAAAAAGATCTGTTTTATTTTCATCCCTTAACTTGTTGCTGCACTTAGACCACAGCATGGCTAGACCTCAATGCCTTCACGGCAGCTTTTCCCACCCTATAAGACCTGCTGTATGCCTGGACCATTGCACTGCAATCACTTCTGTTTTCCGTCCACTGACCTGACAAGTCATGTGGCTGTAGGCATTTAACGCCCTGTAGCCTTACACCTTCTGTGTCCAAACTACTTACCTCTAATCCAGTCATGGGCAACAGGTGGTGCTAGGGCTCCATAAGGTCCTCAGGTGCTATCCTTCAGCCCCCAGTCTGTTCTCTGGTACAGTGGAGAGTACATCATTTCTCTCTCCCACATCACAAATACAACCTACTTCACTCCACAAAAGCACAAACTCTATTACTTTGCCTCATAGCATATCACCCTTTACAGTTATATAGGTCTTCCTCAAAGGGGACATGTCACCTTTTTAATTCTTCCCATCAGTGGCAGCCTCCATTTTGAAAGGATCTGCATGATAATTCATAAAGCTTAATTTATTCCACTTGCAGCCAAAGAGGGGGTGAAGAAGGGGGAGGTGTTTTTGTGGACATGTGAGCAATTATTCGCTTTATCTGATCGAGTCAGAGAACAAAGCTCTGCTGAGATTAGATTCCCCAACTACTAAACCAAAAATCTGGAAAGCTATTAAACTAATAGGAAAACAAAAATCACAAGGTATAGACAGTATATATATTTACTGAGACTAAAAATCTTGTAGGTAACAGGTCCGCTTTAACCCCTTGGGTGCTAGAGAGGTCTCAATGCATTGCAAACATTGCTTTGGAGCCTTCTTTAGCATCCAAAGGGTTAATCTACTTTTTTCAAGCATTGTTTAGATTTTTGAATCAAAATGTGCAGCTTTTTGTTATACTTAGTAACATAGTTGATGAGGCTGAAAAAAAGAAAAAAAGACTTGTGTCCATCAAGTCCAGCCCATGCCAGATTATCCTTATTGATCCAGAGGAAGGCAAAAGAAAAAAACAACTCAATTGAAGCCATTTCCAATTAAGCCCAGAGTGGGTAAAAAAAATTCTTCCTCACTCCAAATGGCTGTCATATATTTCCATGGCTCAAAATCCTATCTGCTTTGAAGCCAACCGTCATAATTCCCAGTATAGTCCTGTGCTAGGTAGGTAGACATTATTTATTAGAAAGTAGTTAAAGTATCAGCAAGCACAGCACCCAGAGGCAAATAATCCCACAATGTTACTGCCCTTAATGTAAAAAACCGCTGCCTTTGTTTTAGTCAAAAGTGCATTTCTTATAGTCTTAATGGATGCCCTCTTGGAGAGACCTTTATGTTGACCTCAAAAAGATTTGTAAATGGGAATCATATCACCCCATAGATGTCTCTTCTATACTGTAAACAAACCCAGTTTGGCTAGTCTCTCTTTATAACTCCAATCCATTTATCAGTTTTGTTGCACATCTCTGCACTTTTTCCAGTTCAACAATGTCTTTTTTAAGAACTGTTGCCTTGAAACTGTACTCCATATTCTAGATGAGGCCTAACCAAGGATTTATATAGAGGTAGGATGATATTAGCATCCCTTGCATCTACACCTCTTTTATGCAGGATTGTACTCTATTTGCTCTTGCAGCAGCTGAGTGACTCTGCACACTGCTATGAAGTCTATTGTCTATCAGTACTCCTAAAGCTTTTTCTAATGAGGATTCCTCAAGCAGTTTTCCATTTAGTGTATATGTAGCATGTTTGTTTCTAGACCCCAAAAACACAACCTTACATTTATCTATACTAAACCTCATCTGCTACATTTTCTGCCCATTCACTCAGCTTATCCAAATCTTTCTTCAGAGAAAAAACATCCAGCTCTGTATGTATTTCCTTTCACAGTTTAGTGCAATCAGCAAATATTGAGACGTTACTTTCAATTCCCACTTCTAGATCATTAATAAACAAATTAAAAAGCATTGGGCCCAGGACTGAAAAAGTTAATGACGACTGTTCTGAGAGGAGGACAATGGAAAAGTCTGTGGGCATTTAATGTGGTTCTTTCCGCTACGCCTTACATAGGCAAATGTATTAAGCAAGTTGAAAGGGAAATTTTTTTGTAGGCCATTTCCTTTCTCATGCTATTGAGCTGGCAGTGCGGTTCTTGATGGTAAGTCCAACGATGGAGGAGTGCGCCCGCCGGTATGTGATACAGCAGTCATACACTGAAGTGCATATCCTGGAGTGTAGCCACTGTGCTAATATCTGTGGGTCTGCACTGCTGAATTCATACATTTGTCGTAGTATGTATATTCCTTATTGTTTAGCACTGCATAATACTTTGTACTTTATAAATACAGGATAATAATGATAATAATCTACATTTTGTCCTGGCTGGTCATACATAAGCTTCCCCCCACCTCCATCTGGTTCCCATTAACAGAATTCTATCTAAAAATGTATAATTAATAGATGTATTAAATACTGTCAGATGAGACATTTTCGTGAATTAGTCCCCAGTGTGACAGCTGCAGTAATTGATTGATACATTTAGTTATATGACACCACCCAAGTTTGTTCCATCATTCAATACATAAGATGTGCTAATAAGCTTCAGTGTCACCCAATCTGTGTCAGTGTATTGTCACCCAATCTGACAATATGGTCCATATAGGTCAATAGCATAAATTTCTTGGTTAAAGTGGGACACACCGGACACTATTATATCATACTGCATTTATACACCATCAGAACATGGGGTTAGAGGTCATTACTTTTCTGTCAGTTAAAACGGAACTATATCTATAAGAATAAGTGGTAGTTAATTCATTTAAAGGGATAGCAATGTTTCATAATAAAAGCAGCTCTACTTAATTATCATAGTATTTGGACTTTGGAGAGTGTTATTTCAGTTCTGTCAGAGTTGTAGTTCAAGAGTAATTCAATGACAAAGTATCCCCCTCCCACCCCTTTTACTGATGTAACACTATTCAACCAGAGAAGAAGGGAGGTGCCCAGGTAGATTGCAGAGAGGGGCAATCTTCAATTAAGATAAGGGAAAACCCTGAAAAGCTTATCAAGGGGGGAAGGGCTTTCATTGTTCTCATAGGAAGAAGATTGTCCCCTGCTGTTATCTGTCTGGTCTTACAACCAGATTCCACATCTGAGAAGAGATGGCTTACACTAGGTAAAAGGGGCGGGAGGGGAAACTTTGCTTGTGAATATCTCTCAAACCATAAAGGTTTGAGAGATAAGACTTATATCGTTCTTCATGTTTTTTTAATGCCTACAAAATAAAATAAAGTTAAAACGAAGTATTACTATCCCTTTAACAGAAGAGATTATAAAGGTAGGAGTCCTAAAAACAACAGTGTATATGTCCGCCTATGTTTCACTTTTAAGTAGCTAACTTTGTTGCATCAACAAGTTTTTTGCTTAATATTTTTTATCAAAATGGGTATTGTAACGGGAACCAAGGATGCTGGATTGTCCTTGGCCATTGTGCTGGGTCTCCTCTTCCCTGATGCGGTTACAAGGGTGTAGCCGGACCACTACCGCCGGAACAAAGCATCCGTGAATGGGGGTCAAAGAGGACCCTTTCATTCATAAATAACATACAGCACTCAGTTGTAGTTCCACAATATGAGTAGTTTATTTTTATACAGTAAGAATAAAGAAGCACCATAAACACAATTCAATCTTGCCGCTCTGATCTCCAGCCAATGAGGATCAGAGCAACAAGGACCAAGTGACCAATCCGGACCAGGGCTGTTGTATTTATGTCCTGATTGAATTACGCTGAACCAGCTGACTAATTCAATTCTGTTGCACCGGTCCCTCAGCCATTGGGAACTGAGGAGACAGAATCGGGACAGGAGGTGACCAATCATCGAGCCAACAAGTCGAACATACAAGTTACATTTCAACACACAGGAACAGGACTGAGCAATCATGCAGCCGCCTACATTTTAGATTTTATTTTGTTGTGAAAAAATGTCATTAATCAGACAAAAGTGTCTGTTAAAAGAATATTTTTTTCTGAAAATACCTTACAATATGACGGTAAATTAAACCACACCCACTTTTATGACTGCTTTTTCCCTTTGACGGAGATGGCAGAATGTGATGCAAAAATTATGGAAACATATCTGAGAATTGTCGGACCATGGCGTAAGAACTTATTCTGATTACAGACAATTTCAGTTACCACCACTTTTTGAACAGCTTGCCCTTAATATGTGGAAATACAACATTTATTTATGAGGACTGGAAGATAAGTTCTTCTGTGTGAAAAAAGAAAAAACTACTTCATTGAAACAGTCTACAAAGTGTGCCTGGTTTGCAATCACACTTTGTAAACCGTTCCAATTAATTATTATTTTTTTTAAAGATCGCAATGTCAGCTCTGCTAAAGAGCCACCGGCCGATCTGCGGACCAGAATCCAAATCTGTCAGCTAGATGGCAGACTTGACTGAAATAGCCAGGGAGAGAGAACTTTTGTTGCGAATAAAGGTTTGAGAGATAAGACTTACATAGTTCTTAATATTTTGTAATGCCTACAATACTAAATAAACAAAAAAATAAAGTATTACTATCGCTTTAAGTCCCTCTCCCATTTTGTTTCTTGTCCAACGTTTCACCTGCAGATGCAGTTAGAAGAGTCTTCATTTAGGCACTTGTTTGGGAATAGAGAGGGTGTCAAAAGGTGTAGAATCTCTATGAATGTCAGGTTTATGTTATGTGTGCTTAATAAGTTGTGAATTTATCGGTACTTGCAGCTCCCATAGTATTGGATCCACAGTAAGCATAAAAACAAAGAAGATTGCATTATTTTAATCAAATGTGCAGATATTTTATAAATGGACGTTAATGCAGAAAAATGTGCAGACACTCCCGGGAGAAAATTCTGATTACAGAGTAACGATAAAATATGTGAAATGTTAATCCAGAGAGAGGCTATTGAAGCCTTTTTATGCCAGACCTCTAACAGGGCCATCAATAGAGGGCTATTTCTAACAATGTGTGATCTCTCTTCCCATCTAAGCTGGCACAGCTCATACAGCTGAAAAGGTTACATTAGGTCTCTGTGTTATTCTACCAAGAGTCTGTTGAATTGGGAAAAAAAAAACAATCCCAATCCCCATTCTTCTGAATTAGAAGGGATACCTTAATTTGGGGGTGGTTTCTGCTGCCATACAAAACTATTTAGCTGGTGTTATAATGCTTTAATGCATGAGTTGGGTAGTTTAATGGGGATGGTTGGCAGTATATATATAATTTTAGGAATAGTCATCGTTTTGATGGGGTTTATTCTTCCTAGTCAGGAAAGTTTGTTAGCTCCTGCTAATTTGGAAATCATTGGAAAGGAGATTGCCTGGAATAGTGAGGAAATGCTTGAATAAGGAGAGTGCCAAAATATTTTATTGAGTGTTTGGTCCATTTAAATGGTGTAGGATGCTTCATTTTTGTTAGGTGAGGCAATGGAATATTTAGGTTCAGGATTTCAGATTTCTATAGTTCGGTTTGAATTTTGACACATTTAATTTTGCCACAAAGGAGAGGAAGGATTTTTTCTGGAGTACAAGTTTGCACTGTTAATCAACTATATGCAGGGCTGATATATTTTCGGTGTGTATAACAGTTTTAGTGGAGGGGGAAAAGGGACAAATTTTGTCCTGCCCTTTTTAATCAGAAGGGATAAAACAAAACATTATTAACTTCTATTTTGGTTGATGGGTTAGGGTACAAGGCCATAATCATACCTGGGAACTTCCAATTGAGGGCTACCCGGAGGGGAGTCCTCTGTTCAGCAGGGGGTGACAATAATGACGCTAATCGTGTCAAAAAGGAACGGGGCTTGACACGAGTTGGGGGGGCAGGGCTTAAAGGTGACACACAGAAGGCTGGGGAAGGAGGAACAGCGGGAGAAAAAGCAGATGTGGCAGAGTTTCAATACAAGCTCCCCACATCCGGAGGAATCTGCCTCTGCCCCGGACACCCGGTAAAGCTCTGTCAGAACCGGAGTCTCCGGGGCAAGTCCGGAGACGTCCCAGGTATGTCCATAATACTCTAGAAATTTGGGTCAAAACCATAAAGGAACAAGTCTTCCATCATAAAAGACCAGTCAACCTGGTTGAATGCCTTTTTAGCATTGATTGGTATTGAGACAGTACTTGTTTTGGATTCATGTGCATAATGGATGAGATTAGATATTTTAATGTATATTATCAAATGAGTCCCTCCCAGGCACAAATCATGGCTGATCTGCATGCAGTATATGTGCAAGCAAAGGTTTCATTTTGTTAGCAAGTGTTTTAGCATATATAATATATATGTATAATGCTGGTGAGATGGCTCAGTTGGTTAATCTACCAGCTGTAGAATCTGTTTGAATCCTTAAGGTCACAGGTTCTAGTCCCGGGAAGGTCAAGTCAGCCTTTCATTCTTCCAAGGTACATAAAACAAGTACCATTAATAGGGCCGGATTACATCTCAGGAGCCTGTAGAAATCTGAAGCACCCCCCCCATTGGCCATCTCCACTGGACACCTCCACAATGCTCCTAATCTACACACTGCCCCCATCATCTCCATACTGCCCTCACATTGTCCCATCAGCTCCAACTTGCCCCCCATCCGCTCCAACATGCCCCCCATCAGATCCACATTGCCCCCCCATCCCCATATTGCCCCATCAGCTCCAACTTGCCCCCATCAGCTCCACATTGCCCCCACCATCTCCAAATTGCCCTCCATCAGATGCACATTGCCCCCACATCTCCATATTGCCCTCACATTGCCCCCCATCAGCTCCATCTTGCCCCCCCATCAGCTCCAACTTGCCCTCACCATCTCCAAATTGCCCCTCTTCAGCTCCACATTGCCCCCACATCTCCATATTGTCCCCTATCAACTCCAACTTGCCCCCCATCAGCTCACACTTGCCCCCATCAGCTCCACATTGCCCCCACATCTCCAAATTGCCCCCCATCAGCTCCACATTGCCCCCATCAGCTGCACATTGCCCCCACCATCTCCATGTTGCCCTCACATTGCCTCCCCCTCATGTCCATTTCCTACCTCCCCCGTTGTCCGTTTCCTATCTCCCTGGCAGGAGATCTGTCATCTGTGCCTCTTTTGACACAGTCCTGTAGCTGCTGGAGCTCCCGTGCGGTCTCCTATTCAGGAATGCAGAGCGCTGAGAGATGATGTCATCTCCCAGCGCTCTGCATTCCTAAAGAGTGACAAGGGAGCTCAGCAGCTACAGGACTGTGCCAAAGGAGGCACAGACCTGTCCTGCCAGGGAGGTAGGAAACAGACAACGGGGCGGGGGGGAGCAATGTGAGGGCGACATGGAGTGGGCGCCGGGTGGGGGAATTGTTTTTCTGCCACTGAGCAGTCAGCGAGGTGGCTAATTTAAAAAATAAATAAATAAAAAAATGTTAAAAATCCCAATGGCAGGCGCTCCTCAGTGGGGTGCGCCTGTAGGCAGGTGCCTACTCTGCCTTATGGCAAATCCGGCCCTGACCATTAATTTGGGTAATAATATCTATCTCCTAGAACATACTTGAAACAAGAGACAATCTCAATGTATCCTTCCTGGTAAAATACTTTGATGTTATTATTATATATGAATGTCTTTTTAGATTTGGGAATTGTCCCACTTCGTACCACAATTTCTTACTTGATGGGCCATTTGCCTGTAAGGACAAGAGGCTTAATTCTCGAGCATAAGAAGTTATGGAGATTTATGGTCAATGGAAAGAGCTGTCCAGGACGGTGTAGCAACAGCGCCACTGTACAATTTCAGGCCACTGTGATACTGCACCTAAAACATTCAGGTCTGGGCTGTAATAACTTTTGAATAAAACACCTTGCAGCAGTGGGAGTTCCTTTGTTTTACTCAGGGTGATAAACCCTACAACATATATATTTTTACATTTTAAAAATATCCTTTTAAGGTTTAGTTAATTTTAAAAAGTAAAAACTGCCTATATCTTGTACTACTCTCTTGCTTGTAATACAAATAACTTTTGAAAAACGTATATTTATTTGTCTGGCACTTTATGCTAATGGACTAATATTACCACACCCACTGTGCACTGAATAAATCTAGGCACTCTGGGTGCATCTCTAATAGCAACACAAGGGTAAGTTTGGCCTCAGATTGAACTAATTAGCATTCTGTGCAGAGATTACCATAGTGTCACATTGTGTAACCATAACATAAAGTTTCATTTGTCCAAAAAAAAACATTTATTTTACAGAAAAATTAGTTAGTAGTTAGTAAGATACATAGGAACATTTTACTTCTCAATGAAACAAACGAAATGTGTCCAGAAGACACAGGCCAGGTTTAACCCTACAAGTGCCAGAGAGATAGCCAATGCATTGCAACGCAATGCGTTGGATACCCTTTCGGCACTCAAAGGGTTACATTTGTCTGGTAAATGGAACTGGAAAGCAGATGTTCATAAGAAAAGTAGGATCATTGATGGGTGCACCAACTGCAAATAGATCTAAATGGGACTTTTATCACATGGAATGCTTTGCAATTGGAGATCTCTAGCATTCAAGGGGTTAAAACATTCTTATTGGTCCCCTGCAGTGCAATTGGTTTGCTCCATTAATTACTTCACTTTTATTTTGAACATAAGGTACTTAACCCTTTGAGTGCCAGAGGGGTGCACAACGCAATGCAAAGCAATGCGTTGTGTATCCTTCTGGCACTCAAAGCGTTAACAGCATTAATTTAATACAGTGCAAATTGTAATATAGAAATGCATTACACAAACATAAATATTTTATTGAAGTAGTAAAGGTTCCTGATGAAGTACAATTTTACACTTGGAGCACAAGACGGTAAAGGGGAATACATATCCCGCTGATGCAATCTGCCTCTTGACACAGTTCAAGAATTTATTCACGGGCTGTACACAGAGCAGGAAATGTTCCCGCTATGGAATCAAATGTAAGCAAACTGCGTCATGACTTTCACATTTAAAGGGACCCCATCACTTTAAAAAATGGTTATTTTGAAAGAGCTTTCAAAATAACATATATGTATTGTATCAGCCATTTTCATTTAAAAAGCTAGCTTAGGAATTATTTAGAGTTATAGATTATGCTAATTACAGCATACTGTGCAGACACTTCTTGTCTCAGCCCTCACTCACTCGCTGAAACTGTACAGCAATGCATTGCCCACTTCCCCTAGCACTGACTTCCGTTCTTATGCCTATATTACCTCCCCCACCCACTGACACTGCTCAGCAATGCATTGCCACCTCCCCTAGCACTGACTTCCTATCTTATCCCTACATTACCTCCCCCTCTCACTGACACTGCTCAGCAAGGCATTGCCACCTCCCCTAGCACTGACTTCCTGTCTTATCCCTACATTACCTCCCCCACCCACTGACACTGCTCAGCAATGCATTACCCACCTCCCCTAGCACTGACTTCCTGTCTTATCCTACATTATCCCCCCACTCACTGACACTGCTCAGCAATGCATTGTCACCTCCCCTAGCACTGACTTCCTGTCTTATACCTACATTACCCCCCCACACTCACTGACACTGCTCAGCAATGCATCACCACACCTACTTCTCCTAGCACTGACTTCCTGTCTTATACCTACATTACCTCCCCCACTCACTGACACTGCTCAGCAATGCATTGTACACCTCCCCTAGCACTGACTTCCTGTCTTATACCTACATTACCTCCCCCACTCACTGACACTGCTCAGCAATGTATTGCCACCACCCCTAGCACTGACTTCCTGTCTTATCCCTACATTATCCTCCCCACTCACTGACACTGCTCAATATTGCATTACCCACCTCCCCTAGCACTGACTTTCGGTCTTATCCCTACATTACCCCCCCACTCACTGACACTGCTCAGCAATGCATTGCCATCTCCCCTAGCACTGACTTCCTGTCTTATCCTACATTATCCCCCCACTCACTGACACTGCTCAGCAATGCATTGTCACCTCCCCTAGCACTGACTTCCTGTCTTATACCTACATTACCCCCCCCACACTCACTGACACTGCTCAGCAATGCATCACCACACCTACTTCTCCTAGCACTGACTTCCTGTCTTATACCTACATTACCTCCCCCACTCACTGACACTGCTCAGCAATGTATTGCCACCACCCCTAGCACTGACTTCCTGTCTTATCCCTACATTATCCTCCCCACTCACTGACACTGCTCAGTAATGCATTACCCACCTCCCTTAGCACTGACTTCCTGTCTTATACCTACATTACCTCCCCCACTCACTGACACTGCTCAGCAATGTATTGCCACCACCCCTAGCACTGACTTCCTGTCTTATCCTACATTATCCCCCCCACTCACTGACACTGCTCAGCAATGAATTGTATACCTCCCCTACATACATGCCAAGTGTCCCTCTTTAGGAGGTACAGTCCCTCTTTGAGACCCAAATCCCCCTGTCCCTCTTTTCCAGACTGATGTCCCTCTTTTTAGGAGGTGTGGTGTGTGTATAGAGGTGTGTCACATTGCTCCACCGCAAAAAAACTCACATTAATGTTTTTTATAAACTTTAGAATATCTGTTTATAAATTAGTCTGTGTAAATAAAATAATCTGGTCTTTCTCTAAGTCAATTATTCAGTTACACAAAGAAGTGTCAGTAGGTCACAAAATAACCAAAAATGCCCAAGGAATGCCCCGCCCACCAGCCACGCCCCCAGCAACACCTCCTACAACAAAAGTGTCCCTCTATGGTAATTTGAAATGTTGGGAGGTATGCCCCTAGCACTGACTTCCTGTCTTATCCCTATATTTCCTCCTCTCACTGACACTGCTCAGCAATAATTTGTGCAGCATAAGGACTCTCCTAGGTAACTGTCCATAGAGCAGTGATGTATATCCGTACCTGGGAGCTCTCCGGATCTGCCCCAGAGTTTTCAGAATGAATTACCAGCTCTCTGGGGACAGATGCTAATACTCTGGCTTTGTGAGTTCAGTGGTAACTCCGCCCTCTTTACCACTTGTTCTTTCCACTCCTTCTGCCCATTTAAAGGGATAGTAATGTTTCAAAATAAAAGCAACTCCAATTTTATGGCAAGACCCGGAGGCTTATATTATGCTATTTCTCCTTCTTTACTTACTCAGCATCAAAGTTCAAACAAACTTTTTTAAAAGAAAATTAGTACAAACTTGATGAACATGTAACCCCACCCCTACATATCAGTAACCAATCCCCAAAACTCCAGGTGTATATAATCCTTGACACGTATAAACTCCTCCTCTTTCTTTGCTGCTTGGCAAGATAAGTATATATGTGTGATTTTTCTAGTTAATAAATATATGTTTGCTTCTTTATATTATTCTAAAAATCCAATTGTTGGACCCTTTTTGGGTCACTATGATATGTTTGTACTCTTTCTTAATCTTTACTCTCTTTGGGCTTAATTCCTGGATACCTAATCCTTTTATCGATTTACTATCTTACTCTGTCTTGCATACTCGTTCCCCTCCGACATAACATTGCGAATTCTTCTTGAAGTGTCTCAGGATATCAGCGGTTAAACCGCTAGGGTAATTTCCCTCAACTCCGCTCCGCTTTTCTCCTGCATACGCGTCATTCCGATCCCGGCGCCCATCTTCTTTCAGGGCATTGCTTGCCCTTAAATCGTTCTGCGCATGCGCGGCTTGTTTTCTGGCGCCGATTTGAGTCTCTCAGCCGAAGTCTTCAACGCTTGACGCTCCAGTGACCACTCTTCAATATATTTAACACTTTGTGGTGAAAACTTATATATATATTATTTTTCTTACCTTACTATCTATTATGTCCCAGAGAAAAGTTTTTTCTCCACAAACTCCCATGAAAGGGAATAAATTGCCTTCTCAATTTTTAGACAAAGAAGATGCCTCTGTCTATTCTGATTCACAAGAAGAATTGACAGTGGCTTCTAATAATGAGACTAATAATATTCAACATATTATTGATCAGTCACTAAACAAATCTATTTCTTCTGCCATTTCTTCATGTATGGGTCAAATGACCAATTCTTTGGCTAAATCTTTAGCAGATATATTTCGCCATCAAACACAAGATGCCTCTCTTACCACTGCCCCCTCAGTATTTTTACCTGAACAAGTAAATCAACCCCAATATGGGGGTAAAAGAAAGCAAAAGACAAAACATTGCTCCAAAGAAATGGAACTTAAACGTTCCAAACCTGACTCGCCTGATATATCTGGCAATAAGAATAGTGGGTCACACCCATGCAAAAGAACCTCACCCCGGGAGGATGGCGTACCGGTGGAAAGAACTAAGAAATGGTCTAAACCGGATTCCTTTCATGTAATCTCCTCCTCAGACGAGTCTGACAGGGAATCAGAATATTTTTCTGACCAGTCTTCAGACTCACCTTATACAAAAAATGAGAGAGATACGGTTTTAGACCTGGGAGACAAAGAATGTGATGATTTTAGTATCATACTTGATGATCAGGGTAATCCCCTCTTTGATCCTGCCAATATAAAACATCCAAGATCCTCAGATTGGATTCCCAAAAACCACATATCTGAATATCTAGATTTATGGATACGCAAAGCGTTAGAACCTAAACTTAGAAACAAATTAAGGTCTGAATGTCCCAGACCGTCAATAAAAACATGTGAAACTCCTACCCTAGATCCACAAATTGCCCACTATATGTCTAAGTCTGGTAGAGACCCCAGAAAAGGCCTGGAGCGTTCTTTAAAACAATGCCAAGACAAATTACTGGACATAGTGGGCCCACTGGCAAAAATTTTCAATCTGACTGAAGAGGCCATAGCCTCCTCTTCTAAAGTTGATATACATACCTTAAGAGGTTGGATACAAAGAGCAATATGCTTAGTGGGTAACGCTAACATGGCCCTATCAGCTGAAAGACGAAGAGTCATACTCTTACGCATCGACCCTAAACTGTCAGATATGGCAGATAAAGAGTTTGGCCCAGAAGCTAACGGTTTTCTTTTTGGAGATTCTTTCGTAAAAGAGTTAGGAAAATTTGTTGGTACTTTCACGGCCCTTGATAAGGCCCAATCGTCTATTAAAAAAGTTTTTAATAGACGAGTTTTTGTCAGGGCCGGGAAGGGAAAGGGTCGACTTCCCGGCCGAATGCCTACATCATCCAGAAACCAATTTAACTATTCCCAAGACCCAAACCAATTTTCGAGAGGATATCTCTCACATGAAAATAGAACCCCAAACCCATTTTATCCTTCAAGAGGCAGAGTCTGGAGAGGAAGGAATTCCAGAGGATCCTCACGTTCCAGACCTTTTTCAGGTAAGTACTATTCAGTCCCTTCACAAGGAAATTGTGGGTGGCAGACTCACCCATTTTTTCCATGCCTGGTCACTCATAACTTCAGACCAATGGGTCCTCCAAACAATTCAAGGCTACCATATAGAGTTTTACTCCACTCCATACCAAATAAAAATTCCACCTTCTATCCAATTTTCAAAGGAGGATTTCTTTTTGGTGGATCTAGAAATCCTAGAGCTTCAGAAAAAGGGAGCCATTGTTCAAGCTCCATCCTCAAATCCAGGTTTCATAAGCAACATCTTTCTGGTTCACAAGAAAGATTCGGGAGTTCGTCCGGTCATAAATCTAAGAGAGTTAAATGCCTTCGTGTTTTACAGGCATTTCAAAATGGAGGGAATTCATTCCCTCAGGGATCTTCTAATTACGTCAGATTGGATGGTCAAGTTGGATTTAAAAGACGCCTATTTGACCATTCCAATTGCACAGGAACAAGAAAACCTACTTCAATTTCGATGGAGAGAGATGACTTGGCAGTTTACATGTCTCCCATTCGGACTTTCATCAGCCCCTTGGTGCTTCACCAAGGTCATGAAACCGGTAGTTTCATTTCTAAGAAGCAGGGGTATCCGTATGATCATTTACCTCGACGATATTCTAATCATGTCTCAAAATCAAGAAACGTTAAGAGTTCATCTCCAACTAACGATTCAAACACTTACCGATCTAGGATTTCTCATCAATTGGAAGAAATCGATAATCCACCCAACTCAGGTCATCGAATTTTTAGGTTTCGAAGTCAATTCAGAAATTTCCTCTCTAAAACTTCCTCGAAACAAACTGAAGAATATACGTCGGGAGATAAGGAACGTTCTAAAGTCCGACTCCATTTCCCTGAGAATGTTAGCAAGAATAGTGGGGCTATTGTCAGCTTCCATACAGGCAATCTTCCCAGCACCTCTTCACTACAGGGCACTTCAAAGATTGAAAACCCTTCATCTGAACAGAGGTCTAGGATACTCGGACGTAATTTCTTTATCGAAAGACGCCCGAGTAGAACTCCACTGGTGGTTAGAACACATGGAGGCTTGGAACGGGAGAGCAATCTTCGACAAGTCTCCAGAAATAGTCATCGAATCAGATGCAAGTACTCTAGGTTGGGGAGCTCGTTGCGGACAGTTCACCACAGGGGGAAAATGGTCAACTTTAGAGAAGAACCTGCATATCAATTGTTTAGAATTATTAGCAGGCTCTTTCGCAATAAAAAGTTTCACAAAAAACATATCGAATTCTTGCATTCTTTTGAAAATGGACAATGTATCGGCAGTCCGATACATAAACCATCTGGGAGGAACAAAATCCAAAATCCTGGCCAATCTAGCCAAAGAATTCTGGCATTTCTGCCTGGACAAGAACATTTCGATCCAAGCAGAATATATTCCTGGTCTTTCCAACACCATAGCGGATTGGAACTCCAGAAACCTTACGGACTTCAGCGACTGGATGCTACATCCACAAACCTTCGAGATGCTGGACACAACATGGGGCCCATTAACTATAGATCTATTTGCATCCAGACTGAACACACGGTTACCAAATTTCTTCAGCTGGAGACCGGATCCAGTAGCTCTGGCCACAGATGCATTCCTTCAGAAATGGCCAATGAATGGGGGATATGCGTTTCCCCCGTTCAACATGATCTCCAGAACCATCCTTTATACCAGGAGACAAGAAGTGACATTAGTCTTGATCACGCCTTTCTGGACGTCGCAACCGTGGTTCCCTCTACTTCTAGAAATGTCAGTAGATCTTCCACGTTACTTAACCCCTCATCCTTTCTTACTTCGGGATCCAATGGGGAACCCACACAACTTAATTCTTCAGAACCAACTTCATCTTATCGCTTGGAAAATTACGGGAATCGCAGAATTATCGATAACCTTTCGGAATCAGCTAAAATACTTATCTCTGAAGCATGGGCACCTGGAACAAAATTATGTTACCAATCCTGTTGGAAAAACTGGACACGTTGGTGCCTGGAACGGAATTTGGATCCCGTTCATTGCGATTTAACCGACATTATTAATTTCCTTTCTGATTGCTTTCAAGAAGGCAAAGCTTTCAGAACAATCAACTGTTATAGATCGTCCATATCAGCCGCGCACGGATATATTGAAGGCTCTCCAGTAGGTCAACATCCGTTAGTGTGCAAACTAATGAAAGGTATTAAGATTTCCAGACCTCCATTACCTAAATATTCTGGTCTTTGGGACGTAAACCTTGTCTTACGTCTATTCGAATCTTGGCCCCATAACAAAGATCTTTCTCTTAAACAACTTTCTGCGAAACGTACTATGCTCCTATGTCTTATCTCGTTTCGTCGAGTATCTGACGTTCGCGCTCTAGACGTTAATAATAGATCTTATGAACCAGGGGGCGTTCGCTTCAGAATCTCTAGGAGAACTAAATCCTCCACTAAAGAAATATTCTATCCTTCCTTTCCCCAAAAACCCCAATTATGTGTAGTCCAATGTTTAAAAGCTTATGAAGAATCGACCTCTAGAATTAGACATGTTGAATCCCATCAATTATTAATTTCATTCGTTAAACCTCATTTACCTGTATCCTCTCCTACTTTGGCTAGATGGGTTAGATGGATCATGATATCTGCAGGTGTAAATACAGAAAGATTTGGAGCACATTCCTCTCGTGGTGCAATGGCCTCCAAATCTTTTAATATTGGAGGAAAATTGGAAGATATTCTAAAAGCTGCGGATTGGTCCAACGAATCCACCTTCAAAACTTTCTATTTTAAACCTGTTGATCATGCATCCAGTAATGTTATTTTGCAGCTTTAAACTAGCATAATATGAGCCTCCGGGTCTTGCCATAAAATTCGAAGATTTTCCTAATATAATGACGGAAAGTCAGAATTTTATTAAAGACACGGAGGCGAGTATTATCCCTCCCTGAATTAACCCACCCTCTTTTGTTTATGTTTTTCTTCTGCATTAGGTTAATCATCACCTTAAATGAATCTTTCAAGTAAAGACTCTACTAATACCTGTTCGTGGATGTTCTACATTTGATATGAAGTTGGAGCCTACACAACTCACCAAAGAAAGAGGAGGAGTTTATACGTGTCAAGGATTATATACACCTGGAGTTTTGGGGATTGGTTACTGATATGTAGGGGTGGGGTTACATGTTCATCAAGTTTGTACTAATTTTCTTTTAAAAAAGTTTGTTTGAACTTTGCTGCTGAGTAAGTAAAGAAGGAGAAATAGCATAATACTCGCCTCCGTGTCTTTAATAAAATTCTGACTTTCCGTCATTATATTAGGAAAATCTTCGAATTAATCTTCATAGTATGTGGGCCATGGAGAGTGTTATTTCAATACTGTCAGAGTTGTAGTTCAAGATTAATTGAATGATGAAGTGTTCCCCTCCTGCCCCTTTCATTGATGTAACACTGCTCACCTCAGAGCAGCAAGACTGTCCGGATGGATTGTAGAGAGGGACAATCTTCAGTGAGCATAAGGAAAAAACCTGTCAAGGAAGGCAGGGTTTTCCTTATCCTCAAGACTGCACCTTGTTGTGAGCTGCCTGGTCCCAGGACCATATTCCACATATGAGGGGAGGTGGCTTACACTAGGTAAAAGGGGCGGGATGGGTATACTTTATCATTCAATTACTCTTGAACTACAGCTCTGACAGTATTGAAATAACACTCTCTATGGCTCAAATACTATGAGGATTGATCTGATCTGCTGTTTTTATGAAACATTACTATCCCTTTAAGTGTAAATCCCACTTCTCACCCCAGTTAAGCCCCTCCCACATGATGATGTAAATAATGGCATTTGAACACTCCCATCCCCAGCCCTGTTGGTTTCCCAGGAATGAGATGGTGCATTAGGACAGGGCCCTACAGCAGCACTGAAAAGAATTGTCAGTGAGGGTCAATGGAAGTATCTGGCTACAAACCAAGGCCTTTTAGTGTTTACTGCAGTGAAGAAAGTTATAGGGTCGAATGCCCAAAGAAAAGTGGAGAATGTCGGAAGCAAACCAAATGCACACAGAGGTAAATAATAAAAGAAAAAACAAATTTCCAACTATTTAAATGGTGGGTGGGGCATTACCCAAAAATTTTAGGTTATTTCATGACCTACTGACATCTCTTTTGTGGAGCTGAATAAATGACTTAGATCAGGACCAAAATCTTTTATTTACACAGACTGATTTATAAACATATACTGTAGTTTAAACAAACATTAAAGGGATAGCAATAGTTAAAATGTTAAAAAAAACATGTTCTAGGGTTCATTCCCATGAGTATAACAAGAGTACTCTCAAAGCTGAAAGGTGTTTTATTCAGAAGTTATTATAACTCAAACCTGAATTTTTTAGATGCAGTATCACAGTGGCCTGAACTTAAAGGAGCAGTAAACTTTTTTTATGAAAAAATATATATTGTATGGATTTTCCTATTTACTTAAATAAGAGTTATTACGGTTTAAACACGTTTTTTTTACATTAGCAGAGCCCTCTAGTGGTCAAATTCTAATTAGTTTTCCTGTTAGATTCTAATGGAGAGGAAAGTCAGAGACATACAGTTCTCCATAGAATGTGATAGAAACTGCCTGTCACTTCCTGTCAGTTAGAACTATCAGGAAGTAAAAACAGTAAATTAACTTCCTGGTTATTTGAACTGCTATAAATTTTGAATAAAACATCTGACAGCAATGGGAGTGACCTTGTTTTACTCAGCAGGAAAAACTCTATAAAATATGTGTTTTCATACATAAAAGTTTACTGCTCCTTTAAACAGTGGTGCTGTTGCTACAGCATCCTCTGGATATTTCCAGAGCTATCCATAGGATGATGTAGCAACAGACGCCACTGTAAAATTTCAGGCCACTGAGATACCGCACCTAGAAAAAAAAATAAAAACAAAATCAAGTTTGAGCTGTAATAACTTTTGAATAAAACACCTTTCAGCAGTGGAAGTATCCTTGTCTGACTCAGTGTAAACACTACAATATATGTATTTTACATATTAAGTATTACTATCCCTTTAATATGAGTTTTATTGCCCCACCCCCCAGAAACACCTAAAATACAAGTGTAACTCTTTGGCCATTGGAAATGTTACGAAGCATGCAATCTGCCCACTCCTGTCCTATTCCACAGTGTCTCAGTGGGTTAACCCCTTAACAACTGCCTCGTCTAGCAGTTGGGTGGCTGTTAAGGTCCACGGACGTTTTTTTTGCGAGATGAAATTTGGGATGGCAGAGCGGCGGGCAGCCTCGTTGCCACCACAGAATTCCATGACATGCCAAGACCGGCGTGATGGTCCTGGCACATCATGTTTCTTAACCCCTTAAGGACCATTGCCATTCCAGGACCATCACATAAGTCCGGCACTTAAGGACCAGTGATGATCCTGGCACGGCATGGAGTTCAGGGCTCCCGGCGCAGCTGCACGCCACTCCAGAAGCCCTGAACCGGAAGCAATAATAAAAAAAAAATGCCCCTTGGTCCGCAAGTGCCGGCCGCCCGTGCGCACGCTGGTCCTTAAGGGGTTAAAAGCCCCTTTTAGAGCAAAGAAACTTTGAGGAATTATTATTTTTTCCCTCTGTTGCAGATGGTATGATGCAGATGGTTTGAGTTTTTTAGAATAAGGCCCTAAATTCAGTGCTGCATAACAAGTTATTATATAAATAAAGGGGGATAATAATAATACACAATAATATCTGGTGTGTTAAGGGAATGAGACTGAAATGTCTCTGCAGTCGGACTAGAATTTTTTTTTTCTACTTGAAATATCCCCCCGCAGTCCTTCCCCCTTCGCCGTGCACAGGAAACACCTGGCCTCATTAGTCTATATACCTTAAACCAGATGCTGACTGCAGTGCAATCTGATCTGGAACGTGATTAGTGGTGCAAATCCACCCACTTTAATGTTATGTGTTGATGTTCTCGTTGCACCCACTACTTGTCAGATAAAAGCAGTTCTGTTCTCTGCGCCCTTTGATCAGCTGCACTGATTTTATTTAATGTGTGCGTTTGAAGTGCTACAGTTATTGCACGTTAAAGGGGGGAGAATGTATTTTGGCACATATCTGTGACATGGAAGTGATTTCATATAATTGAGTGTTTTTTAATAAGTTCATTTTTAGATTAAGGGAAAAATGTTAATGCAAATGAACTGAAATTAACCAGTACGCTTTTTTTCAGTGATGGAGGGGGTGTGTGCAATCAGGGGACAGTGTTTAGGCCAGCACCCACCTTGGGTTGCGAGATCAGCCCTTTAACCCTTTGAGTGCCAGAGGGGTATGCAACGCATTGCGTAGCCCTCTGGCACTCAAAGGGTTAAATATGGACACATGCAAAATGCCTGATGCAGGGTGGCAGTGGTTATAATTACTGCAATGCTCCCATGCAACTGCATTTTTCAAATGTGCCCAGTTTTAACCCTTTGAGTGCCAGTGGGTTTTCCTGCACATTAGTAAGCAAGGTGTTGCTCACCCCTCTGTCATTCAAAGGGCTTAAAGGGATGGTCTGGAACCTCTATATCTACTCCACCCCCCAAATAAATTACAGCCAGGCCTCTATTAACTCTTTGAGTGCCAACTGGGTATATAAACAGGGCTGTTGCTAGGATTCTTGGTACTAGAGTTGCCAGATAATCCAATTAAAAGAAGCCACATAAGAAAAATGCCTGCTGCAGGGCTCCAGTGGTTAATTATTAGGTTGTAGTGGTTCCCATTTATCAGTGAGGCAGGCATGTTTCATATGTGTTTTCTTTTAACTCTTTGAGTGTCAGAGAGGAAACCAATGTATTGCATTACAAATATACACTGACACCCCAGCCTTGTCCTACTGTTCAGTAGTAGTCACAGTGGTACATATACACTGACACCCCAGCCTTGTCCCACTGTTCAGTAGTAGTCACAGAGGCACATATACACTGACACCCCAGCCTTGTCCTACTGTTCAGTAGTAGTCACAGAGGTACATATACACTGACACCCCAGCCTTGTCCAACTGTTCAGTAGTAGTCACAGTGGTACATATACACTGACACCCCAGCCTTGTCCTACTGTTCAGTAGTAGTCACAGTGGTACATATACACTGACACCCCAGCCTTGTCCTACTGTTCAGTAGTAGTCACAGTGGTACATATACACTGACACCCCAGCCTTGTCCTACTGTTCAGTAGTAGTCACAGTGGTACCTATACACTGATACCCCAGCCTTGTCCCACTGTTCAGTAGTAGTCACAGAGGTACATATACAACTGGACACCCCCAGCCTTGTCCTACTGTTCAGTAGTAGTCACAGAGGAACATATACACTGACACCCCAGCCTTGTCCAACTGTTCAGTAGTAGTCACAGTGGTACATATACACTGTCACCCCCAGCCTTGTCCTACTGTTCAGTAGTAGTCACAGTGGTACATATACACTGATACCCCAGCCTTGTCCTACTGTTCAGTAGTAGTCACAGTGGTACATATACACTGATACCCCAGCCTTGTCCCACTGTTCAGTAGTAGTCACAGAGGTACATATACACTGACACCCCAGCCTTGTCCTAACTGTTCAGTAGTAGTCACAGAGGAACATATACACTGACACCCAGCCTTGTCCAACTGTTCAGTAGTAGTCACAGTGGTACTATATACACTGTCACCCCCAGCCTTGTCCTACTGTTCAGTAGTAGTCACAGTGGTACATATACACTGATACCCCAGCCTTGTCCTACTGTTCAGTAGTAGTCACAGTGGTACATATACACTGATACCCCAGCCTTTGTCCCACTGTTCAGTAGTAGTAGTCACAGTGGTACATATACACTGATACCCCAGCCTTGTCCCACTGTTCAGTAGTAGTCACAGAGGTACATATACACTGACACCCCAGCCTTGTCCCACTGTTCAGTAGTAGTCACAGAGGTACATATACACTGACACCCTAGCCCTTGTCCTACTATTCAGTAGTAGTCACAGTGGTACATATACACTGATACCCCAGCCTTGTCCCACTGTTCAGTAGTAGTCACAGAGGTACATATACACTGACACCCCAGCCTTGTCCCACTGTTCAGTAGTAGTCACAGTGGTACATATACACTGATACCCCAGCCTTGTCCCACTGTTCAGTAGTAGTCACAGAGGTACATATACACTGACACCCCAGCCTTGTCCTACTGTTCAGTAGTAGTCACAGAGGTACAATATACACTGATACCCCAGCCTTGTCCCACTGTTCAGTAGTAGTCACAGTGGTACATATACACTGACACCCCAGCCTTGTCCCACTGTTCAGTAGTAGTCACAGAGGTACATATACACTGACACCCCAGCCTTGTCCTACTGTTCAGTAGTAGTCACAGTGGTACATATACACTGACACCCCAACCTTGTCCAACTGTTCAGTAGTAGTCACAGTGGTACATATACACTGACACCCCATCCTTGTCCTACTGTTCAGTAGTAGTCACAGAGGTACATATACACTGACACCCCAGCCTTGTCCCACTGTTCAGTAGTAGTCACAGAGGTAAATATACACTGACACCCCAGCCTTGTCCCACTGTTCAAGTAGTAGTCACAGAGGTACATATTACACTGACACCCCAGCCTTGTCCCACTGTTCAGTAGTAGTCACAGTGGTACATATACACTGACACCCCACCTTGTCCTACTGTTCAGTAGTAGTAGTCACAGAGGTACATATACACTGACACCCCAGCCTTGTCCCACTGTTCAGTAGTAGTCACAGAGGTACATATACACTGACACCCCAGCCTTGTCCTACTGTTCAGTAGTAGTCACAGAGGTACATATACACTGACACCCCAGCCTTGTCCCACTGTTCAGTAGTAGTCACAGAGGTACATATACACTGACACCCCAGCCTTGTCCTACTGTTCAGTAGTAGTCACAGAGGTACATATAAACTGACACCCCCAGGCCTTGTCCTACTGTTCAGTAGTAGTCACAGAGGGTACATATACACTGACACCCCATCCTTGTCCAACTGTTCAGTAGTAGTCACAGAGGTACATATACACTGACAACCCCAGCCTTGTCCCACTGTTCAGTAGTAGTCACAGAGGTACATATACACTGTCACCCCACCTTGTCCTACTGTTCAGTAGTAGTCACAGTGGTACATATACACTGACACCCCAGCCTTGTCCCTACTGTTCAGTAGTAGTCACAGAGGTACATATACACTGACACCCCAGCCTTGTCCCTACTGTTCAGTAGTAGTCACAGAGGTACATATACACTGACACCCCAGCCTTGTCCCACTGTTCAGTAGTAGTAGTCACAGAGGTACATATACACTGATACCCCAGCCTTGTCCTACTGTTCAGTAGTAGTCACAGTGGTACATATACACTGACACCCCAGCCTTGTCCTACTGTTCAGTAGTAGTCACAGTGGAGTACATATACACTGACACCCCAGCCTTGTCCTACTGTTCAGTAGTAGTCACAGAGGTACATATACACTGACACCCCAGCCTTGTCCCACTGTTCAGTAGTAGTCACAGAGGTACACATATACCACTGACACCCCAGCCTTGTCCCACTGTTCAGTAGTAGTCACAGAGGTACATATACACTGACACCCCAGCCTTGTCCTACTGTTCAGTAGTAGTCACAGAGGTACATATACACTGACACCCCAGCCTTGTCCTACTGTTCAGTAGTAGTCACAGAGGTACATATACAACTGACACCCCAGCCTTGTCCCACTGTTCAGTAGTAGTCACAGAGGTACATATACACTGACACCCCAGCCTTGTCCTACTGTTCAGTAGTAGTCACAGAGGTACATATACACTGACACCCCAGCCTTGTCCCACTGTTCAGTAGTAGTCACAGAGGTACATATACACTGACACCCCCAGCCTTGTCCCACTGTTCAGTAGTAGTCACAGAGGTACATATACACTGACACCCCAGCCTTGTCCCACTGTTCAGTAGTAGTCACAGAGGTACATATACACTGACAACCCCAGCCTTGTCCTACTGTTCAGTAGTAGTCACAGAGGTACATATACACTGACACCCCAGCCTTGTCCCACTGTTCAGTAGTAGTCACAGTGGTACATATACACTGACACCCCAGCCTTGTCCCACTGTTCAGTAGTAGTCACTAGAGGTACATATACACTGATACCCCAGCCTTGTCCCACTGTTCAGTAGTAGTCACAGAGGAACATATACACTGACACCCCAGCCTTGTCCCACTGTTCAGTAGTAGTCACAGAGGAACATATACACTGTCACCCCAGCCTTGTCCTACTGATCAGTAGTAGTCCACAGTGGTACATATACACTGTCACCCCACCTTGTCCCACTGTTCAGTAGTAGTCACAGAGGAACATATACACTGACACCCCAGCCTTGTCCCACTGTTCAGTAGTAGTCACAGAGGAACATATACACTGTCACCCCAGCCTTGTCCTACTGATCAGTAGTAGTCAGCAGTGGGTACATATACACTGTCACCCCACCTTGTCCCACTGTTCAGTAGTAGTCACAGAGGTACATATACAGCTGACACCGCCCAGCCTTGTCCCACTGTTCAGTAGTAGTCACAGAGGGTACATATACACTGACACCCCCAGCCTTGTCCTACTGTTCAGTAGTAGTCACAGTTGGTACATATACACTGACACCCCAGCATTGTCCCACTGTTCAGTAGTAGTCACAGAAGGTACATATACACTGACACCCCAGCCTTGTCCTACTGTTCAGTAGTAGTCACAGAAGGTACATATACACTGACACCCCAGCCTTGTCCTACTGTTCAGTAGTAGTCACAGAGAGGTACATATACACTGACACCCCAGCCTTGTCCCACTGTTCAGTAGTAGTCACAGTGGGTACATATACACTGTCACCCCACCTTGTCCCTACTGTTCAGTAGTAGTCACAGTGGTACATATACACTGACACCCCAGCCTTGTCCCACTGTTCAGTAGTAGTCACAGTGGTACATATACACTGTCACCGCCCACCTTGTCCCACTGTTCAGTAGTAGTCACAGAGGTACATATACACTGACACCCCAGCCTTGTCCTACTGTTCAGTAGTAGTCAAAGAGGTACATATACACTGACACCCCAGCCTTTGTCCCACTGTTCAGTAGTAGTCACAGAGGGTACATATACACTGACACCCCAGCCTTGTCCTACTGTTCAGTAGTAGTCACAGAGGTACATATACACTGACACCCCCAGCCTTGTCCTACTGTTCAGTAGTAGTCACAGAGGTACATATACACTGACACCCCCAGCCTTGTCCCACTGTTCAGTAGTAGTCACAGATGTACATATACACTGACATCCCAGCCTTGTCCCACTGTTCAGTAGTAGTCACAGTGGTACATATACACTGACACCCCAGCCTTGTCCCCACTGTTCTGTAGTAGTAGTCACAGAGGTACATATACACTGACACCCCAGCCTTGTCCCACTGTTCAGTAGTAGTCACAGTGGTACATATACACTGACACCCCAGCCTTGTCCTACTGTTCAGTAGTAGTCACAGTGGTACATATACACTGACACCCCAGCCTTGTCCTACTGTTCAGTAGTAGTCACAGTGGTACATATACACTGACACCCCAGCCTTGTCCCACTGTTCAGTAGTAGTCACAGATGTACATATACACTGACACCCCAGCCTTGTCCCCACTGTTCAGTAGTAGTCACAGTGGTACATATACACTGACACCCCAGCCTTGTCCCACTGTTCTGTAGTAGTAGTCACAGAGGTACATATACACTGACACCCCAGCCTTGTCCCACTGTTCAGTAGTAGTCACAGTGGTACATATACACTGACACCCCAGCCTTGTCCTACTGTTCAGTAGTAGTCACAGTGGTACATATACACTGACACCCCAGCCTTGTCCTACTGTTCAGTAGTAGTCACAGTGGTACATATACACTGACACCCCAGCCTTGTCCTACTGTTCAGTAGTAGTCACAGAGGTACATATACACTGACACCCCAGCCTTGTCCCACTGTTCTGTAGTAGTAGTCACAGTGGTACATATACACTGACACCCCAGCCTTGTCCCACTGTTCAGTAGTAGTCACAGTGGTACATATACACTGACACCCCAGCCTTGTCCTACTGTTCAGTAGTAGTCACAGTGGTACATATACACTGACACCCCAGCCTTGTCCTACTGTTCAGTAGTAATCACAGTGGTACATATACACTGACACCCCAGCCTTGTCCCACTGTTCTGTAGTAGTAGTCACAGAGGTACATATACACTGACACCCCAGCCTTGTCCCACTGTTCAGTAGTAGTCACAGAGGTACATATACACTGACACCCCAGCCTTGTCCCACTGTTCTGTAGTAGTAGTCACAGAGGTACATATACACTGACACCCCAGCCTTGTCCCACTGTTCTGTAGTAGTAGTCACAGAGGTACATATACACTGACACCCCAGCCTTGTCCCACTGTTCTGTAGTAGTAGTCACAGAGGTACATATACACTGACACCCCAGCCTTGTCCCACTGTTCAGTAGTAGTCACAGAGGAACATATACACTGACACCCCACCTTGTCCCACTGTTCAGTAGAAGTCACAGAGGTACATATACACTGACACCCCAGCCTTGTCCCACTGTTCAGTAGTAGTCACAGAGGTACATATACACTGACACCCCAGCCTTGTCCTACTGTTCAGTAGTAGTCACAGAGGTACATATACACTGACACCCCAGCCTTGTCCCACTGTTCAGTAGTAGTCACAGTGGTACATATACACTGACACCCCAGCCTTGTCCCACTGTTCAGTAGTAGTCACAGAGGTACATATACACTGACACCCCAGCCTTGTCCTACTGTTCAGTAGTAGTCACAGAGGTACATATACACTGACACCCCAGCCTTGTCCCACTGTTCAGTAGTAGTCACAGTGGTACATATACACTGACACCCCAGCCTTGTCCCACTGTTCAGTAGTAGTCACAGAGGTACATATACACTGACACCCCAGCCTTGTCCCACTGTTCAGTAGTAGTCACAGAGGTACATATACACTGACACCCCAGCCTTGTCCCACTGTTCTGTAGTAGTAGTCACAGTGGTACATATACACTGACACCCCAGCCTTGTCCCACTGTTCAGTAGTAGTCACAGTGGTACATATACACTGACACCCCAGCCTTGTCCTACTGTTCAGTAGTAGTCACAGTGGTACATATACACTGACACCCCAGCCTTGTCCTACTGTTCAGTAGTAGTCACAGTGGTACATATACACTGACACCCCAGCCTTGTCCCACTGTTCTGTAGTAGTAGTCACAGAGGTACATATACACTGACACCCCAGCCTTGTCCCACTGTTCAGTAGTAGTCACAGAGGTACATATACACTGACACCCCAGCCTTGTCCCACTGTTCTGTAGTAGTAGTCACAGAGGTACATATACACTGACACCCCAGCCTTGTCCCACTGTTCTGTAGTAGTAGTCACAGAGGTACATATACACTGACACCCCAGCCTTGTCCCACTGTTCTGTAGTAGTAGTCACAGAGGTACATATACACTGACACCCCAGCCTTGTCCCACTGTTCAGTAGTAGTCACAGAGGAACATATACACTGACACCCCACCTTGTCCCACTGTTCAGTAGTAGTCACAGAGGTACATATACACTGACACCCCAGCCTTGTCCCACTGTTCAGTAGTAGTCACAGAGGTACATATACACTGACACCCCAGCCTTGTCCTACTGTTCAGTAGTAGTCACAGAGGTACATATACACTGACACCCCAGCCTTGTCCCACTGTTCAGTAGTAGTCACAGTGGTACATATACACTGACACCCCAGCCTTGTCCCACTGTTCAGTAGTAGTCACAGAGGTACATATACACTGACACCCCAGCCTTGTCCCACTGTTCAGTAGTAGTCACAGAGGTACATATACACTGATACCCCAGCCTTGTCCTACTGTTCAGTAGTAGTCACAGAGGTACATATACACTGACACCCCAGCCTTGTCCCACTGTTCAGTAGTAGTCACAGAGGTACATATACACTGACACCCCACCTTGTCCCACTGTTCAGTAGTAGTCACAGAGGTACATATACACTGACACCCCAGCCTTGTCCCACTGTTCAGTAGTAGTCACAGTGGTACATATACACTGACACCCCAGCCTTGTCCCACTGTTCAGTAGTAGTCACAGAGGTACATATACACTGTCACCCCAGCCTTGTCCAACTGTTCTGTAGTAGTCACAGAGGTACATATACACTGTCACCCCAGCCTTGTCCCACTGTTCAGTAGTAGTCACAGTGGTACATATACACTGACACCCCAGCCTTGTCCCACTGTTCAGTAGTAGTCACAGAGGTACATATACACTGATACCCCAGCCTTGTCCTACTGTTCAGTAGTAGTCACAGTGGTACATATACACTGACACCCCAGCCTTGTCCCACTGTTCAGTAGTAGTCACAGAGGTACATATACACTGATACCCCAGCCTTGTCCTACTGTTCAGTAGTAGTCACAGTGGTACATATACACTGACACCCCAGCCTTGTCCTACTGTTCAGTAGTAGTCACAGAGGTACATATACACTGTCAGCCCAGCCTTGTCCCACTGTTCAGTAGTAGTCACAGAGGTACATATACACTGACACCCCAGCCTTGTCCCACTGTTCAGTAGTAGTCACAGTGGTACATATACACTGTCAGCCCAGCCTTGTCCCACTGTTCAGTAGTAGTCACAGAGGTACATATACACTGACACCCCACCTTGTCCTACTGTTCAGTAGTAGTCACAGTGGTACATATACACTGACACCCCAGCCTTGTCCCACTGTTCAGTAGTAGTCACAGAGGTACATATACACTGACACCCCAGCCTTGTCCCACTGTTCAGTAGTAGTCACAGTAGTACATATACACTGACACCCCAGCCTTGTCCTACTGTTCAGTAGTAGTCACAGAGGTACATATACACTGACACCCCAGCCTTGTCCCACTGTTCAGTAGTAGTCACAGTGGTACATATACACTGACACCCCAGCCTTGTCCCACTGTTCAGTAGTAGTCACAGAGGAACATATACACTGATACCCCAGCCTTGTCCCACTGTTCAGTAGTAGTCACAGAGGAACATATACACTGACACCCCAGCCTTGTCCCACTGTTCAGTAGTAGTCACAGTAGTACATATACACTGACACCCCAGCCTTGTCCCACTGTTCAGTAGTAGTCACAGAGGTACATATACACTGACACCCCACCTTGTCCAACTGTTCAGTAGTAGTCACAGAGGTACATATACACTGACACCCCAGCCTTGTCCTACTGTTCAGTAGTAGTCACAGAGGTACATATACACTGACACCCCAGCCTTGTCCTACTGTTCAGTAGTAGTCACAGAGGTACATATACACTGACACCCCAGCCTTGTCCTACTGTTCAGTAGTAGTCACAGAGGTACATATACACTGACACCCCAGCCTTGTCCCACTGTTTAGTAGTAGTCACAGAGGTACATATACACTGTCACCCCAGCCTTGTCCCACTGTTCAGTAGTAGTCACAGAGGTACATATACACTGACACCCCAGCCTTGTCCCACTGTTCAGTAGTAGTCACAGTGGTACATATACACTGACACCCCAGCCTTGTCCCACTGTTCAGTAGTAGTCACAGAGGTACATATACACTGACACCCCAGCCTTGTCCCACTGTTCAGTAGTAGTCACAGAGGTACATATACACTGACACCCCAGCCTTGTCCCACTGTTCTGTAGTAGTAGTCACAGTGGTACATATACACTGACACCCCAGCCTTGTCCCACTGTTCAGTAGTAGTCACAGTGGTACATATACACTGACACCCCAGCCTTGTCCTACTGTTCAGTAGTAGTCACAGTGGTACATATACACTGACACCCCAGCCTTGTCCTACTGTTCAGTAGTAGTCACAGTGGTACATATACACTGACACCCCAGCCTTGTCCCACTGTTCTGTAGTAGTAGTCACAGAGGTACATATACACTGACACCCCAGCCTTGTCCCACTGTTCAGTAGTAGTCACAGAGGTACATATACACTGACACCCCAGCCTTGTCCCACTGTTCTGTAGTAGTAGTCACAGAGGTACATATACACTGACACCCCAGCCTTGTCCCACTGTTCTGTAGTAGTAGTCACAGAGGTACATATACACTGACACCCCAGCCTTGTCCCACTGTTCTGTAGTAGTAGTCACAGAGGTACATATACACTGACACCCCAGCCTTGTCCCACTGTTCAGTAGTAGTCACAGAGGAACATATACACTGACACCCCACCTTGTCCCACTGTTCAGTAGTAGTCACAGAGGTACATATACACTGACACCCCAGCCTTGTCCCACTGTTCAGTAGTAGTCACAGAGGTACATATACACTGTCAGCCCAGCCTTGTCCTACTGTTCAGTAGTAGTCACAGAGGTACATATACACTGACACCCCAGCCTTGTCCCACTGTTCAGTAGTAGTCACAGTGGTACATATACACTGACACCCCAGCCTTGTCCCACTGTTCAGTAGTAGTCACAGAGGTACATATACACTGACACCCCAGCCTTGTCCCACTGTTCAGTAGTAGTCACAGAGGTACATATACACTGATACCCCAGCCTTGTCCTACTGTTCAGTAGTAGTCACAGAGGTACATATACACTGACACCCCAGCCTTGTCCCACTGTTCAGTAGTAGTCACAGAGGTACATATACACTGACACCCCACCTTGTCCCACTGTTCAGTAGTAGTCACAGAGGTACATATACACTGACACCCCAGCCTTGTCCCACTGTTCAGTAGTAGTCACAGTGGTACATATACACTGACACCCCAGCCTTGTCCCTACTGTTCAGTAGTAGTCACAGAGGTACATATACACTGACACCCCAGCCTTGTCCAACTGTTCAGTAGTAGTCACAGAGGTACATATACACTGATACCCCAGCCTTGTCCCACTGTTCAGTAGTAGTCACAGAGGTACATATACACTGACACCCCAGCCTTGTCCCACTGTTCAGTAGTAGTCACAGAGGTACATATACACTGTCACCCCAGCCTTGTCCAACTGTTCTGTAGTAGTCACAGAGGTACATATACACTGTCACCCCAGCCTTGTCCCACTGTTCAGTAGTAGTCACAGAGGTACATATACACTGACACCCCAGCCTTGTCCCACTGTTCAGTAGTAGTCACAGTGGTACATATACACTGACACCCCAGCCTTGTCCCACTGTTCAGTAGTAGTCACAGAGGTACATATACACTGATACCCCAGCCTTGTCCTACTGTTCAGTAGTAGTCACAGTGGTACATATACACTGACACCCCAGCCTTGTCCCACTGTTCAGTAGTAGTCACAGAGGTACATATACACTGATACCCCAGCCTTGTCCTACTGTTCAGTAGTAGTCACAGTGGTACATATACACTGACACCCCAGCCTTGTCCTACTGTTCAGTAGTAGTCACAGAGGTACATATACACTGTCAGCCCAGCCTTGTCCCACTGTTCAGTAGTAGTCACAGAGGTACATATACACTGACACCCCAGCCTTGTCCCACTGTTCAGTAGTAGTCACAGTGGTACATATACACTGTCAGCCCAGCCTTGTCCCACTGTTCAGTAGTAGTCACAGAGGTACATATACACTGACACCCCACCTTGTCCTACTGTTCAGTAGTAGTCACAGTGGTACATATACACTGACACCCCAGCCTTGTCCCACTGTTCAGTAGTAGTCACAGAGGTACATATACACTGACACCCCAGCCTTGTCCCACTGTTCAGTAGTAGTCACAGTAGTACATATACACTGACACCCCAGCCTTGTCCCACTGTTCAGTAGTAGTCACAGAGGAACATATACACTGATACCCCAGCCTTGTCCCACTGTTCAGTAGTAGTCACAGAGGAACATATACACTGACACCCCAGCCTTGTCCCACTGTTCAGTAGTAGTCACAGTAGTACATATACACTGACACCCCAGCCTTGTCCCACTGTTCAGTAGTAGTCACAGAGGTACATATACACTGACACCCCACCTTGTCCAACTGTTCAGTAGTAGTCACAGAGGTACATATACACTGACACCCCAGCCTTGTCCCACTGTTCAGTAGTAGTCACAGAGGTACATATACACTGACACCCCACCTTGTCCCACTGTTCAGTAGTAGTCACAGAGGTACATATACACTGACACCCCAGCCTTGTCCTACTGTTCAGTAGTAGTCACAGAGGTACATATACACTGACACCCCAGCCTTGTCCTACTGTTCAGTAGTAGTCACAGAGGTACATATACACTGACACCCCAGCCTTGTCCTACTGTTCAGTAGTAGTCACAGAGGTACATATACACTGACACCCCAGCCTTGTCCCACTGTTCAGTAGTAGTCACAGAGGTACATATACACTGACACCCCAGCCTTGTCCTACTGTTCAGTAGTAGTCACAGTGGTACATATACACTGACACCCCAGCCTTGTCCCACTGTTCAGTAGTAGTCACAGAGGTACATATACACTGACACCCCAGCCTTGTCCCACTGTTTAGTAGTAGTCACAGAGGTACATATACACTGATACCCCAGCCTTGTCCCACTGTTCAGTAGTAGTCACAGTGGTACATATACACTGATACCCCAGCCTTGTCCTACTGTTCAGTAGTAGTCACAGAGGTACATATACACTGACACCCCAGCCTTGTCCTACTGTTCAGTAGTAGTCACAGTGGTACATATACACTGACACCCCAGCCTTGTCCTACTGTTCAGTAGTAGTCATAGAGGTACATATACACCGACACCCCAGCCTTGTCCCACTGTTCAGTAGTAGTCACAGTGGTACATATACACTGACACCCCAGCCTTGTCCCACTGTTCAGTAGTAGTCACAGTGGTACATATACACTGACACCCCAGCCTTGTCCTACTGTTCAGTAGTAGTCACAGTGGTACATATACACTGTCACCCCAGCCTTGTCCTACTGTTCTGTAGTAGTCACAGTGGTACATATACACTGTCACCCCAGCCTTGTCCTACTATTCAGTAGTAGTCACAGAGGTACATATACACTGACACCCCCACCTTGTCCCACTGTTCAGTAGTAGTCACAGTGGTACATATACACTGACACCCCACCTTGTCCCACTGTTCAGTAGTAGTAGTCACAGAGGTACATATACACTGACACCCTAGCCTTGTCCCACTGTTCAGTAGTAGTAGTCACAGAGGTACATATACACTGACACCCCAGCCTTGTCCCCACTGTTCAGTAGTAGTAGTCACAGTGGTACATATACACTGACACCCCAGCCTTGTCCCACTGTTCAGTAGTAGTCACAGAGGAACATACACACTGACACCCCAGCCTTGTCCTACTGTTCAGTAGTAGTAGTCACAGAGGTACATATACACTGACACCCCACCTTATCCAACTGTTCAATAGCAGTAGTCACAGAGGAACATATACACTGACACCCCAGCCTTGTCCTACTGTTCAGTAGTAGTAGTCACAGAGGTACATATACACTGACACCCCAGCCTTGTCCTACTGTTCAGTAGTAGTAGTCACAGAGGTACATATACACTGACACCCCAGCCTTGTCCCACTGTTCTGTAGTAGTAGTCACAGAGGAACATATACACTGATACCCCAGCCTTGTCCTACTGTTCAGTAGTAGTAGTCACAGAGGTACATATACACTGACACCCCAGCCTTGTCCTACTGTTCAGTAGTAGTAGTCACAGAGGAACATATACACTGATACCCCAGCCTTGTCCCACTGTTCAGTAGTAGTAGTCACAGAGGTACATATACACTGATACCCCAGCCTTGTCCCACTGTTCAGTAGTAGTAGTCACAGAGGTACATATACACTGACACCCCAGCCTTGTCCCACTGTTCAGTAGTAGTCACAGAGGAACATATACACTGCCACCCCACCTTATCCAACTGTTCAATAGCAGTAGTCACAGAGGAACATATACACTGACACCCCAGCCTTGTCCTACTGTTCAGTAGTAGTAGTCACAGAGGTACATATACACTGACACCCCAGCCTTGTCCTACTGTTCAGTAGTAGTAGTCACAGAGGTACATATACACTGACACCCCAGCCTTGTCCTACTGTTCAGTAGTAGTAGTCACAGAGGAACATATACACTGATACCCCAGCCTTGTCCCCACTGTTCAGTAGTAGTAGTCACAGAGGTACATATACACTGACACCCCAGCCTTGTCCCACTGTTCAGTAGTAGTCACAGAGGAACATACACACTGACACCCCAGCCTTGTCCTACTGTTCAGTAGTAGTCACAGAGGAACATATACACTGACACCCCAGCCTTGTCCTACTGTTCAATAGCAGTAGTCACAGAGGAACATACACACTGACACCCAGCCTTGTCCTACTGTTCAGTAGTAGTCACAGTGGTACATATAAACTGACACCCCAGCCTTGTCCTACTGTTCAGTAGTAGTCACAGTGGTACATATACACTGACACCCCAGCCTTGTCCTACTGTTCAGTAGTAGTCACAGAGGAACATATACACTGACACCCCAGCCTTGTCCCACTGTTCAGTAGTAGTCACAGAGGTACATATACACTGACACCCCAGCCTTGTCCCACTGTTCAGTAGTAGTCACAGAGGAACATATACACTGACACCCCACCTTGTCCTACTGTTCAGTAGTAGTCACAGTGGTACATATACACTGACACCCCAGCCTTGTCCCACTGTTCAGTAGTAGTCACAGAGGAACATATACACTGACACCCCAGCCTTGTCCTACTGTTCAGTAGTAGTCACAGTGGTACATATACACTGTCACCCCCACCTTGTCCCACTGTTCAGTAGTAGTCACAGAGGTACATATACACTGACACCCCAGCCTTGTCCCACTGTTCAGTAGTAGTCACAGAGGTACATATACACTGACACCCCAGCCTTGTCCCACTGTTCAGTAGTAGTAGTCACAGAGGTACATATACACTGACACCCCAGCCTTGTCCCACTGTTCAGTAGTAGTTGTCACAGTGGTACATATACACTGACACCCCAGCCTTGTCCCACTGTTCAGTAGTAGTAGTCACAGAGGTACATATACACTGATACCCCAGCCTTGTCCCACTGTTCAGTAGTAGTAGTCACAGTGGTACATATACACTGACACCCCAGCCTTGTCCCACTGTTCTGTAGTAGTCACAGAGGAACATATACACTGCCACCCCACCTTATTCAACTGTTCAATAGCAGTAGTCACAGAGGAACATATACACTGACACCCCAGCCTTGTCCTACTGTTCAATAGTAGTAGTCACAGTGGTACATATACACTGACACCCCAGCCTTGTCCTACTGTTCAGTAGTAGTCACAGTGGTACATATACACTGACACCCCAGCCTTGTCCCACTGTTCTGTAGTAGTCACAGAGGAACATATACACTGATACCCCAGCCTTGTCCCACTGTTCAGTAGTAGTAGTCACAGAGGTACATATACACTGACACCCTAGCCTTGTCCCACTGTTCAGTAGTAGTCACAGTGGTACATATACACTGACACCCCAGCCTTGTCCCACTGTTCAGTAGTAGTCACAGAGGAACATACACACTGACACCCCAGCCTTGTCCTACTGTTCAGTAGTAGTCACAGTGGTACATATACACTGACACCCCAGCCTTGTCCCACTGTTCAGTAGTAGTCACAGAGGTACATATACACTGACACCCCAGCCTTGTCCCACTGTTCAGTAGTAGTCACAGAGGTACATATACACTGACACCCCAGCCTTGTCCTACTATTCAGTAGTAGTCACAGAGGTACATATACACTGTCACCCCAGCCTTGTCCTACTGTTCAGTAGTAGTCACAGAGGAACATATACACTGACACCCCACCTTGTCCTACTGTTCAGTAGTAGTCACAGAGGAACATATACACTGACACCCCAGCCTTGTCCCACTGTTCAGTAGTAGTCACAGAGGTACATATTCACTGACACCCCAGCCTTGTCCCACTGTTCAGTAGTAGTCACAGAAGTACATATACACTGACACCCCAGCCTTGTCCTACTGTTCAGTAGTAGTCACAGTGGTACATATACACTGACACCCCAGCCTTGTCCCACTGTTCAGTAGTAGTCACAGAGGAACATATACACTGACACCCCAGCCTTGTCCTACTGTTCAGTAGTAGTCACAGTGGTACATATACACTGACACCCCAGCCTTGTCCCACTGTTCAGTAGTAGTCACAGAGGTACATATACACTGTCACCCCAGCCTTGTCCTACTGTTCAGTAGTAGTCACAGAGGTACATATACACTGACACCCCAGCCTTGTCCCACTGTTCAGTAGTAGTCACAGAGGTACATATACACTGTCACCCCACCTTGTCCCACTGTTCAGTAGTAGTCACAGAGGTACATATACACTGACACCCCAGCCTTGTCCTACTGTTCAGTAGTAGTAGTCACAGAGGTACATATACACTGACACCCCAGCCTTGTCCCACTGTTCAGTAGTAGTCACAGAGGTACATATACACTGACACCCCAGCCTTGTCCCACTGTTCAGTAGTAGTAGTCACAGAGGTACATATACACTGACACCCCAGCCTTGTCCCACTGTTCAGTAGTAGTCACAGTGGTACATATACACTGACACCCCAGCCTTGTCCTACTGTTCAGTAGTAGTCACAGAGGAACATATACACTGACACCCCAGCCTTGTCCCACTGTTCAGTAGTAGTCACAGAGGTACATATACACTGACACCCCAGCCTTGTCCCACTGTTCAGTAGTAGTCACAGAGGAACATATACACTGACACCCCACCTTGTCCTACTGTTCAGTAGTAGTCACAGTGGTACATATACACTGACACCCCAGCCTTGTCCCACTGTTCAGTAGTAGTCACAGAGGAACATATACACTGACACCCCAGCCTTGTCCTACTGTTCAGTAGTAGTCACAGTGGTACATATACACTGTCACCCCACCTTGTCCCACTGTTCAGTAGTAGTCACAGAGGTACATATACACTGACACCCCAGCCTTGTCCCACTGTTCAGTAGTAGTCACAGAGGTACATATACACTGACACCCCAGCCTTGTCCCACTGTTCAGTAGTAGTAGTCACAGAGGTACATATACACTGACACCCCAGCCTTGTCCCACTGTTCAGTAGTAGTAGTCACAGTGGTACATATACACTGACACCCCAGCCTTGTCCCACTGTTCAGTAGTAGTAGTCACAGAGGTACATATACACTGATACCCCAGCCTTGTCCCACTGTTCAGTAGTAGTAGTCACAGTGGTACATATACACTGACACCCCAGCCTTGTCCCACTGTTCTGTAGTAGTCACAGAGGAACATATACACTGCCACCCCACCTTATTCAACTGTTCAATAGCAGTAGTCACAGAGGAACATATACACTGACACCCCAGCCTTGTCCTACTGTTCAATAGTAGTAGTTAGTGATGAGCGAGCACCTCAATGCTCGGATGTTCGGGTGCTCTGACCGAGCACCCCCTGAGGCTCGAGTGCTCGGCCGAGCATCCGAGCCCCATTGAAGTCAATGGGAGGACTCGAGCATTACACCAGGCACCCCCTGCTCTGATGAGGGGAGGGTGCCTGGTCCATAGGAAAAGGGCAGAAAAAGATGGAAACACTACAGAAATGGTTCAGGGACAGCATAGGGAGGATGTCTGGATGCACCTTGGACTCCAACATCGCTGCTGGGAACGATCTTTCGCCCGTAGTACGCCATTTTTACAGACTGACCATAAAACACACAAAAAGGAAAATAAAAACGACTTTAGGCGAAAAATTGTTACCAAACAATATTTGCTGTATATTTACTTGTATATCATCTGCAAATTCTCCCAAAAATTTCCTTGATTTTCAGAACTGAGGCCATGATTAAGAGGGAAACGTGCGCAGAGGCAAATTCTCCCAAAAATTTCCTTGATTTTCAGAACTGAGGCCATGATTAAGAGGGAAACGTGCGCAGAGGCAAATTCTCCCAAAAATTTCCTTGATTTTCAGAACTGAGGCCATGATTAAGAGGGAAACGTGCGTAGAGGCAAATTCTCCCAAAAATTTCCTTGATTTTCAGAACTGAGGCCATGATTAAGAGGGAAACGTGCGCAGAGGCAAATTCTCCCAAAAATTTCCTTGATTTTCAGAACTGAGGCCATGATTAAGAGGGAAACGTGCGCTGAGCTGACCATCTAAAACATTATGGGTGAGGGTCTGCTGCAGAGCTGACCATCCTAAACATTATATGCGAAGGCCCGCTAGTGAGCTGACGCTATAAAACATTATATTAGAGGGCCCGCTAGAGAGCTGACCCAATAAAACATTATATGAGAAGGCCCGCTGGTGAGCTGACCTATATAAAAATTGTCAAACAGGGCCCGCTGGTGAGCTGGCCCTATATAAAAATTATATCACAGGGCCCGCTGGTGAGCTGGCCCTATATAAAAATTATATCACAGGGCCCGCTGGTGAGCTGGCCCTATATAAAAATTATATCCCAGGGCATATGGAAGAGGAGGAGGAGGATGAGAAGATTAAGAGTCAACCATATACCCGTTTTATGGGTGGAAGGGGTGAATGGGAATACAGAGTATTCCCATCATTGTAAATAACATATATAAAGTCACTTTATGTTCCCCCGGGGCTTTCCTCCAGTGGAGTGGAGAAGTCAGGGGAAATCCAGGCCTTGTTCATTTTTATAAGTGTCAACCTATCAGCATTGTCGGTGGAAAGGCGGATACGCTTATCTGTTATGATGCCACCAGCAGCACTAAATACCCGCTCAGACAGAACGCTGGCGGCAGGGCAGGCCAGCACCTCCAAGGCGTAGAGTGCCAGTTCATACCACGTGTCCAGCTTGGACACCCAGTAGTTGTAAGGCACAGAGGGATCATTGAGGACGCTGACACGGTCTGCTACGTACTCCTTCACCATCTTCCAAAACTTTTCCCTCCTTGTGACACTAGGCTGCGTATCAGGGTGAGGGTGCTGGCGGGGTGTCATGAAGGTGTCCCACGCCTTGGAGAGTGTTGCCCTGCCTTTCTCGGAACTGCTGTGTGCTCCCCTTTTCTCCCCTTCTCGGTTGGCCAAGGTAGCACGTACTCTGCCGCCAGCGTTGTCAGATGGAAAATTTTGGAGCAATTTTTCAACAAGAACCTTCTGGTATTGCACCATTTTGCTTGTCCTCTCCACCGGAGGAATGAGAGATGAGAAATTCTCTTTGTAGCGGGGGTCCAGAAGGGTGAACACCCAGTAATCCGTGTTGTCTAAAATGCGTACAACGCGTGGGTCACGGGAAAGGCAGCCTAACATAAAGTCAGCCATGTGTGCCAGAGTACCAACAGTCAAGATTTCGCTGTCCTCACCAGGAGGCTGACTCTCAATATCCTCATCCTCTTCCTCCTCTTCTGCCCACCCACGCTGAAGAGATGGAACTAAAGTTCCATGGCTACCCTCTGTAGCGGAGGCAACCGTGTCTTCCTCCTCCTCCTCCTCCTCCTCCGCCTCCTCCAACTGTCGCTGAGAAGACGAAGTGAGGGTGCTCTGGCTATCACCTTGTGTAAGCTCTTCCTCCCGCATTTCCACCTCTTCCACATGCAAAGCGTCAGTTTTAATTGTGAGCAGCGAGCGTTTCAGTAGACACAGAAGTGGGATGGTTACACTGATAATAGCGTTATCGCCGCTCACCATCTGTGTCGATTCCTCAAAATTGCGTAAAACCTCACAGAGGTCTGACATCCATTCCCACTCCTCACTTCTGATTACAGGAAGCTGAACGGAGAGGCGACGACCGTGTAACAGCTGGTACTCCACTACTGCCCTCTGCTGCTCACAAAGCCGGGCCAACATGTGGAAGGTGGAGTTCCAGCGCGTGCTCACGTCACACAGCAGCCGGTGAGCTGGCAATTGTAAGCGCTGCTGCAGCTTCAACAGGCCGGCTGAAGCTGTTGATGACTTACGGAAATGTGCACACACGCGGCGCACCTTGGTCAAGAGATCATGCACATTGGGGTAGGTTTTTAGAAATCGCTGCACCACTAAATTAAATACATGCGCTAGGCATGGTACGTGTGTGAGCTTGCCGAGCTCCAAAGCCGCCACCAAGTTACGCCCATTATCACACACAACCATGCCTGGTTGCAGGTTGAGTGGCGAGAGCCACTGCTCGGTCTGGTGACTAATCCCCTGCAACAGCTCTGAGGCCGTGTGCTGTTTGTCCCCAAGGCAGATCAGCTTCAGCACGGCCTGTTGACGCTTCCCCACTGCAGTGCTACACTGCTTCCAGCTACTGGCTGATGGGGGAGTGGCGGTGTGTGTAGAGAATTCGGAGGTGGAAACGGAGGAGGAGGAGCCAATAACATAGGTGCTGGTGGAAACCCTGATGGAGGTAGGGCCCGCAATCCTCGGCGTGGGTAGCACCCGTGCCATCCCAGGGTCCGAGTCGCTCCCAGCCTCCACGACATTCACCCAGTGTGCCGTCAGGGAAATGTAGCGTCCCTGGCCACAAGCACTTGTCCATGTGTCAGTCGTTAAGTGGACCTTCCCAGTAACTGCGTTGGTCAGGGCACGGGTGATGTTACGGGACACATGGTGGTGTAATGCGGGGATGGCACACCGGGAAAAGTAGTGGCGGCTGGGGACCGCGTACCGAGGGACAGCTGCTGCCATCAGGCTGCGGAAGGACTCAGTGTCCACAAGCCTAAATGGCAGCATTTCGATGGCCAGTAATTTGGAAAGGTGTGAGGTTAGTGCTATGGCCTGTGGGTGGGTGGCTGGGTATTTTCTCTTGCGCTCAAATGCCTGGGGTAACGACATTTGGACGCTGTGCTGGGACAGGGAAGTGGATGTGGTCGCTGATGGTGCTTCAGATGCTACAGGTGCAGGGCGGGAGGTATGCGGGCCTGCGCCTTCGACAGGCGATTGGCCGGCACCGAAAACAGGGGAAGAGGAGGCAGTGGTGTGGCCTGCAGACACAGATGGGCGATCCAGGCGTTCCTCCCACTTACTACGGTGCTTGGATGCCATGTGTCGGATCATGCTGGTGGTGGTGAGGTTTCTAGTGTTCATGCCTCGGCTCATTCTGGTGTGGCACAGGTTGCAAACTACAAATCTTTTGTCGTCCGCACTTTCCTTAAAAAAACGCCATACCGCGGAACACCTACCCCTTGGCAAGGTAGATTTACGCAAGGGGGTGCTCCGTGGAACATTTGCGGGCCGGTTTGGTGCGGTCCGCCTTCTTTCTGTAGCCACACCACTGCCTCTTCCAGCCTGTTGCGGTGCTGCAGATGGCTCACCCTCAGGACTGCTGTCATCGCTCGGCTCTACACCTTCCCAGGTGGGGTCAGTCACCTCATCGTCCACCAAGTCCTCCTCCACTTCCTCACTCTGATCATCCTCCTCAAGTCTTGATCCCACCACATACTCAGTCATTGACAACTGTATAACATTCTCCTCAACAAGGTCTTGAGACGGAAATAGTGGTTGATTTAATGGCAACTGTGTCTCATCATCATCATCATCATCATCCACTACTTCCTTTGACCTTAAATGCCGTTCACATCTGTCATCTTCTTGTGATTGGGTAGCCTCTAGAGGTTGTGAATCAGGGCACAAGATGTCATGTTCCTCTGCAAGCGTGCTTGGAGAGAGGGTCAAATGAAGGATTGGTGATGAGACGAGCTCATCACTATATCCCAGTGTGGGATCACTTCTTTGACCAGACCGTGTATGGTGGGAGGAAGGATGATCAGAGTGAGGATTATGTTGACCAGAGTCTTGGCTACTGAGAGTGGACTTGGTGGAAGACAGGGTGGTGCTTAACCGACTGGAAGCAGTATCAGCTGTCATCCAACCGACCACCTGTTCGCACTGGTCGGACCTCGAGATTGATGTCCTGCGACGCCCTGTGAAATCAGACATGAAGCTAGGTATGGTGGATGTCTTTCTTTCTTGTGCTCTGGCACCAGGCACAGTTTCTCCGCGTCCTGACCCGCGCCCTGAACTTTCAGGATCACGTCCACTTCCCCGTCCCTTTTTACCCGCCTTCTTTATCTTACACGATATATATGACTTTAATATATATGAGTTTGAAAACTTAACAGTATTTCTTCCTATTCTGCAACTGTGCAGAGTACACAGAATAGGCTGCTAAACTGCGGTGACACACACTGAATGGAATATGTGACTTTAATATTTGGGTTTGAAAACTTAACAGTATTTCTTCCTATTCTGCAACTGTGCAGAGTACACAGAATAGGCTGCTAAACTGCGGTGACACACACTGAATGGAATAAGTGACTTTAATATTTGAGTTTGAAAACTTAACAGTATTTCTTCCTAGTCTGCAACTGTGCAGAGTACACAGAATAGGCTGCTAAACGGCGGTGAAACACACTGAATGAAATATGTGACTTTAATATTTGAGTTTGAAAACTTAACAGTATTTCTTACTATTCTGCAACTCTGCAGAGTACACAGAATAGGCTGTTAAACGGCGGTGAAAGACACTGAATGGAATATGTGACTTTAATATTTGAGTTTGAAAACTTAACAGTATTTCTTATAATTCTGGAACTGTACAGAGTACACAGAATAGGCTGTTAAACGGCGTTGAAACACACTGAATGGAATATGTGACTTTAATATTTGAGTTTGAAAACTTAACAGTATTTCTTATAATTCTGGAACTGTACAGAGTACACAGAATAGGCTGTTAAACGGCGGTGAAAGACACTGAATGGAATATGTGACTTTAATATTTGAGTTTGAAAACTTAACAGTATTTCTTACTATTCTGCAACTCTGCAGAGTACACAGAATAGGCTGTTAAACGGCGGTGAAAGACACTGAATGGAATATGTGACTTTAATATTTGAGTTTGAAAACTTAACAGTATTTCTTCCTAGTCTGCAACTGTGCAGAGTACACAGAATAGGCTGCTAAACGGCGGTGAAACACACTGAATGAAATATGTGACTTTAATATTTGAGTTTGAAAACTTAACAGTATTTCTTACTATTCTGCAACTCTGCAGAGTACACAGAATAGGCTGTTAAACGGCGGTGAAAGACACTGAATGGAATATGTGACTTTAATATTTGAGTTTGAAAACTTAACAGTATTTCTTATAATTCTGGAACTGTACAGAGTACACAGAATAGGCTGTTAAACGGCGGTGAAAGACACTGAATGGAATATGTGACTTTAATATTTGAGTTTGAAAACTTAACAGTATTTCTTACTATTCTGCAACTCTGCAGAGTACACAGAATAGGCTGTTAAACGGCGGTGAAAGACACTGAATGGAATATGTGACTTTAATATTTGAGTTTGAAAACTTAACAGTATTTCTTATAATTCTGGAACTGTACAGAGTACACAGAATAGGCTGTTAAACGGCGTCGAAACACACTGAATGGAATAAGTGACTTTAATATTTGAGTTTGAAAACTTAACAGTATTTCTTATAATTCTGGAACTGTACAGAGTACACAGAATAGGCTGTTAAACGGCGTTGAAACACACTGAATGGAATATGTGACTTTGATATTTTAGTTTGAAGACTTAACAGTATTTCTTCCTATTCTGCAACTGTGCACAGTACACAGAATGTGCTGCTACACTGCGGCGAAGCACACTGAATGGAATATGTGACTTTGATATTTGAGTTTGAAGACTTAACAGTATTTCTTCCTATTCTGCAACTGTGCACAGTACACAGAATGTGCTGCTACACTGCGGCGAAGCACACTGAATGGAATATGTGACTTTGATATTTTAGTTTGAAGACTTAACAGTATTTCTTCCTATTCTGCAACTCTGCACAGTACACAGAATGTGCTGCTACACTGCGGCGAAGCACACTGAATGGAATATGTGACTTTGATATTTTAGTTTGAAGACTTAACAGTATTTCTTCCTATTCTGCAACTCTGCACAGTACACAGAATGTGCTGCTACACTGCGGCGAAGCACACTGAATGGAATATGTGACTTTGATATTTTAGTTTGAAGACTTAACAGTATTTCTTCCTATTCTGCAACTCTGCACAGTACACAGAATGTGCTGCTAAACTGCGGCGAAGCACACTGAATGGAATATGTGACTTTGATATTTTAGTTTGAAGACTTAACAGTATTTCTTCCTATTCTGCAACTCTGCACAGTACACAGAATGTGCTGCTACACTGCGGCGAAGCACACTGAATGGAATATGTGACTTTGATATTTTAGTTTGAAGACTTAACAGTATTTCTTCCTATTCTGCAACTCTGCACAGTACACAGAATGTGCTGCTAAACTGCGGCGAAGCACACTGAATGGAATATGTGACTTTGATATTTTAGTTTGAAGACTTAACAGTATTTCTTCCTATTCTGCAACTCTGCACAGTACACAGAATGTGCTGCTAAACTGCGGCGAAGCACACTGAATGGAATATGTGACTTTGATATTTTAGTTTGAAGACTTAACAGTATTTCTTCCTATTCTGCAACTCTGCACAGTACACAGAATGTGCTGCTAAACTGCGGCGAAGCACACTGAATGGAATATGTGACTTTGATATTTTAGTTTGAAGACTTAACAGTATTTCTTCCTATTCTGCAACTCTGCACAGTACTCAGAATGTGCTGCTAAACTGCGGCGACGCACACTGAATGGAATACGTGACTTTGATATTTTAGTTTGAAGACTTAACAGAATGTGCTCTAATCTGCAACTTTGCACACTAAACAGAATGTGCTCTAATCTGCAACTTTGCACACTAAACAAAATGTGCTCTAATCTGCAACTTTGCACACTAAACAGAATGTGCTCTAATCTGCAACTGTGCACACTAAACAGAATGTGCTCTAATCTGCAACTTTGCACACTACACAGAATATATATATTTTTTTTTTTTTTTTTTTGTTTTTTTCCCCCCACACCAAATAACCTGCTGCCCCCACACACAGTAGTCCTAAAAAGGACTTTTGGTTCTTTTTTTTTAACAATTTTTGTTTTTTTCCTCCCTACACTGCCTTTCCCTTCCTATCCTCAGCTCTCCCTGGCTCAGACTGAGCCGAACTCGATGGTCAGGTGCTATACAGCACCTGACCACGGGTTCTGGCCAGCCAATCAGTGTAATGCCAGCAGCCAACATGGCTGCTGGCATTACACCGATGTCAGAGCCTCCCTGCACGTTTATTGGCTGCGCAGCAGGCGCAAAACGTGCGGGGAGGAGACACGAACATGGCGGGCGAGCACATGCGGTACTCGTACGAGTACCGCCATGTGCCGAGCAGAGCGATGCTCGTGCCGATCCGAGCATCGGCCGAGCATGCTCGCTCAACACTAGTAGTAGTCACAGAGGTACATATACACTGACACCCCAGCCTTGTCCTACTGTTCAGTAGTAGTCACAGTGGTACATATACACTGACACCCCAGCCTTGTCCCACTGTTCTGTAGTAGTCACAGAGGAACATATACACTGATACCCCAGCCTTGTCCCACTGTTCAGTAGTAGTAGTCACAGAGGTACATATACACTGACACCCTAGCCTTGTCCCACTGTTCAGTAGTAGTCACAGTGGTACATATACACTGACACCCCAGCCTTGTCCCACTGTTCAGTAGTAGTCACAGAGGAACATACACACTGACACCCCAGCCTTGTCCTACTGTTCAGTAGTAGTCACAGTGGTACATATACACTGACACCCCAGCCTTGTCCCACTGTTCAGTAGTAGTCACAGAGGTACATATACACTGACACCCCAGCCTTGTCCTACTGTTCAGTAGTAGTCACAGTGGTACATATACACTGACACCCCAGCCTTGTCCTACTATTCAGTAGTAGTCACAGAGGTACATATACACTGACACCCCAGCCTTGTCCCACTGTTCAGTAGTAGTCACAGAGGAACATATACACTGACACCCCACCTTGTCCTACTGTTCAGTAGTAGTCACAGAGGAACATATACACTGACACCCCAGCCTTGTACCACTGTTCAGTAGTAGTCACAGAGGTACATATTCACTGACACCCCAGCCTTGTCCCACTGTTCAGTAGTAGTCACAGAAGTACATATACACTGACACCCCAGCCTTGTCCTACTGTTCAGTAGTAGTCACAGTGGTACATATACACTGACACCCCAGCCTTGTCCCACTGTTCAGTAGTAGTCACAGAGGAACATATACACTGACACCCCAGCCTTGTCCTACTGTTCAGTAGTAGTCACAGTGGTACATATACACTGACACCCCAGCCTTGTCCCACTGTTCAGTAGTAGTCACAGAGGTACATATACACTGTCACCCCAGCCTTGTCCTACTGTTCAGTAGTAGTCACAGAGGTACATATACACTGACACCCCAGCCTTGTCCCACTGTTCAGTAGTAGTCACAGAGGTACATATACACTGTCACCCCACCTTGTCCCACTGTTCAGTAGTAGTCACAGAGGTACATATACACTGACACCCCAGCCTTGTCCTACTGTTCAGTAGTAGTAGTCACAGAGGTACATATACACTGACACCCCAGCCTTGTCCCACTGTTCAGTAGTAGTAGTCACAGAGGTACATATACACTGACACCCCAGCCTTGTCCCACTGTTCAGTAGTAGTCACAGAGGTACATATACACTGACACCCCAGCCTTGTCCCACTGTTCAGTAGTAGTCACAGTGGTACATATACACTGACACCCCAGCCTTGTCCCACTGTTCAGTAGTAGTCACAGAGGTACATATACACTGACACCCCAGCCTTGTCCCACTGTTCAGTAGTAGTCACAGAGGAACATATACACTGACACCCCAGCCTTGTCCTACTGTTCAGTAGTAGTCACAGTGGTACATATACACTGTCACCCCAGCCTTGTCCTACTGTTCTGTAGTAGTCACAGTGGTACATATACACTGACACCCCAGCCTTGTCCCACTGTTCAGTAGTAGTCACAGAGGTACATATACACTGACACCCCAGCCTTGTCCTACTGTTCAGTAGTAGTCACAGAGGTACATATACACTGACACCCCAGCCTTGTCCCACTGTTCAGTAGTAGTCACAGAGGTACATATACACTGACACCCCAGCCTTGTCCTACTGTTCAGTAGTAGTCACAGAGGAACATATACACTGACACCCCAGCCTTGTCCCACTGTTCAGTAGTAGTCACAGAGGTACATATACACTGACACCCCAGCCTTGTCCTACTGTTCAGTAGTAGTCACAGAGGTACATATACACTGACACCCCAGCCTTGTCCTACTGTTCAGTAGTAGTCACAGTGGTACATATACACTGACACCCCAGCCTTGTCCCACTGTTCAGTAGTAGTCACAGAGGTACATATACACTGACACCCCAGCCTTGTCCCACTGTTCAGTAGTAGTCACAGAGGTACATATACACTGACACCCCAGCCTTGTCCAACTGTTCAGTAGTAGTCACAGAGGTACATATACACTGACACCCCAGCCTTGTCCCACTGTTCAGTAGTAGTCACAGAGGTACATATACACTGACACCCCAGCCTTGTCCTACTGTTCAGTAGTAGTCACAGAGGTACATATACACTGTCAGCCCAGTCTTGTCCTACTGTTCAGTAGTAGTCACAGAGGTACATATACACTGACACCCCAGCCTTGTCCTACTGTTCAGTAGTAGTCACAGTGGTACATATACACTGTCACCCCACCTTGTCCCACTGTTCAGTAGTAGTAGTCACAGAGGAACATATACACTGACACCCCAGCCTTGTCCCACTGTTCAGTAGTAGTCACAGAGGAACATATACACTGACACCCCACCTTGTCCCACTGTTCAGTAGTAGTCACAGAGGTACATATACACTGACACCCCAGCCTTGTCCCACTGTTCAGTAGTAGTCACAGAGGTACATATACACTGACACCCCACCTTGTCCCACTGTTCAGTAGTAGTCACAGAGGTACATATACACTGACACCCCAGCCTTGTCCTACTGTTCAGTAGTAGTCACAGAGGTACATATACACTGACACCCCAGCCTTGTCCCACTGTTCAGTAGTAGTCACAGAGGTACATATACACTGACACCCCAGCCTTGTCCTACTGTTCAGTAGTAGTCACAGAGGAACATATACACTGACACCCCACCTTGTCCAACTGTTCAGTAGTAGTCACAGTGGTACATATACACTGACACCCCACCTTGTCCCACTGTTCAGTAGTAGTCACAGAGGAACATATACACTGACACCCCACCTTGTCCAACTGTTCAGTAGTAGTCACAGAGGCACATATACACTGACACCCCAGCCTTGTCCCACTGTTCTGTAGTAGTCACAGAGGTACATATACACTGCCACCCCACCTTGTCCAACTGTTTAGTAGTAGTCACAGAGGTACATATACACTGACACCCCAGCCTTGTCCTACTGTTCAGTAGTAGTCACAGAGGTACATATACACTGACACCCCAGCCTTGTCCCACTGTTTAGTAGTAGTCACAGAGGTACATATACACTGATACCCCACCTTGTGCAACTGTTCAGTAGTAGTCACAGAGGTACATATACACTGCCACCCCACCTTATCCAACTGTTCAATAGCAGTAGTCACAGAGGAACATATACACTGCCACCCCACCTTATCCAACTGTTCCATAGCAGTAGTCACAGTGGTACATATACACTGATACCCCAGCCTTGTCCCACTGTTCAGTAGTAGTAGTCACAGAGGTACATATACACTGTCACCCCCGCCTTGTCCTACTGTTCAGTAGTAGTGACAGTGGTACATATACACCGACACCCCAGCCTTGTCCCACTGTTCAGTAGTAGTCACAGTGGTACATATACACTGACACCCCAGCCTTGTCCCACTGTTCAGTAGTAGTCACAGTGGTACATATACACTGTCACCCCAGCGTTGTCCTACTGTTCTGTAGTAGTCACAGTGGTACATATACACTGACACCCCAGCCTTGTCCTACTATTCAGTAGTAGTCACAGAGGTACATATACACTGACACCCCAGCCTTGTCCTACTGTTCAGTAGTAGTCACAGTGGTACATATACACTGACACCCCAGCCTTGTCCCACTGTTCAGTAGTAGTCACAGAGGAACATATACACTGACACCCCACCTTGTCCCACTGTTCAGTAGTAGTCACAGTGGTACATATACACTGACACCCCAGCCTTGTCCCACTGTTCAGTAGTAGTAGTCACAGAGGTACATATACACTGACACCCTAGCCTTGTCCCACTGTTCAGTAGTAGTAGTCACAGAGGTACATATACACTGACACCCCAGCCTTGTCCCACTGTTCAGTAGTAGTAGTCACAGTGGTACATATACACTGACACCCCAGCCTTGTCCCACTGTTCTGTAGTAGTCACAGAGGAACATATACACTGCCACCCCACCTTATCCAACTGTTCAATAGCAGTAGTCACAGAGGAACATATACACTGACACCCCAGCCTTGTCCTACTGTTCAGTAGTAGTAGTCACAGAGGTACATATACACTGACACCCCAGCCTTGTCCTACTGTTCAGTAGTAGTAGTCACAGAGGTACATATACACTGACACCCCAGCCTTGTCCCACTGTTCTGTAGTAGTAGTCATAGAGGTACATATACACTGACACCCCAGCCTTGTCCCACTGTTCAGTAGTAGTCACAGAGGAACATATACACTGATACCCCAGCCTTGTCCCACTGTTCAGTAGTAGTAGTCACAGAGGTACATATACACTGACACCCTAGCCTTGTCCCACTGTTCAGTAGTAGTCACAGTGGTACATATACACTGACACCCCAGCCTTGTCCCACTGTTCAGTAGTAGTCACAGAGGAACATACACACTGACACCCCAGCCTTGTCCCACTGTTCAGTAGTAGTCACAGAGGAACATACACACTGACACCCCAGCCTTGTCCTACTGTTCAATAGCAGTAGTCACAGAGGAACATACACACTGACACCCAGCCTTGTCCTACTGTTCAGTAGTAGTCACAGTGGTACATATACACTGACACCCCAGCCTTGTCCTACTGTTCAGTAGTAGTCACAGTGGTACATATACACTGACACCCCAGCCTTGTCCTACTATTCAGTAGTAGTCACAGAGGTACATATACACTGACACCCCAGCCTTGTCCCACTGTTCAGTAGTAGTCACAGAGGAACATATACAGTGACACCCCACCTTGTCCTACTGTTCAGTAGTAGTCACAGTGGTACATATACACTGACACCCCAGCCTTGTCCCACTGTTCAGTAGTAGTCACAGAGGAACATATACACTGACACCCCAGCCTTGTCCTACTGTTCAGTAGTAGTCACAGTGGTACATATACACTGTCACCCCACCTTGTCCCACTGTTCAGTAGTAGTCACAGAGGTACATATACACTGACACCCCAGCCTTGTCCCACTGTTCAGTAGTAGTAGTCACAGAGGTACATATACACTGACACCCCAGCCTTGTCCCACTGTTCAGTAGTAGTAGTCACAGTGGTACATATACACTGACACCTCAGCCTTGTCCCACTGTTCAGTAGTAGTCACAGAGGTACATATACACTGACACCCCAGCCTTGTCCTACTGTTCAGTAGTAGTCACAGAGGTACATATACACTGACACCCCAGCCTTGTCCCACTGTTCAGTAGTAGTCACAGAGGTACATATACACTGACACCCCAGCCTTGTCCTACTGTTCAGTAGTAGTCACAGAGGAACATATACACTGACACCCCAGCCTTGTCCCACTGTTCAGTAGTAGTCACAGAGGTACATATACACTGACACCCCAGCCTTGTCCTACTGTTCAGTAGTAGTCACAGAGGTACATATACACTGACACCCCAGCCTTGTCCTACTGTTCAGTAGTAGTCACAGTGGTACATATACACTGACACCCCAGCCTTGTCCCACTGTTCAGTAGTAGTCACAGAGGTACATATACACTGACACCCCAGCCTTGTCCCACTGTTCAGTAGTAGTCACAGAGGTACATATACACTGACACCCCAGCCTTGTCCAACTGTTCAGTAGTAGTCACAGAGGTACATATACACTGACACCCCAGCCTTGTCCCACTGTTCAGTAGTAGTCACAGAGGTACATATACACTGACACCCCAGCCTTGTCCTACTGTTCAGTAGTAGTCACAGAGGTACATATACACTGTCAGCCCAGTCTTGTCCTACTGTTCAGTAGTAGTCACAGAGGTACATATACACTGACACCCCAGCCTTGTCCTACTGTTCAGTAGTAGTCACAGTGGTACATATACACTGTCACCCCACCTTGTCCCACTGTTCAGTAGTAGTAGTCACAGAGGAACATATACACTGACACCCCAGCCTTGTCCCACTGTTCAGTAGTAGTCACAGAGGAACATATACACTGACACCCCACCTTGTCCCACTGTTCAGTAGTAGTCACAGAGGTACATATACACTGACACCCCAGCCTTGTCCCACTGTTCAGTAGTAGTCACAGAGGTACATATACACTGACACCCCACCTTGTCCCACTGTTCAGTAGTAGTCACAGAGGTACATATACACTGACACCCCAGCCTTGTCCTACTGTTCAGTAGTAGTCACAGAGGTACATATACACTGACACCCCAGCCTTGTCCCACTGTTCAGTAGTAGTCACAGAGGTACATATACACTGACACCCCAGCCTTGTCCTACTGTTCAGTAGTAGTCACAGAGGAACATATACACTGACACCCCACCTTGTCCAACTGTTCAGTAGTAGTCACAGTGGTACATATACACTGACACCCCACCTTGTCCCACTGTTCAGTAGTAGTCACAGAGGAACATATACACTGACACCCCACCTTGTCCAACTGTTCAGTAGTAGTCACAGAGGCACATATACACTGACACCCCAGCCTTGTCCCACTGTTCTGTAGTAGTCACAGAGGTACATATACACTGCCACCCCACCTTGTCCAACTGTTTAGTAGTAGTCACAGAGGTACATATACACTGACACCCCAGCCTTGTCCTACTGTTCAGTAGTAGTCACAGAGGTACATATACACTGACACCCCAGCCTTGTCCCACTGTTTAGTAGTAGTCACAGAGGTACATATACACTGATACCCCACCTTGTGCAACTGTTCAGTAGTAGTCACAGAGGTACATATACACTGCCACCCCACCTTATCCAACTGTTCAATAGCAGTAGTCACAGAGGAACATATACACTGCCACCCCACCTTATCCAACTGTTCCATAGCAGTAGTCACAGTGGTACATATACACTGATACCCCAGCCTTGTCCCACTGTTCAGTAGTAGTAGTCACAGAGGTACATATACACTGTCACCCCCGCCTTGTCCTACTGTTCAGTAGTAGTGACAGTGGTACATATACACCGACACCCCAGCCTTGTCCCACTGTTCAGTAGTAGTCACAGTGGTACATATACACTGACACCCCAGCCTTGTCCCACTGTTCAGTAGTAGTCACAGTGGTACATATACACTGTCACCCCAGCGTTGTCCTACTGTTCTGTAGTAGTCACAGTGGTACATATACACTGACACCCCAGCCTTGTCCTACTATTCAGTAGTAGTCACAGAGGTACATATACACTGACACCCCAGCCTTGTCCTACTGTTCAGTAGTAGTCACAATGGTACATATACACTGACACCCCAGCCTTGTCCCACTGTTCAGTAGTAGTCACAGAGGAACATATACACTGACACCCCACCTTGTCCCACTGTTCAGTAGTAGTCACAGTGGTACATATACACTGACACCCCAGCCTTGTCCCACTGTTCAGTAGTAGTAGTCACAGAGGTACATATACACTGACACCCTAGCCTTGTCCCACTGTTCAGTAGTAGTAGTCACAGAGGTACATATACACTGACACCCCAGCCTTGTCCCACTGTTCAGTAGTAGTAGTCACAGTGGTACATATACACTGACACCCCAGCCTTGTCCCACTGTTCTGTAGTAGTCACAGAGGAACATATACACTGATACCCCAGCCTTGTCCTACTGTTCAGTAGTAGTAGTCACAGAGGTACATATACACTGACACCCCAGCCTTGTCCTACTGTTCAGTAGTAGTAGTCACAGAGGTACATATACACTGACACCCCAGCCTTGTCCTACTGTTCAGTAGTAGTAGTCACAGAGGTACATATACACTGACACCCCAGCCTTGTCCCACTGTTCTGTAGTAGTCACAGAGGAACATATACACTGATACCCCAGCCTTGTCCCACTGTTCAGTAGTAGTAGTCACAGAGGTACATATACACTGACACCCTAGCCTTGTCCCACTGTTCAGTAGTAGTCACAGTGGTACATATACACTGACACCCCAGCCTTGTCCCACTGTTCAGTAGTAGTCACAGAGGAACATACACACTGACACCCCAGCCTTGTCCCACTGTTCAGTAGTAGTCACAGAGGAACATACACACTGACACCCCAGCCTTGTCCTACTGTTCAATAGCAGTAGTCACAGAGGAACATACACACTGACACCCAGCCTTGTCCTACTGTTCAGTAGTAGTCACAGTGGTACATATACACTGACACCCCAGCCTTGTCCTACTGTTCAGTAGTAGTCACAGTGGTACATATACACTGACACCCCAGCCTTGTCCTACTATTCAGTAGTAGTCACAGAGGTACATATACACTGACACCCCAGCCTTGTCCCACTGTTCAGTAGTAGTCACAGAGGAACATATACAGTGACACCCCACCTTGTCCTACTGTTCAGTAGTAGTCACAGTGGTACATATACACTGACACCCCAGCCTTGTCCCACTGTTCAGTAGTAGTCACAGAGGAACATATACACTGACACCCCAGCCTTGTCCTACTGTTCAGTAGTAGTCACAGTGGTACATATACACTGTCACCCCACCTTGTCCCACTGTTCAGTAGTAGTCACAGAGGTACATATACACTGACACCCCAGCCTTGTCCCACTGTTCAGTAGTAGTAGTCACAGAGGTACATATACACTGACACCCCAGCCTTGTCCCACTGTTCAGTAGTAGTAGTCACAGTGGTACATATACACTGACACCCCAGCCTTGTCCCACTGTTCAGTAGTAGTAGTCACAGAGGTACATATACACTGATACCCCAGCCTTGTCCCACTGTTCAGTAGTAGTCACAGTGGTACATATACACTGACACCCCAGCCTTGTCCCACTGTTCTGTAGTAGTCACAGAGGAACATATACACTGACACCCCAGCCTTGTCCTACTGTTCAGTAGTAGTCACAGAGGAACATATACACTGCCACCCCAGCCTTGTCCTACTGTTCAGTAGTAGTAGTCACAGTGGTACATATACACTGACACCCCAGCCTTGTCCCACTGTTCAGTAGTAGTAGTCACAGTGGTACATATACACTGACACCCCAGCCTTGTCCCACTGTTCTGTAGTAGTCACAGAGGAACATATACACTGCCACCCCACCTTATCCAACTGTTCAATAGCAGTAGTCACAGAGGAACATATACACTGACACCCCAGCCTTGTCCTACTGTTCAGTAGTAGTCACAGTGGTACATATACACTGACACCCCAGCCTTGTCCTACTGTTCAGTAGTAGTCACAGAGGTACATATACACTGACACCCCAGCCTTGTCCCACTGTTCAGTAGTAGTCACAGAGGTACATATACACTGACACCCCAGCCTTGTCCTACTGTTCAGTAGTAGTCACAGTGGTACATATACACTGACACCCCAGCCTTGTCCTACTGTTCAGTAGTAGTCACAGAGGTACATATACACTGACACCCCAGCCTTGTCCCACTGTTCAGTAGTAGTCACAGAGGAACATATACACTGATACCCCAGCCTTGTCCCACTGTTCAGTAGTAGTAGTCACAGAGGTACATATACACTGACACCCCAGCCTTGTCCCACTGTTCAGTAGTAGTCACAGAGGTACATATACACTGACACCCTAGCCTTGTCCCACTGCTCAGTTGTAGTCACAGAGGTACATATACACTGACACCCCAGCCTTGTCCCACTGTTCAGTAGTAGTCACAGATGTACATATACACTGACACCCCAGCCTTGTCCCACTGTTCAGTAGTAGTAGTCACAGAGGTACATATACACTGACACCCTAGCCTTGTCCCACTGTTCAGTAGTAGTCACAGAGGTACATATACACTGACACCCCAGCCTTGTCCTACTGTTCAGTAGTAGTCACAGAGGTACATATACACTGACACCCCAGCCTTGTCCCACTGTTCAGTAGTAGTCACAGAGGAACATATACACTGATACCCCAGCCTTGTCCCACTGTTCAGTAGTAGTAGTCACAGAGGTACATATACACTGACACCCTAGCCTTGTCCCACTGTTCAGTAGTAGTCACAGAGGTACATATACACTGACACCCCAGCCTTGTCCTACTGTTCAGTAGTAGTCACAGAGGTACATATACACTGACACCCCAGCCTTGTCCCACTGTTCAGTAGTAGTCACAGAGGTACATATACACTGACACCCCAGCCTTGTCCTACTGTTCAGTAGTAGTCACAGAGGTACATATACACTGACACCCCAGCCTTGTCCTACTGTTCAGTAGTAGTCACAGAGGTACATATACACTGACACCCCAGCCTTGTCCTACTGTTCAGTAGTAGTCACAGTGGTACATATACACTGACACCCCAGCCTTGTCCCACTGTTCAGTAGTAGTAGTCACAGTGGTACATATACACTGACACCCCAGCCTTGTCCTACTGTTCAGTAGTAGTCACAGTGGTACATATACACTGACACCCCAGCCTTGTCCCACTGTTCAGTAGTAGTCACAGTGGTACATATACACTGACACCCCAGCCTTGTCCAACTGTTCAGTAGTAGTCACAGTGGTACATATACACTGACACCCCAGCCTTGTCCCACTGTTCAGTAGTAGTCACAGAGGTACATATACACTGACACCCCAGCCTTGTCCCACTGTTCAGTAGTAGTCACAGTGGTACATATACACTGACACCCCAGCCTTGTCCTACTATTCAGTAGTAGTCACAGAGGTACATATACACTGACACCCCAGCCTTGTCCCACTGTTCAGTAGTAGTCACAGTGGTACATATACACTGACACCCCAGCCTTGTCCTACTATTCAGTAGTAGTCACAGAGGTACATATACACTGACACCCCAGCCTTGTCCCACTGTTCAGTAGTAGTCACAGAGGAACATATACACTGACACCCCAGCCTTGTCCTACTGTTCAGTAGTAGTAGTCACAGAGGTACATATACACTGTCACCCCAGCCTTGTCCCACTGTTCAGTAGTAGTCACAGTGGTACATATACACTGACACCCCAGCCTTGTCCCACTGTTCAGTAGTAGTCACAGAGGTACATATACACTGACACCCCAGCCTTGTCCCACTGTTCAGTAGTAGTCACAGAGGTACATATACACTGACACCCCAGCCTTGTCCTACTGTTCAGTAGTAGTCACAGTGGTACATATACACTGACACCCCAGCCTTGTCCTACTGTTCAGTAGTAGTAGTCACAGTGGTACATATACACTGACACCCCAGCCTTGTCCTACTGTTCAGTAGTAGTCACAGTGGTACATATACACTGACACCCCAGCCTTGTCCCACTGTTCAGTAGTAGTAGTCACAGAGGTACATATACACTGACACCCCAGCCTTGTCCTACTGTTCAGTAGTAGTAGTCACAGTGGTACATATACACTGACACCCCAGCCTTGTCCTACTGTTCAGTAGTAGTAGTCATAGAGGTACATATACACTGACACCCCAGCCTTGTCCCACTGTTCAGTAGTAGTCACAGTGGTACATATACACTGACACCCCAGCCTTGTCCTACTGTTCAGTAGTAGTCACAGTGGTACATATACACTGACACCCCAGCCTTGTCCCACTGTTCAGTAGCAGTAGTCACAGAGGTACATATACACTGACACCCCAGCCTTGTCCCACTGTTCAGTAGTAGTCACACAGGTACATATACACTGACACCCCAGCCTTGTCCCACTGTTCAGTAGTAGTCACAGAGGTACATATACACTGACACCCCAACCTTGTCCTACTGTTCAGTAGTAGTCACAGAGGTACATATACACTGACACCCCAGCCTTGTCCCACTGTTCAGTAGTAGTCACAGAGGAACATATACACTGACACCCCAGCCTTGTCCCACTGTTCTGTAGTAGTCACAGAGGAACATATACACTGACACCCCACCTTATCCAACTGTTCAATAGCAGTAGTCACAGAGGAACATATACACTGACACCCCAGCCTTGTCCCACTGTTCAGTAGTAGTCACAGTGGTACATATACACTGACACCCCAGCCTTGTCCCACTGTTCAGTAGTAGTAGTCACAGTGGTACATATACACTGTCACCCCAGCCTTGTCCCACTGTTCAGTAGTAGTAGTCACAGTGGTACATATACACTGACATCCCAGCCTTGTCCTACTGTTCAGTAGTAGTCACAGTGGTACATATACACTGACACCCCAGCCTTGTCCTACTGTTCAGTAGTAGTCACAGAGGTACATATACACTGACACCCCAGCCTTGTCCTACTGTTCAGTAGTAGTCACAGAGGTACATATACACTGACACCCCAGCCTTGTCCTACTGTTCAGTAGTAGTCACAGTGGTACATATACACTGACACCCCAGCCTTGTCCTACTGTTCAGTAGTAGTAGTCACAGAGGTACATATACACTGACACCCCAGCCTTGTCCTACTGTTCAGTAGTAGTAGTCACAGAGGTACATATACACTGACACCCCAGCCTTGTCCTACTGTTCAGTAGTAGTAGTCACAGAGGTACATATACACTGACACCCCAGCCTTGTCCCACTGTTCAATAGCAGTTACAGTGGTACATATACACTGACACCCCAACCTTGTCCTACTGTTCAATAGCAGTTACAGTGGTACATATACACTAACACTTGTGAGGCATGATGAGAGTTCTAGCTCACAAAAGCTGGAGAGCCAACATTTGCCTAACCTTGTCCTAAGTGATCTAATATGTGCTGGAATCTCTCTGAGTTTACCCAAGAGACTCTGGTGTTTCCCGCTCTCCAGGACACCAGACAATTCCTGATTCGCTGCCCTCTCCCTGCTACTTTACAACTACTTCACTCTGAGCCCACCCACTCTTGTGCACCACCCTGCCTAACCTTCATCCACTTATCTTTGGCCCTGCCCCCCACACAAAGCTAATGCAACCAGTTATCACAGCTGACCCCATGGAGGGAGAGATAATCCAGGGTCACTGTCCCACAAATGTACGAACGACTTTGTAATTGCTCCTTACATACTGTAGTAAGATAGTAACATAGTAATTTCGGTTGAAAAAAAACTTGCGTCCATCCAGTTCAACCCTTTTCCTATTCCTGTTTACCATCGTTGATCCAAAAGAAGGCACAAAAAACCCTCAATACAGCAATTTCAAATTCTGTCTTGAGTGGGGGGAAAAAAATTCCTTCTTGATTCCAAATGGCAATCAGATTTCACCTTTGCATCAGTGAAGTTAGGGTTGATTTTCAGCCAAATCATGCTAGATTAATGACCTGGTATAATTTTTTCTTACCTGGTATTACATAAGACATCATTTTAATACACTATAACCGTAAATGATCTATTGGAGTCTGCTAGTCTCATGTAATGGTGCATCACACACACACACACACATGTGAATGAACATACACACACGCACCAATTTGGGGAGTAATACATTCTGACAAGCAAGAATGAGGTGACCTGTGGCACGATGCAAGAAACGTTTGCATTGGATAAAGGCATTTTTGTGCGCAGATAGATTTTGCGCATGTTCTAATCCAGGAAGCTAAATACCGAACGCTTCTTGAATCGCTCATAAAAAAAATCCATTTTACGACAACACTACACAGACGTATAAATTAATTCGCAATAGCAGTTCTTGCATTTGGCGCATTCGCTATTCCACTCACACAGATTCATTAATCTTAGCCACGCCCACAAAAAAGTAAATATACGCAGCTGTTCGCTAAACTTGAACTTTCATGCGCAATTCAACAAAATCATGCGCAAACCTATTCCCTAGTGGTTTTCACAAGGGAAATAGCGATTGCACACGTTTCCTGCATCGCGCCACTGGTATCTTACTTGGAAAATCATCCTTGAGTGACGTACTGTATATTTAAAAGCCAAATGTTTTTTCCACCAGAGGGACACATCAAGAAAATGCAGAGTATTAAAAGTCTACAAACAAAAGTATGACCCAATGAAACCTGATGAAGGAAATATGATCGTCTCCCATAATACTGAGTTCTTCGTATTCTGCACTCAGATAAGTGGGCTGTCACCTATTTTTGACATTCCATCTCTTTTTTGCTGCTGATATAATTACTATAATTTCAAGGTACTTTACCTGATAATTTTTTCAGCCGAACACATTCTTTAAAGGAATATTATCCTTTATTTTGACTTTAGTTTGGAAATAATTTTATGTTCCTGACAGCAAGCATCATGTATTTCAGTTAGCAACATTTTTCTGGATAATAGACAAAGCAGTATGCATTACAGTCTCTCTGAGTCCTCTGTGTGCTATCTTGTTTATATTATATCTTTTACATTTTGTCTCGAGAGCTGTTTTCATGTTCCACATCTGAAAGCTCTCTGTAGACAGATCTAGGTATCTCCCTCTCAAGGACATAAAAGTGTATAAAAATATGTGAAACAAAATAAATACCTATATTAAAAGTATTGGTAGTTTGTTTCTATATATTAAAGCGGAACTTTCATCCGCTAAAAAAGTCGCCGTGCTATAGTTAAGCAGGTAGCGACTAGCTTCTGAATATATATTTTACCTGTCAAAAGTAGCCCGGTCTAAAGAAATCCATCACTGAAGGAGACTGGAACACAGGCTACCAGGGGAGGGCTGGCAACATAGAGCCCAGGGGGCAAATAAAATCAAGTGGCCCTATCTACTATAGTCTGAGCCCACTGTCCCAGCCCACGCCCTTTTGTTAATTTTTAAATTGTCATTAATGTTGTGAAGTAAGGCAAGTGATAGCACTTAGCTGACAATTGAAGTGGAGCTACACTAGTGATCCTACAGAGCTTACAATTTAAGTAAAGCTACACTAATGATACCATAGAGCTTACAAGGGAAATGGGTTATGCTACTAGTGTAGGTCCATTTGGATTATGGCTTTGTGGTATCATTTGTGTAGCTTCATTTCAATTTTAAGCTCTGTGGTATTACTAATGTAGCTCCATTTACAGCAGCAAGTGGGAGATTGAGTGAGGCAGTGTCCCACTGGCCCAGACATATGACCGGCCCAGGGGGCAATTGCCCCCCTGCCCCCCAGGCCAGCTCTCCCCTGCAGGCTACAGCGCAGACATCTTGTCTGCACGCCTGCGCTGTTAGTCCCGGTCTCCACTGTGTAGACTGCAGTGCACCATATGGCGCAGACAGGTGTGCAGACTGCACTAACCCGGCCATCAGTCTCCTTCAGTGATGGGTTTCTTTACATCGGGCTACCTTTGAAAGGTAAAATATATATTCAGAAGCTAGTCGTTACCCGCTTAATTATAGCAGGGCGACTTTATAGCGGATGAAAGTTCTGCTTTAAGCAGTTGCATACTATGTAAAGTCAAAATAAAGGCTTACTATTCCTTTAAATTCTACCCAACTAGAGCCACCTCTAAGATCATTTTACTTCATGTGCATAACCGCTATTCATCAGGGACCAGTTTTTTTTTATTAAATTAACCAATTAAATTATATTATTTACAGAGGTAATCCAAGAAACCAAATTGCATAAATCACCGATTGCAAAACCTGTCCTTGCCCCCACCACCCCACAGATATTGCAGGTTTCAGGATCCCCTCACATGGACACAGGCTGATCAACCAGTGTCTAATTCTTATTGAAGGATCTGCTTGTGTTAATGATATCCCTTTGAGGACATCTGAAATCCTGTGCTGTTGGGTAGTTTTGAGGATAGATTTGGGAAGCTCTGCTGTAAGTACAGATCTGGGGAGGGGGGGTAGTAAGACCTTTCTGTGTTCTCACTGCGAATCCTGCTTAGTAAAGTGAAACGAACACTTTATAATCACTTGAATGATTTTGAAAGGGGGTTTCAGAATCTTCTATATTTATGTTAGCCATTCTTTATTTAAACCTTTGAACGCCAAAGCATTGTGTACCCCTCTGTCATTACAACAGTTAAAACTATAGTTTATGAGATATTTAGCTTAATTTATTTTTCGTTTTATGCAAATTAGGCAGTACTTCCTGGTAGGAAATGGCAGTTGGGAGGGAGAGTGGCATGTTAGTGTGTACATTTTAGCCAGTCCTATACAACACTCAATGCATTATATGGTTTGCAAGAGCATAACCACATGTGACATAAGTTTAAAACTGACGTCTCTACCAGGTGGAAATGTACATTGGACATGCAAGATCATTTGTATGAGCAGAACAAGGTCATTAGTGACTATACAATGCTTTGCTGGAAGGTTTTGGATGGGGGGTCTTTGTCACCTGGTCAATAACATCTAAAGTGTGACTTATGTGAGCTTCCGAAGCTTTTTGAAGAAACCACGTTGCTGGTTAGCTGTGCCGATGTAGGAACCAGTGAGATAGTTCCACTATTTATTACAGAAATACTGTAAAGACTGTCTAATGATTCTCATTAACAACATCACAAACATGAACCAGCTGGAGAATGAAATGTTATCAATGCTTTCAGCAGAATCCTTGCATAGTCTCCATTAACAGAAGTAAGGGATATCTGCATTGCTGGACCCCCACTTTAACAAAGGTAAACCTTAAAGGGATAGTAATGGTTGCTTTTAAAGGGATAGTAATACTTAAAATGTAAAAAAAAAATAAGTTGTAGGGTTTATCCCCCTGAGTAAAACAAGAGCACCTCCACTGCTGTAAGGTGTTTTATTCAAATGTTATTATAGCTCAAAGCTGATTTTTTAGGTGCAATATCACAGTGGCCTGAAATTGTACAGTGGCGCTGTTGCTACACCATCCTATGGAGATTTATGGTCTATGGACCAGAGCTGTCCATAGGATGGTGTAACAACAGCGCCACTGTACAATTTCAGGCCACTGTGATATTGCACCTAAAAAATTAAACTTTGAGCTGTAATAACTTTTGAATAAAACACCTTTCAGCAGTGACAGTACCCTTTTTTACTCAGGGGGATAAACACTACAATATATATTTTTTTACATATTAAGTATTACTATCCCCTTAACAACATTTAATATTGTAGATATTAAAAAAATAAATGAATTGATGTAAGTCCGGTCTCTCAAACATGTATAGTTTAAAGGGATAGTAATGTTTCATAATAAAAACAGCTCTAATTAATCATCATAGTATTTGAACTTTGGAGAGTGTTATTTCAATTCTGTCAGAGTTGTAGTTCCAGAGTAATTGAATGACAAACTGTCCCCCTCCCGCCCCTTTTACTGATGTCACACTGTTCAGTCTGGGCAGAAGGGAGGTGCCCAGGTAGACTGCAGAGAGGGACAATCTTCAATTAAGATAAGGGAAAAACCTGAAAAGCTTGTCAAGGGGGGCAGGGATTTCATTGCTTTCATAGGAATAAGAGTGTCCCCTTCTGTTATCTGTCTGGTCTGTGGACTGCATTCCACATCTGAGAAGAGATTGTTTACAGTAGGTAAAAGGGGCGGGAAGGGAAACGTTGCTTGTGAACATCTCATAAACCATAAAGGTTTGAGAGATAAGACTTATATCATTCTTCATGTTTTTTTAATGCCTACAAAATAAAATAAAGTTAAAACGAAGTATTACTATCCCTTTAAGAGATACAAGCTTATAAAGTTCCCCCCTCCTGCCCCTTTCACAGACGTCAGCGCTCTAGCTGAGAGCATGAGATCCTGATCCCAGGACTGGCCGGCAGTTCTGCAGCAGAGCCAATATAGTGCTGTCTAGAAAGAAATACTTCATTGGAACGGTCTACAAAGTGTGCCTGCAAACCAGGCACACTTTGTAGACCGTTCCAATGAAATATTTCTTTCTAGATAGCGCTGTTTCGATGCTGTTGAAGAACTGCCTGCTGATCAAATGACCAGAATCACATGCTGTCAGCTGGAGCGCTGATGTCTGTGAAAGGGGCGGAAGGGGGGAACGTTATAAGAGTATAGTTCTCAAACTATACATTTTTGAGAGACCGGACTTACATTAATTCATTTTTTTTAATATATACAATATTAAACGTTAAAAGCAAACATTACTAGCCCTTTAAACATACCATTTCTGAATTTATGCCATGGTATGAGCAGCAGCACGCCGAGGAACTGGATACTGTCAAAGCATATAAAGAAAACCCTACAGATGGACTGGAAGATTGCATTGTGGAGATGAGAGAGATATTAATTGGAGATGTTTCTATCATCCAAAGGGTTAAAGTAATACCTGTTCGACCACTTCCACGGTTAACTAACTTAACCCCTTAAGGACCCATGACGGTCCTGGACCTTCATGGAATTCCGGGCTTCCCGCTCGGCTGCACTCCGTTCGGGGAGTCCGAATTTGGAATCGGAAAAAAAAAAAATGGTCCCTGGTCCTTAAGTGACTGCACCGTGCGTGCACGGCCAGTCCTTAAGGGGTTAAACAGTATGTGTGGAACTTGAATAGCTGACTCCTAATAGAGTGTGACATTGAACAAGGGTGATTTGGCATTTGCTCATCAGAATACAAAATCACACAGAGGCTAATTATACCAGGATTTAAATTGTAGCTGTAACTAGATACTACAGACACCACTTATCCTACTGTATCACATTTATCAAGCTGCCCATTCTAATTATTGTCCTGGCATCTCACCGTGGTCTGGGTGTGATTCCAGTGGAGGGGCTGACAACACTGACCTTGGAATCTCCAAAAAACAGCTATGGTACTTTTGAACAGCTTTCAAAATCTCCTCTATGTTCTGTTGGCAATTATTAATTAGAAAACTAGATTTGAAATTATTTAGATTTATAGATTATGCTAACAGTGCAGACAGTTCCTATCTGAGCCACACTTTAATACATCCTCTAATTTACTGACACTATTGCTAGAAGAGCTGGGCAATGTATTGTTGAGCAGTGTCAGTGAATGAGGAAGTTAACTGTGATGAAAATCTTTTGCTGGAATAAAACTCTATCATGAGTTCTTCTGCTGCTAACAAAAGATCCTCATGGTCAGGCTGAAGTCAGGAACATATAACCGCAGATTACTGGTAGACCAGCAAGACAAGTGCTTTAAAGGGGAACTACCACCCCACATAATGTTTCCCGCAAAGAATTAACCATCTGGCGACTAGCTGATCAATAGTATGTTAGCCGCCCGAATAATGACCTCCATACAGAGAATCCCTACTGCCCCCAGAGACTGACGGCTAGGAAACAGTGCAGACATCTTTACACAGAGACATCTGCGCACCTGCGTTGTCAGTCCCAGTCTGCTCTAAGAGGCGTTGCTTGGTACTTTAAGGTACTGGAAGGGACTGACGACGCAGGCTTCTAAAGCACTGTTTCCTGGCCGTCATTCTCAGGAGCAGTAGGAATTCTCTATAAGGAGGTAATTATTCTGGCAACTAGTACTATTGAGCAGCAAGTCACCACATGGGTAATTCTTTGGGGGAAACTTTATGTGGGGTGGTAGTTTCCCTTTAACTGTTGTGAAGGCAGGGATGCAGTACCCCTGCCAAGCTCCCACCCCTTGTAATATTGACAAGACTTGTATGAAGGAGAGAGAACAGACTTTTATTAGTGGTGAACAGGGATTTTTATACACGCCAGCTGTTGCATTTGTGAACATAGATAAATTATGGTTTGGGACTCTGTTGACACAATTGTACAATCATAGGAAGTCCTGGGGGTCCAATCAAGGAATGTGTTTTAGTCTCCAATCAGAGTCCTCCCTTTCTAAGCCATGCTGAAGTTGTTTAGCCAGGCAAAGTAACTGAGAGAGAACTGATCTCACAGCATGAGCCAATTAGCATTACAGCTGCTACATAGTCCTGGGGGGCATATCCACCACAATAATTTAGGGCTAAGACGGGAAGTGCCTTCACAGCATGCCTTAATTAGCATAATATATAAATCAACATAACAATTATTTTTCAAACAAAAAGTGGCTAATACATCAAATAGAAGATTTTGAAATCTCTTCCCAAATCTCCATTTATTAGGCAACAAGGTCCCATTAAAAGTATACCTGTGAAATCAATGGATCTGCCCCAGTGTTAAGTTAATTTCCAGATAACCAGGAATGAAGGTCAACTATGTAGGCTTGTGAGTTTGTTATCAGCCCCAACCATTTCTGGCCCTGTTCTGCCAACTTTTGTTTCCAACCAATTTGTAGGGCTAATTTGACCTTCTCTCCTCTCAGTACTTCTTATCCCTGATTAAGCACCAACCACACAAATTCTCTTATTTGGACACGCCCACCTCCAGCATTTCTTGATACTCTTGGAGCTGGGGACAAGAAGGTTCCCATGTATAATGAATAAAAGCTATTTTGAGCTCACCATGAACCTGTATATTTTTTATGTATTTGGGAGGTTTTTGTTCCTCCTCTCTTGGTTTTAGCTCCCTAATCAGGTGATAGGTGAATTAGGGAAGGTATCAATACCTCCCTAATGTCCCCTCACAAGGATTTTGTTCACATTGAAGATAAGGAGGTATCACTGCTTTTTAATTGCATTATACTAAATACATGTCGGCAGATTGGAGGCAGATTAGGACTTACCTAAATCTTGATGCCTTGATGGAGCAGACAGGCTATTCATGTTTTTGGCCTAAAAACACGTAACTAAGCCCCCACTGTTTATTATTTATAGTAGGTCACAGGTCATTTATTTGTAAAGGTCAGGATACGATGTTTAGGTTCTCGTGTATGTTTAAAAGAATATGGAATAACAACAAAAAGACATAGACACCAGCGGGAGAACATTTTTTGCAAAAATGGACAATGTCAGGGACATCAAAGAGATAGTAATGTTTCATAATAAAAGCAGCTGTAATTAATCATCATAGTATTTGGACTTTGGAGAGTGTTATTTCTATTCTGTCAGAGTTGTAGTTCAAGAGTAATTCAATGACAAAGTATCCCCCTCCCTCCCCTTTTACTGATGCAACACTGTTCAGCCAGATCAGAAGGGAGGTGCCCAGGTAGACTGCAGAGAGGGACAATCTTCAATTAAGATAAGGGAAAACCCTGAAAAACTTGTCAAGGGGGCAGGGCTTTCATTGTTCTCATAGGAAGAAGATTGTCCCCTACCTTTATCTGTCTGGTCTATGGACTGGATTCCACATCTGAGAAGAGATGGCTTACACTAGGTAAAAGGGGCAGGAGGGGAAGCTTTGCTTGTGAATATCTCTCAAACCATAAAGATTTGAGAGATAAGACTTATATCGTTCTTCATGTTTTTTTAATGCCTACAAAATAAAATAAAGATAAAACGAAGTATTACTATCCCTTTAAATTGACTGTACTGATGGGACTGTTTAACACTCAGAGGGACAGAAAAATATGAGAGATTAAATTATTGCTCCAGTTTAATGCTTTAAATAATGGTCATAACAGAGACAGTGAATTTCTGTCACATTATCACATTGCGGATTAACCCTTACAACAGTCCCACTGGGACTGTAAATACCTTTGACTCCTCAATTTACATCTCACACCTCTGCCATTGACTGATCAAAGAACCTGGGTCTGGACTGACCTTTCTTATCTGATTTCCATTCTAAACAATGCAATGTGTACCTGTATTTAAGAGAGATCTGTATAATATGTATAAGGAAGAGACCTAACAGGTCTTGAAAGCTTGCATCCTAAATCTGCTTAGTTAGCCAATAAAGGTATCAAAACTTGACTATATTTAAGGAGGATGAGTGCATATTAGGCACCTCTAAGCTGTTGGCTCCTCTATCTCGATGCTATACTGGCCTGGGACTGGGAGATGAAGCAGTATGCTTGAGAGGTAATGGCTATGGGAGGGAATCTAGGGGGTATAATGTGGCTTCCTTTATCCTTATGTAACACCACTTTTGGCTCTATACGGCAATCCAGGTGATTGATTTCAAATGGTCTACAATATCCCCTAAGGAGTAAGCTGCTATAATAGCCCCTCGATTCACCTTCTTACTATCCCATACCCTTTAATATATGTGTGAAATCTGCGTTAGATGCGGACCGGGGGCGTGCTGCCGGCGGATCCGGGACACTCTGAATAGACTATTCCTTAATCTGCTGAGATTCCCTCACCATATATCAGTGAGGAGGTTGATTATGAAGGAGTTGGGAACAGAGTACGAAGGTAGGAAGGTTGGTTGCTATTGGGGTAGCTCTGGAGCGAAGGAGAATGATTGGATTGGGTATCTTAGTCTGTTGGGTGGTCTGGGGACGGCTGGAGCTCGCCCCCGGCATGCCTCCGCTCTGATGCCTGTTAGTAATTTACCTCTGGATTATATTCTTTATTGCAATATGTTTCATGACACTATTGTCCCTATTTATGCCATTATGCTTTATAGGCCTCAGTTACCTTTACCTTTGGTTTTACTCCTTAGGATGTTATGTGGTATCTAATATAATTTGTTACCAGCATTGCACTCTAACAGTTCAAGTTATCCTGCATAACTTAAACTTTGACATTCACCTCGCCCAAACTTATGTCTATATAGTGATCTTATCTTAGCTCTAGTGCTTTGGGTGATTTGATAACTCTCCACTTGCTCTTGCGAGATCAAATGAATAGACCAAACTGTCCCTTCCCAATGATCATAGCCCTACAGACTACACACTTCCGTCTAGACTGTTTCGTGGAACATCTACCCTCCACCACCCATGCTAAACTCTGACTCTCATTGGATTTCTCTCTACACCCGCACGACTTCCTGTCACTCTACCCTCTCACTGACTTCAATCGTGGTAACTGCATTTTCTCAGTGGGTTTTTCTACTCTCGACACTGCTTAGATGCTTTTCTGCTCCTAATCCCCATTCCTCCTCCGCCTTCTCTTACCCCTTTTCACCCCAATTTCCTCACTCCTCTTACCGGGGGGTTGTGGAGCTGGACCCATTTAGCATAGCTGCTGCAAACTACCTACTATGTATAATTTGAAGGTAATGACTCTTAACGCTAAGGGACTGAATACACCAGAAAAAAGATCTCACTTGATAAGGGATTGTAAAAGACTCAAAGCTGACATAGTCTTTCTGCAAGAAACCCATTTTAGGTCCTCTTCTCACCCTCAATTAACTTCACGTCAATATCCGAACTCTTATTTCTCCTCAGCTACGGTTAATCAGAGAGGAGTGGGTACCCTAATACATTCCAGACTACCATGGGTCCTTTTGGATAGGTTAGCAGATGACGAAGGTAGATTCATTTTTCTTAAGGGGCTGATACATAATAAACCATTCACTCTGGCCAATATATATGCACCTAATAAATCCCAGTTGACATTTCTACAGACTGTCCTCCCTAAATTGGATTCCTGGGCTGAAGGCCATATTATATGGGGAGGCGACTTTAATATGGTTATGCATCCCGCGTTTGATACATCTTCAGGAAGCTCTCCCTTTAAGACCTCACATCTCTCTAAGCTTCGTCAGCGGATTGCTGAATTGCAACTGATTGATTCTTGGCGATTGCTTCATCCTTCTGATCGCGACTATACCTTTTACTCCACTCCGCACAATTCCTATAGCCATATAGACTACATCTTTATCTCCCAGTTCTTGCTTCAGTTTGTGCAGTCTGTAGACATACACTCAACTGTGTGGTCTGATCACTCAACAGTCCTTCTTTCCATCTCTTTCCCTGAGGTGCCTGTTACACCTAAATCATGGAGGCTCAATGAGTCTCTACTTCAAGATGACTCCATTACTGTATCAATTAGTAGATCGATCCAAGATTATTTTTTGATTAATGACACGGGGGAGCTTGCTCTTTCCTCGGTCTGGGAGGCTCATAAATCTGTCCTACGTGGTCTCTTTATAAAATTTGGCTCCGTTCGAAAGAAAGAACGGGAAAAATCTCTAAATAGACTGCTGGGGAAACTTCAAAATCTCGAAATCTCTCATAAGCAGACGCTTGACAACAATTTGAAAAATGAAATTTTAGGGCTTCGTCTGGAGATCAATCGTCGAATTCGGGAATCCTTTCAAAAAACATACATGTGGCAAAAATATCATAAGTACTTGTCTGACAATAAATGTGGTAAAAGGCTAGCTAATCTCCTGAAAATCAAGCGACGTACGACTCATGTCTCTCATATTCAGAATCCGACAGGTCCTGCTTTCTCTTCTTATCCGCGTATAGCTAATGCTTTCCGAGACTATTATGAACATCTATATAACATTCCGACTGTAAGCTCAGGACACAGAGCCCAGGCAGAGGTTGTCTCCTACCTCACACAGGCCAAGGTTCCAAGCCTCCCGGATGACATCAGACAAGACCTGGATCAGCCTTTCCAGGAAGATGAGGTCTCCCGAGTCATTCGCCAACTACCTCAGGGCAAGAGTCCAGGACCAGATGGCTTTTCCTCCATGTACTATAAAACATTCAATGCGTTGCTAGTCCCTCATCTGACTAGGGCGTTTAATGTGATCCGGGCTGGAGATTCCTTCCCAACTCAAGCCCTTGAAGCTCACATAGTGGTACTACCCAAACCCCATAAAGATGCCTCCTTATGCTGTAATTACCGTCCGATCTCCTTACTCAACTTAGATGTGAAGATTTTCGCCCGTGTCCTAGCGGAGCGCCTTCGCCCCCATCTGCCTTTTCTTCTCCACCAGAACCAGGGTGGATTTGTTTCGGGCAGGCAGGCTAGCCATAATACATCGGCGCTGATCTCTTTAATACACTCCTCTCTCAAATCCAAAATACCCACTATTCTCCTAGGAACAGATGCAGAGAAAGCGTTTGATAGGGTCAATTGGTGCTATCTTAAAGCTGTCTTGAACAACGCAGGGTTAGGACCCTCTCTTATACAATGCATAATGAGTCTTTATTCCTCCCTGTCAGCAAAGATTCTGGTGAATGGGACATATTCGGATCCATTTTCCATTCGAAATGGGACACGACAGGGATGCCCTCTCTCCCCACTTCTCTTTAACTTGTCTTTGGAACCCTTACTGCACTATGTTAGAAATGATCCTTCTATTCAGGGAATCAAGGTAGCTAGATCAGAACACAAACTTCTTGCATTTGCAGACGATGTCCCATTTACTCTGACCAATCCAGCTTCCTCTCTACCGCGGGTGTTGAACGTCTTAGAACAGTACAGTTTGGTGTCGGGAGCGAAGAATAATCTCTCCAAATCTGAAATCTTGAACATTAACTTGTCACCGAAGGAGATGTCTCCGCTGCAGAGTAGTTACCCATTCAAATGGGCAACCTCATATATTACTTACCTGGGTATCAAACTATCTTCGAAGATTTCTGACATCCCTCAACTGAATTTTCTTCCTCTTTTAGATTCAGTTAAATCTGATTTCAGACGATGGAGTCCACTGTACACATCATGGTTAGGGCGAATAAATATTCTAAAGATGATGATCCTCCCTAAAATACTTTATGTTTTCAATACTATTCCCTTACATTTTCCAGGTCATTTGATATCCACTCTACAAGCGGAAGTCGTCGCCTTTATTTGGGCTCGGAAAAAACCTAGACTCCGTAATACTATTTTATCTAGACCTATTGCCCAAGGTGGCTTGGGACTACCAGACTTCCTCAATTATTATAAGGCATCAGCCATCTCCAAGGTGTTCGATTTCTCTATGGCGAACAAGAAATGGTGGATAGACACCATAGATGCGGATATTACACGGCTAGACCCTGTACAACTTTTGTGGTTGCGACGCTCTGATATCCCGATTGAATGTAAAAACCACCCTGTTCTTGGACACATACTGACTATTTGGCATTCTACGGATATTCCCAATCCTCTATCCATTTTCCCTTCGCCTCTTATCTCTATTGTGGGAAACCCAGATTTTCCAGCGGGACTTAAACCAACGATATTTCAGGAGTGGGAACCTTATGGCCTTACAACCTTAGGGAGCCTTCTTTTGTTGCAACAACCCCTTACTAGAGAGGAACTCCAGTCACATCTGGGACAATGTAGGATACCTTGGTGGGCTTTTTTTCAACTTCGCCACTGGTTACGGAATCACTTAAACTGTGGAGTGACCATGAGAGCTCTCACTAAGTTCGAAAATATCTTAGCTTCTAGGACCGTAGTGCGACGTCCTCTATCAATTACTTATAACATACTTTCTGATCCCTCTGCCTGCCCTAAACCATACTTTTTGACTTTCTGGGAATATGATTTGTCTCTACCTTCGGACACTCCCATCTGGGATTGGGTATTTTGGGCTAACTTTAAGTATGAACACTCTTCCAGCATTAGGGAACTGAATTACAAATTATACACGAGATGGTATCTAACTCCACTAAAATTGTCTAAGATATACCAATCTGCTTCGCCTATGTGCTGGCGGTGCTCTCTACAAGTGGGTTCACTATATCATATATGGTGGACATGTGTCTGTGTGTCCCCTTATTGGGAAGAAGTTTGTTTAATTATTGCTAGGAAAATGGGGATATCTCTTTCTCTCGACCCTTTGATCTTCCTTTTCTCCTATATTCAACCCTCCTCATTGGTGGTCCCCCAGGTCTCATTGCGGACTCTAGTTCCACTTCTTAACGTGGCGAAAGCTGTAATTCCAAGCCTGTGGAAATCTAAACAGATTCCCTCAGCTCAACTATGGTTGGACAGAGTAGACTCCCTCCTCCGAATGGAGAAATGTTATGCTCTGGATCATAATAATTTGGCTCAGTATAATAGACTTTGGGGTAAATGGATTGCATCTTCATAATACCTTCTCTCAGCTCTATGCTCTTTATAGGAGTAGTTCCAAGGTCCCGTTTCTTCCCTTGGTGTGGGGTGCTGCCTCACATTAGTAGGCAATAACGTTCTTCCTCAAGCTGGACATTTGTAGGCTTGATATTGGGATCCGGCTCCCCTCCCCCCCGGGCTCTCTCTCCCTTCCTAACCTAATCTCTCTCTGCTCCTTGGTGTTTCCTCTTCTCACACCCTCTTCTCTCTACTCCTCTACCCCCACTTGCTCATCTTTACTTACCTTAAAATTCATGCCTCTTTACATAGGTATAGTTCATTAACCACGACTGCTATCTGCTTCGACATTCAGACTCTTTAGACTGACTTTATGGGTAAGACCATACTATTGAAATTAGCCTGGGTCAGCGTTTTGCCCTGTTTATCTACAGTTTTTATCTCGATATCCACTGAATCTTTCTCCCCAATAACTTAAAACTTCTCTAGATAACTCTTTATGTATCTTGCTTTTCGAAATATTGCTCTTAGGCAGTTATAAATTTGGAATGTTGTATGTTCTATATTGCCATATTAGTAATTAAGTTTGTTGGTGGGCTATGCCTATCTTACTGTCTTACGCAATGTACTATGTACTCTTCTCTGTTTTTGAATGCACTTTGTATGCTATTTCAGATCTTCAATAAACTTTCAAAAAAAAAAAAAACTTGACTATATTTGCATCTTAACACAATTTACTCATACGTACATTTTGAGCTGTGATGCCTTGCAGTGCACTTTTTTCTCGTGCAGTTTTTCTCATGAGTATAATCTCTCCCAGTGCTATACCCCCAGCACAGACCTCCATATCATCTGTTCCTTGTGATCTCTGTGCTGGCTAAGAGCACAGGGTGCCAAGATGTGACATCATATCTTGTCACACAGTATTAGCTGTCAGTACAAGGACTGTGAGGGAGCACTGATCTGGATGTCTGCCTCTCACTCTCACAGGGCCGCCATCAGAAATCATGGTGCCGGGTCAAATTTAACTGACAGCCCAACCCCCACAGGTGTAATGCCTTTCCTACTTTGTTACCCCACCAGCAAATTGAACAGAAATGCAAATAAAATGTTATGATTACATTGCAAATATATAATGTATGGAAAATCATCATTATCCTTAATCAGTAGACATTATCCAATGTTTGACTTTAGCCAAAACAAAGTGATCTCTGAGACTGAAATAATGAATGTTATACTGCTCATCGTGCACTTTGGTCCTAGGGAGGACTGAATCATAAACATAACACTGCCACTAGCATACTTTGGTCCTAGGGGGAACTAACCCATACAACCAACACCTCCTTTAGTATACTTTGTTCCTAGAAAGATTGACCCATAAACATGTCACTGTCATTAATTCACTTTGGGTCTAGAAAAGACTGACCCATTAACATGTCACTGCCATTAGTATACTTTGTTTGTAGGAAGAACTGACCCATAAAATTGTCACTGCCAATAGTGCAGTTTGGTTGTAGGAAGAACTGACCCATAACATAACACTGCAATTAGTACACTCTGGTCCTTGTAAGGACTGACTGATAAACATGTCACAGTCATTAGTGTACTCTGTTCCTTGTAAGAACTGACTAATAAACATGTCACTGTCATTATTACACTCTGATCCTTGTAAGGACTGACTAATAAAAATGTCAGTGTAATTAGTGCACTCTGGTCCTTGTAAAGTCTGACTGACAAACATGTCACTGTCATTAGCACACTCTGGTCCTTATAAGGAATGACTAATAAACATGTCACTGTCATAAGTACACTCTGGTCCTAGGAAGGACTGACTGATAACATGTCACTGTCATTAGTGTACTTTGGTTCTAGGAAGGACTGACCCATAAAGATGTCAAGGTCATTAGTACACTCTGGTCCTAGGAAGGACTGACAGATAAATATCACTGTCATTAGTAGACTCTGGTCATTGTAAGGACCGACAGATAATCGTGGGTATCCTTTTAAAACATTGCACACATAAGAGCGTGCAGCTTAACACCATATTCATCAGATCACCTTTATGAAAAGGGTGACATGAGAATCTCGCCCTGCATGAAAAGTGCGAGATTCTTATGTCGCCGCATCGCTGCTACTTCTGCACACGCTTACCATAAGAAGGCTTTGCCCTACCCATTGCCAAGAGAGCCTGGGAACCTGTGTCACTGCTGCTCCATGCACAAGCTGGACTACAATCCCCATCATCCTCACTCAACGGCCTGCTGAATATGATTGAGGTTGGGGCAAAAAATGTGCATTAGAGACAGTGACTGATAAACATGTCACTGTCACTAATGCACATTTTTTTTGTTGACAGAAGAGTTATGCGTTTGCAGCGAGGCGTGCAGCTGCACTGTGAATACATTCTTCCAGAACGTGCCAGGACAATTACTGATCCTAAACGACTGGACATCCGTGATTGCTGACATGTCATCAGGAGTTAAAGAGGAACTGTGTGCCGCAGTCTGTCAATCTTCGTCTGTTCCTCCCCAAGTATTGACAGGCTGCGGTACAGAGTTGTAACCACAGCTTGTCTGGAATTAAGAAACAGGACCATTTTTAATAATGTAAATTTTTCCACAACATGGCAATAAGGTAAACTTTTATAGGGGTGATAGTTTCCCTTTAGGGGGTTAAAGGAAAACTAACACCAAACGTGAAACAGGATGATATCACTTTAAATATCACATACTTACAGCTAGCACGTGTAAAACTTAAAGGGATAGTAATGTTTCTAAATAAAAGCAGCTCCAATTAATCTTCATAGTATTAGGGACATGGAGAGTGTTATTTCAATACTGGACAAATTAACCCTTCACATACCTTAACTTATTGTCAATTAACGAATTCTTATATATTAATAAGTATTCCACCTTATAAAGTAAACATTTAAGATTGGAATACTTAATTTACATAAAAATTAGCTTAAATCACTAACAGATACAAAGAATCAGTAAACGTATATAGTATCTTTGTATCTGTTAGTGAAGGGTTAATTTGTCCGTTTGAATAGCTACAAAGGAAAAGACAGAATCACCATTAAGGACAGACACTAACAATTATGTTTGATTGTGGTTGTCTGCATTAATTGTGATTGACAAGAATTTGAAATTCAATTCCCGCCAATTGAGGATGAATTTGTGTATATGTATTTATATAAGGACCATTGTTCAGTCGATTATATGCCCCTGAGGAAGTGTTTATTAACACGAAACGCGTTGGGATATTTATGACTTGTTATTTTATTTATGACTTGTCATTTTATTGTTTGTTTAGGGTATTTTATGATTTATATTACTGTTGGTTCATTTAAGTAATTTTCCATTAGTGGAAGTCTCTGGGTGGAATATAATAGACGCTGGTCATTTATGCCACCTTTGGAACACACAGTTTATTTTATGTAATTAAATAAAAATAATTATTTTGAGATTTTGGAATCCCCCCTTTTTAATTTACGGGTCCTGGTCCATTCACCTCCTAACGGGATTACATACAGATACGGGATTCAAGATACTAAGCGGACCGAGTGAGGGCGGTTGAGAAATCCCTCACAAGCCTTTAAAGTCCTGGGATTTGGATTGCGATTTCCCAGGCAGAATCGGCAAAGTGAGTATATCGTACCTGTATAGACGCTGAGGACAGTGGGAACTGAAGTTCATATGAGGCTGAGTGCGGGCAACCTACAACTAACCCGCATATGCGATAAGCTTGTCTGACTGTGTGTCATTCAAGCAATATCGAAGTAGAGTGAGTACATTTTGATACATATAAGACTATTTGAAAAGAAAAGGATTATGGAACAAAGTAACTCCCAGATATAACGGATGAATTATCAAGTATAATTAGAGACTGAGCATATCTTGAGAAAGAATCATTGAAAACATCAGTTTTAAAAATAGAGGATACTAGCAGTTTGGGACGGCGTTGCCCGTCATGTTATGCAGGAAATGTTTCTTTTTTTTTAAATAAATGTTATGATAGTGAATTATAGCGTAGGGTGTACGTGTCAGAAAGGTACACACAGTGATAGACAGAGACACATGCAACACACACATATACACACACATGCACTGACAACACAAACAGTGACACACAGCTGCAAATCAGAACATAAATACATACAGTGTGAGCAGTGTAAGTAACATACCTCCCAACATTTCATATGGCCAAAGAGGGACACTTGTGTTTTCGGTGGTGTTACTGGGGGCGTGGCTGGTGGTGTATTTTAGAGAATTTTTAACCCTTTGAGTGCCAGGGGGTAAGCAATGCATTGCATCCCCTCTGGCATTTAAATGGTTAAGTTACTCTTTCTGTAAGTGAATGATTTAGAAGAAGATGAAAGTATTTTTTTTACACAGACTAATGTAACAGATATATACAGAAGTTTATACCCACATTACTGTGGGTTTTATTGATGTGGAGCAATCTGATACACTGGTATATACACCACACAATGTGATCTCCTAAATAGAGGAGCAGAGGGATTTGGGTGTCAAACAGGGACTGTCCCTCCTATACTGTATAGTGCCAGTCCTTATACACAGACACATGCAGACTGTATACTATACAGCAGAGGTTCTCAGCCCATGCCCTCAGTGGCCACTAACAGGCCAGGACTTAGGAATTTCACTGCTAGAACACAAGTGTGTTGATCAGAGGCTCAGTCATATTGATTAACTCACCTGTGCTCTTAAAAGGAAATTCTAAAATCCTGGCCTGTTAATAGCCACTGAGGGCACAGATTGAGAACCACTGCTATACAGTGCCAGACCATTGTAGAGAATTTTTAACCCTTTGAGTGCCAGGGGGTAAGCAATGCATTGCATCTCCTCTGGCACTGAAATGGTTAAGTTACTCTTTCTGTAAGTGAATGATTTAGAAGAAGATGAAAGTATTTTTTTACACAGACTAATTTAACAGATATATACAGAAGTTTATACCCACATTACCGTGGGTTTTACTGATGTGGAGCAATCTGATACACTTGTACATTAGGCTGACCAGACCTCACCTTTAACCAGTGACACATATGAAAAATGCATACTGCAGGGCTGCTTTGATTTTGGTGCACTCCTGAAATATGCTTATTTCCTATGTGTCCCCGGTTAAAGGTGAGGTCTGGTCAGCCTACTGTATATACACCACACCGTGTGATTTCCTAAATAGAGGAGCAGAAGGATTTGGGTGTCAAACAGGGACTGTCCCTCCTATACTGTATAGTGCCAGTCCTTATACACAGACTGTATACTATACAATGCCAGACCATATATAAATAGTTTGTCATACATGCTATACAGTGAGCTATGTACAGCATGGAGATGATTGCAGGAACTGGCACCTCTACTTACAGACAGACTGACAAACAACCTGCTCTCTTTCTCTCTCTTTGTGCAATATATAAATACAGTCACATCCATGTCTCTGCCATTTACCAGCTCAGCTGAAGCCTTGCTCTGCACTGCCTGATCACCTCTCTGCCGTTGTTTCCACTTTCTCAGCAAGCCAGTATCCTCCTGCTGATTGTTTAGAAATCAGCTCACTTGTAGTAATTAGCAGAGCTGTGTAGGCTCAAAGACAGGGAATGAAGAAGCTGCATAATACAGATTGGACCATGGCCTTCCAGCTGTAGCTTGAACATTGTTCCCATCATCCTCAGCGTGCGTGTGTGTATATGTGTGTATGTGTCTGCTAGTGTGTGTGTGTGGGAGGGCATGTGCATGTGTCTGTGGTGTAGGAGTGTGTGGCAGCCATTTTTTTTTCAGCCTTAGATAGTGGTGGGCGGGCTGGATAGTGGGGGCAGGCCAAAAATCACACTCCCACAGAATCACCCAATGGCAGCAGTAATCCTTTTTACTGCCGCCCCTGGGTGTGTTTTGCCAGGCACAAAGTCTTCTTTTATATATATAGATTTGGACTTTCTATTTATTTATCTTATTTACTCTGTATCGTACAGATTACGCTATGTTAATATTTCTTTTCTATGTCTGAATTTAATCGATATCCTGAATAATTGGAACTGTGATCTCTAGGGATTGATACGATATTCAAAGTGCAAGAAATTATACGTGAGTGGAATTTTGTTTTATATTTGTTTTATATCAATTTATATTGTGAATGTATTATACTGTTGGGGATAATTGATCGTATTCCAACAAGTTAATACGTTTTTGTATTATATTGTTTAAAATAACTGACTACAATTCAATAAGTGAATTAGTCTATATTTCATTATAATTTTTATACATATCTCTAATACTGGAATATATTTATGCACACTGGAGCGCTGGGGTTAAACAATCACCTCTGCATTCTCATCTTTCCAACAATGGTTAACATAAAGGGGTTAAAATCAGGTGATTAGGCATTATGTGCGGTTCAAGAATCAGACCTTGTGAGTCCCACCCAGCATTAATCTCCTATCTGTCAGGATAGGCGACCACAACTTTCCCTTTACCACCTCAGTCCGGAGTTCTGTGAACTTCTGTGTTGAGGACCTTAAAGACCTACAAGTGCCATAATTGACATGAGTGGGCCTTGAAGATCCTCCTACTCAGGGCCTGGACATTCACAGAATACCCGGTTGAGTAGACGGAAGTATGGGAAGGTGACGATCGCCTCTTCACTCCCCAGTGTGTTGACATGGATTGTCCCTGGTGCTCTAGTGTGAAAAAGGAACTTATGACATCATCGCACACAATGTCAGTAGGCCCTGCCAGATCCACTGTCTGAGTTGAAGACATCCCTCACCAGAAGTCCTGTAAATAACTCAATGTTCACATCACAGGCCAGCAGGATGCCTCTTGCTGCCGAGGTCATCATGGGCACATACTTAGCAGGATTTTAATTGTCTGCTATGGATGTTGTCCATAACATGCTTAAATGGATAGTAATGGATGGAAATAGATGTAGCTCCAATTAATGCTCCTATATTATGGTTCATGTAGCTCTGTATATAAGTTGTGTGTGACTTGTAGTTCAAAAGTAAATCAATTTTAAAGTATTCCCCTCCCGTCCCTTTTACCTACAGACAGGGTGCAGCGAGACTCTTCAGTGAGTAATAAAAATCCTGCCCTCCTTCCTCAAGGTGAGCAGGGTTTTCCTTATGATTACAGCGAGAAGATTGTCTCCCACTGTGAGCCGACCGGTCAAACGACCTGATTCCACATCATCGGGAAGGTGCATCAAAGAGATAAAAGGGGCAGGAAGGGTATACTTTAAAATGTATTTACTTTTGAACTACAAGTCACACACAACTTATATACACCGCTACATGAACCATAATATAGGAGCATTAATCGGAGCCAGATTTATTTTCATCTATTACTATCCCTTTAACAGCCAAGTTGTTAATGGTTTACAGCTTCTGGCCTAGATTGCATTGCAGTTGGTAAGTGCTTTGACTGGTTTTAGCTTACAGATTCCAACTAATGTCTAGAGAGAATGTTGTAATTAAAAAAAATAAAATAAATAAAACCCTTGATAAATTTATCAGCTGAGTGTATTTCATGCCTTTATTGGTTTCCGAAGCTCTTAGTGAGTAGGTGAGGAATTCCAAAACTGGACATGCAGTCACCTCCTTAACACCTAAAGGACTAGGATCTCCTAACCAATCTGACTGGGAGGTCAAGAGAGGCGACACAGGGGAGTAGCAGGGTTTCCCTCCATCCACCCAACCAGAAGAACTGGGTAGGATCAGGCAACGCCTCCCACATCGAGGTGAAAGTCTTTCCCTGTCCTGCTCACTCACACTAAGTAGTTTGGGTAGTATGAAAGTGGGGAGAGCTGTTGCACCCCTGCATCAACTCTATTGATCTCCCAGCCTGAATCGACTTGGAGATCAAGAATTAAAAAAGTAAAGACATAAAAGCACATAAGGATTAACTGCTAAGGGGGCGAATCTGTCCTATTAATTCTAGTTAAATATAAAAACCTCTGGGTCAGATTAGGAAAGTTACAAGAGATGCTGATATATATATATAAATACAAACTGTAGTAATTTTGGGGCAAATCAGCTGCACCATTGATGTCAAATAGAATTTTCCAATATGCCCACTGAATTAAATTAGACTTTTTAACCTCTTCAATGGTACAGAGGTCTCCCAAGCATTGTGGCAAAAAAAGGCCAGGCCTCATTCACGAGTGGGGGCATGGATTAACATAATATCCCAAAGGTGTGCAGGGAGTGGGAGGAACTGGGTGGGAAAGGAACAGTAGAGGGCAGAGTTTCAGAGGAAACTCCCCACATCCAGAGAATCAGCCTCTGTACCCGGAGACCCGGTAATGCACTGTGAAAACTGGAGTCTCCGGGGCAAATACACAGAGTTCCCAGTTCTGATCAAGTCACATTGGAGGAAATAGTGGGGGAGATTCACTAAGCGCTGATAAAGAGGTGATAAAGTGGAGATGACTTCTCCAGTTATATCACTTCTCCAGTTCCTATGTTATTCTATGGAGACAATGCACTAAGATCTTTAAAGTTGAAGGAGTCTTAGTGAATAGGCTCCATAGAATAACATAGGAATTGGAGAAGTGATAAACTGGAGAAGTTATCGCCACTTTATCACCTCTTTATCACACCTTACTGCATCTCCCCCTAAGGGTAGGTGGTAAACATGCTACTCTTTAAGGAACAGTAACAACTAAATGGGATATTGCAATCTAGTTGTAGAGTTCAGGCCTAAGGTTTTTTCCTAAATCTTCTCCCATAGAAGAATACAGTGGCGTAACAATAGGGGTCGCACCTGCGACCGGGCCTGTCACTCCAGGGGCCCGGCCGCCCCCCGCGACCCCCTCGCCTGCAGCAACTCCCACTACTGCCGCCGGTTCTAGTAATACAGAGCGCTGGGAGATGACATAATCTCCTAGCCTCTGCATTACTAGAGCGGCGCGCGGGAGCTTCAGTTGTAGAGATCTGTGCCGAAGGAGGCACAGATCTGTCAAGCCACACCGCTAGACCACCAGGGACTGGAGGTAGGGGCAATGTGGAGATGAAGGGGGCATTGTGGAAGGGGAAATGTGGAGATGAAGGGGACATTGTGGAGTTGAAGGGGGCATTGTGGAAGGGGCAATTTGGAGATATGGGGGCATTGTGGAGATGGGGGCATTGTGGAGATGAAGGGGCAATTTGGAGATTGGGGGGCAATGTGGTGGTGGCCAATGTGGTTGAGGGGGTCTGGGGCCAATGTGGTCGGGGGGGGCATGGCAATTCTTGCACCAGGGCCCGGTGGCTTCTAGTTACGCCTCTGGAAGAATACTTAGTAAAATGTGATAACTGTCCATTTATAAGTTAATTGATTGAGCTAAATACCCACCCCTCTTCCATACAAAAACACTTATTTTATCTAACAAAATACCAAGACTTGGCATTACGGTAAGTAACACAATGGCATATATAATAATAATAACAATCACTTATCTAACATAAAAAGTTTAATAATTAAAAAGATACACTTAAAAAGGCCAAAGAAATAAAATAATTTAGTCTTGCTCTAAATCATTTATTCAGTTACACAAAGAGATGTCAATAGATCATGAAGTAACCTAAAAATTCTCAGTAATGCCCCGCCCACCAGCATCACAGTGATCCTTTTGACGTGGGGGTATTGTGTGTGTGTGTGTGGGGGGGTGACAGTGATATGACCCATATGGGCATTGCAAACCTCCTACACTGCGTTCTGATTCTGGTACATCGTACCCCTGAGATCAGCACAGTAAGGAATAGCTTAAAGGGATAGTAATACTTAAGTACTAAAAATCCCTATATTAAAGCCCTAGTAAAAAAAACACATTGCCCCCAGTGTCATCTCTCAAACCTTTATGGTTATGAGGTGAACGCTTCTAAAGTTTCCCTCTCCCTCTCCTTCCCCCTTCCCCGTAGTCAGCATTTTAGCTGACTGCAGGGAACAGAGTCGTACGACTTTCAGGCGGCTCTCCAGCACGGCCTGATCGCGTTAACTAAAAAAAAAACTTTCACTGAAATGGTCTTCTACGTATGCTTGGTTTGCAAGCACATGTAGAAGACCGTTTTAGTGAAAGTTTTCTTTTAATTAACTGCTGCACAGCCACCTGATGATCTATGACCGTATTTCCCTTCAGTCAGCTAGAATGGTGACTATGGGGAAGGGGGAGGGAGAGGGCAACTTTAGAAGCGATCATCTCTCAAACCAAAGGTTTGAGGGATGACATTGAGGCAATACGTGTTTTTTTACTAGGGCTTTAATATAGGGATTTGTAATACTTAAGTATTACTATCCTTTTAAGTAATATTGTTCTTTTTTTGCCACACATCGATGTTATCGCCCATGTGAAATCAAGTGTCCACTTACGTGGTCCAGTCACCGCTACCCAGATTAGATGCCAAAACGTTCTTCATTCTCATTGGTTCTGTTTTTGCCCACTTCCAATCCACTTCTCATCCACTATGATACATGATGAGTAAACCCCGCCCCTTTATGATGCGAATTGCATCATTGACATCCCCTGCCCTATAGTATATGTGCCCTCTCTGGGCGTTCAACGAGATGAAGTTCCCAGGTATGCTTATAACCCAGATCCCTTTAAACCTTTCCCAGGGGGGTATGCAACGCATTGAAAAAAAATTAAAAAAGAGAAAAGAATAAATAATTATAGTTTCCCTTTAAATATAGGACACATCATCTTAGCTGTAGACTCTAAACACAACTTTTTTTTTTTTTTCTTTTTTTTTTCTTTTTTTTTAACAAAATATGTCTTTATCCTAACTGACAGCATCCCTTTTCAACCATTGGCTATAAATGTCTGCCCATCTTCTGCAATAACTTAGCAACATCTGCTGCAGCCATTAATGAGATTTTTCATTTAATGGCCCCAGGCTTGTGTGCTAGCTGCAACTGATTAACAGCAATTTCCTCCTCTAACTGGAGAGTTAAGTGAAGTCAGAACTGTGATGTCCCAGAATTCCCCACAACAGTAAGGTAAACATATACAGGAAGCGTTGTTTACATTGAATCAACCTCTTCAATTGTACTTAACCCCTTGGGTGTCTCCAACACATGTCCATAAATGTCTAATTTCCCTTTTATAATCTTACCTAAGGTTGAACAGGTATCCCTAACGCTTTTGAGTGCCAGAGAGGCACTCAGACGGTTAAATGCTGGATGTTTATGTTGCACTGATTACTGTGCAGTTATGCTGCATGACATTTTTATAAGCATCCTGCAGATAAAGCGCTCAAAGGGTTTTGAACCAAATCTCAGAGTTCCGTGGAGAAGAATCAGTTCTAAAGGTGAAAGAGACCAGTGTATCCTATGACCTGCACCAATAAACTGGTTCTTTAGTAATGTGACCAGATTTCCAGTTACAGTAAATGCGGGCTGCTTATCAAATTATCTTTCTGCAGGACTGAATAAGAGCCAGTGCAACCCTTCAGTGTGAGTTTTTCCTTGGCAATCTGAATTATAATGGTGATTTGGTCTTACTAATCCTTAGTATGTAAATTGGTGCGTTACATAACACAAAGACACAGAAAAGTCCTGCTTGTTTTGTTCATGTGCAAGCAATGAAATCGCTAAATTGCAAATAAGATCACCAGATCACATGAAGAAATGCCTGCTACATGTATACGTGGAAAGTATTGCATCCCAGTAATAACGGCCAGGTTATATCCTTCTGAGTTCCAGAGAGGTATCCAGTACATATTTCCTACTGTATTCATTAGCTAGTGCTCTTAGGAGAAATCTAACACCCCAGTGGTATGAGCTGACAATAGGGGGTGCTAGAAGTACAAAACTACAACTACAACTTCTGATTCTTCTTACTTTTTTCCAATCATGACTTGCCTATACTAAAATGGTTATAATGGCTACAGAAGTGAAGAAACAGTAGACAAAGTATACAATTTTGGGAAAAAGATAACCCACTGCATCAAATGAGGGGTCACTTGCCTTTCTACCCCTACTGGTGTGCATAAATGTTTCCAGAAGTTGGCACTAAAATTAAAAAAAAATCATTTATTACATTTCCATCCCTTCAAAAGTACTGAAATCTTTGAAAACTTTGGAATTTGCAGCCATATTAATTAGCTACTGCACTTACCAGAAAAAATATAGCACCCCGGTTGTATGAATTCACATACTGTGAAGTACACCTACCTGTATTTGTGTTTAAACTGCTACCTGTACTAAAATGGTCAGAACTATTAGAGAAATGAAAGAAAGGAATGCAAGGTATATCATTTTGGAAACTAGACATTCACCCACATCAAATGATGGGTAATTTGTCCTTCTACCACTAGGCTTGCATGCACAACTATCTCCAGAATGTGGTGCTATAGGAAAAATGCATTTTTTTTAATTTCCACCACAAAGATTTTATTTATTTATTTATTTTGAAAATGTTTTACCTGGTAGAATACATTGAGATTTCTCTTGTTTTCAAGTATGTCCTGGAGAGTTTACAGCAAAGAGTTGCATATTTGAACAAATACAGATACATAATATATATATATATATATACAGGGGTCAAAATTTCCACTCGCCACTAGCCAATGGCGAGTGAAAATTTAGCCCTGGCGAGTAGAAATTCAGCCCTGGTGGGTATGTTGTGGCAAGTAACTTTTCAGGTCTGGCTAGTAGGAAAGGACTTAAAATTATAAGCCCTGAGATATATATATATATATATATATATATACACACACACACACATACACATATGTATTAATTTCTGTAAATCCACTCAAGCTCCCTTTAATTCATATACTCCTAGGCTGCTCACAATATAATACCTGCACTAAACAATGTATTGTTTGAAATATTTCTATATATGAATTGGAGCACCATTCTTTACATAAATATAATAAATCTGGCAATTTTGAGTTGCATCCAAAGGAATATTTATTAAAAACAAGAGTAAAACCCTCCTATAGGACCCAGGTGTCTATACCTGAAAAATAGATACAATTTGGTAACAGTATTAATGTGTTTATTCTCTGAGAAACAGAATGCCTCCGTGCCTTCGCTATAATGGCACCTTAGCTTTGGCACTTCAGCGTCCCTCCTCCCAGCCTAGACACCCTCTTGATTCTGGTACAATTCGATATTGCAATAACAGAATTGTAAACTAAAATATATAAAGAAATAAAAATAAAAAATACACCCAAAAAATAAAAAATGTGAAGTGAATAATATAAAAAACTTAAAAAAAAATGAAAAATAAGAAATCTGTAACCTAAGTTCACGTTATATATGTTGATCCAAAAATTCCACTGGACAACTTCTCTCTCTGTGGGACCTTCGTCCAGGTTGTCTGGTTTCACCCCAGAAGAAGGAGACCGAGATCTTTGAAACACATAGGGGAAGGAGGAGCCTATAGAGACATGTTGAACAAGATATAGTAGCCAGCGAGAAAAGTGGATGCTAAAGAAAGCCGGGTGAAGCATGGAAGCGGCCGCAGAAAGAGAGAGACCAGGCGGGAGAGGAGTGAAGAGTTAATAGGGCAAGATCTATATAAAATATATTTTTGAAGTTGCCCAGTTATGGAATAGTCTCCATCCCCTGGTAAGAATTGTGGGTAATCTATTGAAAGTACCAGGCTAATAGTGTCTGAAGATATAATATCGTAGATGGATTACTATTGTAAAGTGTCTAGCCTTGAAGAATGGCTAAAATACACTTCTAAGAAATTAAAAAGTGGATACAATCGATACAATTTAATTACATTTATTATAAGTGGTGACTTTATTTGAGTACAAGAGGATAATAGAAGATCACATTACAATATTATTGGATTTTTTTGTTAGAATAACACTTAAGGGTCAACATATATAATGTGAACTTAGGTTACAGATTTCTTATTTTTCATTTTTTTTTATATTACACACTTCACATTTTTTATTTTTTGGGTGTATTTTTTCTTTTTGTAGTTTTTTTTTTTTTTTTTAAATTGTGTTATTGCAGTATCAAAATGTACCAGAATCAAGAGGGTGTCTAGGCGTGGAGGAGGGACGCTGACGTGCCAAAGCTAAGGCACCATTTAGACACATAAATACCGATACCAAATTGTATCTATTTTTCGGGTGTAGAGTCCTATAGGAGGTTTTTTTTTATTTCTAATGAAAATTCTTTTGGATACATCTCAAAATTGCCAGATTTATTATATTTATGAAAGAGTGGCACTCCAATTTATATATTAAAATATATATATACTCACACACATACGAGGTACTAAAAATGTTACATACAGTTGCATATGGTTTTTAGATATAAAGAAGCAGTCATTTTTAAGGATTTTAGACTGGGAGAAGATCCGATTTTTACAGGTAGATTATTCCAGACTTTTGGAGCTCTGAAGGAAAAGGTAGATCGACCGGCTTCTTTCTTTAATGTGGTATACTCAGTGAGTTGTTAGCAGTGGAGCGGATGTCATAGTTAATATGGAGAGCTGGAGTGAGTATACTGCTCAGGTAGTCTGGTAGTTTTCTAAAGAAGTGGTTATGAGCCATGCAAGAGAGGTGAAGGGCACGTCTAGATTCGAGTGTTAGGCAATTTAGATCTTCGTACATATCACAATGATGGGTTGTGTAATTACATTGGAGGATAAAGCGGCATAATAGTCTATGACTGGCTTTAACATCTGTTATACAATATGTTTTCTCACCAGGGGACTTAAACAGGATTTGTTTCTAAACAGAGCACCTATTTTGGGATAAAGTTTGGATGTTAATTTATCAATATGAAGACCAAAAAGATGGTCAAGCCACATACCTAGATATTTGTAGGCGTCCACTGGGGCCAATTTACAATTAGACTCTGTTACAATGGGTAGATTGGTATTGCAGAGATTACGCAGTTTATTCTTTGTACCAAAATAACACTGTGACCGTTTTGTCAGTGTTTAGGAACAGTTTGTTCTTTGCTATCCATCTTTCAGCTTCATACAAGTCATGCTGTAATACGGCCTCAAGATGTGATATGTTTGGTTTTTTAGCATATATTATAGTGTGATCTGCATACATGTGTACAGAAGATGCTTTGCAAACCATGTGCTGATCATTGATAAACAGAGAAAATAGAAGAGGGCCAGGGAGGGAGCCTTGGGGAACCCCACTTGTTACTTTGAGTGGAAGGGAGGTATTGTCAGCAATAGACACATATTGCATTCTGTCTGATAAATAGGATTGGAACCAATCAAAAGAAAGATTACCCAATCCTGAATTTTGGCGTTCTACTATGGTCTACTGTATCAACAGCCTTTGCAAAATTTAGGAAAATTGCTCCAGCGAGTTCACCATTTTCCATGCCAGTCTGGATATCATTGGTTACTTTTAGGAGGGCCGTGATTGTAGAGTGATTTGAACGAAAGCCTGATTGAAGGGGGGGTGAAAAAACTGGTCAGCTGGCAATACTTATATAGTTGTACATGGACACATTTCTCTAGGATTTTAGCTAACGTGGGGAGTAGAGATATTGGTCTGTAATTTGATAATTACATTTTTATCCCCACTCTTGTGGATAGACACAACTCTAGCTACTTCCCAGGCTTTGGGCATATACACAGATGACAGGGAGGCATTAATTAGGGTTGTAATAGGGTGGGCAGTGACCGAGGCACTGAGCTTTAATAACATTACTGGTAGTTGGTCAGGGCCAGATTGTGGTTTCATTGTTGGGTTAAAGAGGTTGTCATATATTTCACTATCATTTACCAGCATAAAATTAAATTCATTAGGATCTTTGGACCAGGTAGCAGGTGATAGAAGCTGTTCTCTGCATGTTTCACCTTCAGAATTACTTTTGTTTTGTGTAATCAGAGTGGTGTCACATCCAACAAAGTAGTTGTTAAATGCATTAGCTATGGCTAAGGGGCACTGCATTGTTTCTTTGCCTATGGTTATAGTTGATCGGTGAGAGTAGTTAGGAGGGTTGTAGATATTTTCATTAACCTTCCAGAAGTTGGCTGGCTTTGAAATGTTATTGTTCAAGTTTTCAGAAAAATATTGAGCTTTTGCTAGTTCTGTTTGCTTTGTGTAAGTATTCCACAATTGCCTGTATGCAGTGTGATCATTAGCGCAGCCAGTTTGTTTACATTTTGTCCATAATGCATCTCTAAAACTATATAATTCAAACAGGTCAGCAGAGACCCAGGGTAGATGGCCCCCCCTTACCCTGATCTACCTTAACGGGACATGGGTATTACAGACCTGTAAGAATTTTGAGTCAAAAAAGTCAATTGCTGAGTCTAGATCAGGTATAAGATATATTCTATATGATGGGCAATTTCATTTAGGAAAGACTAGAGATTAAAAATTTTAAATGATCTATTAATTATGACTTTTGGACATGATTTGATTGGTTTTTATTTGTGAACACAGTAGACTATGGAGTGATCGCTAAACACATTTCTAGTACACATGAATCTTGGATTCTGCTTAGGCAAGATGAAAGGATCTAGTCTAGCATTTATGTGAGTAGGAGAGGAGATTGGCTGTGATAAGTCTGATGTCTTAAACAATGAACAGAATTTTTCATTCCTGGAGTCAAGCCAATTGATATTAAAGTCTCCAAGAACCAAACCGTTCACTTTTCTTATTATGAGTGGCAATCTCATTGAGGTGTCGTGTTATGTCTGTAAGCGACTGTGTTGGTGTGTTTGGAGGTCTGTAGATGCCAACAATCATGTTTTGTTTAGAGAAGGGAAAAATAATTTTTCCTGCAATGTATTCATATGAATCAGAGTTATAAGAGTCATTTAAAGGTGTAAAGTATATAGACTCTTGGGAGTATATTATTATGCATTCTCCTCTTTTTTCTCTGTCCTTCCTAAAACATGAGAATCCTTCAATTGCCAAAGCAGTATCTTGTATTTTAGGGCTTAGCCAGGATTCAGTGAGTATGAGGATTTTGGCTTGTACACATAACTCCACGCTTTTAGTTAATCTATTTTGTGTAGTATGCTGAGTATGTTGCAGTGCACAAGAGAGACACCTTTTTTAAAGGCGAAGTTGCAATTTAATGTTGGTTGAGGGTCAGGGTTGGTTTCTATGTCATTTGTCAAGGCAAGTAGTAAAATGCATAAAAATTTAGTGAGTTGTTCGCGCAGAGCATATAGTGAGAGGGTGATTCTGTTGCTATAAAAACAGGCTGGGCGAGCTTGTTTTTAGTACTCTCCACCAGAGGGTAGCGCACATGTATTCAGAAGTCCATGGTGGATTATTATGTCCTGGTGCAAGTGAGAAGCAGCATTGTGGGCATATGAGGAGAACTGTATTAATAGTGGCAGAGTTAGAACAGATAGTAGTAATATGTTCATTTTGTTATGCATGTCAAAAAGATAGCGGGGGTGGAGGAGAAACAGGTAGTCAGAAAATAGGTGAAATATAATATCGAAGTAAGATTGTTTAGTAAGACAACTTAACATTTGTAACATTTATTTTAATCTCTTCCCTCCTATTCCTCTGCATCCCTTTATTGTTTACTTGCCTGTTGTCTTTAAGTAGTTGTGTTGCAGCTGTCTCTCTCCTGTCCAACTCTCTTGTCTAACTCTCAATACTTAGATAAGGTAACTAACACCCCCACAAATGCCACCCCTATTGTGTCTGAATATATACTAGCTGGAGTCCCTAATAAAACTGACTGTGGGATTCCAAATTCCAAACTGATTTGCACTGGGAGAGCCCTGAGTGCAGTCAGGTGTGACACCATTAAAACATATGATATGAAACAGACACAGAGAGATATAGGAGTGGAATGGGGGAGGCAGAAAATATGGAGATTAGAACAGGGTGTTTTAAAGGGCTAATGGTTAGTACATACCACAAGGGATTAAAATTGTAGAGGGATACTGCATGAGATTTGATGTTCCAGTGAAGGATTGGTTAGTACATACCAGAAGGGGTTAAAATTGTAGAGGGAGACTGCATGAGATTTGAAGTTCCAGTGAAGGATTGGTTAGTACATACCACATGGGGTTAAAACTGTAGAGGGAGACTTCATGAGATATGATACTAAAATCTTTGAAAACCATAGACTTTCCCTACTGTACTGAGTACATGCTACCAGCCTGAGAGAAATGGTGCCCTATTTGTGTGGGTTAACATACAATATGGGGGTGTTAGGATCGCTATCCTGTGACTGCCAGTGTAACCAGGCTGGGGGGTCAGACAGTGTATGTGGGTATGTCTGACTACCAGTGGACAGTGGAACAAGGCATGCCAGAGGGGTATATCTGGGAACTTTTTTTTGTTGTGCCCACGGAGAGGGCTCATGGGCTTGGAAAGGTTAACTCTAAATAAAGCGAATTGTGTCATTAAGTGGATGGGGCTTAATCGGGTTGAGAGGAGGAAATGTGGGGTTTGCTATAAGGATGGGTGAGAGGTGGGCAGAACAGAGGTGAAAGTCAGAAGAATGGTGGATAAGTGGACGGAGTTACCCAGGAAACAGCCTATGTCCCCAGAGACTCAGCAATTACCTCTAAAAAATGGAGTCTCCAGGGCTTATCAAGAGAGGTCCCAGGTATGCACAAGGGTGTCCAACGCACCGCAAAGCAATGAGATTAACCCTGTGGCACACACAGGGCTATTTTTTTCAACATAATTTTTTATTCCGACCTCAGGGGGGTCATCAGGACCCCTCCTGATTGCATCTCAAAAAAAAAAAATAATAAAAAAAAAATAGCACTTTTTGTGCCACAGGGGTGTCCAACGCATTACAATGCAACGGACACCCATGCGGCACACACAGGCTCATTTTTTTTATTCTTTTATTTATTAATTTTTTATTCAGACTTGGTTGATGGGGCATCAGGACCCCTCCTGAATCCCCCCCCCCACACACAAACATCCTGAAGAAGTCTGGGTAAAAACGATTATGACAAATATAAAACAAATAAATAATAATCGTTTGTGTGCCAGCTTTGCAAATTAATGTGTTGGACAACTCTCCCTACCTGAGGCACATACACTCATTTTGTACCAGGAAGAATACATTGAGATTGGTCTCCTTTTAACTAATCAGAAGGGTGAGAGGCTGAGCTGACCTTGCTGGCACTAGAACCTGCGACCTTGCAGCTTGAACAGATTCTACAGCTGGTGCATTAACCAACAGTAATAATTATTGTTTTATTTTATGTGTGTTTGTGTGTGTATAAATTTGTAAATGCATGTGTCTAAATCACCATACTCACTGGAAACATCTCTAGCATTCAAGCGGGGGAATGCACTAAGGTTTGATAAAGAGTTGATAAAGTGGAGATAACTTCTCCAGTGATATCACTTCTCCAGTTCTTATATTATTCTATGGAACCTTTGCACTAAGATTTTTTCCAACTTTGGAGATCTTAGTGCATTGGCTCCATGGAATGACATAGGAATTGGAAAGTGAAATCACTGGATCAGTTATCTCCACTTTATCACCTCTTTATCATGCCTTAGTGCATAGCCCCCCCCCCCATTTAAATCAATGAGCATTTGGGGAATTATTCATTCCCTTTGGCACATTTAGTTTGCTCCTTAATTGCACCACTTTCCCTAGTACATCTGCCTCAGTGTATATATCCCAATTTGTTTTGCATGGAGATTATAAATCCTTTATTAAATTCTTCCCCTAAATCTGGACTGTGTGGGACAACCATAGTGGGATGGGGAACATTTACTTCAGTCCTCACAATTCCAAGCCATTGCACGGCCCTCTGACACTCCAAGGGTTAAAAAGAGCTAGTGTGAGGAATCATTTACGGCTTTGCACATAAAAATTCATAATGATGTAATGGTCCATAAACTGCCCTTTACTGATATGGCCAGGCACGTCAATAGTCTGTCTTCATCTGGCTAAGATTGGCGGCAACATTAACCCATGTGTGCCAGAAAGGTCATCCAAGGGGGTCATTTGAAACAAATGGAATTCATGTCTGTGTCCTTAGGAGTAGTTCACAGGTGCAGCTTATTAACCCTTTATGTGCCCAAGGGGATATTTCCCAACACATTAGACACCGCTGTGTCTCTCAGAGGTCAGTAAAGTGATACTAACAGCTGGTAATAAAGGGGTGAGGGACGTACTAGTGAGGTTCACTGCTAAACCAGACACTGGAACTAACTGTCTAGCTCAGCGCCTTCCTAACGCCAATTCATTAAGATACCTACTCCTAAATTCCCCTATAATGTCACGCAGACCAAGAGGAGAGCATTGGGGAAGTTATCTGTAGTTTAGGGTGATCCTTACCTCTGCGTCTTGTTCTGCATTCATACCTGGGAACTCTCCGGATTTGCCCCGTAGACTCTGGTTAAAGCATAGAATTACTGGTATAGCTGGGAAATCTATGGATTTGCCCCGTAGACTCTGGTTAAAGCAGAGAATTACTGGTATAGCTGGGAAATCTATGGATTTGCCCCGTAGACTCTGGTTAAAGCAGTGAATTACTGGTATAGCTGGGAAATCTATGGATTTGCCCCGTAGATTCTGGTTAAAGCAGAGAATTACTGGTATAGCTGGGAAATCTATGGATTTGCCCCGTAGACTCTGGTTAAAGCAGAGAATTACTGGTATAGCTGGGAAATCTATGGATTTGCCCCGTAGACTCTGGTTAAAGCAGTGAATTACTGGTATAGCTGGGAAATCTATGGATTTGCCCCGTAGACGCTGGTTAAAGCAGAGAATTACTGGTATAGCTGGGAAATCTATGGATTTGCCCCGTAGACTCTGGTTAAAGCAGTGAATTACTGGTATAGCTGGGAAATCTATGGATTTGCCCCGTAGATTCTGGTTAAAGCAGAGAATTACTGGTATAGCTGGGAAATCTATGGATTTGCCCCGCAGATTCTGGTTAAAGCAGAGAATTACTGGTATAGCTGGGAAATCTATGGATTTGCCCCGTAGACTCTGGTTAAAGCAGTGAATTACTGGTATAGCTGGGAAATCTATGGATTTGCCCCGTAGACGCTGGTTAAAGCAGAGAATTACTGGTATAGCTGGGAAATCTATGGATTTGCCCCGTAGACTCTGGTTAAAGCAGTGAATTACTGGTATAGCTGGGAAATCTATGGATTTGCCCCGTAGACTCTGGTTAAAGCAGAGAATTACTGGTATAGCTGGGAAATCTATGGATTTGCCCCGTAGGCGCTGGTTAAAGCAGAGAATTACTGGTATAGCTGGGAAATCTATGGATTTGCCCCGTAGACTCTGGTTAAAGCAGTGAATTACTGGTATAGCTGGGAAATCTATGGATTTGCCCCGTAGACTCTGGTTAAAGCAGAGAATTACTGGTATAGCTGGGAAATCTATGGATTTGCCCCGTAGACGCTGGTTAAAGCAGTGAATTACTGGTATAGCTGGGAAATCTATGGATTTGCCCCGTAGACTCTGGTTTTGGTTTCTAATTACCAGGTCTCCAGGGCAGAGGTTGTGGGGGTTTCTAATGAAAACCTGCCCACTTCTGCTCCTTCCCACCCTGTTCCTCCATTTTTTTGTATATTTATGAAGCCCTGCCCCCACCTGCGATTAAGTCCCACCCCTTTTCACAAATCACGTCATTGACCTCCCCCGCAGCACCAGAGGACTCCCTCTGGGGAGTCCACAAAGCAAAGTTCCCAGGTACGATTACTGGGTCTCTGGGGACAGAGGCGGATTTTCCTTCTTCCCACCCTGTTCTGCCCACTTCCTGACAACTTTCTCACACAGCCAGTTAAGCCCTGCCCATTTGTGTCCCCCCTTGGCGGACTCTAGAAGCCAAAGTTCCCAGGTATGATGATATGAGACAGGTGTAAGGGGCTTGTGTCTTAATAACAGTGTAGTGTGCACACCGGTATGCACTATGACCATGCACACTAGTCCAGGGAGAGCAACATGATGCTCTCCAGCTACTGCCAGACTACAACTCTGGCAGCAGATTGAAAGCCTCACATTGACCACCCCTGACCTAATGCATACCCTTGTTTACCGCTGATGTAATTGGGGGCTAACACCACTGGAGCTTAGGGTTGCCACCCAACCAGTATTTTACCGGTAGGCCGGTAAAAAATTGGCTTCTGTCCAATGTTAAGTCTATGGCGGGAATGCCATGGCCGGTATTTTTTTTTGAAGAAAAGGTGGCAACCCTACTGGAGCTGCATACCTGCCAAGTGTCCCGTTTTAGGAGGGACAGTCCCTGTCTGAGTGTGGTGTGCATATAAGTGTATCACCCTGGAGTCCCTGTGTTTAGGAGATCAGACTGTGTGGTGTGTATATAAGTGTATCACCCTGGTGTCCCTGTGTTTAGGAGATCAGACTGTGTGGTGTGTATTATTATTATTATTAATCTTTATTTATATAGCGCCAACTAATTCCGCAGCGCTGTACAATTGGGAATAGACATACAGAGGTATTAAATAGTACAATCAGATGTGGAGAACAGGAGGATCAGAGGGCCCTGCTCGTGAGAGCTTACAGTCTAGAGGAAGGTAGGTTTGATACAGAAGGAGTAAGTGCTATTGCGTTTAAGTGCCTCCTGCTACATGAACTGCCAGTCAGTGGGTGGGAGTGAGAAGTGCCGTTGAGTGCAGTAGTCCGTGCAAGGGGTGAATCTTGGTGATGATGTTTATGGAGGCAGTTGATAGGCCTCCCTGAAGAGGTGAGTCTTCAGGGAGCGTCTGAAGATTTGAAGGCTGGGGGAGAGTCTGATGGGGTGGGGGAGGGAATTCCACAGCTCAGGTGCAGCACGGGAGAAGTCCTGTAGGCGGGAGTGGGAGGATGTGATAAGAGCTGTGGAGAGCAGAAGGTCGTGTGCAGAGCGAAGATGGCGGGCGGGAGTATATTTGGAAATGAGAGATGAAATATAGGGGGGTGCAGTGTTAGTGAGGGCTCTATAAGTTAGCACCAGAGTTTTGAATTTTACTCTGTATGCTAACGGGAGCCAGTGTAGGGACTGACAGAGGGGTGTGGTGTTAGAGAAGCGATGAGTGAGGTAGATTAGTCTTGCAGCAGAGTTCATTATGGACTGTAGCGGGGTTAGTCAGGTGAGAGGCAGGCCAATTAGTAAAGAGTTACAGTAGTCAAGACGGGACATGATGAGTGTTTGGATTAGAATTTTGGTAGTGTCTTCTGTGAGAAAGGGTCGGATTCTAGAGATGTTGCGGAGGTGGAGGCGGCATGAGTTGGAGATTGACTGGATGTGAGGAATGAAGGATAGGGCAGAGTCAAATGTGACCCCCAGGCAGCGTGCTGTAGGGGTTGGTGTGATGGAAGTGTTGTTAACGGTGAGGGTAATATTTGGGATAAGGCTGGTTGTAGATGGAGGGAAGAGAATTAGTTCAGTTTTGCCAAGGTTAAGTTTGAGTTGGTGGGAGGACATCCAGGAAGACACAGCAGACAGACAGTCAGACACTCGGGACAGGAGGGAAGGGGAGAGGTCTGGGGAGGAAAGATATATTTGGGTGTCATCAGCATAGAGATGATGGTGAAACCCAAAGGAGTTTATTAGTTTTCCAAGGGAAGCAGTGTAGATTGAGAAGAGCAAGGGTCCCAGTACTGATCCTTGAGGCACACCAACAGACAGTGGGAGGGGTGGGGAAGTGGAGCCGGAGTAGGAAACATTGAAGGAGCGGTTGCAGAGATAAGATGAAAACCAGGAGAGTGCAGTGTCGCCGAGACCTAGGGAGTGGAGGGCTTGGAGGAGGAGTGGGTGATCAACTGTGTCAAAGGCGGCTGACAGGTCCAAAAGAATGAGTAGGGAGTAGTGGCCTTTTGACTTGGCTGAGAGCAAGTCATTGTGAGGGCAGTCTCAGTGGAGTGATGAGGGCAGAATCCGGATTGCAAGGGATCTAGCAGGGAATGGGAGCAGAGGAATTTAGTGAGCCTGTTATATGCAAGGCATTCGAGAAGCTTGGAGGCGAACGGGAGTAGGGAAATTGGCCGGTAATTTGACAGTGAGTTTGGGTCCAGGGAGGGTTTTTTTAGGATGGGAGTGATTAGTGCATGTTTGAAAGAGGATGGGAAGGTGCCGGTTGACAAAGAGAGGTTGAATAAGTGAGTAAGGATTGGAGTTAGTAGAGAGGAGATTTCTTGGGTGAGCTGAGATGGGATTGGGTCGAGAGGGCATGTGGTTAGGTTTGAGCGAGTGAGGAGAAGGGAGACTTCATCCTCAGTGACAGGTGGGAAGGAGCTTAGTGTGTATGTGGGAGAGGCGACAGGGCTGGGCTGGCTGGGTGGGGGTGGTAGTGATGAAATGTCATGTCTGATAGATTCAATCTTGTTCTTGAAGTGGTTGGCGAGATCTTGGGCAGAGAAGTTAGTGGAAGGTGTTTGTGTTGATGGGTTTAGAAGAGATGTGAAGGTTGAGAAAAGGCGTTTGGGGTTGGAGGAAAGATTAGAAATTAGAGAGGAGAAGAATGACTGTTTAGCCAGGGAGAGGGCAGAGCTATACGAACGGAGAATGAATTTGTAGTGTGTGAAGTCAGCTGTGGAGCGCGATATCCTCCAGTGCCTTTCAGCAGTGCGTGAGCACCTTTGGAGGTATCGCGTTAGTCTTGTGTGCCAGGGTTGTAGTGGGGTTGTGCGTGGGTGGCGTGGAGTTGCAGGTGCAGCGATGTCAAGGGCTGAAGTGAGAGTGCTGTTGTAGAGAGCAGTAGTTTTGTCTGGTTGAGAAGAGGCTGCAGGGAGGTGGAAAATTGTTGCTTGTCAAGTGTATGCAGATTTCTCCGCATGCGCTTGATTGTGGCAGGGGTGATGGGTTTACGTGGTATGATGAGGTTACCGGTGAGGAGGTGGTGGTCAGAGAGGGGAAAGAGGACATTAGAGAAGTTGGAGATCGAGCAGAGGTTAGTGAAGATCAAGTCGAGGGAGTGACCATCACTGTGTGTGGGAGAGCTGGTCCACTGCGATAAGCCTAAGGAGGTTGTTAAGGAGAGGAGTTTGAGGGCAGGGGGGGTGTTGTGATTATCTATAGGGATGTTGAAGTCACCCATGATGAGAGTAGGGACATCAGAGGACATGAAGTGAGGGAGCCAGGAGGTGAAGTGATCAAGGAATTGTGCAGTGGGACCAGGTGGCCTGTATATGACAGCGACACGCAGGGGGAAGGGAGAGAAGAGGCGAAGTGTGTGAGCTTCAAATGTAAGGAAGGAGAGAGAGGGAACAGTGGGGAGTACCTGAAATATATGGTTAGGGGGCAGCAGGATGCCTACTCCCCCTCCATATCTGTTGCCAGGCCTCGGTGTGTGTGTGAATTGAAGGCCTCCATATGAGAGTGCGGCAGTGGAGGCAGTGTCTGATGATGTGAGCCAAGTTTCAGTGATGGCAAGGAGGTTTAGGGAGTGAGAAATGAACAGATCGTGAACAGCTGTTAGTTTGTTACACACAGAGCCGGCGTTCCGGAGACCAAAACAAAAGGGGGGGAGGAGGTTAGGTGACGGGGTACGTTTATTAGGTTGTGAGTGTTGCGCGTGTGAGTGGGTTCTGTGGTACAAGAGAAAATGGAAGGGGGGCCTGTATATAAGTGTATCACCCTGGTGTCCCTGTGTTTAGGAGATCAGACTGTGTGGTGTGTATATAAGTGTATCACCCTGGTGTCCCTGTGTTTAGGAGATCAGACTGTGTGGTGTGTATATAAGTGTATCACCCTGGTGTCCCTGTGTTTAGGAGATCAGACTGTGTGGTGTGTATATAAGTGTATCACCCTGGTGTCCCTGTGTTTAGAAGATCAGACTGTGTGGTGTGTATATAAGTGTATCACCCTGGTGTCCCTGTGTTTAGGAGATCAGACTGTGTGGTGTGTATATAAGTGTATCACCCTGGTGTCCCTGTGTTTAGAAGATCAGACTGTGTGGTGTGTATATAAGTGTATCACCCTGGTGTCCCTGTGTTTAGGAGATCAGACTGTGTGGTGTGTGTATAACTGTATCACCCTGGTGTCCCTGTGTTTAGAAGATCAGACTATGTGGTGTGTGTATATAAGTGTATCACCCTGGTGCCCCTGTGTTTAGGAGATCAGACTATGTGGTGTGTGTATATAAGTGTATCACCCTGGTGTCCCTGTGTTTAGGAGATCAGACTGTGTGGTGTGTATATAAGTGTATCACCCTGGTGTCCCTGTGTTTAGGAGATCACACTGTGTGGTGTGTATATAAGTGTATCACCCTGGTGTCCCTGTGTTTAGGAGATCACACTGTGTGGTGTGTATATAAGTGTATCACCCTGGTGTCCCTGTGTTTAGGAGATCAGACTGTGTGATGTGTGTATAAGTGTATCACCCTGGTGTCCCTGTGTTTAGAAGATCAGACTGTGTGGTGTGTATAAGTGTATCACCCTGGTGTCCCTGTGTTTAGGAGATCAGACTGTGTGGTGTGTATAGAAGTGTATCACCCTGGTGTCCCTGTGTTTAGGAGATCACACTGTGTGGTGTGTATATAAGTGTATCACCCTGGTGTCCCTGTGTTTAGAAGATCAGACTGTGTGGTGTGTATAAGTGTATCACCCTGGTGTCCCTGTGTTTAGAAGATCAGACTGTGTGGTGTGTATAAGTGTATCACCCTGGTGTCCCTGTGTTTAGGAGATCAGACTGTGTGGTGTGTATAAGTGTATCACCCTGGTGTCCCTGTGTTTAGGAGATCAGACTGTGTGGTGTGTGTATAAGTGTATCAACCTGATGTCCCTGTGTTTAGGAGATCAGACTGTGTGGTGTGTATAAGTGTGTCACCCTGGTGTCCCTGTGTTTAGAAGATCAGACTGTGTGGTGTGTATAAGTGTATCACCCTGGTGTCCCTGTGTTTACAAGATCAGACTATGTGGTGTGTATATAAGTGTATCACCCTGGTGTCCCTGTGTTTAGGAGATCAGACTGTGTGGTGTGTATAAGTGTATCACCCTGGTGTCCCTGTGTTTAGAAGATCAGACTGTGTGGTGTGTATAAGTGTGTCACCCTGGTGTCCCTGTGTTTAGAAGATCAGACTGTGTGGTGTGTATAGAAGTGTATCACCCTGGTGTCCCTGTGTTTAGGAGATCAGACTGCGTGATGTGTATATAAGTGTATCACTCTGATGTCCCTGTGTTTAGGAGATCAGACTGTGTGGTGTGTATATAAGTGTATCACACTGGTGTCCCTGTGTTTAGGAGATCAGACTGTGTGGTGTGTATATAAGTGTATCACCCTGGTGTCCCTGTGTTTAGGAGATCAGACTGTGTGGTGTGTATATAAGTGTATCACCCTGGTGTCCCTGTGTTTAGAAGATCAGACTGTGTGGTGTGTATAAGTGTATCACCCTGGTGTCCCTGTGTTTACAAGATCAGACTGTGTGGTGTGTATAGAAGTGTATCACCCTGGTGTCCCTGTGTTTACAAGATCAGACTGTGTGGTGTGTATAGAAGTGTATCACCCTGGTGTCCCTGTGTTTACAAGATCAGACTGTGTGGTGTGTCACATTGCTCCGAAACAATACATGTTTGTTTAAACCTCAGTTTATGTGTTTATACATTAGTCTGTGTAACTAAAATATTGTGGTCTTGTTCTAAATAATGTATTCAGTTACAAAAGAGGTGTCAATAGGTCATAAAATAACCTGAAAATCCTGGTAATGCCTCACCCACCACAACACCTCCATTTGAAACATTGGGAGGTATGTGACACCCCCACACACACACACACATTCACACACTCATGTATTCACACACACACATACATAAATAGTCATATACATGTATTCACACAAACACATTCACACTCGCACACTCAATACATGACCCTTCTTCCAGACTTTTGCAGAGAAAATATTCTTTACAATGCAATTCTGGGACATCCAACTGCACTGTAGGGAACAAATTAAAATTCCCATTGATTTAATTGCACTGTAGACCCTCTCTAGCATTCAAGGGGTTAAATCAAGTAGAATTTTAGGAATGCTTTTTCCCATTGATTTTAAAGGGGTTTTTATACCTCTTGAATTAGCAAGGTCTCCAGTGTATTACTGTGTAATGCGTTATAGATCTTTCTAGAATTCAGAGGATAAAAATCCCCTTTTAAATCCATGGAAATTTGGGATTTTCAACCCCCCCCCCCCCCCCCCCCCCCCGATGGCATAGTTGGCTTGCTCCAGAATTGCAACTCGTATTGAATTTCACTTTAAGAGTATAAAATACAAACATCAAAAAGTTCTTAAATAAACAAAACAGTAGAGTAGTTTCAAACTAATATAATATATTAATAATATATATATATATATATATATATATATATCCATTACGGCAATATATTAACTGGTAAATAAACCAATCACCATAAACTACATACAAGTGACTGATGCTGAAGCTTTGAGATTGTCCTAGCCACACCTACAAATGAGCATTGTGGGAGTAGGGTGATCAGATTTCCTCTGTGCCACTCAGGGGCGCTGCTGACATAAGAGCAGTACAGTATGTGACGTCACTGGAGCTCAGTACATAGTCTCTGTGTTCTTCAGAGTTCCGAACAGGAGAGAGAGGACTGATGTGATTGCTGTGACAGAAAGCGTCATCTGTTCTAGGCTAGAAGATAATGGAGGTCAAGAAACAAATCTTACTGTAGCCTTACACTACATGAAAATGGAGCCGCAGCTCCTGTTTAGCACCACAAAATAGGGTTCATTTCCCTCTAGTGTTTAGAACTCTATGAGGAGGCCATTTCCTTGAAGCCCAGTACAGGTGTCACATCCTGACATATTAGTCAATGAGCAGTTCTCTGTAGTGTTTAGAACTCTGTGTACCAGAGGCTTAACTCTGAGAGTTTACAGTGTCTACACAATGGGGCTGCCTGGTATATGGAACACACATGTTCAACTTAGGTGGGTGTGACATTCATTGCAGGGGGTGTTCCTCAAAAATTGGAACCCTATATGGTTGCCTACTCTGCCTGATGGGAAATCCAGTCCTGTGGTCCTGACATGTAAAAATGTACCTGTATGCATGCATTTTTATATATAATAATGATGCTGATGAAGAATAGAACAATTCTGGAGCAAACGAATTACACCATAGGGGACAAATAAAAATTCCCACCATTGACTTTAATCCTTTAAGCGCCAGAGGGGTACGCAAAGCATTACAGAGCAACCTTCAATGACTATTGCAAATTCCAATAACTGGCCCACCCTTGTGGACATCAGCTTCTAATCTATGGCGGCCCTCATGTGAACTGGCCCCATCACACACACCCCTTGTCCACGCTACAAGATCGCTCGGGGGTACCTAAAGGGGCTTATACAGCGCTACATTAAAACTCTGTTTAACCCTTTAAATGTCAGAGGGCTACATAACCCCTTGCAAAAGCAATGCATTATGCACCCCTTCCTCCTTGGCACTCAAAGGGTTAACTCACCTATGTGAACAGGCCAAAGCAGTTAGCCAGTTGCACTCTTCGATGAATCCATGTGATGGCTTGTTGGCCTCACCAGAAATAGCACTTCACAAGCACAGAAAATGTTTTCCATTTTGTTTTGTTTTTCTTTTTCTGATGCAGAGAATCAAAGGAAATCTTCCAGCGAGGGCCTTTCACAGCAATCAAACATTCCCACGTCAATAACTGCTGCACATCGCAATCTCCAGTGTGGCAGCTGTTAGTATAATTGGTAATGTCTAAAAATACCAAGCAGGTAAATGGAATGGCTCAGGAAAACAGGGAGGGGGGTTACAAGAATTCCCCAGTGCAAGCAGTGCAAGACATTTTTATCAGAAATGGACATTTCAGGCCTATACTACAGTATGCATCTTTCATAAGTATCCTTGTTTAACCCCTTTTATACTAGGGGTTCACAAAAGCATCCAGGGGTTAAAGCAGGGGTGGGTAAAATATATATATATATATATATATATATATATATATATATATAAATATATATATATTTTTTATATATATATATATAAAATAAAACCATATAATAATTCGCTAGGATGTTTGTCAGAAGCCATCATGCGCAGTAGAGACTGCCTGAACACACAGAATGCCGGGAGCACAGTGCTGGGAGCACAGAATGCTGGGAGCACGGAATGCTGGGAGTTCTGTGCTAGTATACTGTGCTTTTGGGCAGTCTCTACAGCGCATGACTTCATCTTGTGTGCCGCCAGTGAAACGGCAGAGCAGGACTGTCCTATTAACCCTTTGACTGCCAGAGGGGTGCGCAATGTGTTGCATACCCCTCTGGCACTCAAAGGGTTAACACCACCTGGACCTTGGCCCTTGTACATGGGCTTTTACACTAATATAATATAATATGTGTGTGTGTGTTTGTTTGTGTGTGTCTATATATCTGCAGGAGTCAGTATATGTTTGCTAAGAGTGGAACAGTGGCCCAAGGATGTGGTGCCAGACAGTGTATGTGTGAGTGTGATTATGTGCCCAGTGGAACAAGGCTAGGATGTCAGGCAGTATATGTGTGAGTTTGTGACTAGCAGCTGAATGGTGGAACAAGGCTGAGGTGTCAGACAGTGTATATGGGGTTCTGTGACTAGCAGAGGATAGTAGAATAAGGTTGGCGTGTGAGGGTATGTGTGGTTCTATGGCTACCAGTGAGACAGTGAAATAAGGCTGTGGTATCACAGTGTATGTGTGGTTCTATGGATACCAGTAAGACAGTGAAATAAGGCTGTGGTATCACAGTGTATGTGTGGTTCTATGGATACCAGTGAGGCAGTGGAAGAAAACTGTCAGACGCTACATGTGTGGTTCTGTGGCTACCAGTGAGAGAATGGAGGAAGACTGGAGTGTCAGTGTATGTGTGGTTCTATGGCACTAGTGGGACAGTGGAACAACCCTGGGATGTCAGACAGAGTACGTGCAACTCTAAGACTATGCACACAGTGGAACAAGACTGGGGTATTAGACAGCGTATGTGTGGTTCTAAGGCTGCTAGTAGGACCGTGGAACAAGGTTGGGGTATTAGACAGTGTATCTGTGGTTCTATGGCTGCTAGGGTTGTCACCCAGCTAGGGTGACCACACTTCCCGGAATTCCTGGGACTGTCCCTTATTGGGGGTCTGTGTCCCGCTCCCCAGGTCACCCTCCACGGGGACAACAAAGAGTCCCGGAATGGAGCAACATGCACCAGTCCAGTCAGCCAATGAAATGTATTTGGTATTTGATCCTCATTGGCTGGCTGGGCTGGTGCATGCGAGACAGCTGGGATGGACCAGGTATGCTGGTGCTGCAAGTGAGACCCGCGGCTGAGGCTCCCGCTGGCGCTGACCATCTTTCTGAGGCTGTTCCCACTGGGAACTCTTACTATGTCAGCCTCAGAAAGATGGTCAGCGCCGGCAGGAGCCTCAGCTGCAGGACTAGGGTGACCACATGTCCTGGAATGGCAGAACAGAAATGTGGTCACCCTACACCCAGCCGGTGTTTTACACCCTACACCCAGCCGGTAAAAATTGGCTTCTGTCCAATGTTAAGTCTATGGAGGGAATGCCATGGCCGGTATTTGTTTGAAGAAAAGGTGGCAACCCTAATGGCTGCTAGTGGGACAGTGGAACAAGGTTGGGGTATTAGACAATGTATGTGTGGTTCTATGGATACTAGTAGGACAGTGGAACAAGTCTGGGGTATTAGACAGTGTATGTGCGGTTGTATGGCTACTAGTGGGGCAGTGGAACAAGGTTGGGGTATTAGTGTATGTGTGGTTCTATGGATACTAGTGGGGCAGTGGAACAAGGTTGGGGTATTAGTGTATGTGTGGTTCTATGGCTACTAGTGGGGCAGTGGAAGAAGGTTGGGGTATTAGTGTATGTGTGGTTGTATGGCTACTAGTGGGGCAGTGGAACAAGGTTGGGGTATTAGTGTATGTGTGGTTCTATGGATACTAGTGAGGCAGTGGAACAAGGTTGGAGTATTAGTGTATGTGTGGTTCTATGACTACTAGTGAGGCAGTGGAACAAGGTTGGAGTATTAGTGTATGTGTGGTTCTATGGATACTAGTGAGGCAGTGGAACAAGGTTGTGGTATTAGTGTATGTGTGGTTCTATGGATACTAGTGAGGCAGTGGAACAAGGTTGGAGTATTAGTGCATGTGTGGTTCTATGACTACTAGTGAGGCAGTGGAACAAGGTTGGAGTATTAGTGTATGTGTGGTTCTATGGATACTAGTGAGGCAGTGGAACAAGGTTGTGGTATTAGTGTATGTGTGGTTCTATGGATACTAGTGAGGCAGTGGAACAAGGTTGGGGTATTATTATATGTGTGGTTCTATGACTACTAGTGAGGCAGTGGAACAAGGTTGGGGTATTAGTGTATGTGTGGTTCTATGACTACTAGTGAGGCAGTGGAACAAGGTTGGAGTATTAGTGTATGTGTGGTTCTATGACTACTAGTGAGGCAGTGGAACAAGGTTGGAGTATTAGTGTATGTGTGGTTCTATGGATACTAGTGAGGCAGTGGAACAAGGTTGTGGTATTAGTGTATGTGTGGTTCTATGACTACTAGTGAGGCAGTGGAACAAGGTTGGAGTATTAGTGTATGTGGGGTTCTATGACTACTAGTGAGGCAGTGGAACAAGGTTGTGGTATTAGTGTATGTGTGGTTCTATGACTACTAGTGAGGCAGTTGAACAAGGTTGGAGTATTAGTGTATGTGGGGTTCTATGGCTACTAGTGAGGCAGTGGAACAAGGTTGGGGTATTAGTGTATGTGTGGTTCTATGGCTACTAGTGGGGCAGTGGAAGAAGGTTGGGGTATTAGTGTATGTGTGGTTCTATGGATACTAGTGGGGCAGTGGAACAAGGTTGGTGTATTAGTGTTTGTGTGGTTCTATGGATACTAGTAGGACAGTGGAACAAGGTTGGGGTATTAGACAGTTTATGTATGGTTCTATGGCTACTAGTGGGGCAGTGAAACAAGGTTGGGGTATTAGTGTATGTGTGGTTCTATGGATACTAGTGGGGCAGTGGAACAAGGTTGGGGTATTAGTGTATGTGTGGTTCTATGACTACTAGTGGGGCAGTGGAACAAGGTTGGGGTATTAGTGTATGTGGGGTTCTATGACTACTAGTGGGGCAGTGGAAGAAGACAGTGTATGTGTGGTTCTATGGATACTAGTGGGGCAGTGGAAGAAGGTTGGGGTATTAGTGTATGTGTATTTCTATGGATACTAGTGGGGCAGTGGAACAAGGTTGGGGTATTAGTGTATGTGTGGTTCTATGGCTACTAGTGGGGCAGTGGAAGAAGGTTGGGGTATTAGTGTATGTGTGGTTGTATGGCTACTAGTGGGGCAGTGGAACAAGGTTGGGGTATTAGTGTATGTGTGGTTCTATGGCTACTAGTGGGGCAGTGGAACAAGGTTGGGGTATTAGACAGTTTATGTATGGTTCTATGGATACTAGTGGGGCAGTGGAACAAGGTTGTGGTATTAGTGTATGTGTGGTTCTATGGATACTAGTGGGGCAGTGGAACAAGGTTGGGGTATTAGTGTATGTGTGGTTCTATGGATACTAGTAGGACAGTGGAACAAGGCTGGGGTATTAGTGTATGTGTGGTTCTATGGATACTAGTGGGGCAGTGGAACAAGGTTGGGGTATTATTGTATGTGTGGTTCTATGGATACTAGTGGGGCAGTGGAACAAGGTTGGGGTATTAGTGTATGTGGGGTTCTATGACTACTAGTGGGGCAGTGGAAGAAGACAGTGTATGTGTGGTTCTATGGATACTAGTGGGGCAGTGGAAGAAGGTTGGGGTATTAGTGTATGTGTGGTTCTATGGATACTAGTGGGGCAGTGGAAGAAGACAGTGTATGTGTGGTTCTATGGATACTAGTGGGGCAGTGGAAGAAGGTTGGGGTATTAGTGTATGTGTGGTTCTATGGATACTAGTGGGGCAGTGGAAGAAGACAGTGTATGTGTGGGTCTGAAACTACCAGTAAAAAGTGGAATGTCTGTCCCTGCCTGGGTGTCAATCATCAGAGAAAACAAATAGCAAATTGTAGAAATAAAGAAAGCACTCGCAGGTCTTGGTAAAGGTGGAATAAACCAGCGCATATTTTTCACTGTGTGTGTATTTAAAACTCCTGATTAAAGGGACATTAAGGTGGAATATGAAACAATATATACTGTAGGGTTTATCCTGCTGGGGAAAACAGGCACTTCCATTGTTAAGAGGTGTTTATTCTAAGTTATTGCAACTTAGACTTGAAGTTTTCGGATGGAGTGCCTCCTTGACCAGAAATGTTACAGTGGCACTGTTGCTACAGCATCCTATGGAGCAGGATTTCCCTGATTAATCACAGGTGAGTCAGTCACAATGAATGATCCACTGAATAACTCACCTATGATCAATCAGGGATATCCTCACATCCTGGCCTGTTGGTGGCCCTTGAGGACTGAACTTGGAGAGCCCTGACCTATGGAGGGTCATTGTCAACTGACCAGAGCAGCCCACAGTCTGGTGCAGCAACAGCTCCACCATAACACTTTCAGACCATGGATATACTCCACCCAGGTAAATGCATGTTTGAGGTGCAGAAACATTCAAATAAAACATCTCTCGGCAGCAGGAGTACCATTGCTTTATTAATCAGGATAAACTGTGTAATGCATATTTTCCATATTAAACATTACTATCACTTTAGTATCCTTGTTACATTAGGAATCCACATCCCTGACTGGGGTGCTCAGTGAAAGTGACAGAGGGTTTTATCTTACGATTTCTTGTGTTTCTAATGAACAGCTTTACTACCACAGCAAAGGTCACATGTGCAGTCCACATAGCTCCCAGGCTGTGCACCCAAACTGCTCAACAGCAGCCCAATACCATATCTCCCCACAGTTCAAATGGACAAAGAGGGACACTTGTTTTTTAGGGGGTGTTGCTGGGGGTATTGCAGGTGAGTGGGGAGCTACAAAGAATTTTTTGGTTATTTCATGACTTACCGACACCATTTTGTGTAACTGAATAAATGATTTAGAACAAGATCAAAGTATGTTATTTACAGACTAATTAATAATCACAGATACTGAAGTTTATACAAACATTAATGTGAGTTTTATTGCTGTGAAGCAATGTGATTCACTTCTATATACACCACACAGTCTGATCTCCTAAACACAGGGACACCAGGGTGATACACTTCTATACACACCACACAGTCTGATCCCCTAAACACAGGGACGCCAGGGTGATACACTTCTATACACACCACACAGTCTGATCTCCTAAACACAGGGACACCAGGGTGATACACTTCTATACACACCACACAGTCTGATCCCCTAAACACAGGGACACCAGGGTGATACACTTATATACACACACCAGACAGTCTGATCTCCTAAACACAGGGACACCAGGGTGATACACTTCTATACACACCACACAGTCTGATCTCCTAAACACAGGGACACCAGGGTGATACACTTATATATACACAACACAGTCTGATCTCCTAAACACAGGGTCACCAGGGTGATACACTTATATACACACACACCACACAGTCTGATCTCCTAAACACAGGGACACCAGGGTGATACACTTATATACACACACCACACAGTCTGATCTCCTAAACACAGGGACACCAGGGTGATACACTTCTATACACACCACACAGTCTGATCTCCTAAACACAGGGACACCAGGGTGATACACTTATATACACACACCACACAGTCTGATCTCCTAAACACAGGGACACCAGGGTGATACACTTATATACACACCACACAGTCTGATCTTCTAAACACAGGGACACCAGGGTGATACACTTATATATACACACCACACAGTCTGATCTCCTAAACACAGGGACACCAGGGTGATACACTTCTATACACACCACACAGTCTGATCTCCTAAACACAGGGACACCAGGGTGATACATTATATATACACCACACAGTCTGATCTCCTAAACACAGGGACACCGGGGTGATACACTTCTATACACACCACACAGTCTGATCTCCTAAACACAGGGACACCGGGGTGATACACTTCTATACACACCACACAGTCTGATCTCCTAAACACAGGGACGCCAGGGTGATACACTTATATACACACCACACAGTCTGATTTCCTAAACACAGTGACACCAGGGTGATACACTTATATACACACCACACAGTCTGATTTCCTAAACACAGGGACACCAGGGTGATACACTTATATACACACCACACAGACTGATCTCCTAAACACAGGGATACCAGGGTGATACACTTATATACACACCACACAGTCTGATCTCCTAAACACAGGTACACCAGGGTGGGAAATAGGGACAGAGGGATTTGGGTCCAAAAAAGAGACTGTCCCCCCTAAAGAGGGACACTTGGGAGGTATTCAAATTAATACCACGACTGTCAAGTAAGTGCCTAGTTTCCACCTGTGGGTATGCTTACTGCCCAGTCTTTCAGAGTGACAGCTGTGTTCTGAATCAGAATCGGTGTTGATTAACTGGAGAAAGAGCAGAGTTGAATCCAGAGTCACCAGAGTGGATTTGAGGACACTCTCCCATCATATAACATATAACAATGTCAAGTTTACTTAAAATACAGAAATAATTCAGGGTAAGGAAAATAGTTTTCAGATGTTTATGGATCCAAAACTGTAACCCTCTGAGTGCTAAAGAGGTATCTAATGCATTGCATTGAATACCTCTCTGGCACTCAAATGTTTAAAGGCAACTACCATATAAATAGATAAATATATGTATATATATATATATATATATATATATATATATATATATATATATATATATATATAGATTGCTCATTTTCCCACCCCTGTCAGTAGCATCATCACACACTAGATATACAGAGCCCACCTGGGCCTCTCCTACCTACAACTGGTGCTGTGAGCTCTCATTGGTTGCTAGGATGTCACTCACACCCGCACAGCCAATAGGAATAAGGCTGTCTCTGACAACTTCAGCTCTGGCAGGTGGTGGGACAAAACATTTGGGGGAGAGGCATTACAATTAAAGCTGTAACTTTATAATGCTTCTACTGCCAAAGAGCTAATAACCCTGAGTGACTCATAACTTTAACAAATGTGTTTTTTGTCATGTTTTTACCCTTTAATTTAAACTGATGTTTTGATGAGGCCTAACAGGAACCAGGAAAATTAGATGGAGGAAAATCAGCTCCACTACAGATGGCTCAGGGCTCTTGGAACCGATCTGGTTCTCACAATCCAGTGTGGAGAGGGAACTAGGTCCCAGGTATTACTCTGGTACCAGCTGGGTCGGATTTCCCTATAGACAGATTAGGCTACTGCCTAGAACTCCAAGTTTTGAGGGACAACTCAGCTGTGCTAGCCACTCCCACATTCTAAATTGTAGGTGTGGCCACAGCAATCTCAATGTCCCTGCAACAGTTTTACACCCTTTTACAAGCAATTATGTAAAGGGATAGTAATGTCACGCTATAAAGGCATTTCCGATTATTCCTTATAATTTTTTTTATAATGCTCTGTACCATTTTAAATCTCCATATCAGTAGTTTTATTGTCTTTTGTTTTTTTAAGTTTCCCCCTCCCGTCCTTTTCTCTACATCACTCTTCTTCCCTCAGATCTGAAATTCAGTCACTTGACCGGACAGATCGCAATGAGGGACAATATTGTATGTGTCTGTATGAGGAGAACCCTGCAAACCTCAATGAATGAGATCAGGGTTTTCCTTATGCTCATACAATGATGTCCCTCATTGCAATCTGTCCCGCTTTCTGATCTGAAGGAAGAAGAGGGGTGGGAGGGAGAAACTTTACAATAAAATTACTATAAAATGATATGGATATGGACAGATTGGAAGGTGCAGACCATAATTAAAAGTATAAAGAATAATTGAATATTCATTTATATTGTGACATTTTCCTTTAAGGGGATAGTAATGTCTCTTTAAAATTAGTTGCCCGAGTCTTTGGTATTGTTATAGGAACAGATTGCGCTATGTGTAAGCGCTTACTTCTTTGTAGTTCAAAAGTTATGAAGCACTGAAGATCCACCGCCCGCCCCTTTCTGGCCGCCTCCCACTGAATCTGAGATTGGGTCATGTGACTCGACTGCTGCACAGAGGGACAAACCTTCAGTAAGTAAGTATAAAGAAAATTCTGACCCCCCCCCCCCCCGAACGAAGAAGGCAGGATTTCCCTTTGCTTACTGAAGTTTGTCCCTCGCTGCAGCCGTCCTCACCAGACTGCAACTTCTGAGTGACGTGGGGAGTAGGGTTGCCACCCAGCCGGTATTTTACCGGCAGGCCTGTAAAAAATTGGCTTCTTTCCAATGTTAAGTCTATGGAGAGAATGCCTTGGCCGGTATTTTTTTTAAGAAAAGGTCGCAACCCTAGTGGGGAGAAGGGCCGGGCGGTGGATCTTCAGTGCTTCATAACTTTTGACCTACGAAGAAGTAAGCGCTTAGACACAGTGCAATACTTTTACTATACAGAAGACTCGGGCAACTAAGTTCAAATAGACATTACTATCACTTTAAAGGGATAGTAATACTTTGTTTTATCTTTATTTTATTTTGTAGGCATTAAAAAAACATGAAGAACAATATAAGTCTTCTCTCTCAAACCTTTATGGTTTGAGAGATATTCACAAGCAAAGTTTCCCCTCCCGCCCCTTTTACCTAGTGTAAGCCATCTCTTCTCAGATGTGGAATCCAGTCCATAGACCAGACAGATAACAGAAGGGGATAATCTTCTACCTATGAGAACAATGAAAGCCCTGCCCCCATTGACATGTTTTTCAGGTTTTTCCCTTACCTTAATTGAAGATTGTCCCTCTCTGCAGTCTACCTAGGCACCTCCCTTCTGATCTGGCTGAGCAGTGTTACATCAGTAAAAGGGGCGGGAGGGGGATACTTTGTCATTGAATTACTCTTGAACTACAACTCTGACAGAATTGATATAACACTGTCCAAAGTCCAAATACTATGGTGATTAATTAGAGCTGCTTTTATTATGAAACATTACTATCCCTTTAAGCTGCTTTCCTTGGGTTTCCCATAGCCTAGCTTAAGGGACTTCTTGAAGCTTTGTACTCCAATGAGACATTTGGGAGGAAATAAAATGCAATTAGACAATCCAGTTCAGACCCTTGGTCAGAATGTGATTGCAGAACTAAATAGCTGGATATATCTGCCAAATAGAAGAATAGCCATTCAGTAGATCTTTCCGCCTATAATTTTGTGACATATTCCAGTCTGCTATGTACAAATGTCCTTTTCAGTGAAAGCACTTTCTTCACACGGACTTGTTCACGTATGAGGAAACACTGACTTACCCCTAGTAATTATCCTGTATCCTGTTCAGACCTCAATCCATAGGTTTGTGTGTGCAATATTATAAAAGTGTATGTCTATATTTAGTAAGGATTACAACACCATCCCTTTAGTATTCCATGGTTATGAAAGATGCAGGGGAGGTGGAAGATTAACCCTCTGAGTGCCAGAGGGGTAAGGAACACGTTGCTCTGCAATGCGTTGCGTACCTCTGTAGCACTCAAAGGGTTAAGAACTTCTGAGACCCTCAAATATAAGAAAAAAATATAGGATCTTCTAAAAGGAATATTAATGCTTAAAATGCAAAAACAAATATATTGTAATGTTTATCTTCCTGAGTGAGAGGTAACTCTCACTGCTGAAAGATGTTTTATTCAAAAGTTATTAAAGCTCAAATTATAATTTTTTAGGTGCAATATCACAGTGGCCTGAAATTGTACAGTGGTGCTGTTGCTACACCATCATATAATGAAGCACGTACTATATAAATGCTCTCAAGCAAAAACACATACATTGTAAAATAGGAATACCATTCCATGTGCACCTAATACTATATCGATATCTATACACCTGTGATCTACCACAGATATAAAACTAGAAGTCCGATATATGCAGTGATTTTACATGGGAAACCCCCACATAAGTTAGTGTTGACTATCACGGGGAGGTCCGCTCAATATCAGCTATTTAAAGAGGAACTTTCAGGAATTACGAAGTCGCCATGCATTCATTAGGCGCATGATGACTAGCTTGGAAATCCACGTCTTACCTTTAAAAAATAGCACATTCTAAAGAAATCCTTGCCGTTTGGAGACCAGAACCCAGGCTACAGAGCAGACATCTTGTCTGTGCGCCTGCGCTGTCAGTCCCGGTCTCCTTTCAGTAGCACTACAGTGCACCATATGGTTACCGGAAGGGACTGACAGAGCAGGTGTGCGGGCCGCATTAACCTGCCTGTCAGTCTCCAAATGGCAAGGATTTCTTTAGAATGTGTTATTTTTTAAAGGGATAGTAATACTTTATTATTACTATCCCCCATATTGTAGATATTTGCAAAATAATTTAATAGCCCTTTATGGTTTGAGAGATAACCAAAGGCAAAGTTCGCGTTAGTGACAAAGAATTATTTCACTGAAATGATCTTCTACGTGTTCTTGCAAAGCAAGCACAAAGCAAGCACATGTAGAAGACCGTTTCAGTGAAATAATTCTTTGTCACTAACGCGATCGCGGCTCAGCTGCAGAGCCGCATGATGAAAGTCAGACTGGATATCCCTGCAGTCAGAACAACGCTGACTTCAGGGAAGGGGGAGGGAGGGGGGAAAATTAATACATAATATTAATACAGACCAGAGGTGAATTAGTAAGATCTGAAAGTTACGTTTTGCAATCCAGGTTTTTTGTATTGATATATATAGTTCTTTTAATAAAATATATATTTGGATACAGTCCAAGGTTGACTCTCTCTTGTTTATAGTATAGGCGCTTCAAAATGTTTTCTATATATGTTATTTGTTTGTGATATGCTATAGTGGGGATATAGTTTGTATAGCTGCCGTATGGGAATTAGGCCACAAATTAAAGGGATATATGCATTTTTTATCTATCTAAATTTTTTTAAGTCGATAAAGGATTACAATATGCTACTTAATATTAATACAGACCAGAGGGGATGGGAGTGTAACTTTTAAATTTGTTTAACCCTTTGCATGGTAGAAAGGTCTGCATTGGGATAAATAATGCCTTTTGTCTTTCTGGCTAGCACAGACCATTTTGAACACAGTTTGCAAATATGCAAAGTTCCAGCTGGGTGACAAGTAGACATTCATGTGTTGTGTTAACCCTGTAGGACCAGAGGAAAAGCAATGCATCACCATACATTGCACAAACCTCTGGTCCTTAATGGGTTAATGCATTTTGTAATGACGTCATCTGCGCTTCATCCATGTTCTAATTCTTATTTAGTGTTTGTATCTACAAATAAATGTACACAGTGTTTTTCTTTATAAATACATGGAGGGTTTTTCCCTCCCCCTTATGATTTAACCCCCCCCCATGGGACTGGGGGTGTTCGCTCTGGGGGGATGGATCTGTGTGGCTGCCTGGCTTTGGGTCGGGGACACCCCCACTCCTGCTCCCCCGGATGTGACTGCCCCCTTCTTTGAAGGGAAGAGGGCCCTCAGTTTAGTGCTGTACTTCGTTAAAGGAACAGTAAACTTTTTTTATGAAAAAATATATATTGTTCTTGTTCTCTTACTTCTTCTCCTGCTTCTTTGAATATCACTATTCTACCTCCGTCCTGAACACATGGAGTCAGTTGATTTAACTGAACCTAGGGCTTTGGCCCTCTTGTTTGCCAAAATATCTCTTTTCCTATTGGATCAGAGTTGATCCCCCTCTGGCCCAGAACTTGTCTTTACCATTGATGTACATGCCTGGGCATGCGAGGTCAGGATTTATGTGATGTTATTATCTTCACCTTGTTTTCTAACCTGTATGCTGTTTTTCTTTATTCTGTATTTTTGTTACATTTATTTGAAAACTCAATAAAGAAATATTAAACCAAAAAAAATACATAGTGGGTTTTGGTTTTTAGATACAATCCAACCCATTGAATGGCCCCTGGAATCTGTGGATATCAACATACTTGGGAACTTTCAAAATGAGCTGTCCCTGAGATCTTGGAAATATTAACCTTTACATTTCCCCATAATGTAGATTCTAGGTTATACATCTGTCTGTCATCTTAATCAAGAGGTTCTCCTATCAGGCCCCAATGAACCATTTTCAGGCTACACAACCCACACACGAAGAGCAGGATATCTCCCTCTGCATTCCTGGGACAAATGGAACCACATTAGAGATGAAAGAAGCAGTTATTTGGTGCAGATCAAATAGTGGGTAACACTGGTCTATGTCACCCTGAGAATTTTGCTCTTCACCCATGGACCCAGAAATTTGGGTCAAATCTGATGGATCTCTGTGATCCATCCGGACAGTCTTGCTGCTCTGAGGTAAGCAGTGTTATATCAGTAAAAGGGGAGGGAGGGGGATACTTTATCATTCAATTACTCTTCAACTACAACTCTGACAGTATTGAAATAATACTATCCAAGGCCCAAACACTATGGAGATTAATTGGAGCTGCTTTTATTTTGAAACATTACTATCCCTTTAAGCAGAAGTAGAACAATGTTTTTAGATCATATTCCTGATACTCGGATAAAAAAATGAATGTTATTCTCATACAACAAGGTACAATAAACTGCAGGCTATTTGTAGTTATAAAATCACACTTAACCCTGTGAGTGCCAGAGGGGTACGCAATGCATTGGACCTATAATCCTAGCTAATTTTAAACTGAATCAAACCCTGCCTATATGTTGGCCTGCCATTTCTTTATCATTTTTGAGAAATTGATCTGTACAGTCTGGCATTTTATGCTAATTAGTAGTGCTATGAGATTAGGGCTAGTGTTATGGTTAGCGCTAACAGTTCAGGGCTGGGGTTATTGTTAACGATATGAATTTAGGGGTGGGGTTATGGCTAGCGCTAGTAGTTTAGGGCTGGAGTTATGGTTAATGCTAGGAGATTAGGGCTGCTGCTGTTATGCATAAGGCGGCTTAGGCAGCCATCATAGGGCGCCGGAGCGGAGGGGCTCTGAAACGGCGATAATTTTTTTTTTCATTTATTTATTTTTTATATCTGCCGCGAGGCTGATTTAAGAGGCGGCATCGCTTATGCTACCAAGCGCTCCCTGATTTAAGCAGCGTCTCCTGAGTTGGCAGCTAGTTCTGGTGACTGGTGTGAGCCACAGGCAGCAACACAGGAGACGGAGTCCAATCACTGACTGACTCACACTGAATTATTTAAACACGATGAGAGGCCAGTGACGGCAGAGAGACATGACGACGTCAGGCGCACGCACGCACCGCATCTGCGCACCGCTGCCAGAAGATGTAAGAGAGAGCAGCGCGAACGGGAGTAGCAAAAATTTAAGTTTAAAAGGTGCTCAGCAGCCCACTTCCATTTGCCGCTGCGGCAAGCTGCTTGCCACACAGAGGCTGCTCCCGTCCCACTACCCAGCATCCTCGGAGGATCTCTATCTCTAAGTTGGAGCAATCTCATTGGCTAGATATCGATCTCTCTGCAGGAAGTAGGCTGCTGGACACCTTTTAAACTTGAATTTTTGTGCAGATAACAGGTTTTTTTCAAAATGACTAACATATTAAACTTTTTCGCTAAATGCTCTATCTAATGAACATTAGATATCTATATGTGATAGATCCACTTTAAGGAATCCACATGACAGCACAAAAATATTTTTTTATTAGTTCTTTTAAAATAGCGCATTTCAAATGGTTACTACTTTGTTAACTGGCCCTACTGATCTGCCTTTGTGTGCTTTGGGGGATAAGTGACAATCAGACACACAAGGCTATGTGCACACTATTCAGTCCGGGTGAAGAGGGGATTATATTGAGAAAGTCAATTTCAGATTATTGTAAGTAGATTTGTTATGTTCTTCAAATGATATGGTGAGCGTTGTGAGTTTTCGCTCTTTTTCTACATTCCAAGAAGTGACAACATGGTGGTTAAAAACATACTTTATTTATCTGACACCTTTAAATAAATAAATAATGTATGCACCCATACCATAAAGCTGTGTTGAGATAACTTCACCTTAATGACAAGTATCGATAGTTACTCTTTCAATACAGGCATATTGTTTGGGGAGCACTATGGTATAAGTGCATATTTTTTTGTTAATGTTTGAAATAAAGACCATATATTTATAATACCTGCTGCAACCTTGTAGGTTCGTATAACCATAAGACCATGCTTGTGTGCAAAGCACAGCAGGTCAGGGAAAATAGGGATCAATATCCACATGTGTAATTTGCAAGTGTATTAATCATGGTTATTACTCTATTTATTCATTCACTGATAGATATCGGTATGGATAAAATCCTTATATTTCCCCAGGATAAACTGTTGCTTTTTACTGAATAGAGTATAATGCAAAGTGGGTATAAGTAGGGTTGCCACCCAGCCGGTATTTTAACGGCAGGCCGGTAAAAAATTGGCTTCTGTCCAATGTTAAGTCTATGGAGAGAATGCCATGGCCGGTATTTTTTTTACGAAAAGGTGGCAACCCTAGGTATAAGTGGGCATAATGTTTTGGTAATACCTCTCTCAGCCAAAAACCTAAAGAGAAGCACTGCAGTTACTCCATCCCCCTGGCTGTGACAAGCTTTAACTACAGATCCACAAAGTTGCAATCTCATCAGAATACCAAATAACGTGAAGCGCTGTCAGGATTAATGCCGCCCAATCAAAGTAAGCGTATTATCTGCAGCACACGGAGGAGCTCCAGCTGCTACTACAACAGACACTTAGCTGGAGCGCCTCCATGTGCTAATGTGACCATTAAGTAGGCAACAAGACAATCTTGCGCTGTCATGCAGTGCGAGATTGTCATGTCGCCATTTTGATCCTGGCGACCTAGTGAATTACTTAAAATATTACACTCTCTTAAGAGTGCAACATTTAAAAGGATACCCCTGGAGGGTACTGGAGGCTCAGGAGATTACCTGGGGCACCCTCCCCGGCTGTGCATGCTTCCTTGGTACAATTATTTGCAGTACATCAATTCTACCGCCGATACTCAGCTGGTAATATTGTTGTGATTGGTTCTTCTAGCATTCAATGTCTGCTTTGCAGTGCTTTATTAGCGCCCCCAGACGCACTAGGGGTTAGTGATCCTTTATTTTCAACCCTTCCCCCTATCTTTCTTGCTGGCAGTGATTTTGTTTATATCCTCTTCTTCGTGTGCAGTGCCAATTGCCAGAGGCATCTTCAATGCATTGCAAAACACTGCATTGGATATGCCTCTAGCCTCTGCCATCCAATTAGTTAATGAAAGCTCTGGATATAAGGGGTATAGAATATGGTGGAGTATTACCTGCTTTTTATGTTGTCTGCAGGAATGCACTGATAACAGCCTTCCAACATACATTTTAGGTGAGTCAGACAGAGGAGATATAATAGGTGGGTAACAGAGAGGAAGAAATGGGGTGTCAGGATAGGCATCTAGTGCTGTTTGGGTACCAGTGAAAGAAGCTGCAGGAGACAGGGTCCTTACAAGGAGTGTATAGAAATCTGAAATACAGCGTCACTTCATCCTCATTGCCTTTCACACCTGCAGACTAGTGTATACGCGCATAAAGGTTAGGGGCTGCACTCTCAGGACCCCAGAGCCTCCCCTATCTCTCCCAATGCCAATCCCATCAGGGATCAATAAGATAAGAGAGACACGGAGAGATACTGCTCTGTCTTTATACAGTCCCTTGTTGGAGGTGGGGGAGAGGGGAGGGAGTGTAGAGTGAGCATGCGTTGGGGGGGATATTTGCACCCTTTAAAATCACGACTGGTGCGCAGCTATCTGAAAATCATTTAAAACTGTTTTTTTATGTGTAAAACACGTGAATACATGAACTTATTAGGCTATTGTGTGTTCTGCTTTTCAAATTGGACTTTGCTGCAATGTATTTTAGAGACTAGTCACCCTAAGGGTAACAGGGTAATCCAGACGTGGACCCCTTGCTCACAGTGCTTAGAGAGATCAGCTGCACCTCACTGACGAGGCCCAACAAGGCTGAAATGTGAATCTGGAGGTGGCTGCTTCTCTTGTTCAGAGAGGAATTGCCTGGCACTTTGTGGTTGGATTGCCTTTTTGTAGGATCAGTATGATGTGTTTCAGGATATTTCCTCTCTGTGAAAGACACTAGTGAGCTAAAAGAGATTGCACCCTGGGTAGGATACTTATCCTATAGATCCTCATTAATTCGAGGGCAGGCTTGTTTCTAGTTGAGTGTCTCTGACTAGCTCTTTGCATACGCAAATTGCCTTTGGGACTAGTCACCATAAGGGTAACAGGGTAATCCAGACGTGGACCCCTTGCTCACAGTGCTTAGAGAGATCAGCTGCACCTCACTGACAAGGCCCAACAAGGCCGAAACGTACATCTGGGGTTGGCTGCTTCTATGACTAGCTCTTTGCAAATGTATTTTAGAGGCCTTTTTCTCAAAATGGATGCCACATGGAGCAAATCGACTACACCACCATAGATGCCAAATATATAGCCATTGATTTAAATGGGGCTTCTTCTAACAATTTGCATGTTAAAGAATATATCTAATCCTGTAATCCAATAGCAACGGGTGCACTCGTGTAATAAAGCGGATTTGCAGAACAAGGTATAAATTAACCTCCTGAATGCCAGTGCTTTATGGTACTTTTTACCAATAAACTTACCCTATGACCATAAACAGTTTTAAAAGATTTTCAAATAGCTTTGAAAATCATATTTATGTTGTATTGGACATTTTATGTAGAAACAATGAACATACTATATGAACATAACTCAAAAACTAGTTTTTGAATAAAAATGGCTAATAGAACATATGGGGTATTTTGAAAGCTTTTTTTAAATTTTCAGTTATTTTTAGGGATATTAAATTATGAGAAGCTCTGATTTTTTTATTCTAGTAGGTAATGCCAGGCTTTTGGAGCTCTGTAGAAGAAAGAAGATCAATTGGCTTCTTTCTTGTACTATGGAAGACACAGTGAGCTGTAAGGTGCAGAACAGAGGTTATAGGTAGTAAGGAGAGCTGGAGTGAGTATTTTGCTCAGGTAGTCATTTATATCTCCAGTGAAGGCGTTATAAACTAGGCAAGAAAGGTGAAGGGTATGTCTGGATTCCAGGTGCAGCTAAATATATTATTTAAATATATCATAATGATGGGTAGTTGTTACAGCTTATCTTGACTTCAGCATCATCTGCAGGCGTGAGGCTTCAAGCATGCTGCAGGCCTCTGTTTTATGTTTGCTTCCTGTAGTCTCCTCCTACCAACTTCCTACTTCCTCCCTCTGAGCTGCTCCTCCTACCTCCTGTGGAGGGGTTTAAAGGGCAGACTGAGGCCTAACTCAGTTGCCCTTGAGTTGCTGTTCATAGCAGTTCTGTTACCTTGGGCTCCGTGTATGACCTGGCTAGTCTTCCAACCATTCTAGTGCTGTCCTCTGTCTCTGTCTGACTATTCTTTTGCCTAACCCCTAATAGTGGACATCCAATCTGGTGCAGACTTGTGGCTCTGGCTGACTACCTGAACTGTGTATGACCCGGCTTGTCTGACTACTCCCTCTGGTGCTGACTTGTGGCTCTGTCTGACTATTCATTTGTCTTTTCCCCTGGTGATCAGACACCCAATATAGTGCGGACCTGGGGCTCTGGTAGCAAATCTTCTACTTTGGAGACTCTTGATTGGTCTGATCCAGCTCTTTGGCCAGCTGTTCTCACCACCTCACTAAGGGATGCTATTATCAGGAAAGGTCCTGCAAAGAAAAAAACTAATTTTGTTTTTCCCAAAGATACATCCAGTAGACGCTTTACTAAAGCAAATTATAAGCGATGGCTGCCAAACGGAGAGGAAACCTACAGAAACTGGCTGGTTTATTTTGTTAAATTGGACAAAGTGTTTTGTTTTTGTTGTAAGCTATGTGCAACTAATATAATTACAAATTTGACACGCAGAGGCTATAATGATTGGAAGAACGTCTCTCAAAATCTTTGCATTCATGAAATGTCTACTTCTCATCTTGCTGCTGTAAGAGACTGGAATGGACTTTCTAGAAGACTTGGATGAAGAAAAACAATAGATGCTGCTCACCAGAGTTTTTTGACAGCAGAAACACAACATTGGCAAAATGTTGTTAAGTGGCTTGTAGACATTGTAAAGTTTCTTGGTCACAAGTGCTTGGCTTTCAGAGGTAGCAGCGATACATTATATAGTGAAAATAATGGAAATTATCTACATCTTGTGGAAACAATGGCCACATCTGATATGGTTATGCAGGAACATCTGAAAATAATCAAAAATAAGGAAACTTTACAACATTATTTGGGGAAAGACATTCAAAATGAACTAATCAGCCTTATAGCCCAAGAAATAACAAGATACATTTTGCAGTTATTGAACAATTCAAAGTATTATTCAGTTATACTTGATTGCACCCCAGACACTGCTCACATTGAACAAATGACTATAATTGTTAGATTTGTGTCCATCAAGGAAGGAGAGTCTCCTACTGCTGAACCAGAGGTCTGTATAGAAGAAAGATTTCTAGGTTTTATCCGAATCCAAAGCTCAACCGGAGAAGGTCTGACTGAGGCAATTTTGACAACTTGAAAAACTTAAGATTCCCCTTGGTGATATGAGAGGACAAGGATATGATAATGGTTCAGATAGGAAAGGTAAACACCAAGGTGTTCAGAAAAGGATCCTTGATTTAAACTCTCGTGCCTTTTATGTTCCCTGTAGCACTCATACTTTAAATATTGTGGTGAATGATGCAGCCATGTCATGCAGGGATGCAGCAACATTCTTATCTGTTGAGCAGAAAATATATGTTTTTTTGTCGGGAGCCATACTTCGTTGGAATGTCTTGAAGAAGCACATTAGCAGACTAACAGTAAAACCTTTTTCTGACACAAGATGGTCTTCAAGAATAGATGCTGTTCATCTATTTAGGTTCCAGGTTGGAGAAATTTATGATGTTTTGTCTGAAATTTCTAGAGCTGACTGACATACAGCAATGGCATAATCTGATGTGAATCCCTTGCAAAAGAATTAATTAACTTTAAATTTTTGTGTTTCATTGTATTGTGGTATAACATACTAAATAGAATTAACTTTCAGCAAGCGTCTTCATAGCAAAACAATGTATCTTCCAGGGGTGATTGATGTTTTGGAATCCACAACTACCTTTTTGAAGGATTATCGTTCAGATAAAGGATTTGAAGATTTGCTAGAAGAGGCTAAAGTCCTCTTGTGTTTCCCCCTTTAGTGTGGCAAAAAAAGAAAAAGAGGATGTTTTGTTATGAAGCTTCAGATGATCCAGTTGCTGATCCTGCACAAAATTTTAAAGTTGGGCGCTTTTACAGCATTTTGGATGTATGCATTAATTCTATTGATGAGAGATTTGAGCAGATTAAACATCACAGCAGGCACTTTCAATTTCTTTATGACATTCAGAAACTTAAAAATGTACCACAGGAAACAATGATGAAGTACTGTCTAGATTTGAAGAATGTTTTGACTGATAAAAACTCAGAAGATTCTGATCTGGATGGGGCACAACTGTGTGAAGAGCTCACAATATTGGCTACTATCTTGAAACCTGCAATGACACCTACTCAAATTCTGGGATACGCAGTTAAAAATTACTTTACTCCCAATGTCTCCATTGCACTTCGCATACTATTGACATTGCCGATATCTGTTGCCTCTGGTGAGAGAAGCTTTTCAAAGCTGAAATGAATAAAAAAATTATGTGCGTTCTTCAATGTCGCAAGAGAGATTGGTGGGACTTGCATTGATTTCTATTGAAAACCGTATTGTACGAGACATTGATTTTCATACTCTGCTTCATGATTTTGTGAGCTCAAAAGCAAGAAAGGTTACATTTTTATAGGGTTTACATTTTCACTTTGAATGTGTGCAATATTGTTTAAAGCACTCTAGGTAAATTTGCTCTGATAGACAACTTGCAGAGAAATGTAAGTTCTTATGTTATAGTTTTGGTATATGTTTGTAATGCAAAAGGAATCAAGGGCTTAATGTGTTGAGTTGAAATCTCATTGATCCTAGTTGCACTACTTCACTCTTTTTGAGTGATAGCTTTTTGAGTAATAGTTGGTAATGTTTTGCCTTGACACTGGCTGTTTTAGTGTAGCACTGTTTTTTCCTCTGTTTTAATATGAATATTTATCATTATAAGTTCTATTTTGTGTGTGAACAGGAATACTGTGACTTCTTACAACTTAAACTCTAAGTCAGCCTGTTTGCACTGTTTCCTGTACTTTCACTCATTGTTAAAAACTTTTTGTTTTGTAGTTTTATAACTTATTTTGTTGAACAATTATTAATAAAATGCACTTTACAAAACCACAAATTTGTTGTTGTTTTTTTTTTTTCTGGGCGGGTGCAGGGGATTGTGGCCAGGTCGTAGGGGGGGTGGGGGGATTGGCAGGGGGGTCATCAAAATGCACCTTCGCCTGTGTAGACAAAAATCCTTGCACCGGCCCTGCTGTTAGGAGATTAGGGCTGCTGTTGTGGTTACTGCTAGGAGATTAGAGATGGGGTTGTAGTTAGTGCTAGGAGTTTAGGGCTGCTGTTATGGTTAGTGATATGAGGTTAGGGCTGCTGTTGTGGTTAGTGCTAGGAGATTAGGTCTGGGGTTATGGTTAGTGCTGGGAGATTAGTGCTAGATATTGGTTACTGCTAGGAGTTTAGGGCTGCTGTTATGATTAATTCTAGGAGTTTGGGGCTGCAGTTATGGTTAATACTAGGAGTTTGGGGATTCAGTTATGGTTAATAAAAGGAGTTTGGGGCTGCAGTTATGGTTAGTGCTAGGAGTTTGGGGCTGTGGTTATGGTTAGTGATCAGATAGTCAGAATTGCAAATTGTGGTATAACTCAATGTGGAGGCTAAGGCTGAGAGAAAGTGGATGGGGAAAAGAAGGCAAAGAGAAGAAGAAAGCAAGGGGACGCGCAATATAAGTGAATAAAGGCAATGGGAAAGAAGTGGGAAAGAGAAAGGCAATGAGGGAGACAATTAGAATAGAGGTGGGAAATGGTGTATGGACATAAGAGAGAGGGATAATATAGATTAGGGTTTTATTTGGAGTTGATGCTAGGAGATTAAGTTTGAGTTTGCAGTTAGTGCTTAGTGGGCTAGCGTTTGACGATTAGAGTCATGTTTTGATTTAGCGATAGGAGATTAGGGAAGGGTTTGGAGTTAGACCTAGAATATATTGAGTTTGACGTTAGTAGTAGGAGGTTAAAGTTGGGTTTGTAGTAAGATTTTGAATTAACTCTAGGTGATTCAGTTCTAGGAGATTGTGTTAGGTATGGAGGTATAGGTAATTAGGGTTAGGTTTGGAGTTAGTGCCAGATGATTAGGATTAGGTTTGGATTTAGTTCTAAAACATAAACTTTGGGTTTGGAGTTAGTTCTAGTAGATTAGGTTTGGAGTTAGTGCTAGGAGATTTGGTTTTGTAATGATCTGACAGACTAAATGACCAATGTAAACTGCCTGGTTAGACTCTGTGAAGTAGTTTCCCCATATTATGAGAAGAGCACAATAGCAAACAGTACAGGGTGTACTGCAAGGTAGCCCCAGTGAGACAGATGCTTGAAAGCAAAGACTAGAGTTCGAGGCTGGCCAGCGGTGGCTGCTCTCTAGGCTACCTTGCTGTGGCCTAGGCTGGGTTAGAGATGCTGCCCATAATCCCGGAGCCGGCCCGCACCCTGGATGACAAGCCGGAGAACAGCAGCTACCCTCTGAGGTAAAAGTAGATTATAGGACAGGCAACCTCCCTGCAGTTTAGTCCTTAGGTGTTGAATAGGAACACTGCGACCTGGCGCTCTACTGAAGAGACAGAAGATAGGATTAGTCAATGTGTGACTGGTGGTTGAGATGGTTGATAGCCGACCTAGGGTGCAGGAATAAAAGCTCATCAGTGTTGAAAAAGACGCAAAATAAGACACGCCAGGTCAGGAAAGGGCAGGTAAAACAGTACCAAGCAGCAGACAGAAGAATGGTCAAACAACAGAGCCAAAGTTGGAAACTAATCAGTCAAAGCAGTACAAGGAGGCAGGTGGAAGAGTAGTCAATCAAATGGAGCCAAAATCGTTAACAAGAGATCTGAGAACATGGTACCAAATCTTAGAGCAGGAGTGAAATCAAAGGAGAAGCCGGGTCTTTACACAAGGAAATAATACAGGAACAAGACTGGAACTATGAGTCACGAACTAGAACGCCTTGATCTTGCATGGCGCTCTATAAAGGCTCAGAGTAAACACAGAACCAAGATCCAAATAACAAGGAAAAACAAACAAAAAAACAGACAAGGAATAACAAAAAGCAAAGAAAAAAGGCAAGACATGACAGGTTTGGAGTTAGTGCCAGCATATTAGTGTTAGGTGAGAAGTTAGCACTAGAGTATTAGGGTTAGGTTTGGAGATAGTGATAGATTAGGGTTCGGTTTGGAGTTAGTGCCATGAAATTAGGGTTATGTTAGGAGTTCGCACTAGAGTATTAGGGTTAGGTTAGAAGATAGTGCCAGGAGATTAGGGTTAGGTTAGGAGTTAGCACTAGAGGATTAGGGTTAGGTTTGGAGATAGTTCTAGGAGATTAAGATTAGGCTTGGAGTTAGTGCCAGGAGATTAGGATTCGGTTTGGAGTTTGTTTAGGTTAGGAGTTAGCGCTAGAGGATTAGGGTTAGATTAGGAGATAGTGCCAGGAGATTAGGGTTAGGTTAGGCATTAGCGCTAGAGGATTAGGGTTAGGTTAGGAGATGCTGCAAAGAGATTAGGGTTAGGTTAGGGGTTAGCATTAGAGGATTAGGGTTAGGTTTGGGGATAGTGCTAGGAGATTAGGGTTAGGTTTGGCATTAGCGCTAGAGGATTAGGGTTAGGTTAGGAGATGCTGCAAAGAGATTAGGGTTAGGTTAGGAGTTTGCATTAGAGGATTAGGGTTAGGTTTGGGGATAGTGCCAGGAGATTAGGGTTAGGTTAGGCATTAGCGCTAGAGGATTAGGGTTAGGTTAGGAGATGCTGCAAAGAGATTAGGGTTAGGTTAGGAGTTAGCATTAGAGGATTAGGGTTAGGTTTGGGGATAGTGCTAGGAGATTAGGGTTAGGTTTGGAGTTAGTGCCAGGAGATTAGGGTTAGGTTAGTAGATGGTGCTAGGAGATTAGGGTTAGTTTAGGCGTTAGTACTAGAGGATTAGGGTTAGGTTTGGAGATAGTGTTAGGAGATTAGGGTTAGGTTAGGACAGTGTTTCTCAACTCCTGCCCTCAGGACTCACTAACAGGCCAGGATTTAGGGATTTCTCTGCTAGAGCACAGGTGTGGTGATCAGAGGCTCATTCACATTGATTAACTCACCTGTGCTCTAACAAGGAAATCATGTGATCAGAGGCTCATTCACATTGATTAATTCACCTGTGTTCTAACAAGGAAATCATGCGATCAGAGGCTCATTCACATTGATTAACTCACCTGTGCTCTAACAAGGAAATCATGTGTTCAGAGGCTCATTCACATTGATTAACTCACCTGTGTTCTAACAAGGAAATCATGTGATCAGAGGCTCATTCACATTGATTAACTCACTTGTGCTCTAACAAGGAAATCATCAAATCCTGGCCTGTTAGTGGGTCCTGAGGACGGGAGTTGAGAAACTCTAGGTTAGGAGATAGTGCTAAGAGATTAGGGTTCGGTTTGGGAATAGTGCTAGGGTTAGGCTTGGTGTTGGCGATAGAAGATTTGGTGTTAGTGCAAGATGGTTAGAGTTATGTTTAGATTTAGTTCTATGAGACTTGTCTTGGGTTTGGGATTAGTGCTAGAAGACTGGGGTTAGGTTTGGAGTTTGTCCTAGAAGATTATGACTGGGATTGGATTTGAATTTACGGTTGGGGTTGAATGTTAGGATTTGAAGATCAGAATATGGTTTGGAGTTTTAGGACTTGGAATTTCAGGTTGAAGGTTTGATAACCAGAGGGATCTAACTGTAGATTAGTTTAGTAAATTAAAAGGATAAAAAAAAAATCTAAATTCTGAAATGCACCAAGAAACTGAGCAAAAGAGGCTTAAAATGATGTGGGGCAAAATTTCACTGCGGGGGACAACTAAAAAATTCTGATTGATTTTAAATGTGGATTTTAACCACTTGAATCCTATGGAGTTCTCCAAGTCATTTAAATGGGGATTTTAACCCTTTGAATGCTAGAGGTCTCTCTAACATTCAAAGGGTTAAAATCCCCATTTAAATCAATGAGAATTTTGGGAATGTTTAGTTCTCCCCTGTAGTGCAAATGTGGTTTGCCCCAAAACTCTTCCACTTTTTTTTTTTTTTTAATGAACGGCCCTTCGTGCATGTTTAAAGTGGAACTATTGTGTTGATAACATTGCCCCCCAATACATTACTAACCTAGCGATGGGCATACTGTCCTTAAAGGGATAGTAATACTTAAAATCTAAAAAAATATATGTTGTAGGGTTTATCTCCCAGAGTAAAACAAGGGTACTCCCACTGCTAAGAGATATTTTATTACAAAATTATAATAGTTCAAACTTGAATTTTGTAGATGCAATATCACAGTGGCCTGAAAATTTACAGTGGCGCTGTTGCTACACCATCCTATGGAGATTTATGGTCTACAGACCAGAGCAGTCCATAGGATGGTGTAACAAGCCAAAAGATGTGAGAGGCTCTGAACACAAACAAAAACACAGTGGCCTGTTCTCCGGCTAATCACTGCTCAAGAGCATCACATTAGGGGATTAGGGGATTTTAGGAGCAAACCAACTGCGTCATGGGGAGGAAACGAAGATTCTGCAACTTCCCATTGATTTAAAGTGGAATTATCCCTCCAAATAAAGTGCCCCCCAAATAATTATTCATATAGCGATAAGCATATAATTATTCATTATACAGAATAATTCCATCGTTATAAAGAAATCCAACTTCTTCTGAGACTGACGGGCAGGCTTCTTGCTTTAGAGGCATCTGCTCTCCTGCGCTGTCAGTCACTTCCTGTACCATAAGGTACAATATAATTCCCCCTCACCAATCCTGGAGGAGACCCAGGATGGACATTGCAGGCCCACAGATGTCTAAGGCAAGATGTCTGCGCTGATGACTGCTCTGTCGGTCACTTCCTGTACCATAAGGTACAATATAATTCCCCCTCACCAATCCTGGAGGAGACCCAGGATGGACATTGCAGGCCCACAGATGTCTAAGGCAAGATGTCTGCGCTGATGACTGCTCTGTCAGTCACTTCCTGTACCATAAGGTACAATGTAACTCCCCCTCACCAATCCTGGAGGAGACCCAGGATGGACATTGCAGGCCCACAGATGTCTAAGGCAAGATGTCTGCGCTGATGCCTGCCTGTGCGTCTTGGATCAAATAGGATTTCTTAATAATTCTTGACTTATTCAGGTTAATATTAGTATTTCTATACTTATCGCTTTATGAATAATTATTTGGGGGATACTTTATTTGGAGGGATAGTTCTGCTTTAAAGGGATAGTAATGCTTGCTCTTAACAAACTTTATTATTGTAGATATTAAAAATATAAATTCAATATGTGTTGTCTCTCAAACATGTATAGTTTGAGAGATACATATGCTTTTAAAGTTTCTCGTTCCATTGAAGTATTTATTTTTAGATAGCGCTGTTTTGGTTCTGCTGAAGAGCTGCCGGCTGGTCCCTGGACCAGGATCTCCTTCTGTGAGCTAGAGTGCTGACGTCTGTGGAAGGGATGGGAGGGGGGAACTTTAAAAGCATATATATCTCAAACTGTACATGTCTGAGAGGCAACACGTACATCACTGAACTTATATTTTTAATATCTACAATATTAAAGGAATAGTAATACTTAATAATTACTAATCCCTATAGTAAAGTCATTTTAAAAAGAAATGTATTGCCCCCAGTGTCATCTCTCAAACCTTTATGGTTTGAGAGATAATCGCTCCTAAAGTTTCCTCTCCCTCCCCCTTCCCCGTAGTCAGCGTTCTAGCTGACTGCAGGGAAATCCAGTCTTACTATCATCAGGTGGCTCTGCAGCAGAGCCGAGATCACGTTAATTAAAAAAAAATCTTTCACTAAAACGGTCTTCTACGTGTGCTTGCAAACCAAGCACAAACCAATCACACATAGAAGACCATTTCATTTAAATATTTCTTTTTTATTAACGTGATCTTGGCTGTGCTGCAGAGCCGCCTGACAGTCGTACAACAGGCTTCCCTGCAGTCAGTTAGAACACTGACTTCGGGGAAGGGGGAGGGAGAGGGCAACTTTAGGAGCGATTATCTCTCAAACCATAAAGATTTGAGAGAAGACATTGGGGGCAATACATTTACTTTTAATATGACTTCAGTACAGGGGTTAGTGATTATTAAGTATTACTATCCCTTTAAAGTTTAAGAGCAAGCATTACTATCCCTCTAAACGGGACAAAAGCAGGGGGTTGGAGACCTCTCTAGCACTCAAGGGGTTAAAATCCCCATTTAAATCAGTGGGTGTCTGGATGCATAGGCAGGTCTCTCTGGATCTGCCCCGGAGACTATGGGTTTTTAGAGTTAATTATCAGATCTCCAGGCAATTGATTCTCAGGCTTTGGTGAGTTTCCTGGGTAACACCCCCACTTCTCTTTCTCCCGCCTACTTCTCACCCTGTTACGCCCACTCCCCCACCCATTCTAGAGTCTAACCACACCTTTTCTTCTCAATCCCACCCACCCAGTTAAGTCCCACTTACTTAAAGGGATAGTAATACGATCCTATGGGCAGCTCTGGTCCCGGGACCATAAATCTCCATAGGATGGTGTAGCAACAGCGCCACTGTACAATTTCAGGCCACTGTGATATTGCACCTAAAAAATTCAACTTTGAAAATTAATAACTTTTGAATGAAACACCTTTCAGCAGTGGGAGTATTCTTGTTTTACTCAGGGGGATAAACCTTACAACATATTTTTTTTTTACATTTTAAGTATTACTATCCCTTTAATGCCACGATTTAGATCATTTAGACACTTCAGTTCCCAGCCTATGAGTCCTCTCCGCAGGCTCCAAAAGAAGAAAGTTCCCAGGATATGTGCTTAAGTGTGGGCCTAGGGTTAAAGAAACGACTGTGGTGCCTGCTTTTGTGTGGAATCCTATTTGTACATCAGTCCCCCTCCGGTGTGTTACTCAGCTCTCTGGCACTTAAATGTATAGTAAGGTTTCAAAATAAATGCAGCTCCAATTATTCTTTCTAGTTTTTGGGCCATCTAAAGCGGTTTTATCATTCTCTATGATGTGTAGTTCCAGAGTAATTGAATGATAAAGTATCTCCCTCCCGCCCCTTTTACCTAGTGTAAACCGCCTCCCCTCAGATGTGGAATCTGGTCAGTTGACCTGACAGGTCACAGCAAGGGACAATCTTCTTATTGTGAACATAAGGGAAACCCTGTTCCCTTGAAGGAGGAGGGCAGGTTTTTCCTTATGCTACTAGAAGATTGTCCTTTGCTGTGATCCATCCGGACAGTTTTGCTGTGCAGCTTTACATAGGGAAACTGGGAAGGAGGGGGACACTATGATTAAATTAATCTGGAACTACACATTATAGAGAATAACAATACAAAGCAATGCGTTCCGTACCCCTCTGGCACTCAAAGGGTTAAGAGAAATTAGCCTATTCACACGGCTGGTATTTATTACACATATTTTACCCTGATAAATGCGTCCAGAAGATGTTAACCCTTTGAGTGCTAGAGGGGTATGCTACGCACTGCAAAAGCAAAGCGTTGCATAACCCTTCTGGCGCTCAAAGTGTTAAAGGAGCAGTGACATCTCCACATGGCATCATGTTTTCCTCATACACAATTTCCTGACACGCAGACAGCAGTAAATTGCTGTTTAAATGTCAAAGTTTTATGTATTTACATATCAAAAGGTTGCCATGGAGCAAACAGCATGAAAACCTACAAACAATACAGATGGACGGGCTGCACAAAGAACACTAGCGGACCCAGTCGGAAGATTTTTTTTTTTTTTTTTTTTAGTTTTTTTCAGATGGAAAATGACAAATTTTTTTCTCTCATATTTTTGTCCAAGTTTATTCTCACGCTGGGTAAACCAAAGAAAAAAGAGCATATCATTGATTTCAGTGATGGTTTTAACCCCGTGAGTGCTAGAGTGGTCTACACTGCATTGCAAAGTAACATGTTGCAGATCTCGCTAGCATTGAACCCCTTAAAGGGATAGTAATGTTTCACAATAAAAGCAGCTCCAATTAATCTTCATAGTATTTGAGCCATACAGAGTGTTATTTCATTACTGTCAGAGTTGTAGTTCAAGAGTAATTGAATGATAATGTATCCCCCTCCTGCCCCTTTTACCTAGTGTAAGCCACCTCCCCTCACATGTGGAATCTGGTCTCTTGACCGGACAGCTCACAGCAAGGGACAATCTTCTTACTGTGATCATAAGGAAAACCCTGCCACCTTGACAGGTTTTTCAGGTTTTTCCTTCTTCATCACTCCTGAACTACATCTCTGACAGTAATGAAATAACACTCTCCATGGCCCAAATACTTTGAAGATTAATTGGAGCTGCTTTTATTGTGAAACATTACTATCCCTTTAAGGATCAGCGTTCCTGGGGTTGGTTTCCCTTTAAGGACCCGATAGAGAAGTTCGTTGCAATGGCACACGTGACTGATCACATGTGCTGGCATACCGAACGAGGAACTGATAGTGACCGCTCCAGTCTTAGAACATGTTGTGAGTAAAAAGTATGTGACGTGTAAGGACCGTCACTGGCCTTGGTAACAATCCTGATACATCATTGGTCATTAAGGGGTTAAGGCTGTGGTTCTCAGCTCCGGTCCTTGCAGCACACAAACAGGTCAGGTTTTAATGCTTTGAGAGCCAGAGAGGAACCCAAAGAATTTCCATGCAATGCGTCGGCTACCTCTATGGGACTCAAAGGGTTAACGATGTCCCTTATTAAAGGGATAGTAATGTTTTGATATAACGTTATTTTCGATTAATCCCTATAATGCACGTAACACTGTCCGTATAATTGTAGCCTTCTTGTAATTGTTTTGGGGTTTTGTTTTTTTTTAAAGTTTCCCCCTCTCGCCCCCTTTTCTTTATATCACTCAGTCTTCTCAGTGCCGAAAGCCAGTCTGGACGGATCGCAACGAGGGTTATAATTGCGTCAGCATAAGGAAAACCCTATAAATAGTCCAATTCAATAAGTTAAGCGCACCAATAGCAAATATTGGACAGAGAATCTAAAAGAAAAAGGCTTTATTATCGTGAAGCAATATAAATTTCCCCAATCTCCCAAATGGGCATAAGCAAGTCAATCCACTCTAGCCTATGGTCTGCAGTACCGGAACACCCGTATGTAGGAACCCACACCGTGACCTGGAATACACCAGTTTCACATTTAACAGGGCCCTCCAATCCCAGGTGCACCAGTCAGACACCGGCACAACACCCTGTTCCTGTGTGGATAGACGCGCCAATTACCCCCAAGGGGTACCGAGAAATAATACACCACTTACATATATTTCCACTCGATCATTAATACCTCACAATCTCACTCTAACAAAATAACACATCCTATATAATAATCCGCTAAATCGTGTGTAACGCCGCGACATGAGTAGTAGACACTGCTGTGCTTGCTGCAGTCATGCGCAGTAGAGACTGCCCGTGCCGCGGCTGATAAAGAACTGGGCGCGGGCCGCAGCGCGGGCAGCCTCTACTGCGTGTGACTGCCCCACAACTGGGAGGCTGTGACACTGTGGCCCGTGTAACGGGCTGTTCAACTAGTCGATAATAAAACAGTAAAACAAGTAATTGGTGATCAGACTGTGCATATACATACAGGCTGTTCACCAATATAAACCCCTTCTACTGTATGACTGATAGCCCCAATCTAGATCACACGTCTGATAGGGGATTATCCGGTCACCAATATAAAATATGTGTTTGCAAACACTAAATAACAAATACCTCAAGTAAAATATAAAAACAAACAAACAAAAAAAAATATATATATCAGCAAGGGCTAGCACCTCTGCAATGACATATATAATATTATATTCCTCCGCTTATTGGATATTCAAACACGTTCAAATTCCATAAGACGACCACAGTTCCTCTATAATGTCCCTCTTTCAAATGTCAATCTCTTGCACCTATATTGACTCCCAATATTGATGTTATAAGTTAAGAGTCATAATATTCCCACAAGATATTAAAAGGGAAACTCACGGTACCGTTGTTCATCTATCAGTCGTGTGTATGTTAGCCACTTCTCACCACACCTGTTATCCTTGCAGATTTCACTTCTCCGGTGTCCTGCAATCTGAATTACACCTGTACAGTAAGGGCTAGTAGTCTCGCTATCTTTCTCTGATCCGACACTCAGAAAACCCTGTTCCCCTTTATTATACTGACACACACAATATTGTACCTCATCGCTTTCTGTCCGGCCAAGCGGACGGCTTTCAGATCTGAAGATAAGAAGAGTGAGGTAGGGAAAAGGGAGGAGACGGGGAAAATAGTAATGTCTGATTTTAACACAATTTAATATTGTAGATATTAAAAAAATAAATGAATTGATGTAACTCCGTTCTCTCAAACATATATATTTTGAAAGATATACGCTTGTAACATTCCCCCTCCCTCCCCTTTCACAGACGTCAGTGCTCTAGCTGACAGATGGAGATCCTTGTCCTGGGGCCGTCTGGCGGCTCTTCAGCAGAGCAAAAATAGCATTTTATAGAAAAACACTTAATTCGAACGGTCTACAAAGTGTGCTTGCAAACCAGGCACACTTTGTAGACTGTTCCAATGAAGTATTTCTTTTTAGATAGCGCAATTTTGGCTCTGCTGAAGAGCCGCTAGCCGGTCCTGGGACCAGGATCTCCATCTGTTGGCTCCAGCTCTGATGTCTGTGAAAGTGGAGAGAGGGGGTACCTTTAGAGGCGTATATCTCTCAAACTATACATGTTTGAGAGACCTGAGTTACATCAATTCATTTCTTTTTTTAAAGAGTAAACTACCACCGCATAACAAGTTTATCTTAAATAACTCCCCATCTGCCGACTAGGTGCTTAGTAGCGCTAGTCGCCAGAATAATTACCTTATTAAATAGATTTCTCCTTTCTTCCACAACTGACAGGTAGGACGGAGCGCGGACATCTTGCCATTGTGACGTCCGCACGCCTGCTCTGTCAGTCCCAGACGGCTCTAGGAGGTGTTGCTAGGAGCCATTCGGCTCCGGAAGGGACTGACAGTGCAGGCGCGCAGATGTCACTATAGAAAGATGTCCGCTCTACGTCCTGCCTGTCAGCCGGGGACGAAAGGAGAAATCTATTTAATAAGGTAATAATTCTGGTACACTAGCGCTACTAAGCAGCTAGTCGCCAGATGGGGAGTTATTTATGATAAACTTGTTACGCGGTGGTAGCTCCGATTTAATAACTACAATATTAAATTGTGTTAAAATCAGCCATTACTATCCCTTTAAAATAAAATTACAAGAAGACTCCAACGTTATTGACATTTACATTGTTATGTGCATTATAAAAAAAAGTAAAATGATTAATCAAAAATAACTTTATATCATACTCGACTATCTTTTTAACCCTTTGAGTGCCAGAGAGGTATCCAGCACAGGGCTTAAAATTTGAAGTCCTTTGCTACTAGCCAGACCTGAAAAGTTACTCGCCACTGCAAGCCATAACATACCCACCGGGGCTGAATTTCTATTCGCCAGGGCTGAATTTCTATTCGCCAGGGCTGAATTTCTACTCACCAGGGCTGAATTTTCACTCGCCATTGGCTAGTGGAGAGTCGAAATTTTGAGTCCTGATTCAGCATATTGCAATGCGTTGGATACCTCTCTGGCACTCAAAGGGTTAAGCAGAGGTGGAGCAGTCACTGTGCTGCTGATTACTCACTTCTTAGTATTAGGAATGTCTTGAAAAACTGTATTGTTGATGTGTCCTGAGAACTACCATTGAGAAACACTGGTTTAATGGGTTAAAGGAGATCTAATGCCTCCTAAGAATAACCCCCACTTACATTACTAGTAAATCCTAATGGCCCCTTCTGGACCGATTCCACATGTCCCTCTTTCCTTCTGTAGGTTCCCACTTTTTTGGAGATAAGATTGTGTGGTGTGTATCACATTGCTCCACAACAGTAAAACTCCTGTTAATGTTTATTTAAACTTCAGTAGATGTGTTTTATACATGACTATGTGTAACGTTATACTTTGGTCTTGCTCAGATATATATTTATATATATATATATATATATATATATATATATATATATATATATATATATATATTATAAAAAAAACAGGTTGCTGTCAGTAGGTCTAAAGAGACCTACATTTATCCTGCCCCCAGTACCAACACTGAAGGGGTTAATACTCTCAACTATGGCCTCTTTCTGTTTGCTTTTAAAGAGATAGTAATACTTAATATGTAAAAATAAATATTGCAGTGTTTATCCCCCTGAGTAAAACAAGGGTACTTCCAGTACTGAAAGATGTTTTATTCAAAAGTTACCACAGCTCAAACGTGATTTTTTTAGGTGCAGTATCACAGTGGCTTGAAATTGTACAGTGGTGCTGTTGCTACACCATCCTATGGAGGTTTATGGTCAACTGGCCATATGTTTCACAAAAAAGCAGCTCCAATTTATCTTCTTAGTATTTGGGACTTGGAGAGTGTTATTTCAATACTGTCAGAGTTGTAGTGCAAGAGTAATTGAATGATAAAGTATCCCCAGGGCCGGCGCTACCATAAGGCGGCTTAGGCAGCCGCCTTAGGGCGCCCCGCAGCGGAGGGGCGGCGAAACAGGCAAAACCAGGAGAGGTGAAAGAGGCTGAGCGCTAGCGGTCACAACCCGGGTTATCCAGGACTCAGTGGCATCCGCTGAGCAGTGGCGTTGCGCATGCTGGTAGTTTTCTTCATCTTTCTGGGCGCTACTTTCAAACTTGTTCTAAATTAGAACACGTTTGAAAGTAGCGCCCAGAAAGATGAAGAAAACTACCAGCATCACATCTGCATCGCTGGCTCGCTGCGTGTCACATGGTCCCATCCTAGCCGGCAGTGGCTGTCTTCAGAGGCAGCAGTGCAGGGAAGAGGAAACAGGGCTTCACCTGCTGCACCAACATGGCTCCAGGCTCCCTCAGAATCTCCTAAAGGCAAGGGGGATATTGATACAAAGGGGGGGGGATCTAGAGGTTGATAAAGAGGTAAAATGGGGGGTATCAGGAGGTGTGGGGGAGAAAGAGGTAAAATGGGGATCAGGAGACAAGAGGGGGAGAAAGAGGCAAAATGGGGGGATCAGGAGACAAGAGGGGGAGAAAGAGGCAAAATGGGGGGTAAAGATGGAATAGGAGGATCAAGAGGCAAGGGGGCAAAAGGGGGAGAAAGATGCTAGAGCGGGGATCAAGAGGGGGATAAAGACTCTTTTCTCTCCCTTTTTTCTCTTCCATTCCATTCTTAACTCTTTCACCCTCTTGCCTCTTTATCTTTCTCCATCACTTTTTTTTTATTTTTTTGCACAGATATTCTTTAGATGTCACTGTCTAGTATACATGGACCTTTAACCCTTTGAGTGCCAGAGGGCTTCACTAGGCACCAGCACCCCCTCCCCACCCAAATAAAATGCAGTGTCCTTGGTGCCCTGCTGACTATTCCCTTCCTACTCCCTCCCAAAAATATTTACTGGAAGGAACGGCAGCTAGCATCTTTTCCTTCTTTCCCCAGGTGAAAGGTGCATTAGTAAGTGACCCGTCCACTACTCCACCGAGAGTGGAATAACCTGTTCAGTGTGTATGAAACCACCAAGTCTCAGTCAACAGTGAAATGATGAATGGTAATTATACGAGTCGGAGCCAGTCGATGATGAGATGAATGATGTGAATGAGGTAATAATCACTTGAAGCACAAAATTCGATTGTAGCTATTTTCAAATCATCTTTAAATCTGAAAACCACAGGGGTCCACAGGTGTACTCTTTTATAACTTGAAAATCATGTGACAACACAGCATTCAGGAGGATTCACTAAGTGTACCAGACTGCCGATATTTTAATGACTAAACAAATAACCTATGAGGTAATTTTTGATGTCATGTCTGGGGTCTTCACACATGAGGGAGTGGCATTAAGACAGAACCTAATTGTTGCATACCTACCAAGTGTCCCTATTTAGGAGGGACAGTCCCTCTGAGACCCAAATCCCTCTGTCCCTCTTTTCTACCCTTTTGTCCCTCTTTTTAGGAGATCAGACTGTGTGGTGTGTATTACATTGCTCCACTGCAATCCTGCTCACATAAATGTGTTGTTAATCTTCAATATATGTGTTTATAAATTAAACTGTGTAATTAAAATACTTTGATCTTGTTCTAAATCATTAATCAGTTACCCCTTTGAGTGCTAGAGGGGTATGGAACGCATTGCTTTGCAATGCGTTCCATACCCCTCTGGCACTCAAAGGGTTACACAAAGAGGTGCCGATAGGTCAAGAAGTAATCTAAAAATTTTTGGAAATGCCCCACCTATCAGCCACGCCCCCAGAAACGCCACCTAAGTCAGAAGTGTCCCTCTGTGGCCATTTGAAATGTTGGGAGGTATGCTGTTGCTTATCAAGAGTTTTTTTTTGCTATGGAATATATTTTAAAGGACTGTCAGGCCAGACACATAGAGTTTGTGGGGATTGTGTGCTCAGCCTAATGACAATGAACTGCAAGACTTAAAGGGGAACTACCACCTCACATAAAGTTAAATCCCAAGAATTACTCATCTGACTTCTAGCTGAACAACAGTACTAGTCGCCAGAATAATTACCTCCTTATAGCTAAATTCTGCTGCTCCTGAGACTGATGGCCAGGCAACAGGGCTTTAAAAGAATCTGAGCTCCTGCGCTGTCAGTCCCTTCCGGTACCTTAAGGTACCAAGTAACTATTCCTATAGAAGACTGGGACTGACAGCACAGGTGCACAGACGTCACTATGCAAAGATGTCTGTGCTGTTTCTTGGCTGTCAGTCCAGAGAGCAGTAGAATTTATCTATAAGGAGGTAATTATTCTGGCAATATTGCTCAGCTAGTCACCAGATGGGTAATTCTTGGGGTTTAACTTTATGTGGGGTGGTAGATCCACTTTAAGTCTTGCAGTCTAGTCTCTTCTCATGGTACCGGAGAGGGAGCACCAGTGGTCTCCTTACAGACCTCCGGTTCACTGGGACCCACAACGCAAATCTGACAATAGGGCTAAATCCGAGTGGTAGCTCCGTTTTACATGGAACTTTTAACCCATTGAATGCTAGAAAGTTCTCCAACACACCGCCTCACAATGTACTGAATTTTAGTAAATAGTAATTTGTGCCCTATATTTCAGTTAAATACAGCATACACCCACCTCATGGTGATCAGGAGTTACACATATAGAAACAGAATCTGACAAGATAAGAACCATTCAGCCCATCTAGTCTGCCCATTTGCCTACTGTAAAAACCTCAGACCTTATTTGGTCCTTGGTCTTGTCTTATCTTCAGGACAGACTAATGCCTATCCCATGCATGCTTACATTTCGTCACCATATTAACCTCTACCACTTCTGATGGTAGGCTATTCCACTTATCTATAAACCTTTATTACATTAAAGGGATAGTAATACTTAAAATGTAAAAAAAAATATGTTGTAGGGTCTACCCTCCTGAGTAAAACAAGAGTACTCCCACTGCTGAAAGGTGTTTCATTCAAAAGTTATTAATTTTCAAAGTTGAATTTTTTAGGTGCAATATCACAGTGGCCTGAAATTGTAAAGTGGCGCTGTTGCTACACCATCCTATGGATATTTATGGTCAACTGACCAGAGCTGTCCATAGGATCGTGTAGCAACAGCGCCACTGTACAATTTCAGGCCACTGTGATATTGCACCTAAAAAATTCAACTTTGAAATTAATAACTTTTGAATGAAACACCTTTCAGCAGTGGGAGTACTCTTGTTTTACTCAGGGGGATAAACCCTACAACATATTTTTTTTTCATTTTAAGTATTACTATCCCTTTAAATCTAAACCTCTGTCCCTCTAGTTTTAGACTATGACCTCTTGTACCAACATCCTAACATAAATTGAATCAGGTGTAATTTACATGTCTGGAAGAGATTGGAAAACCTGCCTCCAGCAAAGAATTCAAAGCTTACAATATTTCTCTTGCATTCCCAGAATTCCATTCTGCACCACATATGGAAATATTTACATACATGTTACTGTGTGAGAATTGTACCACATGCTCTTTCATAAGAGAACTTGGAGTTGAACATATGTGCTCCTTTAAGAGAGGTCACCAGATGGCTGTGTAGGTCACCAAAATCTCAATGTTCCCATTTCAGTTTATTTTTTTCTCCTCATCTCATTAGTCTTGTGGTTTGAAATACTGTTACTTACCCAAGGGAGCAGGATCCTGCTGTAAACTTGTTCCTATTGATTTAAATACATCTGGCAGTATAGATCCTGCCATGGAATGGGGGCTGGGAGCGGATCTCAGACCATCCGGATACTCGCTGTTACACACAAGTTATTTGCTCTGGTTTACCAGCAATGGAATGCACAAGATTTCCTCATAACACATGTATAATGGCAAATGGAGCAATTTTAAAGTGGACCTGTCCCCATAAAACAAGTTTATTTATTTTTACAGGTTACGAAAATTTACCTATAAGTTGTCTGAACCCCGTGTTCCTCACTATTTGTTCTTGGGCACAGAAACCATTCTGCTTTTTAAGATATCCCTGATTAATCAGAAGTAATCAGTAGCTCTGTCATCAGGGGAGGGCTGGTCAGGGGGCAGTTGCCCCCTGGGCTTGTCATACTTCTGATCTCGTAGGCCACTGCCCAACTCAGTCTCCCCCTTACTGCTGTAAATGGAGCTACACTAGTGATACCACAGAGCTTACAGCTGAAGTGGAGCCACACAAATGATACCACAGAGATACAATTTATATCGAACTACACTAATAGCATAACCATTTTCCCTTATAAGCTCTATGGTATCGCTAGTGTAACTTTACTTAAATTGTAAGCTCAGTAGTGTACACCTATTTCAATTGTAAGCTACACAGCATCAGTTGCGTTACCTCACAACATTAATGCAGATTTTAAAATTAACAAAAGGGAGTGAAGTGGGACAGTGGGCTGGAATGATAGTAGAAATGGGCCACTTGATTGTATTTATACCCCCCCAGGCCACAAGTAGCCAGCCTTCCCCTGTCAGTCATTGTGATTAAGCTGCATGTGCTTAAAGGGATAGTAATGTTTCTATTAAAGTGCAACTCCGAGTCTCCTTTATATATTTTTTTTAACATGTAGTGCTATATTTAATTAATTACAGAATTGCTGAAATGATCCCCCTCCCGCCCCTTTCCCTACGTCACGTTACCCCTAAGTGTTGCCCAGATGGAGCGCGGTGAGGGGCAATCTTCAATACGCAAAAGGAAAATCCTGCCCTTCTTTGTCAAAGGGGGGCAGGGTTATCTTTATAATTACTGAGTGAAGATTGTCCCTCACTGCATCCGTCCAGTCTGACGACTGGATTCACAATCTAAGGGGAGGTGGCCAGAATTGGTAGGAGGGGAATCCTTTTGGCTTGAATAGCTTTTAAACTATAGAAATGTAAGTAATGAAACATAAGCATTACATTTAAAATAAAAAATAAAAAAACAGACGACTCGGGGCAACACTTTAACCCTTTGAGTGCCAGAGGGGTACGGAACGCATTGCGAAGCAATGCGTTCCGTACCCCTCTGGCACTCAAAGGGTTAATACTAACATTACTATCCCTTTAGATACCAATATCTTAAAAACACGATCTGTTGGTGTTTCTCACTGAACTAGCCAGTAATATTTATGTTTTATGGCAATTTATGCTAATTCCCTGCTCAGTATGTTAGTTATATTTGAAGCCAACCCTACCGCTTTCTGTGCTTTTAACCCCTTGAGTGCCTGAGGGGTACACAACACATTGCTTTGGAGTCAGAGAGTTAAAGGGATAGTAACACTTCAAATTTACTAGTGATGATCGAGCACCCCGATGCTCGGGTGTTCGGGTGCTCTGGCCGAGCGCCCCCGGAGGCTCGAGTGCTCGGCCGAGCACCCAAGCCCCATTGAAGTCAATGGGAGGACTCGAGCATTACACCAGGCACCCCCTGCTCTGATGAGGGGAGGGTGCCTGGTTCATAGGAAAAGGTCAGAAAATGATGGAAACACCACAGAAATGGTTCAGGGACAGCATAGGGAGGATGTCTGGATGCATCTTGGACTCCAACGTCGCTGCTGGGAACGATGTTTCGCCCGTAGTATGCCATTTTTACAGACTGACCGTAAAACACACAAAAAGGAAGATAAAAACGATTTTAGGCGAAAAATTGTTACCAAACAGTATTTGCTGTATATTTACTTGTATATCATCTGCAAATTCTGCAAAAAATTTCATCGATTTTTCGGAACTGGGGCCATGATTAAGAGGGAAACGTGCGCAGCGTAAAGCAGGTGTTCAACGTGGTTATGGCCCGGGTAAGGTACAGCATTCAGGAACGGAGGCCGCAGCTACCACAGGTTTTACAACATGTCCGTTTGCCCTTGTTAAGTCCAAAATTTATAGTCGGAACAGTGGGGTCTGATCCATTGAGTAAAAGTGACGAAGTGACTTAGTGGATGAAGCCAAGAACTACCTTCTGCTCTGTCGAACACCCCAGCCCTATTTAATTCAATGGGAGGACCTGAGGCACTCCGATACAACCTGTATATCACAAAATGGAGGGCCTCATTCACATTGTGGTACAATAGTTCAGGTAGTGGTCCAACACTCATAAAGCCTATGCACTAAGTGAAAGGGCTGCCAAAAATTAGACTGAAATGTCACTCCAATACACCCTTTATTACACATAAAGGAGGGCATCATACACACCCTTGAAAAATTAGGATTAATGGCCTGCTGGTGACCCTCTAAAACATTAGGGGCGAGGGCATGCCGCTAAGCTGACCATCTAAAACATTAGGAATGAGGGTCTGCTGCTGAGCCGACCATCTAAAACATTATGGGTGAGGGTCTGCTGCGGAGCTGACCATCCTAAACATTATATGCGAAGGCCCGCTAGTGAGCTGACGCTATAAAACATTATATGAGAGGGCCCGCTAGAGAGCTGACCCAATAAAACATTATATGAGAAGGCCCGCTGGTGAGCTGACCTATACAAAAATTGTCAAACAGGGCCCGCTGGTGAGCTGGCCCTATATAAAAATTATATCACATGGCCCGCTGGTGAGCTGGCCCTATATAAAAATTATATCACAGGGCATATGGAAGAGGAGGAGGAGGATGAGAAGATTAAGAGTCAACCATATACCCGTTTTTTGGGTGGAAGGGGTGAATGGGAATACAGAGTATTCCCATCATTGTAAATAACATATCTAAAGTGACTTTATGTTCACCCGGGGCTTTCCTCCAGAGGAGTGGAGAAGTCAGGGGAAATCCAGGCCTTGTTCATTTTTATAAGTGTCAACCTATCAGCATTTTCGGTGGAAAGGCGGATACGCTTATCTGTTATGATGCCACCAGCAGCACTAAATACCCGCTCAGACAGAACGCTGGCGGCAGGGCAGGCCAGCACCTCCAAGGCGTAGAGTGCCAGTTCATACCACGTGTCCAGCTTGGACACCCAGTAGTTGTCGGAACTGCTGTGTGCTCCCCTTTTCTCCCCTTCTCGGTTGGCCAAGGTAGCACGTACTCTGCCGCCAGCGTTGTCAGATGGAAAATTTTGGAGCAATTTTTCGACAAGAACCTTCTGGTATTGCACCATTTTGCTTGTCCTCTCCACCGGAGGAATGAGAGATGAGAAATTCTCTTTGTAGCGGGGGTCCAGAAGGGTGAACACCCAGTAATCCGTGTTGTCTAAAATGCGTATAACGCGTGGGTCACGGGAAAGGCAGCCTAACATAAAGTCAGCCATGTGTGCCAGAGTACCAACAGGCAAGATTTCGCTGTCCTCACCAGGAGGATGACTCTCAATCTCCTCATCCTCTTCCTCCTCTTCTGCCCACCCACGCTGAAGAGATGGAAATAAAGTTCCATGGCTACCCTCTGTAGCGGAGGCAACCGTGTCTTCCTCCTCCTCCTCCTCCTCCGCCTCCTCCAATTGTCGCTGAGAAGACGAAGTGAGGGTGCTCTGGCTATCACCTTGTGTAAGCTCTTCCTCCCCCATTTCCACCTCTTCCACATGCAAAGCGTCGGTTTTAATTGTGAGCAGCGAGCGTTTCAGTAGACACAGAAGTGGGATGGTTACACTGATAATAGCGTTATCGCCGCTCACCATCTGTGTCGATTCCTCAAAATTGCGTAAAACCTCACAGAGGTCTGACATCCATTCCCACTCCTCACTTCTGATTAGAGGAAGTTGAACGGAGAGGCGACGACAGTGTAACAGCTGGTACTCCACTACTGCCCTCTGCTGCTCACAAAGCCGGGCCAACATGTGGAAGGTGGAGTTCCAGCGCGTGCTCACGTCACACAGCAGCCGGTTAGCTGGCAATTGTAAGCGCTGCTGCAGCGTCAACAGGCCGGCTGAAGCTGTAGATGACTTACGGAAATGTGCACACACGCGGCGCACCTTCGTCAAGAGATCATGCAAATTGGGGTAGGTTTTTAGAAATCGCTGAACCACTAAATTAAATACATGCGCTAGGCATGGTACGTGTGTGAGCTTGCCGAGCTCCAAAGCCGCCACCAAGTTACGCCCATTATCACACACAACCATGCCTGGCTGCAGGTTTAGTGGCGAGAGCCACTGCTCGGTCTGGTGACTAATCCCCTACAACAGCTCTGAGGCCGTGTGCTGTTTGTCCCCAAGGCAGATCAGCTTCAGCACGGCCTGTTGACGCTTCCCCACTGCAGTGCTACACTGCTTCCAGCTACCGGCTGATGGGTGAGTGGCGCTGCGCGCAGAGAATTCGGAGGTGGAAACGGAGGAGGAGGAGGAGGAGCCAATAACGTAGGTGCTGGCGGAAACCCTGATGGAGGTAGGGCCCGCAATCCTCGGCGTGGGTAGCACCTGTGCCATCCCAGGGTCCGAGTCGCTCCCAGCCTCCACGACATTCACCCAGTGTGCCGTCAGGGAAATGTAGCGTCCCTGGCCACAAGCACTTGTCCATGTGTCAGTCGTTAAGTGGACCTTCCCAGTAACTGCGTTGGTCAGGGCACGGGTGATGTTAAGGGACACATGGTGGTGTAAGGCGGGGACGGCACACCAGGAAAAGTAGTGGCGGCTGGGGACTGCGTACCGAGGGACAGCTGCTGCCATCAGGCTGCGGAAGGACTCAGTGTCCACAAGCCTAAATGGCAGCATTTCGATGGCCAGTAATTTGGAAAGGTGTGAGGTTAGTGCTATGGCCTGTGGGTGGGTGGCTGGGTATTTTCGCTTGCGCTCAAATGCCTGGGGTAACGACATTTGGACGCTGCGCTGGGACAGGGAAGTGGATGTGGTCGCTGATGGTGGTGCTGGTGGTGGTGAGGTTGCTAGTGTTCATGCCTCGGCTCATTCTGGTGTGGCACAGGTTGCAAACTACAATTCTTTTGTCGTCCGCACTTTCCTTAAAAAAACGCCATACCGCGGAACACCTAGCCCTTGGCAAGGGAGATTTACGCAAGGGGGTGCTCCGTGGAACATTTGCGGGCCGGTTTGGTGCGGTCCGCCTTCTTTCTTTAGCCACACCACTGCCTCTTCCAGCCTGTTGCGGTGCTGCAGATGGCTCACCCTCAGGACTGCTGTCATCGCTCGGCTTTCCACCTTCCCAGGTGGGGTCAGTGACCTCATCGTCCACCAAGTCCTCCTCCACTTCCTCACTCTGATCATCCTCCTCATTTCTTGATCCCACCACATCCTCAGTCATTGACAACTGTGTATCATCCTCCTCATCAAGGTCTTGAGACAGTAATTGTGGTTGATTTGATGGCAACTGTGTCTCATCATCATCATCCACTTCCTTTGACCTTAAATGCCGTTCCCCTCTGTCATCTTCTTGTGATTGGGTACCCTCTAGAGGTTGTGAATCAGGGCACAAGATCTCATGTTCCTCTGCAAGCGTGCATGGAGAGAGGTTCAAATCAAGGATTGGTGATGAGAAGAGCTCCTCACTATATCCCAGTGTGGGATCACTTCTTTGGCCAGACCCTCTATGGTGGGAGGAAGGATGATCAGGGTGAGGATTATGTTGACCAGACTCTTGGCTAGTGAGAGTGGACTTGGTGGAAGACAGGGTGGTGCTTAACCGACTGGAAGCAGTATCAGCTGAAATCCAACCGACCACCTGTTCGCAGTGGTCTGACCTCGAGAGTGATGTCCTGCGACGCCCTGTAAATTGAGACATGAAGCTAGGTATGGTGGATGTCTTTCTTTCTTGTGCTCTGGCACCAGGCACAGTTTCTACTCGTCCTGACCCGCGCCCTGAACTATCAGGATCACGTCCACTTCCCCGTCCCTTTTTACCCGCCTTCTTCATATTAAACGGAATATATGCCGGTAATCTGCGGCTAGGCACACGAAACAGAATGTGACGCTAATCTGCGGCTAGGCACACTAAACAATATGTGACGCTAATCTGCGGCTAGGCACACTAAACAATATGTGACGTTAATCTGCGGCTAGGCACACTAAACAATATGTGACGCTAATCTGCGGCTAGGCACACGAAACAGAATGTGACGCTAATCTGCGGCTAGGCACAGTGAACGGAATATGTGACGTTAATTTGTGAATTTGCACACTAAACAGAATGTGACAATAATCTATGGCTAGGCACACGTTTAAAATGGCCCTTTTTGTCGCTGCGTTGTAAAATCATTGGCCCTGTGCACCTAACAGAATATGTCAGCTTGTCACTGCACTGTGAAATATTTGTCCCTGTGCACCTAGTACAATGTCACCTTAGAACATGTTCCCCCCCCACAAAAAAATGAAATTCTGCCACCCCCAAAAAAAATTAAATGCTGCTCCCACACACAACAGTCCTAAAAAGGACTTTTGGGTCTTGAAAGAGTTTCAACAATTTTATTCTCCCTACACTGACTTCCTGTGCATCTAGTATTATATGTCACCTTACAAATATCCCCCCCACAAAAAAAAGGAAATTGTGCCCCCCCAAACAAAATATAAATGCTGCCCCCACACACAACAGTCCTAAAAATGACTTTTGGGTCTTGAAAGAGTTTCAACAATTTTATTCTCCCTACACTGACTTTCCCTGCCTAAGCGCATCTCTCCCTGGCTAAGAATGAGCCGAACTCGCGCGTCGGGTGCTATACAGCACCCGATCACGGGTTCTGGCCAGCCAATCAGTGTAATGCCAGCAGCCAACATGGCTGCTGGCATTACACTGATGTCAGAGCCTCCCCGCACGTTTATTGGCTGCGCAGCAGCTGCGAAACGTGCGGGGAGGAGACCCGAACATGGCGGGCGAGCACATGCGGTACTCGTACGAGTACCGCCATGTGCCGAGCAGAGCGATGCTCGAGCCGAACCAAGCTTCGGCCGAGCATGCTCGCTCATCACTAAAATTTACTAATCCCCAACTTGTACAAGTTACAAAAAGAAATGAAATACCCCAAATCACATCTCTCAAACCTTTATGGTTTGAGAGAAAATCAATTTCAAAATCTCCCCCACTCCCCTTTCCCTGACATCAGCGTCTAGCTAACGGCCAGGGAATCCGATCCTGGGGCCAGCCGGCGGCTCTGCAGCAGAGCTGAGATTGTGTTAATGCAGAAAAAATCCTTTGCTGAAATGGTCTTGGACGTGTGCTTGGTTTCCAAGCACACGTACAAGACTGTTTCAGTGAAAAAAATTTTTCTTCATTAATGCGATCTCAGCTCTGCTGCAGAGCCGCAGGATGGTCGTAGGACACACTATCCCTGCAGTCAGCTAGAACGCTGATTGCAGGGAAAGGGGAGGGAGGGGGAGACTTTGAAATTGATTTTCTCTCAAACCATAAAGGTTTGAGAGATGTGATTTGGGGCATTTCATTTCTTTTTGTAAGTTGTACAAGTTGGGGATTTGTAAATTTGAAGTATTACTATCCCTTAAAGAAATATTTAGTGTATGGGTTCTGTCTAGCTAAGGGGTGGACATCATTGTGCGAAGGGCCATATAGCTGTTCAAAACATTTTTAGAGGGCAGAGTTGGGGGGGCTGTATTTTATATACAAACTAATCCCCATTCCTGACAGAGGCGAGTAAAAGAGGGTAATTTTGGCTATTTCTTCTACCAAGAGAATGTGATCGACTCAGGCTATCGGAGTATTGATAAAATAATACACGTGTTTCATACGTGTGCTTTGTAATAAACCGATCATTTTTCCTTAACAGGGAAAAACAAATTATATTTTCGTTTTACAGCACAACTGCCGGATTTGTACAGCCACCCATGGGTACAATTTAACCCACTGAGGGCCAGGGAGGTATCCAGTGCATTGCAACACTAGCGTTCAAAAGATTTAACCCCTTGAATGCTAGAGAGCTCTTATATGCATTACAATGCAATTCGCTGGTGACCCCTCTAGCATTCATGGGGTTAAACCCCCAATTGAAATCAGTAGGAATGCTTGTTACCATTGGTGTAGTTGGTTTTGCACCAGTTTGCTTTACACATTAGATCCATTGACAAAAGTGGAGCAAGTCTGGTGTACAGCAACTGCACAATATTCATCATTAACCTCTCCGATGCCAGAGCAATGCACCGGAAACATCTCTGGTTCCAAGGTTCAACCTCTTAACGACCAGCGGTCCCGGGGTGTGTGGTCCTTTAAGGACCAGATAGAGAAATTTGACATGCCGGCACACAAGACTGATCACGTGTGCTAGCACTCTGAACGGGGGACTGATAGTGACCGCTCCAGTCTTGAAGTGGTCAATTTCAGTCCCCGCAGAGAGCAGCAGCAGGAGTGCTGTGAGTAAAAAATACATCACGTGCCAGGACCGTCACTGGTCCTTAAGGGAAAACCAGCAGTGACGGTCCTGATGTGTCACTGGACATTAAGGGGTTAAAATCAATGTCGATTCTGATTTGTATTTATTTACATTTGTTTTAGTTATTTTGTGCCTGCATTGTCCCGCTTATGCACCGGTGTTTTAGGACATACGGTGGTCTGTTTCTTTACATGCTAGATGGAGATCACAATGTGTCGAAGGCCTCTACATCAGAGCTGTCCAAGTTCAGGTCTCAGGGGCCACCAACAGGCCAGGATGTAAGGATTTCCCTGATTAAGCACAGGGGAGTCCATTAAAATGAATGAGCCACTGATTAGCTCGCCTGTGCTTAATCAGGGAAATCCTCATATCCTTGCCTGTTGGTGGCCCAAAAGGACTGAACTTGGACAGCCTTACTCTACATCATCATAGACTCTGAGTTAGAAAGAGAGAGTAGACAAACTGGGTTTGTTTACATTAGAGAAGAAACGTCTAAAGGGTGATATGATTACATTTACAAAAATATCCGAGGTCTATACGCATAGAGCTTAGCTAAGAACGAGAGGTCATCCATTAAGAATAATGGAAAGGTGCTTTCGACTAAAACAAAGACAGGGACCGTAAGGGCCGTAAATTATTTGCCTCAGGATGCTGTGCTTGCAGATACTGTAACTGCTTTCAAAAAAGCAAGGGATACCTATCTAGCACACAACAATATTTCGAATTCTGACAGTTGGCTTCAGTACAGATAGGATTTTGATCCAGAGAAATATCTGACTGCCATTTGGGGCTTACAGGGTTAGTAATAGCTTAAAATAACGGTTTGAGAGAGAGGACATGCACCAATGAATTTCTTGTTTCTTTAGCAACAATGCTACTTATTGTTTTAAGGACTTACTATCCTTTTAATTGGATTTTGTTTTTTTGCCTTCCTCTGGATTAACAGGGGTGATTTGGCATGGGCTGGACTTGATGGACAAATGTCTTTTTTCAGCCTCATCAACCATGTTACACAACATGTCAAACGGACATGTAACGTTCAAAATGAAACAAAGGTTTCAATACACCTAGAACTGGGGCCAACCAACTGCATCATAAGGGACCAATAAAGGGGGTATAAGAGCAATGCATTCATGGGGTAAAAGAACATTAATACCTCTTAATAGTTATCCCCTAGTTAGATTAATCTGGGTAGAATACCCCAATAACTATTCTGAATCCGTTCTGTATGGATCGCGTCTCCATAATGAGTGCCAGAAGGGTATTGAATGCATTACAAAGGGTCTGGTTAGGAAGCCTTAAGGGGATGGAGTTTAGAAAGTCCAAGGATTACATGCACCAAGGTGTGAATAAGAGGTGATAACTTCTCCAATGACATCACTTCTCCAGTTCCTATGTTATTAAATGGAGCCTATACACTAAGATTTCTCATGTGGTAAAGATTATAGTGTGCAAGTTCCATAGAATAAGATAGGAAAGTGAGAAGTGATATCACTGGAGAACTCATCTCCTCTTGGTTACAGTGTTATCATACCATAGTGCATAACCACCCAGGAGTCCTGCAGCAAAATGTCTCCCGGCGTGGACATAATATCTGGTTCCAGTTAAAGGGATAGTAATGTCCGCTTATAACTTGATATTATATTGTAGATTAAAAACAAATATCTGGAACAAGTCCCATCTCTCAAACCTTTATGGTTTGAGAGATTTAAGGTTTTGAAGTTCCCACCTCCCTCCCTTTTCCCCGGTGTCAGCTGTAAAGCTGACAGAAGGAGATCCACGTCGGCCGACTCGTGGCGGCTCTGCAGCAGAGACGAGATACCGATATTTAAAAAGAAATACTTCATTGGAACGCTCTACAATGTGTGCTTGCAAACCAGGCACACTTTGTAGACTGTTCCAGTTAAATCTTTCTTTTTAAATATTGCTATATCTGCTCTGCTGAAGAGCTGCCAGCTGATCCTGGGACTGGTATCTCCTTCTGTCTGACGTCAGAGAAAGGGGAGGGAGGGGGAACTTTAAAAGGATAGTAATACTTACAAATTACTAATCCCCATATTGTAGCTTTGTTAAAAAGAAACATATTACCCCCAGTGTCATTGCTCAGACCCTTATGGTTTGAGAGATGATAGCGCTCAAAGTTCCCCCCTCCCTCCCCCTTCCCTGACTGAATGCTGACTGCAGGGGAAGCTGTCTTACGTCAGTCTTATGTGCATCAGGCGGGTCTGCAGCTGAGCCGAGATTGCGTTTATAAAAAATAATTCTTTCACTGAAACGGTCTCCTACGTGTGATTGTTTTGTGATTGGTTTGCAAACACACATAGAAGACCGTTTTAGTGAAAGATTTATTTTTTATAAACGCGATCTCGGCAATGCTGCAGAGCTGCCTGATGCAAGTAATACCAGCTATCTCTGCAGTTAGCGTTCAGTCAGGGAAGGGGGAGGGAGGGGGGAACTTTGAGCACTATCATCTCTCAAACCATAAGGGTTTGAGAGATGACACTGGGGGGCAATAAGTTTCTTTTTAACAAAGCTACAATATGGGAATTAGTAATTTTCAAGTATTACTATCCCTTTAAAAGTTATATCTCAAACCATAAGAGTTTGAGAGATGGGACTTGCTCCAGATACTTATATATCTTCAGCAGAGCCGAGATTGCATGATATAAAAATAACTGTTTCATTGGAAGGGTCTAAAAAGTGTGCTTGCAAACCAGGCACACTTTGTAGACTATTTAAAAGAAGTAGTTCTTATATCTCACAATCTCGGCTCTGCTGTAGAGCCACAGCCGGTCCATGGAGCGGATTCCAAATCTGACAGCTAGATGGCAGACTTAACCGTTTTGGTCAGTGAGGGGAAACTTTGCTTGTGAATATCTCTCAAACCATAAAGGTTTGAAAGATAAGACTTATATCCTTCTTCATGTTTTTTTAATGCCTACAAAATAAAATAAAGATAAAACGAAGTATTACTATCCTTTTGGATGATAATTTTTTGTCTGATTAATGTCATTTTTTCACGACAAAATAAATAAATAGATAAATTAAAGTACAACAGAGTAAACTGGTAAAAAAAAGTCTTTGTTTGAAAATGTGTCGTTTTAAAGACAAAAAATGTCTGTTTCTTGAAAATTTTTGTTTTGAAGACAAAATCAAAGACCTTTTTAACATCAGAATTTTTAAGGGCAATATTCATCAGATCTTCTTACCGTCATTTTAAGTCTTTATAACCCATTTTCAAACATGATGAATTTACTTCTGAAAATATCGTCTTTCTTTAGAGGGACACTAATGTCCCATAAAAATGTTTTTTGTTTTGTAGATTAAAAAAAAATAAATTCTGTGCTGCAAATCCCATTTCTCAAACCTTTATGGTTTGAGAGATATTAGGTCCTAAAGTTCCCCCTCCCTCCCCTTCTCCTGACGTCAGCTGTAAGCTGACAGCAGGAGTTCCCGGTCTGGGGACAGACAAGCGGCTCTTCAGCAGAGCCGCAATAGCTCGATTTTAAAAGAAATACTTAATTGGAATGGTCTACAAAGTGTGTTTGGTTTGCAAGCACACTTTTAAGACGGTTCCAAAGAAGTATTTCTTTTTAAATTGCGCTATTGCGGCTCTGCTGAAGAGCCTCCTCATGTCGGCCGACATGGATCTCCTGCTGTCAGATTTACAGCTGATATCAGGAGAGTGGAATTTTAGCGGTGAATATCTCTCAAACCGTAAAGGTTTGAGAGGTACAATTTGCTGCACATAATTTATTTTTCTTTAATCTACAAAAAAAAATTTAAACATTTTATGGGACATTACAGTCCCTTTAACCACCAACTCATGATCGACAATTGTTTTCATTATGACGACTTTTTAAACATCTCTCCCTTAGAATGAAATCAGTTCTCACTCATGACGCTCCCCTATTTACACCAGTGCTATTACATTCAGCGCTGGACTCTCGGTTACAGAGCAGGATGTATAGATAAAGCAGCCGTTCTCAGGCTGGTAATAATAGGAGCTGTGTTTCCCAGCAGTTTGAGTGCTCAAGGTTGCCTGGGCCTGGACTGACTAGTAAGGCAGAACTTGGGGAAGATAAAGAGATACCATTCTGGAACATACCATTTTTACCATAAGGGACACATTAAATGTCCTAATATCCCCATCGATTTAACCCTTTGAGTGCCACAAGGGTACACAATGCATTGCAAAGAGCAGCAATTTTGAGACAAACCAACTGCTCTACATGGAGAATAAATAAAAATGACCTTTCATTTCAATGCCTTTTAACCCTTTGGATGACAGAGGTCTCTAGTGCATTGCTTTGCTAGAAGGGGTTAGATCATATTTAAAATCAATACTCGTTTTTACTCCCTGGTAGAGCAGTCTGTTTGCTCCAGAACTGCTCTTCTCTAGTTTACTGAATATGGTAGGGAAGAGGTGCAGTACTGCAGCGTAGCAAGCGCACTATATGGAAAATATATAGTTCACATATTTAAATTGGGTTTTTAAGGGATAGTAATGTTTCACAATAAAAGCAGCTCCGATTAATCTCCATAGTATTTGGGCCATGGAGAGTGTTATTTCAATACTGTCAGAGTTGTAGTACAAGAGTAATTCAATGATAAAGTATTCCCCTCCTGTCCCTTTTACCTAGTGTAATCCACCTCTCCTCAAATGTGGAATCTAGTCCTGAGACCAGACAGGTCACAGCAAGGGACAATCTTCTTACTGTGAGAACAATGAAAACCCTGCCCCTTCACAAGTTTTTCCCTTATGCTAATTGAAGATTGTCCCTCTCTGCAATCCATCTGGACACCACCTCCCCCTCCTGCCCCTTCTACTGATGTAACACTGCTCACCTCAGAGCAGCAAGATTGTCTGGATGGATCATAGAGAGTGACAATCGTCAGTGATCATATAGAAAAACCTGTCAAGGGTGCAGGGTTTTCCTTATGATCACAATAAGAAGATTGTCCCTTGCTGTGATATGTCCGGTCAAGAGACCAGATTCCACATCCGAGGGGAGGAGGCTTACACTGGATGGAAGGGGGATACTTTATCATTCAATTACTCTTGAACTACAACTCTGACAGTACTGAAATAACATTCGCCATGGCTCAAATAGTATGAAGATTAACTGGAGCTGCTGTTTTTGTGAAACATTACTATCACTTTTTATTTTGCTCAGAATTATACCTTTGGTTTAATAAACGTTATTGTTTTAAAAGAATAAACCATGATGAGGGCTCCATGTACAGACAATAATCAGCATGAGTACAATTGGAGGCAATGAGCAGAGCCGGATTACAGGCAAGGCACCCTAGGCACCTGCCTAGGGCCTAGTCAGGTGGAGGGGGCCCAATGGAGACCGCCACTTCTCACCTCCTCCATGGTCTGGCTCCAACACAAGAACGCTGCATCCCAACCACAAGGGGTACATGTGTACTAAATGTTTGGCATTACCACTGACTGCACTGCTTAGTTTTAAGTGCGGATATGACAGGAAATCTTCCTGTTATCGGATCCTGGCACATACGCAGTTACCGGATCGGGTGAGTTGGTCACGTGGTGGCAGAGCAGCGGAGTTATCATTTAAAGTAGCTCCCACGGCCAACCCACTCCTCCTTTTTGGACTCATCCCAGGTAAAGAGGAGGTGACAGTGGAACATACGGTAGGAAGGGATCTGCCCAGGATACATTAATTTATGTTTGTCCAGTCTTTGCCCCCTCAGCCCCTGGTCTGGAGTGGAGACACCTTTAAAATGTGTCTAAACTTAAAATTAACCCTTTGAATGCCAGAGAGAGGTACCTCTGAGGCTCTTCCTGGCATTCAAAGGGTTAATTTTTAGTGTAGGCACAGTTATTTCTTTTACAGTGGCCCAGGGGGCTTAGAGAGGACAAACATAAATGAATACATCCTGGACTCCTTCCTTAACCCTGGCTACCTACAGAGAAGTAGTAAACTTTTGTTTGGAAAAATATATATTGCAGGGCTTTTCCTGTTCAGTAAAATAAAGGTACTCCCACTGCTGAGAGATGCAGATTTCCAAAATTATTACAGTTTACATATTTTGTTACATTAACATTGCCCTCTATTGGTCTCATCCCAATTATTCTGTTAAATTCTGACTGAGTAGTGACTCACTGACAAACAGTTCTCCACAGAATGTGATAAAAATTGCTGCGTCATTTCCTGTCAGAACTTTCAGGAAGTAAACACACTGTAATTCACTTCCTGATCTGAACGGTTATCACATTTAAATAAAACTGACAGCAGCGGGAGTGACCTTTTTTCCCCACAGGAAAAGGTCTGTAACATATAGATTTTCATAAAACTGCTTTACTGCTCCTTAAAGGGACAGTAATACTTTTTTTTATCTTTATCTTATTTTCTAGGCATTAAAAAAACATGAAGAACAATGTAAGTCTTATCTCTCAAACCTTTATGGTTTGAGAGATATTCACAAGCAAAGTTTCCCCTCCCGCCCCTTTTACCTAGTGTAAGCCATCTCTTCTCAGATGTGGAATCCAGTCCATAGACCAGACAGATAACAGCAGGGGACAATCTTCTTCCTGTGAGAACAATGAAAGCCCTTCCCCCCTTGACAAGTTTTTCAGGTTTTTCCCTTATCTTAATTGAAGATTGTCCCTCTCTGCAGTCTACCTGGGCACCTCCCTTCTGATCTGGCTGAACAGTGTTACATCAGTAAAAGGGGCGGGAGAGGTATATTTTGTAATTGAATTACTCTTGAACTACAACTCTGACAGAATTGAAATAACACTCTCCAAAGTCCAAATACTATGATGATTAATTAGAGCCGCTTTTATTATGAAACATTACTATCCCTTTAAAGAGGGCAGCACCATGCATATGTATAATATGTAAAGTCAAATTGATTGCACTTTGTTATTTATTTTATTTTTTAACACCTTTAGTTCTCTGACAGCAAGCTCATTGAATTCCTGTTTCCAGAATGTTTTTTTGGGGGTCAGAAAAATTTAACAAGAGGATCATTTTTTTTTACTTTCCGATAAATCCTTTTCTCTTAGTCCTCTTTAAGGATGAAGAGACCAGTGGGTAAGGAGACCTCCTCCAGGAGGCAAGACACTCAATGAAGAAACTCCTCTCACATTTTGTTCCATATAATAGAGCAAAAGAGAGAAGAGAGCGAGGCAGTGCACCCCAATCCAAGGCAAAGTTCTCTTAGGGCATCGGACTAAGAGAGAAAGGGATTTATCTGTAAGTAAATAAAATCCCCTTTTCTCAGGTCATCCAGTGCAGTGACCAGTAGGATTTGTCCCAGAATACGGTAATCTCTTACAACTAGGTGGCTGCTTAAAGGGATAGTATTGTCTATAATAAACTTGCAGCACTAAGTTTAATAACTTAGTGTTCAGTAGTTCAAAGGATATTGAAGTTTAAATGATCCCCTCCAGTCCCTTCTGCCTGTAAGTGTGATCTGCATGGAGAGCAGCGAGAGACCAACTTCAGTAAGCAAAACGAAAATCCTGCCCTCATTAGTCAAGGGGGCAGGGTTTTCGTTATACTTACTCACTGAAGTTTGTCCCTCGCTGCATCCGTCTGGTCCTATGACTGGATTGCAGATTCAGTGGGAGGCGGCCAGAAGGGGCGGGAGGGGGATCATTTAAGCTTCAATATCTTTTGATCTTCTGAAGAGTAAGTTATTAAGCTTAGCTCTGCATGTTATAAAACTATTGTAGAAGACTCTGAGCTCAATTTGTTTATAGACATTACTATCCCTTTAAAGGGATAGTAATGTTTCATAATAAAAGCAGCTCTAATTAATCATCATAGTATTTGGCCTTTGGAGAGTGTTATTTCAATTCTGTCAGAGTTGTAGTTCAAGAGTAATTCAATGACAAAGTATCCCCCTCCCGCCCCTTTTACTGATGTAACACTGTTCAGCCAGAGCAGAAGGGAGGTGCCCAGGTAGACCGCAGAGAGGGACAATCTTCAATTAAGATAAGGGAAAAACTGGAAACACTTGTCAAGGGGGACAGGGCTTTCATTGTTCTCATAGGAAGAAGATTGTCCCCTGCTGTTATCTGTCTGGTCTATGGACTGCATTCCACATCTGAGAAGAGATGGCTTACACTAGGTAAAAGGGGCGGGAGGGGGAAACTTTGCTTGTGAATATCTCTCAAACCATAAAGGTTTGAGAGATAAGACTTATATCGTTCTTCATGTTTTTTTAATGCCTACAAAACAAAATAAAGATAAAACGAAGTATTACTATCCCTTTAACAGAAATTGTAGCTATGTAAGCAGGTCTGCCTTCCATGACACCATCTGGGATAACAGAGTATCTGTTTTAGTGGCTTGCAAATAGTATTTGAGACACCTAACTACATCCAGTGAATGGAGACAGGATTCTTTTTCCTTATGACGATTAGGAGACAGCGAGGGGAACGCTAATCCTCGATTGATATGGAAGGAAGAGAGAACTTTGGGTTGAAAATCCAGAACAATTAATAAAACTACTTTATCCTGATTAAAATCATCATATGGAGATTTGCAAGGCAAAGCTTAAGAAATGCATATAAAAAAAAAGCCTTGTATTTAAAAATATACGTGCCAGAGTGGTATGTTGCGTTGCAATGCATTGGATACATTTCTGGCACTCAAAGGGTTAAGACTGTCAGGTTTGAAGGGTGCTTGACAGTAAAACTTCTAATATCAGATTCAAATCCAGTGAAGGAGAAAGGACTCTATGAGAAGAAATAAAGTAAATCCTTGTAGAAAGTCTGAACGTCAGGAATTATGGCAATCTTTTTCTGGAATAAAACAGATAAAATAGAAATGTGCACTTTGATATAACTTGCTTTCAATTCTTTATCCAAAACCAGCCTGCAAAAAGTCCAGAATGTAAGGAATTTTAATTAGATCACAAAATGACAAACAGGTTTTCTATATATTCTGAGGTCAATTTTTGCTGTTCCCTTTCTGTTTGCCCTCAGTGTGGACAACTGGATCACTAAAACCTTCGTATTTTAAGATGTGGGGTTCAAATTCCAAGCAGTCAAAGCCAGTCCGGCTGGATTGGGATGATGAGTGGTACTGAGTATGAGCAGATCTGGTAAAAGAAGCAGATGCCAAGGGTCTGTTATAGACGTGATTTAACCAGATCCTTCTTGGCCAGTATGGAGCTATTAGTGGTGTGCAAGTTCTCTCTTTCCTAACTTGGGAAAGCAGCCTGGGAACCATTTAAACTGGAAGGAATGTATACACTAAGCAGTATTCTCAAGAACCCCTAGACCTGCTGTGATCCTTGGATTACTTGCTTTTGACGTTTTTTGTTAGCAAGAGGCCATAAGATAGATTTATGGCATTCCCCAATGATGTGATTTTGAGAATAATTTTGTTATAACCCCCATTCTCCTGGATCCAGTCTGTCTGCTGAGATAGGCTTCTTCTCCGTTGTCCACCCCTGGAATGTAAACCACTGATAAAGCTGGAAAGTTTGCTTCTCCCCTGGTTGCTTTGCTTCTGGTGCTTGCTCGGAGGTTGATGTATGTGCATGTGGAGATGTTGTCAGACTGGATCCAAACTGGATGTGTTCAAGAGGATCATCATGTTGTGAGTATTGAATAAAGCCTGGAGCTTAGATTCAACTTGAGACTGTAGGCCCTGAGCTGAGTGGCTGACATCAGTCATTACAGCATTCAGTCTTGATTTGCTAGATGTCTTCTGGTGAGGGCTGGAAAATTAGAATACGTCTAGCTAGAATGGTCTTGGATGAAACGGAGCAAAGCACAATGCTTCTGTGGTAGTAACCATCATCCCTACCGGCTGCAAACAATTTTTGGCTGTGCACTTTGAATTGCAACATGTTCATTTTGTTCAATGGCAGGAACACTCTCTGCCTGGATGTGTGAAAAATCTAACTCAGGAATTCCTTGGTAGTATCAAATGAGACTTGCATATATTTATGATCACCGCTGTTGTTGCACAATATGCATTCTCAGCTGTAGGTGATCCTGTAATTTATGGGTTGTTTATCCCCCAAGATCGGAGTAATGTTACTTAAGGAGTCATGTTTCTGTAAAGACTCTGGGCACTCTACCTAGGCTGAAAGGAAGGGCCACAAATTGCAAACACAGATTATAAAGAGCAAGTCTAAGGGATTGGTAGAGCGTAGGTATAATCGGAATATGAAAATAAGTATCCTTTATATCCACGTTTGCAAAAATGTCTTCCCTTTCCGTGGCAAGAATGAGATCTTATTGACTCCATCTTGAATATGGGTACCTTTAAGTATTTGTTGAGGTCCTTTATGTCGCAAACTGGTTAAAAAAAACAAAAAACTTTTTTTTTTGGGGGGGGGGGTAGGACAATAAAGAGATTCAAACAGAAGCCTTGAAACTACCATCTAGAATTATAACTCTTGTGAAGACACTATTTCTTTGAAAAAGGCTTGTGCTACTGCAGGGTCCTTTGGAATCTTACAATGATGACACTAATCTGAGTAATTGCCAACATCACCCATTCCTCTGAGTCAGAGTTCCTCCATTGGTGACTGAAATTCTAGATATCTATGCTTGTTCTAAAGAGAAGGTGCTTTTCCCACCTGTGACTCGACTTAGACTCTTATCCAGTTCTGGGCCAAAGAGAATTTTACCTGGAAAATGGCAAAGAAACCAGTGAGATATTATATTATATATATATATATATATATATATATATATATATATATATATATTTGCATATTTATTTAACAGGAAATATTTGCTTTCGTTTTTAGCCATAGGGTACGTCGTGCTACCACAAACAACTGAACATTTAAATGCCATTCTAGCAGTTTCTACAGAATATCTACCTCAGTGGCATCTTCCTGAATAACTACAGAGCTCATTATGCAAAGCCTCCAATGCTCAAGCAGACCTATACGGATACAAAAGCTGGATGAATAATGGATGCTATCCTTGAAAACAAATGTTTCAAACAGAATCCAATATCTTATCTGCATAGTCCTTCAGAACTGCTGCATTCAGTAAGAGAATAGCACTATGTTTGGATACAGAGGAGACTGATGGGTCCAATGCAAGATGTACCAACCACATATCTACCAGTATCAGATGGATAGAGATCATTACATTTCTTAGGAAAACATAATACCCCATCTTGAGATTTTCCTTCATCTCAGACAATCTGGTTAATAAGTAGGAAATATGACAAGTGTTTTTAGAGGTCTTAAAAGATTTTGAGTAGGATCAATCAGAAAGCCTCAAATCAGATATTTGTGATGCTTTTAAGATACCTGAAACAAAGGGCTCAATAGATCTTTCACCCTAGAAGAATTATAAGATACTGATGGAGCATTAGAATCATTGTGATTATAATCTTCCTCTGAATTCTCAGGACAGAAGGCATAGAGGTTTAATTACAAAAGGTGCATCTGGGCTATAGAAGCCACCCTTTTCTTGGAAGGCTGAGGAAGATCTTTAAGGCATATGCACATAATTTTATATAATAAATAAAAAAAGAAGTGTCTGTTAGGAAAGTAAAGTATGTCATGATACTCCACGAGGACACAAAAAACTAAAGTAGTTCTCTGCTGGAGGAGTTCTATGGGTCAGAATGTGGGAGGAGTTTCTACACAGTACCCTGCCTCCTGGAGGAGGCCCAAATACCCACCGATTACATCTTTCAATGGATGACATAGACCGGGGCCACCAACAGGCTAGGTTTCTTTTTAGAATTTTTCTGATTAAGCATAGGTGAGTTAACCAGTGTCTCAATCATTTTGACTCACTCACTTGTGTTTAATCAGGGAAATCCTTAAAGTTATAGTAATGTTTCAAAACAAAAGCAGCTCCAATTCATCTTCACAGTATTTAGGCCATGAAAGTGTTATTTCAGTACTGTCAGAGTTGTAGTACAAGAGTAAATAAATTATTCCCTCCCATCCCTTTTACCTAGTGTAAGCCACTTCTGCTCAGATGTGGAATCTGGTCTTAAGACCAGACAGCTCATAGCAAGGGACAATCTTCTTACTGTGAGAACAATGAAAACCCTGCCCCCTTGACAGGTTTTTCCCTTATGCTAATTGAAGATTGTCCTTCTCTGCAAGCCATCTGGACACCACCTTTCTGTTCTGATGTGAGCATTGTTATATCAGTAAAAGTGGCTGGAGGGGGATACTTTATCATTCAATTAATCCTACAACTCTGACAGCACTTACTATCCCTTTAAATTCTGTACTGTTGGCAGTGCTTGAGAACTGAACTTGGGCATCCTTGACAGATGACAAAGCTAGTTAAGAAATGCTGCGGTCTGCCTGCAGAACCAAGTATATGTATGCTGTAGAAGAGGCTTTTCTACAATGTGTTGAGTACCTTCTGGCACTGAAAGGGCTAAAGAGTTTAGCAGTTGACTTCACGCAAGAAAAACGAACAGCAATTGTTTGTGCGGACTGGCTTTTACAATATAGTTTTTATTCACTTTTTTTCAATATACATCTTCAAGTTTTGTTTTGTGTTTCTTCTAACAACAACAAAAACCACTGGAAATCGGAGTAAAGTAACGGGGAGGGGAGAGACGGATCTCTGGTCATGTAAACATACTTTTAGAAACATACAACGCTCAAATCTGTAATTTTGGTTATATACCTCTCCAATAAAACCCACACAGTGACAAGAAAGACTTTAACCCATTTTAAGTGACGTTTATAACACTGCGATTAAAGGGATAGTAATGTTTCATAATAAAAGCAGATCTAATTAATCTTCATAGTATTTGGACTTTGGAGAGTGGTATTTCAGTTCTGTCAAAGTTGTAGTTCAGGAGTAATTCAATGACAAAGTATCCCCCTCCTCCCCCTTTTACTGATGTCACACTGTTCAGCCAGAGCAGAAGGGAGGTGCCCAGGTAGACTGCAGAGAGGGACAATCTTCAATTAAGATAAGGGAAAAACCTAAAAAGCTTGTCCAGGGGGGCAGGGATTTCATTGTTCTCATAGGAAGAAGATTGTCCCCTTCTGTTATCTGTCTGGTCTATGGACTGGATTCCATATCTGAGAAGAGATGGCTTACACTAGGTAAAAGGGGCGGGAGGGGAACTTTACTTGTGAATATCTCTCAAACCATAAAGGTTTGAGCGATAAGATTTATATCGTGCTTCATGTTTTTTTAATGCCTACAAAATAAAATAAAGTTAAAACGAGGTATTACTATCCCTTTAAGAGAGGAACACTTACAATAACAAACGGACATGTCTGTATGAAGCATTATCTTGTACATGTAAGGTCATACACACGGAGGATTGGAGCAAATCTAGGACAAAGCAACTGTACAACAGGGGATACAATGATTTAAATGGGGATTTTAACCCTTGAATGCTATGCGCTGGTGACCTCTTTTGAATTCAAGGTGTTAAAAGCCCTGTTTAAAATTTAAACAAACATTTTATTTGATCTCTGTAGTGCAGTCTGCTCCATGTTTTCTTTTGTGGATGTGGTTCATAATCTGTTGTACATCTTCGGTGCGTAGCATTAACCCTTTGAGTGCTAGAGGGGTAGGCAGCGCATTGCGTGCCACTCTGGCACTCAAAGGGTTAATACAGAGCCACTGCTGCACAGCACTGGCTGAACAAGAAAAAAAAGGCTGTCTGACCAATTCAACATATAACGAGTAAAAATATAGTAAGATAAAACACATACTCTTTCAAAGATTTCAAATTTGAAGCAGGAGGCGAGGACAAGGGTTGCACAACACCTGTTGAAGCCCCAATAGTGCACAATTCCACCCATTTTATTTACATGCATGATGTTTTTTTTAACTGTTAAACAAGGCACTTTGTGGCAACCACAGGCATAGTTAGACATATTGTACAAGTTTAGCTAGATTTAATCAATGAACATATATACATATACGAGACTAGTAGAGTGAAAACGATAACTTTATTGAAGTGGTACTAGCTTTAAAGACAGCTTAGATTAGGCTGACCATATTTCACCTTTAACCGGGGACACATAGGAAATAGCCATTTTCAAGTGCTTAATTGAAATCAAAGCAGCCCTGTAGTATGTATTTTTCCTATGCATCCCCGGTTAAAGGTGAGGTCTGGTCAGCCTAGCTTAGATCTCTTATACTGCATGTGTGTTACTGTTTAAAAGCAGAAATATGTCAAAGGGACAGTAATGTTTCACAAAAAAGCAGATCAGATTAATCTTCATAGTATTTGGGCCATAGAGAGTGTTACTTCAATATTGTCAGAGTTGTATTTCAAGAGTAATTGAATGATAAAGTACCCCCACCCCACCCCTTTTACCTAGTGTAAGCCACGACCCATCCTTTTAAAGAATCACAATTGAAATATCGTGTGGCTACAGGCTGCATTTTACAGCCCTATTACTGATGTAACACTGCTCACCTCAGAGCAGCAAGACTGTAGGGAGGGATCGCAGAGAGGTACAATCTTCAGTGAGCACAGTAAGAAGATTGTCCTTTGCTGTGATCTGACCGTATTGAAATAACTCTCCATGGCCCAAATACTATGAACATCAATTTGAGCTGCCGTTTTGTGAAACATTACTATCCCTTCAATGCTTGCAAACTCCACTTAAGTCTGTACCATAGATGTGTGGGTGCTGCTATGTAATGGCCTTCCCTTTTCTGTGGCAACGTTTAAAGAAGAGCAACAGATGGGCACCCTTAGATTAGGCCTTTGAAAAATATCAGTGCAACCATTGTTTTATGGTTCATATGCTACAGTCCAGACTGATTAACTTCCACAATGCTGATTAGGTACACCAAGCCAGCATAAAGCTAAAGTGAGGCAATTCTGGACTAAACCACCAGCACCATTAGGCACAAATATAACTTTCCATTGGCTTAAATTAGGCTTGTAAAGGCGTGATAAACGTTATAAATATATATATTGTAGGCTTTTCCTGTTGAGTAAAATAATGGTGCTCCCACTGCTGAAAAACATTAGTTATATAACCTTATTACAATTTAAACCCATTTTCCCCATTAACAGTACCCTCTAGTGATCAGATTCCAAATAGTCATTCTGTTACATTCTGTTTGAGAGGAAAGTCACTGACAAAGTTTGCAAAAGAATGTGATAGAAACTTCAGAGTCACTTCCTGTCAGTTAGAACTTTCAGGAAGTAAACATGCTGTAATTCACTTCCTGAGTATTTTACTTATGTTTTACTCAGCAGGAAAATCTCTATAACACTGTTTTTCATAGAAAATGTTTACTGCTCCTTTAAAGCCAGAGAGGTCCCAGTGCATTACAAAGAGATGGAAACCATTAGCATTCAAGTCATCATTTAAATCAACATTTGTTCCCTGTGGTACAGATGATTTGCTCCAAAAATTGCTTCTCTTCATTTGTGTGTATGGGCCCAGTGGCATTATGTACAAAGGAATATAGGCGCAGTTCTGGAAAAAACCAACTGCAGTACCAGAGGGGACAGAAAAATTCCAGGAACTACCACTGAGAAAATCCAGACTGTTGTTCCCTTGAATGTGTTGGAAACTTCATGCCATTCAAAGAGTTAAAGGGATAGCAATACTTAAAATGTAAAAAAAATATGTTGTAGGGGTTATCCCCCTAAATAAAACAAGAGTACTCCCTCTGCTGAAAGGTGTTTCATTCAAAAGTTATTAATTTTCAAAGTTGAATTTTTTAGGTGCAATATCACAGTGGCCTGAAATTGTACAGTGGCGCTGTTGCTACACGATCCTACGGGCAAGCTCTGGTTCCGGGACCATAAATCTCCATAGGATGGTGTAGCAACAGCGCCACTGTACAATTTCAGGCCACTGTGATATTGCACCTAAAAAATTCAACTTTGAAAATGAATAACTTTTGAATGAAACACCTTTCAGCAGTGGGAGTACTCTTGTTTTACTCAGGGGGATAAACCCTACAACATATTTTTTTTTACATTTTAAGTATTACTATCCCTTTAATAGTCCACAGTTAAATCAACAGGATTTGTCATTTCCATGAGGCAACTGGTTTTTACCAGAATTATTTTATTTTGTGCATGTAAGTTTTGTTAGTCTATGGGGATGGCATAAGTAAAAGCATAGAATATGCTGCTTACACCAGGGCTAGCGAATCTCTGGCTACCCAAATGCTGTTGGAATAAGAGACTGACATAATAGAGGGTGGCATCAGCCAGCAGCTAAATTGAGATTTTAATACTCTTAACCCCCTGAATAAATTCAAAGACCCATTTAGCACAACTTGGCTGTCTGTTTCTCCTCTAAGGTGCAGATGGCTTGCTCCAGAATTGTTCGCATGAAATTACCCAGACTTCCACATTTCATAGAGGGACAAAACAGTACAAATCCTACATCACTTTACCCTGTGACTGCTACAGTGAACAAAGGCTCTGCACTCCCATTTGCCAATCAACAGGGTTCAAATTTTCAGCATCTGAATCACAATGCTGCACATCATTATAAGCTGCAGTAATAATCTGAACGTAACCATCAAAGCGATAAGTAGCGAGAGTGTACAATTTTGCGGTTTTTGGCATAAAACTGTTTAAAGGGGAAGTACCACCTAATTATTTCCCAACTAGTCCAAAAAAGTCTTAATGACCCTATGAAGTTTGCCTGTGTTCATTTGTTCAAGAGGAGTTAGCCTGGATGTTTAGTCTATGGAGGTGTAGATACCAGATGGCAGCAGGATCACACCCCACCAACGCCATCCAGTATACATGGTAATAATCTTAACTCTTTATGTACCAGAGGGACTGGCAACACATCCTATATAATAATTCGCTAGGATGTTTGTTAGAAGCAGTCATGCACAGTAGAGACTGCCTGAATGCACAGAATGCTGGGAGCACGGAATGCTGGGAGTTCTGTGCTGGGAGCATTCTGTGCTTTCGGGCAGCCTCTACAGTGCATGACTGCATCGGCGGCAGGAAGCAGAGCAGGACCGGTCTCTTAACCCTTTGAGTGCCAGAGGGGTACTCAAAGCAATGTGTTGCATACCTCTCTGGCACTCAAAGGGTTAACATCACCTGGACCTTGGCCCGTATACACAGGCTTTTACACTAGTTTGAAAATGAATCTGCCTCCATGGACACGACATTCGTGACTGATTGAAGAGGTTATCTGTTGAACAAACGTGTGGGGCCGTTATATACTTATTTTTTTCCTAATCAGGAATATTTTCCAGTAAGTATTTTGGGCAGCCTTAAAGGAGAAGTAAACCTTTTTTATGAAAAAATATATATTGTAGGGATTTTCCTATTGAGGGTTACAAGGTTAATCCCACTGCCGAGAGATTTATATTTACAGAGTTATTACAGTTTAAACCCATGTTTATTTACATTAGCAGTGCCCTCTAGTGGTCAAATTCTAATTAGATTTCCTGTTAGATTCTAATGGAGAGGAAAGTCAGAAAAGTCAGAGACATACAGTTCTCCATAGAATGTGATAGAAACTGCCAGTCACTTCCTGTCAGTTAGAACTTCCAGGAAGTAAACACAGTAAATTCACTTCCTGTCAGTTAGAACTTCCAGGAAGTAAACACAGTAAATTCACTTCCTGTCAGATAGAACTATCAGGAAGTAAACACAGTAAATTCACTTCCCGATTATTTAAACTGCTATAAACTTTGAATAAAACACCCAACAGCGATGGGAGTGGCGTTGTTTTATTCAGCAGGGAAAGCTCTGTAAAATATGTGTTTTCATAAAATAAAAAAAAAAAGTTTACTGCTCCTTTAACCTGTCCGATGTCAGACATGTCCCCAGTGCATTGCTCCTCAATGCGTCTGAGAGGTCTATAGCATCTAAGGGTTAACCCTTTGCGTGCCAGATCAATGCATTGGCTACATCTCTGGCACTCAAAGGGTTAAAAGAGCAGTTATTTTTTTTATTTAAAGTGATATATAAGAAGAATAAGAGTCTCAAGAATAATACTAAGTAAAAACAAACCTTCTAGGGACAAACAGGAATAGAATACAAATCAGAAGGGTGTATATAGGTGTAATTCACATAGATGTATCACCTGTGATTGTAATGCTCATGATAAGAAGGAAATTAGAGATAGTAAGGGTAGAAGACAGGAAATCAAACAGCATATAACATGTAATACTAAATATGTGGTTTATAGTATTATAAGTCTCTGTGAACGGATGTATATAGGGAAGACCAAGATGTCTTAAAGGGATAGTAATACTTTGTTTTATCTTTATTTTATTTTGTAGGCATTAAAAAAAAAACATGAAGAATGATATGTCTTATATCTCAAACCTTTATGGTTTGAGAGATATTCACAAGCAAAGTTTCCCCTCCCACCCCTTTTACCTAGTGTAATCCATCTCTTCTCAGATGTGGAATCCAGTCGATAGACCAGACAGATAACAGCAGGGGACAATCTTCTTACTATGAGAACAATGAAAGCCCTGCCCCCCTTGACAAGTTTTTCAGCTTTTTCCCTTATCTTAATTGAAGATTGTCCCTCTCTGCAGTCTACCTGGGCACCTCCCTTCTGCTCTGGCTGAGCAGTGTTACATCAGTAAAAAGGGCGGGAGGGGGATACTTTGTCATTGAATTACTCTTGCACTACAACTCTGACAGAATTGAAATAACACTCTCCAAAGTCCAAATACTGATGATGATGATTAATTAGAGCTGCTTTTATTATGAAACATTACTATCCCTTTAAGGATAGATTCCTGGAACACAGGAGAAGTATTCTCAAGGGAGAAGAAAAATATCCTCTCAGCAAACATAATAAAGTATCATCATCATCATCATCATCATCATCATCATCATGGAGAGGCTCCACCACTTCTCTTGTGCCCTTGGAACATATACCGCAGAATATACTGGGGGGAGATAGGTTTAGAACCCTGTGCAACAGGGAGTCATACTGGATATACGAGTGTGACACGCTGGGGCCAGGATGACACAATGAGAAATTGGACACATATACTTATATATAGATGTATATTCCACATTGGAAGGTGTTTTTGAACACAGAAGGTTAGACATAGGGATTTTACAGAGAGATGTCTAGCCAGTCACAATGACCCCCCCCCCCCCCCCAAGGGCCATTCCATATGGGGGGAGTTTTTTGAGTTTATCTGGGATCAGAGAGAGATATTACATGTGTGTGCAGGACACCGTGGACAATACATGTATCTGGTTCCTATACAAACAATTGGTGGCGCTATATGGACACGGGGTTATTACTTTCTTAAATGGTTGCTGCCTCGAACAAGATCTCTGCTATCAGATCTCCAAATAAAAACTACTATTTACAAAAACAGTTCCGGCGCTACCATCAGAAAGACTAATAAATCATACCATAAAGACTCCTTCCTTATAATCAAATCCCTTTAATAAACAAGATATTATATATCTCATCGTTCTCTCTCATATATACTTAATACCCTTTACATATGAAAAAAATTCTTTTAAAGTTGTAGGATCTTAATCGTACTTCATCAAATCTCTCATATGTGATGGTGAAGTAGATACATCCAATGTATACTCAAGAAACAATAAAATCCTGAAATTCAGGATTTTATTGTTTCTTGAGTATACATTGGATGTATCTACTTCACCCTGAAGAAGTGTCCAGGTGGCATGAAACGCGTTGGAGAGAAGTGGGACCACTACGTTATCTAACAAGCCTATATGTGCTGTAGCGCATGATGAATGTAAGAACTGTATCTATCTGATTTTCCCTCTGCTTTAATTGGTTGAAACATCCATCTGAGAGAGATCGGTTTGAAGGAAGTGATACATGGCTGGGAACGCTGTGGGAGCTCTGCCCGCTCAAACGAATGCCTGCAACTACATCAGTGCCTTACTATTGGCATCTAAATGCTGTGATGGTGGGTTTGCCCTGGGCATAGACCCGGTGAAGTACCAAGAGAAAACAGCATTTTTCCACCAGAGAGGCACCCACAGTTTTCAACAGCAGCCAGGAGAGCCAGGAGAGTTATGTCCCGCAATTAAAGGGGTAATACGCAGTGAGTGTGACCGAAAGATGGGAGAGCTGAAAAACAGAGTTCCATACTTATATGTGTATATCTACAACTGTACACAGAGACAGGAGAGCGATCCCCAACTTCTACGCTATGTTACCCACCCACAGCAGTTGGGCGACTCTTTATGTTTGAGAAACCTTCATTATTTTATGCTCTGGGGACTGTTTAATTTCTGAGAACTATTTATTATAGTTGTACCACTACTGGGTATAACATCATTTGTAACTGTACTTTAGTGTCTTGTATTCAGTGGAGACATATAGTCTCTTTTGAGACTTCTGGTTTTATATAAAAAAAAAAAATTAAAAAAAAATAAATAAATTTAAAAAAAAAAATATTTTGTACTTCGAGATTTGCCATATGCTCATGGGGGGGGGGGATATATTAAGGAGGGGGTTTTCCATATATTTATATTGCGCTCTCCCTTATCTACATATTTCCTATGTTCTTTTGCTTTAAGACCATACACACTGGTCCAGGGATTGCAGCTGCTATTTAGGGATACACCGTAGTATTGCTATCTTGGTGTCTAAGTAATTTATTGTGGTTTTTGAGGTTTGTTTAATTATTATATTTTCTTAAGGTATGTTAACCCTTGACAGCACCATATCTCCATGTGGATTTGATTCATTACTGTAAACCTACATTGCATTTTGACCAAGGGAGGTATTTCCCTCATCTGAGCACACAGACTCCTGGCACAAACTACAGCAACATGTGTTCATTTCCAGTGAAGTCATTCTTTTGCAATACCATGATCTCGGCTCTGCTGCAGAGCCATTGGCTGGTCCCTAGACCGGAATCTCTTGCTGTCAGCTAGACGCTCACGTGAGGAGGAGGAGGGAGAGGGGCGAACTTTCAGTGCAAATATCTCTACAAAAATATTAAAGTTTTTATGGGACATTACAATCCCTTTAAGTCATAAGGATAGAGGCAGATGGGGGTGCTTTTAATTTAAATTTGATTATTCTGGTGAATGGATGGATTTAACCCTAAGTACCAGAGGGGTGTCCAATGCATTGAAAAGGAATACGTTGAACACACCTCTAGAACGTTTTGACTGGTACCAGTCACACCCAAATTATATAGGTCAAAATAAAATATGAGGCATCATACATTACATTGCATTACATACAAGACTACCCAAGGTCATGCTTCCTGTTTGTATGTCTATGTGAGTACATCTACCCTCTCTGCCTTGCAGCGTTAGATCTTATGAAGGATACAGAGTATGACAAATACATGGGGAACAATGATTTCCAATGTGAGAAATCAGTACTTCCAGACAAGCAAAATGTAACCTTTTGCTGATAAAGTACAGCATGAAAGGCATGGCTAATCAATAACCTGGACCCTATCCTATTTAATAAAAGGCCAGAAAGTTTGTCACGATGCAGGCATACGCAGTAGAGACTGTCCGCTTTCGGCCAGTCTCTACTGAGCATGATTGCATTGCATGAGTGAGGCGGCGCAATCACGTGGAGCAGTGAGGTAACAGCAGTATGCAGAGCAGGTCCGGGTAATGTTAACCTTTTGAGTGCCAGAGGGGTATGCAATGCGTTGTGTGCCCCTCTGGCGCTCAAAGGGTAAAGGGGCCGGTCCTGCTCTGCGTACTGACGTTATCTCACTGCTCCACGGCCGTGCACATGGGCTTTTACACTAGTGAGTCAATAAAAAGGTTATTATTTTAAAAGCCACTGCTCTACATGTTGCTCCCCCCTTCTGGTACTCACGGGATTAAAGAAACTCCAAAATTACATTTCATCATGTGTGCTCTGGCATGCACACGTGTGCAATAAAGTTTTGGAAAAATGTGTACTTAAAGGGGAACTAACTTTAAAATGGATGATTTTGAAAGCCAAAATATCCTATATTATTTCTGTCATTCTTTTACTTAGAAGTATAGTTAAAGAGGTTAAACTATTTATGTGCATGTTTATGAAAATTATCAGAACTTCTTGATAGGAAGTGGCAGTCAGGAAGGAGAGTGGAATGTTAGTCTCCAACACCACAGGCTGTGCCAGATAGTACTGCCTAATTTGCATAAACAAATAACTAAAGATAAATATTTTCTATATAGCTTTAAATAATAAAAAAGTGTTAGTTCCACTACTTTAAAGTGTTAGTAATGTCACATTATAAATAGCTTGCATGTTGTAGAGCTTGAGCTTTGAATTGAATGCAAAAAAATGTATTTCTCTCAAACCGCTATGGTTTGAGAGATATCTGCATTCAAACTTTGATGTTTCCTGCTTTCAGCTGTAAAGCTGTCAGCAGGAGATCCGTGTCAGCTGACACGGAGGCTCTGCAGCAGAGCCTCAATAGCATTATTTAAAAGGAATGACTTCCTTGGAATGGTCTAAAAAAGTGTGCCTGGTTTGTCATTTTAAAATATTTCTAATATATATACATACACTAGCAATGTGGGATGCCGCTGCCTGTCAGGATATATAGGGAATTAATGCACACATATGGATGCAAGACAAACACACACAGAGAGACACACTCAAATGCACACGCATTCAGTGAGATGCATAAAGAGTGACACAGTCATACACATACATGCAATGCACAACATGCAGACAGACAAGGAGTGTGATACATACATGCAACACACACAGTTAGGAACACACAGGCACATAAAGACACACATATGAAGTGAGTCATAAGGGGGTGACTTATGTGTCATTGTAATGCGTTTGTACTTATGCCTCCACTGTGGCATTCATTCATGTAGCTGAAATGCATGTGGTGATTGCACACACTATGGTGGAAGGTGGATCGTGCTGGCTCCCAGGGTGTGAGTGAATGGCATTCATTCATGTAGTTGAAATGCATGTGGTAATTGCACATACTATGGTAGAAAGTGGATCATGCTGGCTCCCGGGGTGTGAGTGAGACTATGGTGGAAGGTAGATCATGCTGGCTCCCGGGGTGTGAGTGAGTGATTGCATGAGAGCGTGAGTGTGATTGAGTGAGAATGTGTGTGATTGAGTGTGAATATGAGTGAGAAAGAGTGTGTGTTTGAGTGAATGTGTGAGTGAAAGTGTGTGTGTGAATTATTGTGTGTATGATTGAGTGTGTGATTGAGTGTGTGTGAGTATGAGTGTGTTTTTTGGACTGATGTGTTTGTGTCTGTGGTGTAGGAGCGAGTGGCAGCCATTTTGTTTTTCAGTTACTTGGATAGTGGTGGGCGCGCTGGATAGAGGGGGCAGGCCAACTCCCTGCATGATTTAAATCACTCCCCTATTGAATCACCCAATGGGAGCAGTAACTCCTCCTTACTTAACCCTTTGAGTGCCAGAGGGGTACGCAACACATTACTTTGCAGTGCATTGCGTACCCCTCTGACACTCAAAGGGTTAAGTTATGGTAACATAGCAATATAAAACACAGTGGCTCTTCAGTTGAGGCAGCGTAGCAATATGGTGTTTGAGGCTTGCCCTCTAACATACAGCAAAGCATCTCTCTCCCTTTAAGGAGAAAGGGTGTGAATCAGGAAGTGGAGGAGTGACAGCCGAAAACAGACAGTTAGTGAGGTCATTGAAGAGATGAAGAGTTAAATAAAAGAGTGGTTATTAAGTTTATCCCTGAGTTTGTATTTTATGGAAACATTACACCCTCGTACTGAAACAGAGTGTATGGAGGGTTACAGTTATCTGTGGGAGGTGAAACAGTGTGTTTGTGGGGTCATGATCCTGAGTGAGAGTGTGTGTGGACTAGGAGATGCACTTGATATCCCCTACTTTAGGAGCAAGTGGCAGCTATATTTTTTTTTTGTCAGTTGGATAGTGGTGGGTGGGCTGGAGGGGGCGGGGCCAACTCCCTGTATGATAAACATGCCCCCAATCACCCAGTGGGAGCAGTAAAGTCCCCATTGAATCGCCCAATAGGAGATGTGTCTCCTAATGAGACATAAATTATGTAATGAGGCATTCTGTTCAATGTGTGTTTGTTTTCTGAGGAGACAAATTATGCAATGAGGCTTATTTTTTTTTATTTATATATATATATATATATATATATATATATATATATATATTTTCTTGTAGCTATTAAAAAAATAAAACTAACAATGCCAGTCCAATCTCTCAGACCTTTATCGTTTGAGAGATATTCGCAGGAAAAGTTCCCCCGTCCCTCCCCTTTCCCTGATGTCAGCACTCTAGCTGACTGTAGGAAAATCTGGTCCCGGGACCGGCGGAGGCTCTTCAGCAGAGCCGAAATAGCAACATTTAAAACAAAATACTTCACTGGAACGGTCTACATAGTGTGCTTGCAAACCAAGCACACTTTGAAGACTGTTCCAATGAAGTAGTTCTTTTTAAATATCGCTATTGCGGCTCTGCTGAAGAGCCTCTACCGGTTCTGGGACCAGATTCTCCTACAGTCAGCTAGAGGTGCTGACATCAGGGAAAGGGGAGGGACGGGGGAACTTTAAAACGTTCCCTCTCTCAATCCATGAAGGTTTGAGAAACAGGAATGGCATTTAGATTCAATTTATTTATCGTTTTAATAGCTACAAATATTTATTTTTTTTAAATGACACAATACTATCCCATTAAAGGATTAGTAAACATTCATTACTAAATATATACAATTATACATTGTGTGCAGACACACACACACCTCTGTGTGATGCGCAATTAAAAAATGACAGCATTTTTACAGATTAAATTTTCTTATGTAACTCCACTTTATAGGGGAGCCATTACTACTGCGGTCTGTGGAGAGCTCCGACCAGAAACCAGAGCTCCCTGTGGACTGCAATAACGTCAACATGAATACAATTGCTTTACTCCACTTTTTTGATACTATTGTTTGTCATCAGGTGTGTGTGTGTGTGTGTGTGTGTGTGTGTGTGTGTGTGTGTGTGTGTGTGTGTGTGTGTGTGTTTATAACCTGCACTATTCACTTCCTCTAGCCTTATACAGTGCAGTATCTCCTCCAGGAAGGCAAGTGTTCAACGTAAAATTGCTTCCCCAGTGTCCTGGCAAAAGCACATGCAATATGACTTACTGGCACACGCGAGAAACTGAACAGAAAACCCCAAAAACACAAAAGGGGACAAAAACATCCAATATTCCCACTCAGAAAAAAAAATAAAAATTAAAGGGATAGTATTGTCAAAAAATACACTGATTGTTCACTTTATTTTTTTCATAATAAATAGTATGTTGATAATCCTTTACAGTCATATTAAATTTCCCCCTCCCTCCCCTTTTCAGGACATCATGCAGACTCCCCTCAGATCCTACAGCCAGACAGAGGGACAATATTGTGTGTCAGTGTAAGGAAAGCAATGCCCCAGTGGACGAAGGAAGGCAGGGTTTTCCTTATACGGATACAAAACTGTCCCTCATCATGATGGGTCTGGACCGGCTTTCTAATAGGAGAGAAGTCTGCATGACGCCCTGAAAAAGGATCGGGAGGACATTTTATTGGATTTTTAAACCAAACAGGATGGTAAAGAATGCGCAGAACATACTATTCAGTATAGAAAATGAAACCTAACAATCTGAGGTATATTTCATTTTTTTTTTTTTTTTTTTACAATACTGTCCCTTTAAAGCAGATCTACCATCTAACAAAGTCTCCCCCCCACTAATTATTCATATGGCGACTAGCTTCTTAATAGTTCTATTATCTGCCAGAAGTACCAGCATCCAAAGTAATCCTTTTTCTTGCGAGACTGGCAGCCAGGCTTGCGGGCAGACATCTTGGCATAGAGACGCCTGGGCTGTCTGTCCCGGTCTCCTCTAGGTGGCATTGCATGGAGCCGGAAGAGACTGACTGGGCAGGTCCGCAGATGGCTCTAAAGCAAGAAGCCTGGCCATCAATCTCACAAGAAAAAGGATTCCTTCGGATGCTGGTACTTGTGGCAGATAATAGAACTATTAAGAAGCTAGTCGCCATATACATAATTAGTGGAGGGAGACTTTATATTAGGTGGTAGTTCTGCTTTAAAGGAGTTTAACCCCTTAAATGCACAGCTGAATGAAAAACCATTATTAGAATTTGTTTAGTGCAGTCTGTTTGTTCCTTCTAGGTTCCTGAATAAGACCCAGAGTAATATAGACGGATTTTATGCCTTTTTATGTGAATTTATATTTTTCATATTTTTTTTATTTTACCAGTCGTGTTTCCTTAACAAAAGGCAGTGGATGGTTAAAACACTGGATTGTTATTAACCCTTTGAGTGCCAGAGGGGTACACAACGCATTGCAAAGCAATGCGTATCTCTCTGGCACTCAAAGGGTTAAAGCTGTCACGGAGCATATAAATAACAGTTCCTGGCATTTTGATAATGGTCGCCAATGATTAAGCGGGGTATATTTATGAAGGTGAACATTTTCTGTGCATATTTTTCAAAGCCCTAATTTGAACATATAGTTGTGAAAAAAGGGACTAAGATTTGGGCCGCATTTGGAAAATTAAAGAGGAACAATTCTGGAACAAAAAAAATGCACTGAAGTGGACTGATAAAAATGACAAATTGCCAGTTGTTTAAACTGGACTTTTAATGTCTTGAATGCTAGACGAGTCTCCACATTGAAGGGGTTAACCATCTTATTTAAATCAAAGGGGCTAGTTTGCACTTCAATATTACTACTCTTTAGGTTCCTGCGTGTAAGGAAAGGAGGAGGGGAGGCAGAAGGAAAGACACAAACACATGCATTAAAATATCATAAGTCAAGGAAGAATTTGCAGAAGTGTTCAAGTTTACTCCTATATAACAATGTAATGTGTAAAAACAATCCAATTGAAGAAGAAAAAAAAAAAAAAAAAAAAAATTTGAGCAGTCTGCATGAAGGGTACTTTAAAGCAATTCTGATCCAAACCAGAGGCACCATAGGGAACAAATGAACATTCCCATGGATTCAAAGAAGCAGTAAACTTTTCTCTTTTTTTTTTTTTTAATGAAAATGTGTTTTTTTCTGCTGAATAAAACAAGTTGTCAGTTGTTTTATTCAAAAGTTATAACCGTTCAAATAATCAGGAAGTGAATTCCAGCGTGTTTACTTCCTGGAAGTTCTGACAGGAAGTGACACCAGTTTATTTCAAATTTTATAAGAGAACAGTTTATCAGCGACTTGCCCCTCGAATAGAATGTAACTCAATAACTAATTTGAATCTGACCACTAGAGGGCAATGTTAATGTAAAAAAAAAAAAAACGAAAAAAAAAAACAAAACAAAACAAAACACAACTGTGGAAACATGCATCTCAGCTGTGGGAGTAACTTATTTTACTGAACGGGAAAAGCCATACAACATTTTCTCATAACTAAAGTTTACTACACCTTTAAATGGACCTTGGGGCTGTAAAGGAATTTTAACACTTACTCTGTAAAAATATATATTGTACTGTTTATCCTCCTGAGAAACAAGGTTACTCCCACTGTTGAGAGATGTTTCATTCTAAAGTTATTGCATATCGCAATTAGAATTCTTTTTTTTTTTTTTTTTTTTTTTTTTTTTTTTTTAAAGTGCAGTATTTCAATTGCCTGAAATGTTACAATGGCGCTGTTGCTACATCATCCTATGGACAGCCCTGGTCAGCTGACCATAAACCTCCCCAGGATGGTAGCCACAGCGCCAGTAACATTTCAGGCAACTGAAATACTGCACCTAAAAATTAATTTTGAATAAGACTCCCATCAGTAGGAGTACCCCGTTTTATTCAATAGGATAACCTCATTTTTTTTTTTTTTTTGTGGCAGTATTTCTCTCTGAGTGCCAGAGGGATCCGCAGCGCATTGCTTTGCATACCCATCTGGCACTCAAAGGGTTAAACTCTCTGAATGCATGAGGTCTCCAAAGTATCGACTAAATGGGACTTTTTATATGTCCCCTATGGTACAGTCGTGTTGCACCAGAATTTTTGAAGTTCTTGGTGCATCAGCCTCAGTGGGCTGTATTCAGAATGGGTCGCGATTTTCCTGAGCAACCAAATAAGCCATAGGGGAGACAGACATATGTATTACGAGAAACAGAACTTCCCATTGATTAAAGCTGGTCTTTAAACCCACTGAATGCCAGAGAGGTCGCCAACACATTGCTCTCTAGTGTGTTGCAGACCTCACTAGTATTTAAAGTCTTAGAGCCCAATTTAAATCAGTGAGATTTGGGAAACTATTTCTTCCCTGTGGTGCAGTTGTTTTGCTATGGAAATCTCATTTCTTTTGGGAGTAAAGGTCCGACATGCAGAACAATGAGCATACAGACAGGATTGTGGAAATACAAGTGTACGGAAAACAATGTGAAAATGCAGATTTACAGATTATGAATATACCCCAGCATCTCAATGTTGTCCATTGCCTTGGCTTGATGTCTGTGCTTTGTCAAACTAAAACACAATCCACCCACTGGGTATCAGAAGCGATTCAACTCATTGACGACCTGCACCCTTATCAGCAGTTATGGACCACTGAGCATTTTTTTTTTTTTTTTTTTTTTTTTTAGCAATTCAGATTCAGGGGTTGGGACCCATGAATTCCATGACATGCCAGGACATCACTGGTCCTTCCAAGTGCAAAACCACTGAACGGTCGCAGCACATCATGGGTCCTTAAGGGGTTACTGTGGGCCTGTTACTTTTATTTTTATAACATCTTCAGATTGAATTCAAAACTGCCTGTGTGTCATGTTAAGGAAAAGTCCATCAGATGCTATAGTTTAGGACAGGGGTTCTCAACTCCCGTCCTCAGGACCCACTAACAGGCCAGGACTAGGGATTTCTCTGATAGAGCACAGGTGTGGTGATCAGAGACTCATACACATTGATTAACTCACCTGTGCTCTAACAAGGAAATCATGTGATCAGAGACTCATTCACATTGATTAACTCACCTGTGCTCTAACAAGGAAATCATGTGATCAGAGACTCATACACATTGATTAACTCACCTGTGCTCTAACAAGGAAATCATGTGATCAGAGGCTCATTCACACTGATTAACTCACCTGTGCTCTAACAAGGAAATCATGTGATCAGAGGCTCATTCACATTGATTAACTCACCTGTGCTCTAACAAGGAAATCATCAAATCCTGGCCTGTTAGAGGGTCCTGAGGGCAGGAGTTGAGAACCACTGGTTTAGGAAATATTCACACTTATTTCTGGGAAAAGTGAAAGTCACCTGGCGACTCACAGAGCTAACCATCGAAAACCTTAATTTGCATATGAAGCATCACTAAAAAAAGCTTAATTAGCATATTTCACTAGTCCCACATTGGCACTGCAATTAGCATACAGTACCAAGTATGAATAACTATATATACATTTGTTAGTCTTTTAGCCAACTTGATAGGCAGTTTTTAAAGCGGAACTTTCACCTCTTCATTTGTAGGACTCAGCCCTAGGTACCAATGGAAGCTGCTTTATTTTTTATTTAATTTTTAAGTGGACTTGTCACCTTGATTCAGGTTTGCATATTTGAAAATGACATTAAAGCAGAACTTTCACAAGAATAACACAGAACGGCACATGAGAAATACATTAGCAATATGCACACACACAGTTTTACTTTCAAGTATAATTGCTGCATTAACGCAAAATAGAACCTTTGATGCAGGCAGGAACCGGTTAGGATCTTGCAGTAGGCGCTATCTGCGCCGTCAGTCCCTTCTGGTGCCTTTTGGCACATAGGCATTCAACTCCCCAATCATTGAGTAGAAGGGGACGGACAGTGCAGATGCAGAGATGCCGGTTCTGCAAGATCTCTGCCCTGTTCCCCACTGCCTACCTGCATAAAAGGTTCTATTTTGCGTTAATGCAGTAATTATAATTGAAAGTAAAACTGTGTGTGTGCGTGCATATCGCTAATGTAATTATCATTTGCCGTGCTATGTTATTCTGGTGAAAGTTCCGCTTTAATGTCGTTTTCAAAGATGCAAACCTGAATCAAGGAGACAGGTCCACCTAAAAATATAAATAAAAAAATAAAGCAGTTTCCATTGGTACCTAGGGCTGAGTCCTATAAATGAAGAGGATTAACAGAGGATTTTTTTTTTACGCTCTACAAGCTGTTGGTGACTGCAACTCTAATGCCAACCAGACATTTGCTGATTTGAGAGGATGCAAGTTATAGTGTAACAGATGGACTAGCATATGAACTATGTAGGTTGAAAGGGATAGTAATACTTAATTATTACTAATCCCTATATTAAAGTCCTATTAAAAATAAATGTATTGCCCCCAGTGTCATCTCTCAAACCTTTATGGTTTGAGAGATGATCACTCCTAAAGTTGCCCTCTCCCTCCCCCATAGTCAGCGTTCTAGCTGACTGCTGCGAAGCCTGTCGTACGACTTTCAGGCGGCTCTCCAGCACAGCCACGATCGCGTTAATAAAGAAATCTTTCACTGAAATGGTCTTCTGTGTGTGCTTGGTTTGCAAGCACACGCAGAGCCGCCTGATGATCCAAGACCAGATTTCCCCTCAATCAACTACAATGCTGAATTCGGGGAAGGGAGGGAGAGGGCAACTTTAGGAGCCATTATCTCTCAAACCATAAAGGTTTGAGAGATGACACTGGGGGCAATACATTTCTTTTTAATAGGACTTTAATATAGGGATTATTAATAATTATGTATTACTATCCCTTGAAAGCATTGGGTCAAAAATAATTACCCCTCTGAGGGTCAGTGGGGTAAGCAATGCATTGCATACCTCTCTGGCCCTCAAAGGGGTAACCTGAAAATTTATAGGTCAAAGAAAAAAAAAAATATTCAAAATTGAAAACCCAGGCTATAATCCTATATAATAATTTGCTAAATGTGTGTTTGTCAGAAGCCGTCATGCGCAATAGAGACAGCTGCGCGCGCAAGTCATGCACAATACAGACAGCCCGCGCCGCTGCTGATAACCGAGGGCTCTGAATTCAGACTGTTCGGTGCACAGAGATGACTACAGTCTGAATTCAGTCTCTACTGTGCATGACTGCACCGCGGCCGCTGCTGGGTGGCCCGTGTACACAGGCTCGTCAACTAGTTGTAAATAAACTATACAAAACTGCCGGTTCAGAAATCTAATATTTTAATAGCAATCATACGATATAGAATATTTGGGACATTTTTTATATTTTTGAAATACACAATTTTATATCTGTGCAGTGTTGAAAAAGTTTAAAGCAACACTGCTTCTTAACCATGTGTAATGTAAATAAAAGACAAAAATATATACGAATTAAAAAAAAAAAATAATAAAGGAAAAAAGGGAACACAGACATTATAGATCAGTGGTGGGCGATGTGAGGCTGTCCAGCTACTGCCAGACTACATCTCCCATCATGCTCCGCCAAAAAAAGATGGTAACTGGAGTCTGGCAGAAACTGGATTGCCTCGCATCGCCCATCCCTGTTGTAGGTACTAAACATTCTTCAAGTAAAATTCCCTAACAGTTAATGACATTAAAAGTGTGCAAAACTGCAAAAAATCATTGTAATAGAATGTGTAAGGTCAAAAAGGTGGATCTCTGCTGACAGCTACACAAATGTAACCCTTTAAGGACCAGAGGGGTGTGTGCACAATGCATTATTTCACAATGTGCCACACACTCCACTGGTTCTTAAATGGTTAATATATACACCATGTCTGATTTTTCTTGCTTTTAAACAAAATCTCTGTTAGAGTCACACATTGAAATTTTCCGTGCACCGTTAAAAATATATATATGTTTTTATTTTGAATGAATGGGGTGGGAAGAGAGAAAATAAAAACCAAAAAATAAAATAAAAAAACAAAACAAAACAAAAAAAAAAAAAAAAAAAAAAAGCTCGTTACAGGCAGCACATGAAGCATTCACAGCAGGTATAGGACTGGAGATTGGTGCAATAGCTAGGTCGTGGTCTTTGCATTAATCCTTGGTGTGCCAGAGAATTAACCATCCGTTGCACTGCAATACATTGGATAGCTCTCTGACACACTCAGATGGTTATGGAAACACCAATGCCTCCTAAAAAAAAAATACATTGTTTGCTTTAAACGGATAGTAATAACACCATATTTACAATTCTGCATCTTGTATCTATTAAAAAAATAAATGAAATGCCCCCAGTGCCATCTCTCAAACTTTTATGGTCTGAGAGATAATCGTATTTAAAGTCCCCCCCCCCTCCTTCCCCTTTTCCTGAAGTTAGTGGTCAAGCTGACTGCAGGGGAATCCGGTCCTGGGACCATCCCTCGGCTCTGCAAGCAGGGCAGAGATCGTGTTACTGAAAAAGAAATCCTTCAATGGAATGGTCTAAGTGTGCTTGCAAACCAAGCACACTTAGAAGACCGTTCCAGTGAAGGATTTATTTTCCTATAACGCAATCTAGGCTCTGCTGAAGAGTCTCCGCCGGTCCGGGATCGGATTCCCCTGCAGTCAGCTAGAACGCCGACTTCAGGGAAAGGGGAGGGAGGGGGGGAACTTTAAATAAGATTATCTCTCAGACCATAAAGGTTTGAAAGATGGCACTGGGGGCATGGTTTCCTTTTTTAAAAGCTACAAGAAAACTATTTTTAAATATGATGTATTACTGTCCCTTTAAAGCTGAACTATCATCCTTAATAAAGTCCCCCTCCAATAATTAGGTATATGGTGATATGCTTCGAAACAGTGCTCTTATTGCTCACAAGTACTGCGTTATGAAGAAATCCTGGTTCTGAGACAGACGGCCAGGCTTCTTGCTTTAAAGGCATCTGCGCCCCTGCACAGTCAGTCCCTTCCTGTTACCTTAAGGTACAATGAAGGAGACTGGGAAGGACAGACCAGGTGTGCAGATATCTCTAAGCCAAGATGTCTGCGCACATCTGGCCGCCGGTCTCAGAAGAAGGATTTCTTCATAACGCGGTACTTGTGAGCAATAAGAGCACTGTTTCTAAGCATATCACCATATACCTAATTATGGGGGGCGACGACAATATTTAGGGGGATAGTTAAGCTTTAAGATATGCAGAAAATCCTAAGGGCACTATGAATCAACTGTGTGAATTGGTGCCCCAAAAGTTAATCTCTAATAAATACTGAATGCATGTCCGCTCAGGTGAACGTGATTGTCTGGGGTCCTGCAATCCAATCATGCAACAAACTCTATTAACCCTTTGACTGAGAGGTGTATGCGTTGCTTACCCATCTGACACTCAAAGGGTTAAAGTAGTCTTAGAAATGTGCTTGATGTGATGTATGTTTAAATGGACAGGATATGCAGTACTAATTGAAGATGAATTTGGGAGGACTCCTCCACACAGAGCGATTAGTAGTGACCTTTAAGATTGTCTGCCTAGTTTAAGGAAAATAGGTGTTTATTATTAGGTGGGGTAAATATACCTTTAATTGCAAGTTCCAGAGGGGTATTGAGTGCACCCCCTGGCACTCCGCGTTAACCCTTTTACTAACCAGGGGTCCAGCAATGGCATACAGGCACCTTAAGCAGCAACAGGGTTTATCAAATGTTTAGTTCTGACTGGGATTTACACAAGAGATGGAACAGCTATTACAACTCAAAGGAAGAGGGAAAAAATGTCACTGATTTTTTTCTTTTTTTTTTTTCAAACTACCGATTTGATCCCAATATGGGTGCCTAGATTCTGACATTTGTATGGACAAGTCCTTGTGTTTTTTTTTTTTTTTTTTTTTTTTTTTGCATCTGTCACCCTGTATGTTTCAGAAATGTGTGTGTCTGTGTGGGTCATTCCTGTACCTCTATACAGAATCATTCCCTATAGCTGCCCTTTCTAGCACCAATATACTTATAAAAAAAAAAATATATAAAAAAATAAAATAAAAATGCACAAACGATAAGCAGCGACAGTTGACAATTCCTTATACGTTCAGGGTTATTGTAGCATGCGAAGGAAAGGGGAACTTAATTAGCTTAGGATGGTATATGAATCCAGATGGAAATAGATTGCAAATTATTCCTCTCCCAGTCTAAAACACACTGTGCAATATGAACAGAAGCAAGCCTGCATGAAACTGGGGCAAGGCTACATGAAACTGCTCATGGGGAGGGGCGATTCCCATGTATTTAACCCTTTGAGTGCCAGAGAAGCAATGCATTGCGTACCTCTCTGGCGTTAAAAGGGTAAAAGTACCGTAACCCTCTATTGTGAATTTACAGAATATGTACAGCCAAATTGTGTGTATAAATATCATATATATATTTCAAACGTATGCTCTTGACATTGTATCTGTTGGCAGAAAGCGCTCTGTCAGGGAACATGAGACAGATCAAGTGATACTATGTATAGTAAAAGGAATCACAGAATATTCAGTACTGCAGAAAGACTAACATTGTATCACATCCTACCTTGATGGTCTATTCACTAGAAAATGATCTAGAAAGATAGATCCAGGTAGCTTTCTGTTACGAACATAAATATATATATATATATATATATATATATATATATATATATATATATATATATATATATATATATATATATATATATATATATGAAATTGGACTGTGCATATTATACACAAAGAGTATTTAAATTCAAAATAAAGGGTTTCTATTGCTTTGCACCCCCTTCCAAAGGGTTAAACCGGACTTAACCCCTTGAATGGTAGAAAGGCCTACACGCATTGCTTCCCAATGTGTTGGATACTTGTCTAGCATTCGGTGGGTTAAAGGAGAAGTAAATTCCTCCACTTCCCTTACTATGGTCTGAAACTCCAAATGGCCTCTATGAAATTTGCTCGTGCGCCCCCTCTTCATTATCAGTCCAGGATGCCATTTACAAGGAGCACAGAACCTCAGGACACAGTCTACCCACCGCACACAGTAAATGGAACACAAACCTTTGAGCGCCAGAGAGGCATCCAACACATTACCTCTATGGCACTCAAAGGGTTAAGAATCAGAGGGGAGTGCAATGCGTACGCTCTGCCTTCAGACATGACCATTCATGTCAGGTTTTTTTTATTTTTTTCCCCCATATAGAAGCCTGACTGCATCCCCACTCTGGTCCTTACCATGTTACCATTCCCACATGCAGTGGGCAGCGTTCTACATCCTAGGATCCTGCTAAATAAAGCTTGCGCCCGCCTCCACGGACATGACATGCAGGACTGACTGACAAGGTCACCCCCTGAACAAAGAGACAAGGTCAAAATTCATAGGAGCCATTAAGATTTTTGGACAACAGGGTATGTTTATTGTCAAGAGCATTTACTTTTTTAAAGGGTAAATGGTCATTGTAAGCGCCCCAAATGCTAGTATTCAAGGGGCTAAAATAAAAACACATTTAAATCAAAGGGTAATTTTATTTGTTCCCTATGGTGCAGTTTGTTTGCCCCAGTGCTGCATCACTTTACTTCTGTCCATATAATCCACCAATCAAAACAAAACCCTTGAACATCTCTCGGCCAATTGCAAATGTTCTCTGTTGCCACACTGGTTGCGGAGAGGCAGGAGGTGAACCTGGCATTTCACAAAGCACATTATTAATTTCAGTTGGTGACAGAACACAAAAAAAAAAAAAAAAAAAAAAAAAAAAAAAAGGAAAATTCCTACATATAGACATCTCCACTTACAAAAACAAAACAAAAACAAAACAAAAAAACCTGGAATAAAATGGGAAAGTGCCATCTTTATTTATCCTAATTAAGATTTAAACATCCTTTGACACGAAAAGGGTATTTACATAACATTGCTACGTAACCTTTTCTTTTCACTTTTAGTTTTACTTTTTTTTTTTTTTCTTTCATTTTTCCTTTTTTGCTTTTTTTTTTTTTTTTTGCTTTTTTTTTTTTTTTCTTTTCTTGGACAGTGCCAGAATAATACCCTGCCGTGCATTCAAATATTGGTCAAGGAAAAGATAATTTCTCCTATATCTGGTATCTGACACAAATTCATTTGCCATTTTAAAAGGTCCATTTTTCAGTTTATTCAAGTTTGTCTTTCTGTGGTTTTATTTCCCTCGATTTAAAAAAAACAAAACAAAAAAACAAAACAAAACAAAAATAAACAGAAAAAAATTAAAATAAAAAAAATTCAGACTTTTGTGATCTGTGTAATCTGATCTTCATCAAAAGGTTCATTTTCTGGATCAGAGTCAGTGGTGTCAGAATATCGATAATGATCAGGTTCATTGTCACTAACATCTGGTGTTACAGAAGTGGAGCTGCTAGCCTCTGAATTTGAAGACTCTTCTACGGTTTTAGTGAAAAACAATTTCACCTGAAAGTCGAAGGAAAAAAATATTGTTAGCGCATCCTCAAACAGCCGTTCAATTTGATCAAGAAACACAGAATGACAGCAGATAAGAACCACCTCGGCCTACAAACCGTTGCAGGTGATAAATACTATTAACCCTTTGAGTGCCAGAGGGGTACGCGACATTGCCTACCCCTCTGGCACACAAAGGGTTAAAGGGATAGTAATGGTTAATTTTAAGTTGACTTAATATTGTAGACATTAAAAAGAAGATTAACATCAATGTAAGTCTTATCTCTCAAACCATTATGGTTTGAGAGAGATAACTTGCTAAAGTTACCTTTTCCTGGCTGTTTCACTCAAGTCTGCCATCTAGCTGACAGCTGCAGATTCCAGTCATTTGACCAGACAGAGGCTCTTCAGCAGAGCTGAAATCACGCTATTTAGAAATAAATACTTAATTGGAACGGTCTACAAAGTGTGCTTGCAAGCCAGGCACACATTGTAGACTGTTCCAAATTAAGTATTTATCTTTAGATATCGTTATATCTGCGCTGCTGAAGAGCCACATCTGGTCAAGCAACCAGAATCTGCTTCTGACAGCTTTACAGCTCGTCATGCAGAAAGGGGAGGGACCACAGAACTTTATTTTCATGTTATCTCTCAAACCATAACTGTTTGAGAGATACGAATAAGTGCAAGTACTCTCTTTTAATTGTATATCCCATATAGTTAATACTTTTTTTCTGACATTACTGTCCCTTTTTAGGATTTTAGTCTTACCTGTTAAATCCTTTTCTCTTAGTCCATACAGGTTACTGGTAACTTTGGGTAGGCAATCCGCCCCTTTAAGTAGGCAGGAACAATTATAGAAATGACTGCAGGGGGTGGAACCTACCTTCCCTCCTTGGCTGCAGCTAGCCAACCAGCTCCAGGAAGATTTGAGACACCAACTATCACTAGATAGTGGAAGGAAAGAAGACTCCTGTGAGCATGACCCCGAAGGGCCCCCATGGTCTGTCACAGGAAAGCCATGTATGGTCTCTTGACAGGGTGGGAGACCAGTAACCTGTATGGACTAAGAGAAAAGGATTTAACAGGCAAGACTAAAATCCTCTTTTCTCTGTCATCCAATACAACAACAGGTTACTGGTAACTTTGGGATGCACGAGGAACCAAGAAAATTCTAGACAGGCAAAACTGCCTCCAGGATTTTCCTCCCAAAGCTGGCATCAGCCGATGCCAACACATCAACACGGTAGTGCTTCGAAAAGGTGTGCACAGACGAGAAGGTGGCAGCCTTGCACATCTGATCAGCAGAGGCCTGATTCTTGTAAGCCCAAGAGGCCCCAATAGATTGAGTAGAATGAGCCGTGACCCTGAAAGGGACAGGTTTTTCCTCAGCTCATAAGCCTTAAGAATAGTGGACTTGATCCAAGAAGCAATAGTCATCTTGGATGCAGGTTTTCCTGCTCTGGGACCCTCAGGAATGACGAACAGCGCATCTGATTGCCTGACAGACTCAGTGCGATGTACATAAAACTTGAGACAACGCACCACGTCTAACAAGTGGAGATCCCTCTCATTGTCAGAGGTGGGGTCAGGGCAGAAAGGGGGCACCACAATCTCCTGATTGATGTGGAACTCTGAAACCAACTTGGGGAGGAACTTCTGAGAGGTGTGAAGCACCGCCTTGTCCTTGTGAAACACCAAACAGGGTGGTTTGCAGGACAGAGCATGTAACTCTGCGACACGGCGGATACACACAATAGCCAGGAGAAAGGAAATTTTCCACGTCAACAGGCATAGAGGAATAGTAGCCAAAGACTCAAACGGAGGGTGCTGAACAACACCCAAAACCAAGTTAAGATCCCACGGAGGAGCAGGAATCTTGAAGGCAGGACGAGTATGAGCAATGCCCTGAAAGAAAACCTTGACATCAGGAAGAATGGCAATGCGTCTCTGAAAGAAAACAAACAGAGAGAGCAGACGTCTGAAAGTTAAGGGAACTCAAACTGAGGCCCTTATCCACACCGTCCTGCAAAAAGGACAGGAGCGTAGGCAGATCAAATTCCTGAGACAAGTCCTTATCGGCACACCAAGATAGGAAGGTCAACCAGACACGATGGTAGATCTTGGAAGAAACAGGTTTGCGGGAACTGAGCATAGTAGCCACCACACCAGAAGAAAACCCTTTCTTCCTCAATATTGAGGATTCAATTTCCAAGCCATCAAGGCTAGACGATGAACATCCTCCTTCCACAGGTAACCCTGTAGAAGAAGATCCGGACCGCAAGGGAGCCGGAATGACTACGCCACTGACAGATCCAGAAGCTCCAAAAACCAAGTCTGGCGAGGACAGTACGGAGCAACCAGAATGACTGGACAACGCTCCAGTCGTAATTTCCGTAACACCCGGTGCAACATGGAAAGATGCAGGCCAGAGGGAACAACCAAGGAATGGATATTGCATCCACCGCCAGAGCTAGAGGGTCCCTCCATTGAAAGCAGAACCTCGGAACCTTCCTATTGTGTCTTGTCGCCATCAGGTCGATGTAAGGAAGACCCCATTTCTAAACAATGAGGGTGAACATCTCTAGAAGCAGCTCACACTCTCCGCTGTCCACTGTGTGTCGACTGAGGAAGTCCGCCATGACGTTGTCTACGCCTGGAATGTGCACTGCGGATATGGCAGGAACCTGTTCTTCTGCGCAGGACAAAATAGCCTTGATCTCTAACCAAGCGGCGAGACTTCCTTTTCCGCCCTGCTTGGTGATGTAAGCCACAGCCTTGGCGTTGTCGGACTGAACCCGGACTGGGCATTCTTCCAGCTGGGGCATCCAGTGACGAAGGGCATGAAATAACAACCGATACATTGATGGGAAGGAGAGATTCCTCCTGAAACCACCGTCCCCGAGCACTCAGGTGACCCAGGACCGCTCCCCAGCCACAGAGGCTGGCATCCATCGTCACCGTGGTCCAGAAGGATATCCGGAAGGACTTGCACTTAAGGAGATTGGAGAGGTCAAGCCACCATGACAAACTCAGTTCCACATGAAGAGGGAGGGATACTGATGTCTGCAGAAGGTCCAGCTGACCCTTGCATACCTGGGTCACAAAGTGGACTGCTTACATGGTGGAGATTAATTTCCCCACTAGAGAGGATAGCTTCTTGGGTGGAACTGGATCTTGACCTAGAACAGCCGAAACCCTGTGTGCCCAGGAAGACCAGACGCTGGGATGGGACAAGATCCGACTTGTCCAAGTTGATGATCCACCCATGATGGATGAGAGCGTAAATACAGTCCTGAACCTGCTGACGAAGACGTTCCGCAGAGGGGGCTTTCAGAAGGAGGTCGTTCATGTATGGAGTAACTCTGATGCCGTTCCTGTGGAGAACGGACACTAAGGCTCCCAGGACACGGTTGAAGTCCTGAGGAGCTGTAGTCAGACCAAAGGGAAGAGCTGAGAACTAAAAATGCCCTTGGCCGCAGGCAAATTTGAGATACTGATGGCTCTCTGGATGAAATGCGATATGTAAATACACGTCCTGAAGGTCCAGAGAAGTAAGAAATTCCCTCGGAATCATAGCAGCAATCACCGTCCTCAGGGACTCCTGGTGATAATGAGACCAGATCACAAAGGAATTGATATCCTTCAAGTCCAAAATGGGACGACAACCGCCGTCCTTCTTCGACACTGAAGAGGTTTGAGTAAAAACCCGTACCTCTGTCCTGAACTGGAACAGGTTCCAGAACATCCTTTTCCAGAAGAGATTAGATAGTGCTGTTGAATAGATGGCGTTTTTCCACGTCCTGGGGCGTATGAGAGGGGAAAAAGCGAAAAGGAGGAAGAGATGTGAAAGGGATCCTGTACCCTTCTGCCACTACTTGTCAAACCCACAGGTCCACCATTGAATCATCCCAAATGCTGTGATAGTGATGAAGACGACCACCCACAGCTGAATGGGGACAAAGGTTCGGCGAGTCATGCTGGAGAAGTCTTGGAAGCCTTGGGCTTGGAGGAGACCTTGGGCTTCCATTGCTGTTTGAGCTTGGAGGAGGCACTTGTAGCTGAGGGAACCGCCTGGTGTGCCGGACATGTGTCAGTCTGAAAGGGATGAAAAAAACCTGTTACACACTTGAGAGGAGGTTTTTTCCTGGGGACCAAGGGCAGATGAGTACTCTTAGCCTCAGTGGCCTCACTGATCAGATCCTTAAGATCTGTCCCAAATAAGGATGTACCCTGAAAAGGCAGGGACAGCAAGGCTCTCTTAGAAACGGTGTCAGCAGCCCAGATCTTGAGCCAAAGAGCTCGCCTGGCAACCATAGACATGGTGGAAACCCTTGCTACCAAACGGATAGCATCAAATAAGGCAGCAGAAACATAGTGCTGGGCCTCAGATATGTTGGCAAGAAGCCACAACATATCCGAAGATGAATCACCCCGACGTACAGCTAGGGTGAGTTGTTCAAGTCCACACCGAAAGGGCCCGGTTAACCTATGCCGCAGCAAATGCTGCATGCATGGCAGAACCAGCAGTGGCAAAAACTGACTCGGGAAACCTCAAGCTTCTTGTCAGTCCAGCCCTTCAGAGAGGCGGTAGACTTAGATAGCCTTGAGACAGGAGCATCCACCTTAGGGGGATGAACCCACTGAGCAAGCACCGCCTCAGAAAAGGGGTAAAGCTTCTTGGAAAAAGAAGGCTTTCTGTCCGGAGATTTCCACTCAGCCACTAGGCGGTCCAGAGTGGGGTTAGGTGGAAAACAAGCATGGGGTTTTAAAGGCTCCTGGAATACATCAGAGGGATCAGAAACCTAGTGAACTGGGGGAGTGTTTAAGACGGCCCTGATCAGGCCCTCAGCCAAGGGTTCTGGATCAACGTCAAAAGGAGCCCCAAAAAATTGAGAGGAGCCCACAGCAGAACATTCCTCAACATCTGAATCCACTAACAGTTCCTCTTCAGAGGTATCTGAAACGTCAGGTACTCCTTGCAGTTTGGGCAGGGAAGATCTGACTGAGGAAGGGGTCTCCCAGGAATGGAAGACCCCCTGTAACTGGGATGGAAAGAGTTGCAACGTAGACCTGAGGTCCCTGGTAGCAGCCTTGAACTCTTGCACCCAAACTGGCTCTAATGCATGGTGGGAGGCCCCTGGGATAGACTCATGGACATCAGAACACGCTGGGCATAAATGACCTGAGAATTCTCTAGGCAACCCTGTATGACATGAGGAGCAACTGCGCAATGGGGGATACAGAGACCCCAGAGTCCTTAGTCTTAGGCCTGGCCCCAAGCTCCAATGGAGTAGACATTCTCACAGTGTCAACAACGTTCAGAATAATTAATCACCCAATTTACTGTGTGTAAGATTAAGATTTCACACCAAAATCGCTAATACACACTTATCTGGCAGGTGAAGGGTTAATCTGCAAAGGAGAGAAGGGGAGTCCAAGCCCTGCGTAGGATACTCGTTCTGTAAAGCTCACAAGATGGCTGCCGCAGCAGGAGCCAATCAGAAACGAGCATGCAAAGCAAGCGCTCATGGGAAATGTAGTTTTCCCAGAAAAACTGCCCAAAGCCCCCTGAGCCCCCCAACACACATGCAATGTGACCTGGATGATAGAGCAAGGTCACACAATTAAAATGAGCCATCTCTGAAGTCGCTAGGTTGAGTTGTTGCAGAGATATGTCCCAAACTGTACAGTCCAATAGAAGTGAATGGCGCAATGGCATGTATGTGGTAAAGAGCGCCTTTAACTCAATTTTGTCAAAGTTAGAACTGAGAAATAAAAATACATGAAACATCGCTAGAACATGTAATCAGATCCAGAAAACACTGAACCCAGTAGGGAAAGTGCCAATAACCACCCTAAAAGATGTCAACCAGCAGATAAAAGGGTTAATTTACCACATAAAGTTGCTCCAAACACTGACAGACATAAAAGAAAGACCCAGTGAGTGCAGGAGTGTGCAATAAGAATGCCCAGGAATAACCCCTGTGCGGAAGGGCACTGTGGGACAACTGGACCTGCAGCACTCAAAGGGTTGCTCACCTTTCCTGCAGATCTTCTGTCCTTAGATTACCATGTAATAAGAAGTAACCTCAGTGGGTAACTACTGGGGAAACACTTGGAATCAAGATTTCCCCCCCAGGGCTTAAGGTCCACAAAAAGTACCTGGCTACTGAGCTAGTCACATCTAAGGGCATTGTCAGTTATGATAATCCGCCTAATGGTGGTATTCCATATCTAACAGAAAAATAAAGTTTCTAAAACTATAGCAGAACTGTTCTCTTGCCTGTGTTATCTTCACCAAGGAACAAATCTTTCTGGAGCTGGTTGGCTAGATGCAGCCAAGGAGGGAAGGTAGGCTCCACCCCCTGCAGTTATCTCTAGAATTGTTCCTGCCTACCCAAAGTTACCAGTATCCTGTATTGGACAACAGAGAAAAAGTATTACAACACAAAGCACACTTTTGGCATAAGACTCCTGTACATTACACCGTCACTTAAGGACTTTTCTTTTTCTGGTTGCGGTTCACGGCTCCATGAATGTCGTGGGGTTAGGAACACCTAACAACCAAGTCTATTTTGAAAGTGTGTTCAGAATCACTTGTAGGATAAATTCACAAATCGACAGATTAGTTCACTGGAATATTTACCTCTGTTGTCAGTTTATGCACATTAGCAATGCTGGTTGGCACAACAGAAAGACAGTAACATTCCCTCCCTACTGTGACTCCCTGCCAGCCAGATACTAACATTTCATACTGCTCTCCTTCCCATCTGTCACTCCCTGCCAGCCAGATACTATCATTTCACATTGTTCTCCTTCCCATCTGTCTCTCACGGTCAACCACTACTAGCCCATTTGCATTAACCAACACATAAGCTACTCATCTCAAACTACTTATTTAACCCTTTGAGTGCCAGAGAGGTATCCAACACATTGCAATGTGTTGGATACCTCTCTGGTGGTTAAAGGGGATGTATCACCCCTATACAAGCTAGCATGAATCGTTATCTTACACCTCAAATATAAGTAAATGTGTATTTTTTTTTAAGCTCCTGTTGGTCTAAATTGAAGTCTTCCCTTGATAGCGGGAGGGGAGCAGAGGCAGAGTGACAGACTGTGGTTACAGAGCAGGTAACCGCAGTCTGTCCGGAAGTAGCTGCAGGGAAGACTTTATAACTTCAATTTAGACCAACAGGAGCCTAAAAAAATAAATAAATATGCATTTACTTCTATTCGAAGTATAAGCTAACGATTTATGCTAACTTGTGTAGGGGTGATATATCCCCTTAACGACCGGCCGTGCAGGCACGCTGCGGTCACTAAAGGACTACGGAGCATTTTTTTTTTTATTAGCCGATCCGACTCAGGGCTCCCCGAACGGTGTGCAGCTGCTCGGGGAGCCCTGAAATCCATGACGGTCCTTGGTAGGTCATGGGTCGTTTAGTCACTTTTACCCATGACGTACCAGGACCGTCAAGGGTCGTTAAAGGGTTAAAGAAGAAAAAAAAAAAAAACCCTGAAAGCTCCTTTATGAGGTTTATTTTGTACTGTAAACCTCAGGAAGAATTGTACAAAGACTGCTGCTTTGGAACATCAAAAAAAAACAAGCAATCTGGTGATACATTAAATACCCACTGTCTCACAATGTCAGTGGATCTCTGGATAAAATAATCTGTAGTTTATCAATGTAGTAAAGGAAGATATTTGTACATCTGAGTGAAAGGGGAGGAGATTAATAAAATAGCCAAGCAGAGTAGTCAAAAAATGTTATTTCATACAATCTTGCACTCTACTACTGTTTAAATCAGTGATTACAGGGGAATAATAATTTAGAAAAGTAACATGATTTTATTCAAGGGGATAGCAATACTTAAAATACAGAAAAGAAAAAAATATCGTAGGGTTTATCACCCTTGGTAAAATAAGGGTACTATTCACTGTTGAAAGGCGTTTTATTCAAAAGTTATTACAACTGAAACTTGAATTATTTAGGTGCAATATCACAGTGGCCTGAAATTGTACAGTGGCGCTGCTGCTATACCATCCTATGGAGATTTATGGTCAACTGACCAAAGCGATCCATAGGATGGTGTAGCAACAGCGCCACTGTACAATGTCAGGCCACTGTGATACTGCTGCACCTACAAAATTCAAGTCATCTGTAATAACTTTTGAATAAAACACCTTTCAACAGTGAGAGTACCCTTGTTTTATTCAGGGGGATAAACACTAAAACATATATTTTTTCATATTACTACTATCCCTTTAAGCCCTTGGATGCTAGAGATGTCTCCAATGTCTCAAGAACTCAAAGGGTTATTATATAAAATGCATCATGAACTTGTGCCTAAACTCAGCATTTTGTTTTATTCATCCAAGTCCTGTGTAAGAGCGTTTAGATGATATTTATTAACTAACTAGTGTAAAAGCCCGTGTACATGGGCCAAGGTCCGGGTAATGTTAACCCTTTGAGTGCCAGAGGGGCACGCAACAAATTGCTTTGCAATGCGTTGAGTACCCCTCTGGCACTAAAAGGGTGACAAACGCAGTGATAATGCATTGAATCAGTCTCCTGTGGTGAAAGGCAACATACTGGACTATGTTGACTTTTACATGGCAACTACATCCTCAACTTTATAGTGGAACTGCATTCAAGGGACTCCATAAATTTACAGTAAGGAAGGTCTGCCCGGGGACCTATGGGGCTTCTGGCACACCTTTCACCCCAGCAGAACAGGAGGTTGCGACGTGCGTCGCAACTTGCTATTTATGTCAGACACATGTTGGCGTGAGAAAGTAATAGTGTCTGGAGCTCATGTGGGTTATCCATCAGACACAACTCTTCTGCGTCTCAATGCATGGTGGAAAGCAGGAGAGGCGACTGAAGATACAGACAACAGAACGGTCATGGGGGGGGGGGGGGGCTGCAACAATTCTGTGGCCTGTGTAAAGACTTAAGTGAGGCTAATGTACCAGGACAAACGGTAGCAATTCCAGGTCATACCAAGAGCACCGTAGGTAACGAATCAAAATTCCTATGACTTAAAAGCATCAATTAAACCCTTGCATGCAAGAGAGATCACTAAAGCACTGCAAGACACTCTAGCATTCACAGAGTTAGAGAGATAATAATGTTACAAAATAAAAGCAGTTCAAATTAATCTTCATAGTATTTGGGCCATGGAGAGTGTTATTTGTCAGAGCTGTAGTTCAAGAGTAATTGAATAAATATCTCCCTCCTGCCCCTTTTACTGATGTAACACTGCTCACCTCAGAACAGAAAGGTGGTGTCCAGATGGCTTGCAAAGAGGGACAATCTTCAATTAGCATAAGGGAAAAACCTGTCAAGGGGGCAAGGTTTTCATTGTTCTCACAGTAAGAAGATTATCCCTTGCTGTGATCTGGTCTGTGGACCAGATTCCACATCTGAGGGGAGGTATCTTACACTAGGTAAAAGGGGATGAAGGTGGATACTTTATCATTCAATTACTCTTGAACTTCAACTCGAAAAGTATTGAAATAATACGCTCAATAGCCCAAATACTAAGAAGATTAATTGGAGCTGCTTTTATTTTGAAACATAACTATCCCTTTAAAAGCAACAGTTACATAAATATTTTTTACATTTGTCCCTCATGAAGTCGTTGGCTTTCCTAGAATTGCTCCTGTTCATAGATCGCCATCAGTCCAAACGATCCTATACGGATGAACTTACTTTGAAGTTTGGAGAGAAGTATCTGTTGGCCTTGTCTTTATTAGCCTTGTCTAGGTCGTTCTTTGTTAATGTGAGGGTGAGATATTCCTTGTCATTATCTGAACGTTCCGTGCTGTATATGCCATCAAGTTCCTGCTCCCCGAGTGACGTTCCATTTTCTACTTTCTCGGAATATTCTTCCGGTCCTGGTACGAAGAATGTATTTACCCAAAAGTGGAACATTTTGTCCTAAGAAAAAGAACAAAAAGTATTATTTATTTATTTATTTGTGTGTGTGTGTGTGGGGGGGGTGTTTGTGCTAAATGCAGAATGCCTAGGAAGGCTAATTTGAAGACAAAAATACAGAAGAGTAAGGATGATTTACATTTAGGCACAGCACTTGGAGAGCCACATGTTGCTCATCAACAACCAAGACTTCTTATATGTAAACTAGCAAATGCTGCACAGTTTGGCAAAATCAAAATGACTGGCCTGTGTGTAATCTCTCTTCAGACCTCAAGGTGGGGCATCAGCCCACCCCTCCCAGCGGGTGGGCTCACCCACTGCTGCCTGGTAGTTCAGGTAGGATGGAAGCAGGAGTGTCTTCTTGCTCTCCTGCGTCCCTCTGTTTCCCAGTTGATTCAGCTGGGAGCTCAATAGAAGCAACTCAGGGGAGCAAGATTCCCTGTTTCAGTTCTACCTGGACTGCTGGGTAGGATTGGGCAGGATCGGGAAACCCTTTTACATCAATGAGAGAAAGCCACAGGCATTGACGTGAGAGGGTTTTTGGATCCCACCCACTCTGACCGGTACTCTGCTTAGAATGGAAGCAAGGAGCCCTCTTGCTCCCCTGAATTGCCTCTACTGATCTCCCAGCCGAATCAGCTGGTAGATCAGTATCTGGCGGGCATCAGAAGGGGTCCTGATGCTCCACCACAAGGTCTGAAAAAAGAAGAAAAAAAAAAAATAATGTGCAACATAGGTATCCAACGAATTGCAACTCAATGCGATAAATACCTGTCTGACACTATAGAAATCTAGAACACAGCATTCCTGGAGTCCTCACGTATCCTTAATTGTGCAGTTTGTCAGGTTCTTAAGTACAGGTGTAATTAGTGGATCTGATTTGTTCCTCTGTGCACGTGCATGGAAAGTGAAAACCTGCACTGTTAGGGTTACTTGGGAAAAGCTATTGAGAAACTCTGCTATAGAACATGTAGGGGGAGATTCACTAAGCGGTGATAAAGTGGAGATGACTTCTCCAGTGATCTCACGTGTCCAGTTCCTATGTTATTGTATGGAGTCAATGCACTAAGATTTCTTCAAGTTTGGAGATCTTAGTGCATAGGCTCCATAGAATAACATAGGAGCTGGAGAAGTGATATCACTGGAGAAGTTATCTCTATCATCTCTTAGTGAATCTCCCCACTTGGTGTTATCAGTGATTTAAGGTGATATAACCAGTCACAAAACATTTATCCCTTGTGAAACAATAGTTGCACACTGCTTTGGCACTCAAAGTGTTAAAGAAAACTTATTATCTCACACTAATGGCCAAGAGTATAAAGTCAAGACTGGAGGAATTCTGCAGCAATCCAACTGGAAAACATGACAAAATTGGTCTTTCAACCACTTGAATGCTAGAAAGGTCTCAAACACATTACAAAGTGATGCACCGGAGACCTCCCTAGCATTCAAGGGTTTACAACTGATATCACATTGTGCAGACTGCTTTCTCCATAACTTCCCACTTTTTCTTTGTGTCGCCCATAAGGCTTCTCATGTAAAACGGAATTTGGATAATTAGCTAAAAAATGTAGATTCTGACACCACTTTAGTTACATAAAAAAAAACCATCACCGGTTTGAAAGCTCACAGATTCACCATTTAATTTGTTTACAACAGAGCGATCCATTCTCTGACCCTTGGTACTGTGACCTGGTTTCAGGAACTTGAGGTCTGAGCCTCTGGAGCAAAGAGCTCTCTAAGAAACCATTTTCTCAAAGAGGTAAGCAAGCAAAAACAAGAGGTCATCCATTAAACCCTGAGGAAAGGCACTTTCAACTAAAAGGAAGGCATGGGTATCCCCCTCAGTAAGGGCAGTAAAGTTATGAAATGCGTTGCCTCAGGATTATGCATTTGATTGACACTATAGTTACAGTTTTGAAATCAATGGATACCCTTCTTGCTCAGAATATTGGGGGAGGTTTATAAAACTGGAGTTAAACATTCACATCACAAAAAAAAACTGACCACGGCTTTGAATAATTAACATAAGATTAGAGCTGGGTGTTTTTTGTTTTTTTTTTTAAACCCACTTATGTAGGATTGGAGATATTAAGTTTGAAAATGTGCCACTTCCGCATTCTGCGGCACCCTGTATGCACGGCACGGAGCCACTGGACTTGCAACCTCCCTCCCAGCTGCCTCAGGGAGAGCATTCACACTTCCCTTCGGAGCTGTATTTTTCCTTGCCAACGTTACAGCAAGCTCCGTTTACCATTCTACTGAGGTTTCAACAAACTTTATAAGTCTCCCACATTGAGACTTATCACAGTTGGTTTCAAAGCAGATAAGATATTGAACCAGGGTAACATACGCCTGCAATTTGGAGTCAGGAAGGAATTTTTTTTTTTTGGCTGTTTGGTTTTCCTCTGCATCAACAAAAGTGATATTGCACGGGCTGAATTTGATGAATGCAGATAAAGCATTTTTTAACCTCATAAACTAGTTGGTTACTATGTAGCTGGAGCGCCTACAAGTTAATTTAAGACTGTGGTGGCTTTTTCTACATTAATAGCATCGAGCCAAACATGAAGCTAAAAATCTGCTCTTAAACAGTGAACCAGTTATTATAAAAATATAATCATCCACAACAATCTGACATGCAAAAGAAAAACTGTTCATAACCCGCTCCACTCTGACCCCTATTTCCCACTCTACTCTTTCATCCTTCACCTGCCTCTTTCACAGTGTCACCCCCCCCACACACACAGTGCCAACACCACTTAAAGGGATAGTAAAACTTAAATGTTACTAATTCTTACTAATTTAATTGTCCCCAGTTTCATCTCTCAAACCTTTATGGTTTGAGAGATAACTGCCCACAAATCCCCCCCCCCTTTCCCTGAAGTCAGCATTGTAGCTGACTGCAGGGGAAGCCAGTCGTACGACAGTCAGGCGGCTCTGCAGCTGAGCCAAGATCGTGTTAGTAAAAAATTATTATTTCACTGAAACGGTCTTCTAGGTGTGCTTGGTTTGCAAGCACTCGTAGAACACAGTTTCAGTGAAATAATTCTTTTTTTACCAACGTGATCTCGGCTCTGCTGCAGAGCCGCCTGATGAAAGTAATACTGGATATCCGTACAGTCAGCTACAACGCTGACTTCAGGGAGGGGGGAACTTTGCAGGAGGTTCTCTCTCAAAAAGTTTTGAGAGATTACACTGGGGACAATTAAATTCTTTTTAACATGCCTACAATATGGGGATTAGTAATATTTAAGTATTACTATCCCTTTAAGACATTTGCATACCAAGGACATCAATGCACTGGACATGCTTTTGGCAAGCAAAGGCCATCAATAACCCTCCACGGTGAGCCCTGTTTTCCAATCTATTTTTTTAATCCGTCACCTGTACGCTTCAGCTGTCTCTTGCAGGGGCAACACCAAGATTTTTTTGTTATTACATAGATACAGCAAATGGTGTGTGAAAACCACCTAATTTAACATGTTTATTTACCTATTTAGGCACTTAATTACAGGGCATAGTTCCCCTTCAAGCTGACAAGGACTGGCTCGCCTATTTCACATGACCTGCACAGGTGAATCCTGCTTTTGGAGGTAAGGGATGAGCCTTAACATCTTTAGGACAACTGCCGTGCCAGGACCGTCACAGCGGTCCGGCACTTAAGGACCAATGACGGTCCTGGCACAGCATGGCGTTCAGGGCTCCCGTCGCGGCTGCACGCCGCTCCGGAAGTCCTGAACCGGAAGTGCTAATAAAAAAAAATGCCCCTTGGTCCGCAAGTGCCGGCCACGCGTGCGCACGCCGGTCCTTAAGGGGTTAAACCAGTTCTTGGATCTATTTCATTGTTTGTGCTTATAAGCAGATGGTATGTAAATATTTAATCTGGCTCACCAGGTGAACACACTGCTAAAAAGTGCAACTGATAAGAGCCGACCATTTACACCATTAATTATAGCTACAGGTGTTTGAGATAGTTTCCCAGATGCTAATGTTCACATCACCCCACCCATGATGGGACAAAAAGTGCAACACCACCACCATTATTGCACAGCCTGTTAATGTCAGCACTGCAAGTACAGCACTTTCTATTAGAATATCAGCCCTTAAAGGGATAGTAACACTTCGTTTTAACTTTATTTTATTTTGTAGGCATTAAAAAAACATGAAGAATGATATAAGTCTTATCTCTCAAACCTTTATGGTTTATGAGATATTCACAAGCAAAGTTCCCCTCCCCGCCCCTTTTTCCTAGTGTAAGCCATCTCTTCTCAGATGTGAGTCTGGTTGTATGACAGTACAGATAACAGAAGGGGACAATTTTCTTTGTATGAAAACAATGAAAGCCCTTCCCCAATTGAAAAGTTTTTCAGCTTTTTCCATTATCTTAATTGAAGATTGTCCCTCCCTGCAGTCTACCTGGGCATCTCCCTTCTTATCTGGTTGAACAGGGGGGGGATACTTTGTTTGTGAATATCTCTTAAACCATAAAGGTTTCAGAGATAAGACTTATATCATTCTTCATGTTTTTTTAATGCCTACAAAATAAAATAAAGTTAAAATGAAGTATTACTATCCCTTTAATCTTCACAGGGAAAGGGCCTCCATCCAACTGTTTCTATGACTGTGGCACTTCATGTAATCCTTAAGTTATTTACTGAATATTCTTCTACATATAATGTTTGGGAGCTTATAAAAGTTATACCTACATATATCATATACCAGAAAAGAACCCCAGGAGGCTCTCCAGCATTGGCAATAAATTACTAGGGCAACGGCAGGCAATGAAAAGTTTGTGTTCTATTAGTGTAATGGCTACATTTTGTTTTGGTTTAGTAGTTACGGACTCTAACTTCAGTACAGCTAAGCTTCTTGACCTGTGTTGCACAGGCTATAAAATTTCTTGCCAGAGGCTGTTGTCAGCTTCCACCAAAGGGGTGGAAAAAATTAACAGGTTGGAGTAATCATGTAAACACTTTGAGATTAAATGCACCCACTGAATTGAGACTTTGGAAAGGTAACAGTTCATTTCATAGCAACTAACTTGTTTAACCTGTTTAGTCCCAGAAAGGTATCAAACGAATTGCAAAGTAATGTGTTGGATACACCTCTGGCACTCAGCTGGTTAAGTCGGACTTGGGTGGAGTGTGCACAGTCCATGTTGATCAGCTATTTCAGGCACTCAAGACTGATACAGAGGATCTGAGAACCTGCACTGCACAGGACAGGAAACCAAGCCATGCAGTGGAGTTCGTTTCAGGAGGAATATCAGGGTCTCTTTTTCAGATCAGCCAATGAGCAATTATCAAATCAAAGTGGTCCTTTAATAATGAACTATTAAGGTCTGAGATGTGCATTGACGTCCACAGCCACCTAAAAGGTTACAATCCGCAAAATGTGCAATTATAACTGTTCTGTACCCTATTGCACCTACATCAATCATCAGATAGTTACATTTTTCCCAGAGAGCTAGAAAAGCCAAGGAGATACTGCATGCAGCCTGTTCACGTGCCACTAAAATAAAAACGTAGATCAGGCCATTATTTCTCTCTGTTCATGCATCACCCAGCACATTCCAACTCAAAAACCACCTCCAAAATGTATACTCTGAGTGAATGGCCACTATGTATTTTCAAAGGGTAGTTTGGCACACAGTAAAAGTAGGGTAATTTGTAGGCAAATCAAATTCATCATAGGGAACGAAAAAAATTTCTCCAAATTCCCACTGATTTAAAGCGGAACTTTCACTTGTAAGAAACCCTTTCCCATATTATTAATGCTGTGTAATTGTTTCTAGATTGCAGGGTTGTTTTTATTTTAAGTCCAGCGTTAATGAGAAATTCGATTACAAAATGACATTCCTGGGACCCATTTCCGCATTCTGCTGCACAGGCTAACTGCGGCGCAGGATTCCCCAGTCCTGTAATTCTCCTCCCACCTCCCTCCTAGCTGTTCCAGGGAGCGCATTCACGCTTCCCTTCGTAGGGGCTCGCATCACATCTATCTTTAAAACAAGCTCTGTTTATTATACTGAGTTTACAATTATTACCGCTAACGATAATTGAGACACAAAGCTGATTTGTCTAAGACCTTGTGATGCCGATGATGCTCAGGTATGTGTGAGAATTTTATAAGAACTTTTTGTGTATTTAAAATTATTAAGAAACTGTATGATATACAAGATTATTTTTAAACATGTTGCATAATAACTGGTAAATAGCGAGATGTATAAATAGGATGTAGATGTGTTGATTGCTATCCCATAAGAAAGCGGGTATAGCCCGTGAAACATACGTAGGGAATAGTGGATCTCAGATCACAGGTCTTTGAGCTGTGTGGAACCAACTTGCATCACACAGAGTCTGGAAACACAGAATTTAGCAATCCCTAGCAGTGACTTCAACGAAGAGAACAGACTTTGTGAAAGCATACAGGACGCCAGAAGCAAGTGAGGTGGATGGTTCCGCGGCAGCAGAGTAATAAACTTGTGATTCTATGTGCTGATTATTCAAATCGTATATACAATTTAACACTTTCAGTGCCAGAGAGGTTTCCAAAGCATTGCAACTCAATGGGTTGGATACCTCTCTGGAAATCTAAGGGTTAATTACTTTGATTATGCCCGCATTAATTGGGCTGGACAGGTTCACAGAACAGGGGCCCATGCACAACAAGTGGCTAGGAAGATTTTTTTTATAAAAACGTATTGGGGCTTCTGTGTCTGAGGAATAATGTTTACAAGAATTCCTATCCAGCACCTGATATTCCAAAGAGAGTACTAACCCTATTCACTTTTAGGTGAGAATGTCCATTTAAAATAGGGACAAGAAGCCTCAGGCTCTCTAGCTGTGGTGGACTGCAACCACCATTATTAGTAGCCAACTGTTGGCTGGGGATGATGGGAAGTGTAGTCTTCCATAGCTTGAGGGTCTCGGGTTACCCACCAGTTTTAAAATGCAAACATACATTTTAGAGGAGAAGATTTCATAGCAGTATTTAGAACTAGATGGAGAATCAGAATTGCTTTATACATTGAGAGATTATAAAAATACTACCAACCTTTTTCATCATCTTGTTCTGTTTGTGGAAAAACTCTACCTTGATATCACCGCAAACAGGCAATGGTTGGGGGAACTCAAAATACATGTATTTCTCCTCACGCCTTGTGGGACCAGTGGACGAGGTAAAGATCTTAACCTTCAGCTGGTAAACGACAAACTGAGGATCTAAGAAGAGAGGAGTGAAAGGTTTAATGTAAAGTGTTAATATTTACAGTGTATATGATGTAGGCAAAGTCTAACTGGCCAATACAATGGACAATTGGAAAATGGACCAATTGGTACTAAAGACTGATAGCCGATTCTGGCCAATGTAAGAAATAATTGTGCACACATACAGTTCAATCCATTTTAAACCTTCTAACATGTGCTAAGCTTGCTTGATATTATGTACAGGATTGTGGCTTAAGTATACATTTCTGAAAACCCCCTATTTTTAACAAGATTTACTTGCTACATAATTTCTTGTAGCCAGAAAATCTCAGTAAATGTCTGATTCACAAATAGTCTACTTTCAAGAAATGAATGCTTTATATAGAGCGGTTTTAGAAAAGTGTTCCCGTGTAACCAATAGAATGTGCAGTTTTACTCTTCTTAAAGTTGAAATTTACCCTTTTGCACTCCCTATTAATTGTTCAGAGCATACACGTTGGCATAATCCAATCTGACATCAGTGTTGTTAACCCTTTGAGTGCCAGAAGGGTACGCAATGCACTGCTCTGCAATGCGTTGTGCACCCCTCTGGCACGTAAAGGGTTAAGGGAGCAGGGTTTTCCAAATGTGTGTATATGCGCGTGCGTGTACGTGTATTTCATCCAATGTGGAACACACAAACTGGAGGGAAGGGGACTTGCTTTAAAAATCTCTCTGGAGGCATAGACTCCCTCCGTACCCCACTTTACCCCCCCAGCTCAATTTTAATGAACAGCAAAGACAGAAAAAACAGAAGCAGGGAATGGGATCACCTATAGCAGAGAACCCTAAGAGGACATTCTGGAACTCAAACAACTTACTTTTCTCCAGGAGGGAAGTCCTGTGTTCCATATGAAACAAAAAAGGTAATCCTGAAGTACACAAAAATCCCCTTTTCTCTTTCGTCCAATGGGGAAAACAAGAACCATTGGGATAAACCAAAGCTTTCCACCAAGAATCCAGGTAGGGAAAGAGGAAAAACCCTTCAGAACACAGACCAGTTCTAACAGAGATGATCTGGAACAGATACAACCACAAGTGTCAAGGAACACCCAGACGCCAAACCAAGTAACAGGAAAATACAAGTAACTGGAGGAAAAGGAGGATACCCGCACATGCCCAACAGCATGTAGGTCCTTGCTTCCAAAACTGGATGCTGCCAAAGCCAAAACATTGACATGGCACTGTTCACCAAGCGTGTGAAGGGACTGGCACCTTGGCGCTGTGCACAAGTGCTCCACAAAGGCCTACTTCTTGTAGGCCCAGGAAGCACCCGCTTCTCTGGCGGAATGAGCTGCAACTCTAAAGGGGTCAGATCTGTTTCCAGAAAACCACTGTCACCTGAGACACAACTAGGCCCACACCAGGTTTCGCAAGAATGAAAAGAAGCAAGTCCAGTTTGTGGAGAGGCCTCATGTGAGGAGCATAGAAGAACCTAAGTTCAAGTAATAAAGCTGTCAGACGAACAAGGACAAAGAGGAAAAAAAAAATTAGATAAGGAGAAAATCAAAACAACCTACAGGGAAACCCCCTATCAAAGTTCTCAAAACACCCTATCAGAATGAAAGCTCAGAAAGGGATGTTTACAAGACAAAACCCCTGTACTTCAGCCACATGCCAAACAGACAACTGCATAAAAGGGAAGCTTTCCTAAGAGTCAACGACCAAAGGGAAACACAGAGGGTAAAAAAGAAGCCTTCACAAACATCCCAAAACAAAGGTGCAGTCCCACAGAGAAGTGGGGTTCCCCTAAGGCTGCATCCCCTGCTTAAAGGATTGCCATCCAATAACAAGGCAATAGGTCTCTGAAGAGAGGCAGTAGAAATCTGGAAGATAATAGAACTAAAAAGAAGCTCTTGCTAAAGACCTTCCTAAAAGAAGGCTAAAAACACTGGAACCTGACTAAAGAGATGGAAAGAGCAAAAGAAAGAAAAAAAATAAATTAAGGCCTAGCAATTGGAAGAGTGAGAAGGACTGAAAACCAAGCACCAGAATGGGGTGATCAGAATCAGATGAGCCTACTCTATACCGACTTTCCTCAATACCACGGAAATCTGAGGGAACACAGGAAACACACATTTCATTGGAAACTTCCATGGAATGACCGTGCCCACAAAAAGAACAAGAAGGGCCCTGGGATCCGGAGCAAAAACAGGGACAATCTACAATTCTACCAAGAGTTCAAACCACAGTTGGAAGACCTCACACACTTTGTCGAGTTCCTGATTCCTGGAATATCACAGCTGAAGGCTGAGTAAATACACCACAACATTGTCTACATGTGGAATGAGAATGATTGAGGGACTGATGAGAGATTCCACTCCAAACAGGAATTAACCAACCTCCTGGCCATGCACCTGAGCTCCTGATTCATCCTTGGCAGTTGATATAGACCATCACTGTCCCATTGTTGCACTGAATCCATACTGGCAACCCCTGGAGGGACTACAATGCAGCAGAGCAAGATCAATCTTTGATGGACAAAAGACTCTCAAGCCAAAGTGCCCTGAGCCATCTGAAAGTGGAACACCATCCAATTAGGCTGGCTTCTGTCATGACTATCACTCAATTCAGAATGACCAGTGGTCATTTCATTCAATAGATGAGATAGCTGAAGCTACCAATGAAGAGCTGACTTTGTATGGCACCGTAAAAATAAAGCTGCTATGGTGACCAATTCCTGAGAATCTCTGGCTGCAGTTCACGAATATGAAACTACCTCCAAGGCAGAGGCCAGAAACCCTACCACCTTCATATACACCCACAATGTTGCAGACAGGTGAAAAATTTAGAGACAACCACTGAGACAAAGAAAAAAAAAAAAATCTTATCTTTTGGCATGAAGGCTCATCCCTGAAAAGAATCAAATTTCATGCCAAGAAAGAAGGCCCTGGAAGGGAACCAAAGAGGATTTCTTGAAAATAAGAACTAACCAGTGTTGTTACAGAATAGACACATAGGACTGAATCTGAAGACACGAGGCCACAGCCTTTAACAAAAGGTCATGCAGACAGAGCACAAGAGGAATTTCTAGAGAATGAATGTGAGCAGCCAAGGCTGTCAAGACCTGTGTAAAAATCCAGAGGAACAGACACCAACCCAAAAAGGAAATGTGGTGAACTGCAAAAATGGTCAAATTGGGAGTATAAAAATAAATAAATACTTTCCCCCATGGCAATGAGGAAAGCATGGGAGTAACCTGAGGTAATAGTACACCCACATTCACACTCCCAGTACTATGGCTAATAACCTTTTCTGATTCTGGGCCTAACAACTGCCTGCCCATGAATAGGAGAGAAACCAAGGACTTCTTGGAAAACTGGTCTTCCGGCCAAAGGTTTAGCCAAGGGGAACAATGATCAGCAACCTGACTGCAATTAATTGTAATTGGTCACTCAATGGCATACCCCTAGAGTTCAGCGCTGCACAACCATAAGGCCCTTTGAGGGTGAATGCCAGTTAACGGGTGAAAGAGGAGTGAGCAACAACCTTACTACAAGTCCTGCCTCTATTCATGTTTGAAGGATCTGTGGGAACATGTCCTCATATATATGGGTGACAAAACTGGTGCAGCCCCTTGTCCACTTCTATTACTCTTAAATCCACTCACATCTCTCCTGTGTTTGAGCAATGATCCAGAGGCAGGAGAGGTATGACAAGTCCATATTGGCAACAACCAGTAATATTTGCTGGCTGTCATGTCAGCCATTGGAGTTTGCAATGAGTTCTGCAACTCCACCACTGCTGGTATAAAAGGACTACCTGAGGCTACATAGGCCACAGAGCAGACCTTTCTTACGTCAACTTTACTGTATCTGAGGAAACACAGTAAACCTTACAGTAGGATAGTGCATTTGTGAGAGGCAATATTCACATGTATAAACCGCACCATAGGACAGCACAGTAATTTTCATAACTAGACATATCTAACACAGCATCACTGGGTTAGCGTCACCCACATCAAAGAGACCCAGGAGTGAAATGATCCAGAATAATTGAAATTCCACCTGGGGAAATGAGTCATTGTTATACTAATAAAAAAACCCTGTAATGACTATAGCAGGTATGACTAGATGTGTACGACAAACCATGTATATTTACAAGTAAATGGCCCCTTGACACTGTTCAATTGATCAGTTTATTGCCTAGATACCAAAGAACAAAAAACTACTATTCCTGTTTAAAGATTGAGCTGGAAAAAAATCTTCCTTAGTTCCCACACTCAAGAGTAACAAGCAAACAAAGGTAACAATACAGAACACTCATAAAAACATAGAATCTGACAGCAGATAAGAACCATTCAGCCCATCTAGTCTGCCCATTTTCATACTGAAAAAGCCTCAAATCTTTTTTGGTCCTTGATCTTTTCTTACGTTAAGGACAGCTTTATGCCTATCCCATGCACGCTTAAATGCTGCCACTGTATTAACTTCTGACGGTAGGCTATTCCTCTTATCTACCACCCTCTCAGTAAAGTAAAACTTTCTTACATTACATCTAAACCTGTGTCCCTCTAGTTTTAGACTATGACCTCTTGTTCTAACATTTATACTCCTTTGAAATGTACTTCCCTCCTGAACTTTGTTGAATCCCTTCATGTATTTGACTGTTTCTATCATATCCCCTCACTCTTCTCTCCTCCAAGCTATATACATTCAGATCCTTTAGTCTATCCGGATATTTCTTTTCCTGTAGACCAGTCACCATTTTAGAAGCCCTTCTCTGAATTTTCTCTAGAGTATCTATATTCTTCTGGACATGGGGTCTCCAGTACTGTACACAACACTCTATGTGAGGTCTAACTAGAGATCTGTAGAGTGGATTGACAGCTTCCCTTTTTCTGCTACTAATGCCCCTAGCTATACAGCCCAGCACCCTGCTTGCATTCCCCACTGCTTTATTACATTGCCTGCCTACCTTTAAGTCATTAGAAATAATTACTCCCAAATCCCTTTCGTCTGTTGTCTCTGACTCGACATGAATTTAAGACAGCATTCATATTGCTGTCTGAGAAAATCCATGGCACAAGCGGATGTCCACTGCCCCCGGGTTAGACTACAATTGAGGGTTATTGCTTCCACATTGTGTCTGAGTTTTAATCATTTAAAGTACCTGTGCTATGTTCCAAGGCAGTGTAATGCACTGGACAATCATGTGGCACTCAAAATACTAATAGTGCTCACAAGATAAGGGTAAGAAGTCACACCTAGGGATGTATTCTGGAAGACACATAGGAGCATACCAACTGCATTACATGAAAGTATCTGAAAAATTCTCATTAATGTAAATAAGGTTTTTAACCCACTGAACACTAGACATCTCCAAGACCACTTTAGCAGTGAAATGGTTTAAGCCCCCATTTAACTAAGCGGATATATATATATATATATATATATATATATATATATATATATATATATATATAAACAGGCATGGAGTTCAACTGAAAACAACCATACTATAAGTCTTGGAGAACAAGGTTGCGAGTCCAATGCAATGCAAACAGATGCACTGTCCCTCTGATACTCAAATGGTTAATCCCTAAACCAACACGGGGGTCTCCAACATATTGCATTGAAGACCTCTAGAAGACAAGGTGTTACAATCCTTCTCTAAGCTGATGCTGCACAACTTGCCCACCAATAATCTCAATCACAAACGTGTATGAAGGCCTCCACCCTCTAGATAAAACTAAAACAGTACAGTATCTAAATAAAACTATATCCGTACGGTGCACCTAAATAAAACTATAACAGTACAGTGTAGTGACAAGATAAAAAGTTAAAGATAAATAACGTATGAGTTGTAACCACTGGATTGCTCTGTGAATGCAGCATCGCTCAGTGTTGGGCTGGGTCACACTGTAATCAGGTGTGTAAAACCAAAGTGGCTAAGTTATTCAGAACAGGAAGGGTGTAGGCATTAACCCAAAGCACAAATGAACCCACAATGGCATACAAAGTAAGGACACGAATATACAGAAAGAACTTGTGGCTTTCAGCCAAACAGAGCAGACATGACAAAAGCAATTTTGTATATGCAAGTAGTAATCCGCTGGAAGCCCATGTGTTCTGGTGCACTGCATTTTTAATTGAAGCACAATGCCTATTAAATGTACAGCCTTAGAAATGGATATTATGCTTTTACAAATAAAGCAGATGCCATTATCCTCATTATTGATAAAGGACACCACTAAAGCATTCCTCAACTTTCTGAACGTCAAAAGGGTGTGCTATGTAAAGAGATGCAGACCTGGAATTCAAGGATTTAACAGCTCAATTTAAATCAATGGGATTCTTTTATCTACCCATGTGGCAATTGTGGCATGCACCAAAACTGCTAACCTTCAGCATATGGCCCTTTAAGTGCCCTTGTTTTTTCTACCCCTGTGAATACCAGAGACGTACACAGAAGCATTGCACAGCAATGAGTTGCAAATGTCTCGGGCACTCAAAGTGTCAAGCGTTCGAGAGAGAGAACACAATGCAAGTTAAGACCTTTTAACCCTTTGAGTGCCAGAGGGGTACAGAATGCATTGCAAAGCAATGCATTCCATACCCCTCTGGCACTCAAAGGGTTAAGACTTTTCTAGGATTCTTCACAAAAGAGGGGTACCCTATGTATTAGCAGTGTGTTTCACAACTGTTTCTTAAGGGGTTAAAATGCAATGTTTACGTGTGTGTGTGTGTGTTCGTGTGTGTGTGTTCGTGTGTGTGTGTGTGTTCGTGTGTGTGTGTGTGTTCGTGTGTGTGTGTGTGTTCGTGTGTGTGTGTGTGTTCGTGTGTGTGTGTGTGTTCGTGTGTGTGTGTGTGTTCGTGTGTGTGTGTGTGTTCGTGTGTGTGTGTGTGTTCGTGTGTGTGTGTGTGTTCGTGTGTGTGTGTGTGTTCGTGTGTGTGTGTGTTCGTGTGTGTGTGTGTGTGTTCGTGTGTGTGTGTGTGTGTTCGTGTGTGTGTGTGTGTGTTCGTGTGTGTGTGTGTGTGTTCGTGTGTGTGTGTGTGTTCGTGTGTGTGTGTTCGTGTGTGTGTGTTCGTGTGTGTGTGTGTGTTCGTGTGTGTGTGTGTGTTCGTGTGTGTGTGTGTGTTCGTGTGTGTGTGTGTGTTCGTGTGTGTGTGTGTTCGTGTGTGTGTGTGTTCGTGTGTGTGTGTGTTCGTGTGTGTGTGTGTTCGTGTGTGTGTGTGTTCGTGTGTGTGTGTTCGTGTGTGTGTGTTCGTGTGTGTGTTCGTGTGTGTGTGTTCGTGTGTGTGTTCGTTCACTAACCCCTGTTACAGCAGGGTTGGGGAACCCAAGGTACTCCAGCTGTTTGAGTACACAGTTCCCATCTATATGGCGTTGATGGGAATTGTACACCAGAACTGATGGAACTCGGGTTGCCCACCACTGTGCTCGATGCACTGAAGTGTGACACTGAAGTCTATCGGTTTAGTCTGCCTTGGTCGGGGGGGGGGGGGGGGGGGGCAGCTTCAACAGACCTTCACAAATGTCTTACAGACAAGACACTTTAGATGGGGAGGGGAAGGCTGCACATTCGTACTCCAAAGCTGGTGGATGTCAGTCTCAAGCATCTGGGTTGCATTCCAGCCTAATGACAGACAAGGAAGCAATTTTGGGGCTGCACTGTGCAGACCATGGTCTTTCACAAAGCCTGTTCCATAGAAATAGACATTGTAAACTTAACAATTGCCCTTTAACATCAAGCAAGCTTTCTATTTACTAATAAGAATAATACATTTGGCAGGCAGACATTGGTAAAGTTCAAGTTCTTTGTCTTCAACACAAGGGGTTAAACATGATAAATTATGTGGAAACACTTACTGCATGTCCCCCCACTGAACATTGGAATAGTTTCAAACATCATTTTGTGAAAGAGCAGCGCCACTGGTCTGTAGTCCAGATTATTCTTTAACAAGTAACTGTAGTAATAAACATAACGCCTTTGGCTGGGAATCGTTACTCCCTACAAATAAGGAGGGGAAAAAAAAGGTGTTAAAACATTCATCCCCCAAGTTACTCATTTTATATATACACACACACATACAGAGAGGGATAGAGATTTTATAGTTAAGCCTAGCAAACAGACCCATTAGTACTGCCCCTTTCCTAACAGAGGTGGGAGTTAAAATGACAGAGGGTCACGTCTGGCTGGTTTTTGTGCTTCTGATCACACAGCTGCACAGTCAAAAATGATGCATATTTCCCTCTGCGCTGTTACAATGATACATTGTATAAAACATCTGCTTTGTGGAAAAATGTATAATTCTAAATTTTACGCAGAAAGAAAGGGATGTTTTCTTTGTATAACAGAGCTGCTGTTGCTTTGCATCTAGATAGACTTAGGGCTACAGTTAATTCGCCCCATAGCCAGATCTTGACTGCAGGCCTATTCTGACTATGCCTGTGTTAGTACATAGGTAGAATGGCAAGGGAACTGGAGAGTTAACGTTAACTGCTCTTCATCACACTACCTCGGTGCATCTCCCACCAGTCTCTCTATACGTGCCTCTGTGACTACTAGAGAATGGAGAAATAAGTGTTATAAGCACTACAATCTAGCTCTCAAGAAACTAAAAAATATTCAGATACAATTACCTGTTAACTGATTTTTTTGCTTTACAATTTTTTAACTATAATTCACAAATTACAGCTTCATTATCAAATGTATTATCCATTAAATCGGGGTAGGGAACTTTCGCAGCTTCCATGGAAGATGGAAGATACAGTCCCCAACAGCTGGAAGCGCAAAGATCAACTACCCCCCTGCCTTAGACAACAGAGTGGCCTTCAAAAGTAACACACTGCTTACGTTCCATTGAGAGGTTTATCTGAAACTACAGAATTCCACTGCAGGAAGAAGCACCACCTCAGTCATCTGTAACACGATATAGTAGAACATTTTGACATTACGGAGCAAATCAGCTGCACCATAGGGGATTAATAAAAACTCCAGTTGACTTAAAGAGGAACTTTCACCTATAGTTTCTTCACTTATACATCCATAGAAAAGACTGGAAATTGTTCTAGTTCCGTTAAAAATCCATGCACAAGTCTAAAGTATACCTTTTATCTGTCCGGTTCAGAAAGGAAGATTGGTGCCATGTTGGCGATGTTGCCGATGACTGGCATAGCTCTCACATTATGCTGACAAGAATGGGCGGTGAAAATACTGTCCCTTTTTCTCCCTCTACTTGACCGCATATCCTCAATAGGTGCAGTCCTCTTCTCTTGCAATCTATTTTTTGGCAAGGTAAGTGGACTGCCACTATATTTAGTGAGATAGGGTTCACTGAACACTTTCTCACTAGGTCTCTCTCTCTGACCTGGACATGTATAGTACTGAGCGTGCCCCAGAGCAGACCCACACGTCAGAAGGAGGGAGGGCTGGGTACAGAGCAGTGGGGAGGACCTGATAAATCCCTGTGGTACACTTTGTACCACACGGACCAGCCGGCTGGTGTCACAAGGTACAGATGACAAACTGAATATTTCATTAACGCTTACAATATTATTAAAAAAATAAATAAAATCTGACGTCACTTCTACCACTGGAACCTATATAACAACTTTATTTTGGGGTGAAAGTTCCCCTTTAAATGGAACTTTCAACCCCTTGAACAACAGAGGTCTCAAACACATTGCTTAACAATGCAATGGCGTCCACTCTAGAATTCAAGGTGTTACAAGCCCCATCTAAATCAAAGGAACAGCTTTTATTTGTCTGCCTTGGTTCAGTGGATTTGCTCCAAGTCTTAGAACATCAACTTCCCTATAATGATGTGAAGACTTTGGAATCTTGCACAATCGGAACAAACATGAAAAAGTAATGAACTGCATGCACCATGTTGGCCACACACACAGTAGGGGTGGGCAACATAAGGCTCTTCAGCTGCTGCCAGATCAACTCCAATCATTCCTTGCCAGCAAATAAAGGAAGTTGTAGTATGGCATCAGTTGGAGGACTTCATGTTACCCATCCCTGCTCTAAACCCACTAGAGGACTGTTACAATACAAAATTACTGACCTTTTTGTCTCTGGTCCGTACTGCTCCATAAAAATCTAGGGCTTCTTCTGCCTTTATAAATTTGCCTCTGTGCAGCAAATAAGCACAAATCATCACCCCAGTCCTTCCTTTACCAGCTTTACAGTGGATAGCGGCTACATTGTCATTTTCGCTTAACCATTGGTCAAGATCTTCACAAAATGGTTTGATCAACTCTAGCTGTGGTGGATTGTGGTCTTCAAAAGGATACTGTGCAACTGCAAATTAAAGAGAAGGCAATAAGGATTCAGACATTTCCTTCATGGCCCATTGTATGTGAAAAAGGTGCCTACAATCTGCGGCTTCTGAAACGTAGGTGGCTTTTAACCCTTTAAGTGCCAAAAGGGTATGCAACGCATTGCTTTGCAATGCATTGCATACCCCTCTGGAACTCAATGAGTTAAACGCTTTGAAAAATCTCCAATCTCGATATGCTGGAGAAGTCTTTACAATCCGAAGGATTCAATTCAAATAGTTATAAATGGATGGAATTAATGCTTGTTTATTTGGCCCCAAAAGTATAGAGTTTTACACTTCAAGTGTTCAGACAATACAGGGTAACACGTGTAACAGGGTGAAACAATGGGAGTGTGGTTCCTGCATTAGAACAATTTAAAAAGATTGAGACGCATAAAGTTTAAAATTGTTTACTGCAAAATATAATGTGGAATTTAAGGTTAAACATCCTGTATAATAATTTGATAGGATGTTTGTCAGAAGCAGCCATGCGCAGTAGAGACTACCCTATGATGATTAATTAGAGCTGCTTTTATTATGAAACAGTACTATCCCTTTAATGTGGGCTCCCCAGAGGGGAGTCCCGTGATGTCATGGAGGAGATAAGTGTTGCAATTTGCATAAAAAGGGGTGAAGTTAATTGTGAGTGGGGGCGGGGCTTAACAATCATAGAAAAAAGAAGGCGAAGTGGGAGGAACAGATGGCGAAAGAGCAGAAATGGGGGAGAATTTCATAAGAAACTCTCCACATCCAGAGAACCAGACTCTAACCTGGAGACCAAGTAATCAGCTACAAAAACCAGGAGTGTCTGGGACAAATCCGGAGAGTTCCCAGCTATGCTTACATAGGCAGGTGTCCTGCATACAGAAGTCATGTATGTCCATATACTTATTTATTTTTGTTGCACTGCACCTGCAGTTTCCTGCATAGCGATCTCTATTCAGGCCTGCCTCTAGGTCACAGCACCTCACAACAATGGGCTGCAACAGACCTGAAGGATGATGTAAAGGATCCTAATTACTACCAGATTAATAAGGATTGAAACAACTAGCAGGGAACCAAGACAGATCAAAAGAAAATAAAACCGTAAATGGAAAAAATAATGATTGCTGTTTGAAGGACACCTATGTAGATAAGTCCTCCTGATAAACAATCAGTTGCTTAGTATCCAGGAGTTCATCTTGCCCTTAACCCTATGAGTGCCAGAGGGATATGCAACGCAAAGTGTTGCGTACCTCTCTGGCACCCAAAGGGTTAAAGCTTCATTGAGGAGATGCATCTTCAAGCAAGACCTGAAGATGGAGACAGAAATGTACTGCTGTAGCTGGAATGTATTCGTGTGAGAAGACTCAATGTTTTATCAATGACTAACTGCAAACCCCCCAAAAAATCTCTTCCGGGAAGTGCTGCCTACTCCTACCGTGAACTGTACGACTGCTCGGCCCTTTGGTGCTACAAATGTGAGATTTCTATAGCATATAAGGAATAAAAGCACTGGGGGAGAAGGAAGGAGGGGGTTATGTCACTATTCTGTCCCAGCTGATTTTGGGGGGCATGGTTACATATTGTTTTGTGCAGGATTTCGGGTTGTATTCAGGAAGCTAAACAAGGAGAAATCTTGGAAGAAACCAACTGCGTCACAGGGGAGAAATTCAGATTCTGCAGATTCACACTTCTTTAAATGGATCTTTTAACCCTTTGGCACAAAAAAAAAAAAAACAAAACAGGTCTCCAAAGCATCATTGCTTTGCAATTTGTATTCATCCCCTATGATGCATTTGATTTGCTCCAGAAATGAACATATTTGGTTTCATAAAAATAAGTGACCAATATTACAAAAAGCAGATGTACAATTAAAGGAAAATACTTTGTTCCTCCAAAATATACCATGCTTTATCATATTATCTCTCAAAGTGATAAAGAAGCCATCTGTTTCCATAGAGTTGCTTAGCGTGCACCTTTTTTCAGTATCACATATACAAAGTAATTTCCCAGTAACCACAGCAAGGCTGAACATAGTCTGAATAAGGAAAATCCAGAGCTAAAAAGCCATTATGATAAACAAGCATGTAAACACTATATAAATTACCATCAACAAATTCATCAAAGGTTTGCAATACATCACAGAGCAATGGATTCTAGCACGCAATAGTATAAACAGTGTCAGGGGGAAATGGCCATCAGAAATTAGCTCACAACTGAATTGTACAAGCACTACGAGAGTACTAGCGGCAACGTAAAGGGATATTTAGGTGTACTGGCCTATAGCTGGCTTTAAAGGGATAGTAATACTTTAATATTACTAATCCCCTTAGTGTAGCGCTTCAAAAAATAATTCAGTTGCCCCCAAGTTTATCTCTCAAATCTGTATGGTTTGAGAGATAACCAAACGCAAAGTTCCTCCTCCCTCCCCCTTCCCTGAAGGCAACGTTGTACTCCCCATTGCTGGACTATAAGATAAAACAAGTCCGGATGGAGTTACCAATTTCCTGGATCTATGTTTCTTCTCCTGGAATATGAACAGCTGTGTCTGCTGGAACATGGGTCTCTACCCAGCTGAGATCATCTCCCTCCATGCTACCTTGCTGCAAGTTCCTCCTTGGCGACTGATGTACACCACAACTGTGTTATCTGACTGTACTCTTACCGGAACGCCCGTGAGAAGTGGGGACCAATGAAGGAGAGCTAGCCAGATCACCTGCAGTTCTACAATGTTGGACAACGGACTCCACCTGCTTTGGACACCCAGGTGTCCAGGACCGCACCTAAGCCCATCAGACTGTCATACCTGTGGACCTTTCCCTGATGGGTGTTGAACCTCTTGCCCAGAAAGACCAGAACCTGGGAGGGAATTAGAGAAGATGTCTGCATGTTCAGGATCCAGCAGTGGTGCACTAGAATGCGTACACAGTCTTGGACATGGCGAGCCAACAGCACAACTGAAGGAGCCTTGATGAGGAAGTCAATCAGATACAGTGTCAAAGAGATGCCCTGTGCATGAATGAAGACAGAAAGCAAATCCATAATTTGGTGAAGATTATTGGTGCCTAAGCTAGGCCAAATAGAACAGTGAATTGGCAATGACTGGAACCGAAAGCAATACTCCGGTAGAGTTGTCTGTCCAGGTGTATTGAGACGTGCAAACATGCTTCCTGAAGATCCAAGGAGATCAGGTACTCCCCCTGAGCACATTACTCCGATGACAGAAAGCAAAGGCTGAATTTTGAATCACGCATCAACTGCACACTTTTTGAGGCATCGAATTTCAAGAATGGGCTAGCAGCCGCAGCCTCCAGGAACTTCCACCCAAAGCTGGCATCAGCCGATGCCAGCACATCAACACTGTAGGGCTTTGAAAAGATGTGCACAGACGACCAAGTGGCAGCCTTGTACAACTGATCAGCAGAGGCCTAATTATTGTAAGCCCATGAAACCCCAATAGATCTTGTAGAATGAGCCGTGACCCAAAAGGGGGCAGGCTTCTTCCTCAGCTTGTAAGTATTACGAATAGTGAACTTCATCCAAGAAGCAACAGTCACTTCTGATGCAGGCCTTCCTGCCCTGGGAACCTCAGGAATGATGAACAGCACGTCAGATTGCCTGATAGACTCAGAGCGATGTACATAAAACTTGAGACAAAGCACCACATCCAACAAGTGGAGATCCCTCTCTTTGTCAGAGGTAGGGTCAGGGCAGAAAGGCAGCACCAATATTTCCTGATTGATGTGGTACTCCAAAACCACCTTTGGAAGAAACTACTGAGAAGTGCGAAGCACCGCCTTGTCCTTGTGAAACACCAAAAAAGGTGGTTTACAGGACAGAGCATGTAACTCCTCGACACGGCGAATGGACACGATTGCCAGGAGAAAGGCCGTTTTCCACGTCGAAGCGTAGAGGAATAGTAGCCAAGGACTCAAATGGAGGGCGCTGAAGAATGCCCAAAACCAAGTTAAGATCCCATGGAGGAGCGGGATGCTTGAAGGCAGGACGAGTAAGAGCAACGCCCTAGAAGAAAACCTTGACATCAGGAAGGATGGCAATGCACCTCTGAAAGAAAACAGAGAGCAGAAGTCTGAACCTTAAGGGGACTCAAACTGAGGCCCTTATCCACACCATCCTGCAAAAAGGCAAGGACCGTAGGGAGATTAAATTCCCGAGAGAGGTCCTTGCCTTGTCAGCACACCAAGATAGAAAAGTCGACCAGACACAATGGTTAATTTTGGAAGAAACAGGTTTGTGGGCACTCTACATAGCAGCCACCACCCCAGAAGAAAATACTCTTCTTCAATATTGAGGATTCTATTTCCAAGCAATCAAAGCTAGTCGATTAACATCCTCCTTCCACAGGCAACCCTGTGGAAGAAGATCCGGACAGCAAGGGAGCTGGAATGGATCTGCCACTGACAGATCCAGCAACTCCGGAAATCAAGCTTGGCGAGGCCAGTACGGAGCAATCAGAACGACTGGACAGTGTTCCAGTCGCAATTTCCATAACACCCTGTGCAACATTGGGAGGAGAGGAAAGATATAGTCCAGAGGAAACAACCAAGGAATGGACATTGCATCCACCGCCAGAGCTAGAGTGTCCCTCCACCGAGAGCAGAACCTCGGAACCTTCCTGTTGTGTCTTGTCACAATCAGGTCACTATAAGGAAGACCCCACTTCTGAACAAAGAGGGTGAACACCTCTGGGTGCAGTTCCCACTGTCCACTGTGTCGACTGAGGAAGTCCGCCATGACGCTGTCTACGCCAGGAATGTGCACTGCGGATATGGCAGGAACGTGTTCTTCTGCCCAGGACAAAATAGCCTTGACCTCTAGCCAAGCAGAGGAAATACTTCTTGTTCCACTCTGCTTGTTGACGTAAGCCACGGCCATGGCACTGTCGGACTCTACCCGGACTGGACAGTCTTCCAGCTGAGATGTCCAATGACGAAGGGAATTAAATATCACCATAAGCTCCAACACGTTGATGGGAAGGAGAGAGTACTCCGGAGACCACAGACGCTGAGCAATCAGGCGACCCAGGACCGCTCTCCAGCCGGAGAGGCTGGCGTTCATCATCACCGTGGTCCAGGAGGATACCAGGAAGAACTTGCCCTTCAGGAGATTGGAGAGATCGATCCACCACAACAAACTCTGTTCCACATGAAGAGGGAAGGACACTGACATCTTCAGAAGGTGCGGCTGACCCTTCCACACCTGGATCACAAACCTCTGGAGTTCCCTAGTGTTTGCCATGGCAAACGGGACCGCTCCTGTGGTGGAGATGAATTTCCCAACTAGAGAGGACAGCTTCTTGGCTGGAACTGGATCTTGAGCAAGGACTGCAGAAACCCTGTGGGCGATCTGGTGAGCTACCTCGTCCGTGAGGAACACCATGCTCTTCTGAGTGTCGAAGACAAGGCCCAGGAAGACCAGATGTTGGGACGGGACAAGATCTGACTTGTCCACGTTCATGATCCACCCGTGATGGGCGAGAGTGTACTGCATAGCTGAAAATGCAGATGAAGAAGTTCTGCAGAGGGGGCTTTCAGAAGCAGGTCATCCATGTATGGAGTAACTCTGATGCCGTCCCGGTGGAGGACGGACACTAATTCTCCCAGGACACAGTTGAAATCTTGAGGAGCTGTAGTCAGACAAAAAGGGAAGAGCTTAAAACTGAAAGTACCTTCGGTCGCAGGCAAATCTGAGATACTGCCATCTCTCTGGATGAATAGCGATGTGTAAATACGTGTCCTGAAAATCCAGAGAAGCAAGGAATTCCCCCGGGGACATAACAGCAATCACCATCCATAGAAAGTCCTGTTGATAATGAGTCTGGATCACAAAGGAATTGAGCTCCTTCAAATCCAAAATACGGCGGCAACTGCCATCCTTTTTGGAGACCACAAAGAGGTTCAAGCAAAAACTCATACCTCTGTCCTGAACTGGAACCGGCTCTAGAACATCCTTGTCCAGAAGAGCCTGAATAGCTCCGTAGAACAGCCAACATTTCTCCACGCCCTGAGGCATATGAGAAGGAAAAAAACTAAAGGGAGGAAGAGAGACGAAAGGGATCCTGTATCCTTCTGCCACCACCTGTAAAACCCATGGATCCGCCACTGAATCCTCCCAGACGCTGTGGTAGTGATGCAGACAGCCACCCACAGCAGAGTGGGGACCTGGGGTTCCGGCGAGTCATGCCGAAGGAGGTTTGGAAGCCTTGGGCTTGGAAGAGACACCTTGGGCTTCCATTGCTGTTTGGGCTTGGAGAAGGCATGCGGAGCTGAGGGAACCGTTTGGTTTGCAGGACATGCCTCAGTCTGAAAAGAATGAAAATACTGATTACGCTTAAGAGGCATTATCTTCCTGGGGACCAGAGGTAGAAGGGTACTCTTACCACCAGTGGCCTCACTGATCAGATCTTTAAAGGGATAGTAATACTTCGTTTTAACTTTATTTTATTTTGTAGGCATTAAAAAAACATGAAGAATGATATAAGTCTTATCTCTCAAGCCTTTATGGTTTAAGAGGTATTCACAAACAAAGTATCCCCCTCCCTGTTCAACCAGATCAGAAGGGAGGTGCCCAGGCAGAGAGGGACAATCTTCAATTAAGATAAGGGAAAAAGCTGAAAAACTTGTCAAGGGGGGGGAAGGGCTTTCATTGTTTTCATACAAAGAAAATTGTCCCCTTCTGTTATCTGTCTGGTCATACAACCAGATCCCCAACTGAGAAGAGATGGCTTACACTAGGTAAAAGGGGCGGGGAGGGGAAACTTTGCTTGTGAATATCTCATAAACCATAAAGGTTTGAGGGATAAGACTTATATCATTCTTCATGTTTTTTTAATGCCTATAAAATAAAATAAAGTTAAAATGAAGTATTACTATCCCTTTAAGATCTGGTCCAAACAAGGAAGTACCCTGAAAAGGTAAGGAAAGCAGTGCTTTCTTGGAAGCAGTGTCAGCAGACCAGATCTTGAGCCAAAGAGCCCATGTGGTAACCACAGACATGGTGGAAACCCTGGCCACCAAACGGATGGCATCAAATAAGGCAGCAGAAACATAGTGCTATGCCTCAGAAATGTTGGCAAGGTGGCGCAACATATCCTAAGTAGGAGCACCCTAACGGACAGCCAGGGTGAGCTGTTCAGTCCAGACCGCAACGGCCCTGTTCACCCATGCTGCTGCGAATGCTGGAAGCATGACAGTACCAGCAGTGTCAAAAATGGACTTGAGGGGGACCTCGAGTTTCTTGTCAGTCCAGTCCTTCAGAGTGGACACATCAGAAACTGGCAAGGCAGTAGACTTAGATAGCCTGGAGATAGGAGCATCCATTTGAGAGGATGAACCCACTAAGCAAGCGCCGTCTCAGTGAAGGGATAAAGCTTGGCAAATTTCTTGGACACAGAAGGTTTCCTGTCAGGAGATTTCCACTCTTCAGACACAAGGCGGTCAAGAGTGTGGTTAGGTGGAAAGCAAGTAAGGGGCTTTTTAGGCTCCTGAAATACATCAGAGAGATCAGAATTAAGGGAGTGTTTAGGGTAGTCAGAACAACCCTGATCAGGCCCTCACCCAAGGGCTGAGGATCAGCCTCAAAGGGATCCCCAAAAAACTGAGAGGAGCCCACAGCAGAACATTCCTCAAAATCTGAATCCACCAGCAGTTCGTCCTCAAAGGAATCTGATACGTCAGGTACTCCCTGTGGTCTTGGAAGGGAAGACTTGACGGATGAGGTGGTCTGCCAGGAATGGAAGAGCCCCTGTAGCTGGGATGGAAAGAACTGCAATGTAGACCTAAGATCCCTAGTAGCAGCCTTGAATTCTTGCACTCAAAATACATGGTTGGAGGTCCCTGGGAGACTCTTAGGGACCTCAGAACATGCTGGGCATAAATGACCTGAGAATTCTCTAGGTAACCCTGAATGACAGGAAGAGCAATGCGCAATAGGGGATACAGAGATCCCATCATCCTTAGTCTTAGGTCTGGCCCCAAGCTCCAATGGTATAGACATTCTCACAGTGTCAAATAAGCGTATAATAAAATAAATCACCCAATTACACTGTGTAGGATTAAAGTTTCACCCCAGAAATCACTAAACTAGACTTATCTGGCAGGTGAAGGGTTAATCAGCAGAGGAGAGAGGAAGAGTCCAAGCCCTATATAGGATACTCGTTTTGGAAATAGCACAAAGTGGCTGCCACAGCAGGAGCCAATCAGAAATGAGCGCGCAAAGCAAGCGCTCATGGGAAATGTAGTTTTCCCAGAAAAAGTACCCAAACAGTACCTGAAGCCCCCTGCGCCCCCCAACACACTAGAAACATGAACCGGATGATACAGCAAGGGCAGACAAGAAAAATGAGCCATCTCTGAAGCTGCTAGGTTAAACAGTTGCAGAGATATGTCCCAAACTGTACAGTCCCATAGGAGTGAATGTAGCAATGGTGCCTATGCAGTAAAGCATGCCACTCAAATTTTACAAAACTGAACCAGTATGAAAAGTGTCAGAACCCCCCCAAAGATGCAAGACCAGCAGCTAAAGGGTTAAAGTACCACATAAACCTGCTCCAAACACCTAACAGACATACAGATAGAGGTAATGTGTGCCAGAGTGTGCAATAGGAAATCCAAAGGTAAACTCCTGTGCAGAGAGGCACTGTGGGACATGTGGACCTGCAGCACTCAAAGGGTTGCTCACCTTTCATGCGGATCTTCTGTCTACAGACTACCATGTATTAAGAAGCCTTGGTGGGCAACTCCTGAGGAAAGATCCCCCCCCAGGGCTTAAGGTCCACAAAAAGCACCTAGTTACTGAGCTAGCCACATCTAAGGGCATTGTCAGTTACGGTAATCTGCCTAATGGTGATATTCCATTTCTAACAGAGAAAAAAAAAAAAAAAATTCTAAAACTATAGCAGAACTGTTCTCTTGCCTGTGTCTTCACCAAGAAACAAATTTTTCTGGAGCTGGTTGGCTAGCTGCAGCCAAGGAGGGAAGGTAGGCTCCACCCCCCTGCATACAATTCTAGAACTGTTCCTGCCTACAATTAAAGGGGTGGATCGCCTACCCAAAGTTACCAGCAACCTGTATTGGACGACAGAATAAAACAATTAAATATTGCTTCTTTTAAGTACGGAAGAGAGTCAACGCCTCCGTCCTTCAGCTTGATAGGACCAAAATAATTGCAGAGGGGAGGTAGCTCAAGGAATTTATTTGATTTGGTCCTACCAGCTGGAAGGTGGAGCCAATTACCCACAGTATGCCTTAGATTGGACACAGAGGAAATGCAAGCTTTCAAGACTTCTTAGGTCTTGAAAGCTTGCATTTCAAGGAAGAGACCTAAGAAGTCTTGAAATTTTGCATTTTAAATCTGTTTAGTTAGCCAATAAAGGTATCAACTTTACTAAATTTTTGCCTCCAAAAAGAATAATGACACCCATAGTGAGTGCCAGAGTAACGGAGATCACACCAACTCCTGAACGGGTAAACATAGGTTGGGACATAAAGTGGACCAAGGCACTCAAAGGGTTACTCACAGGTCTTCTGTTTTCAACTTACCACCCTAGGGGATGACAGAGTTTCAAGAAACCCTATCATGAGGGAAAACTTAGAAGCCAGATTCCCTCCACAGGGCAGAGTCAGTCCACAGAGCACTTGTGAACTGGGCAATCTACTCCAGGGAAGACATAGAAACATAGAATTTGAAGACCAGTGATGGTAACCTAACCTGCTGCCTAATGGGGGATTAGACAGTCCCACATCTAAAGTAAAATAAAAATAAAACTAAGAAAAACTAAGAGGATGGCTGTGTTCTTCCAGCTTACTTGCAGGACACATTAATTCTGGGACTTAGTGGGTGTGGGCATTGAGCTATAGAGGAGAGAGTCCCCAACCCAAAGACCAGGTCTTTTGTGATGTCCTCTGCCCTCCATGAGGAGGGACTCAACCCCATGGTACCAGTGTTCCATACAGGACATAAAGTATTTTACCAAGATTATATCAAAGGTCAGTTCACGGTCAACATATTCTAAAAAAGCCACAAGCTGTAATATGCAGGAACGCACAACACTTCCCACTGGCACCCTGAGAGTTACAGAGGCAAGGTGGCAGGAAGGTTATTTATATACTGTCCAGTTCATTAGTCAACATTGTTCAAATGTTGTTGACCTGTAACAAACCTATAAATAACTGGTTTACCAAAATAGCTTCTAGTTTCAAGGCACATACTGAGAAACATGACAAGTTACTGAGACGGACAAACTTACCTCGGCAGCTAAATTTGTTGGTATCGTAATGTCTTTCAGCACACCTGTATAAAACACAGATACGTTAGTACTAACATTTTATCTAACAGAATATAAACCTAGAATACAGTCATAAAATAGGGTTGCGGTGCCTTGTGTACAAAAGATATGGGTTGTACGTTCAAAACTGAAGTGGAAGCTCTGGGGCAAACCATTTGCATATAGGGGAGAACTAACAATGCTCATTCATTTAAATGGGGATTTTAACCCCTTGAATGCTAGAGAGGTCTCCAACTTATTGGGCTGCAATGCTTTGGATCCTCTATCATTCAAGGGGTTCAAATCCCTATTTAAATCAATGGGACATTTTGTAATGTTAAGATCTCTCCTATAGTGCAATGGGTTTGACCTAGAATTCCTCCCCTTTTCTTTTGAACATACAATCCATGGTGTAGGAATTCTAGGGCAAATCACCTGCACTACAAGTGACCAAAAAAAAAAAAAAAAATCCCTTATCACTTAAATCAAGAAAAGCAATGCACTGGAGACCTCCAACAATCAGGGTGTTAAAAGCCCTACTTAAAGGGATAGTAATGTTTCATAAAAACAGCAGCTCCAATTAATATTCATAGTATTTGGGCCATGGGGAGTGTTATTTCATTACTGTCAGAGTTGCAGTTCAAGAGTAATTGAATGATAAAGTTTCCCCCTCCTGCCCCTTTTACCTAGTGTAAGCGCCTCCCCTCAGATGTGGAATCTGGTCCACAGACCAGACAGCTCACAGAGAAGGACAATCTTCTTACTGTGAGAACAATGAAAACCCTACCCCCACTGACAGGTTTTTCCCTTATAATCACTGAAGTGTGTCCATCTCTGTGATCCATCCGGACAGTCTTGCCGCTCTGAGCGGAGCAGTGTTACATCAGTAAAAGGGGCAGGAGGGGAATACTTTATCATTCAATTACTCTTGAAGTACAACTCTGACAGTATTGAAATAACACTCTACATGGCCCAAATACTATGAAGATTAATTGGAGCTGCTTTTATTGTGAAACATTACTATGCCTTTAAATCATTGTTTTTTTTTTGTCCCCGATAATGCAGTTGGTTTGCACCAGAAGCACTTCACTTTGCTTCTCTATGTAAGGCCTATTGCTCTAATCCAGCAGTTCACAAATTGTGTTCCATTGATACGCACGTTTCACCAAAGCAGCACGTAATTCAACATGATATACTGTGGATGGTGGAACGAGACTTGGGTGACAATTACACTGCTCATGTGATTGTAATGAGACGCTAAACATTTAAAATTATCTTCTTACAAGAAGCAAAGAAATCTGGTTCCTTGTAAGAACAATTATCAGACAATTACTGGATACATTTTAGCTTAAAATTAATTATTACTGATACCGATAGCTTTCAAATACATTTGATATGCACATACTATATGTATGGAGGCCTCTCTAGATTCCAAGAGCTTAAAGCAGAACCACCTCCCTATATAAAGTCGCCCTCCAATTATTAGGCATATGGCGACTAGCTTTTTAACAGTGTTATTATCTCACAAAAGTACCACGATCTGAAGTAATCCGTATTCTTCGAAGACCGACGACCAGGCTTCTTGATTTAGAGCCATCTGTGCAGTCAGTCCCTTTCGGTAACATGCAATGCCTCCTAGAGGAGACTGGGACAGACAGTGCAGGTGTGCAGACATCTCTAAGACAAGATGTCTGCGCTGATGCCTGGCTTCAGTCTCTGAATAATAAGGATTACTTCAGAACCAAGTACTTGTGTGAGATAACACCATTAAGAAGCTAGTCACCATTTGGTGACAAGGGGTGGGAGGGGGATATTTTATTATTCAATTACTCTTGAACTACAACTCTGACAGTATTGAAATAACACTCTCCATGGCTCAAATACTGCTTTTATTTTGAAACATTACTATCCCTTTAAAGGGATAGTAATACTTAAGATGTAAAAAAATATATGTTGTAGGGTTTATCCCCCTGAGTAAAACAAGGGTACTCCCACTACTGAGAGATATTTTATTAAAAAATTTTAACCGCTCAAACTTGAATTTTTTAGGTGCAATATCACAGTGACCTGAAGATTTACAGTGGCGCTGTTGCTACACCATCCTATGGAGATATATGGTCTACAGACCAGAGCTGTCCGTAGGATGGTGTAGCAATAGCGCCACTGTAAATTTTCAGGCCACTGTGATATTGCACCTAAAAAAATTCAAGTTTGAGCTGTTATAATTTGTTAATAAAATCTCTCTCAGTAGTGGGGGTACCCTTGTTTTACTCGGGGGGATAAACCCTACAACATATACTTTTTTACATTTTAAATATTACTATCCCTTTAATGCACAAGTAAAGAGAGACAGTCCGGGGTGCACCAGCTGCGCCATACAAGGAACAAATTAAAATTCCTCACACCTTAATATAGCTTCTGGGCCCTTTCAATGCTAGTCAGGTCTCTTATGGGGTGACAAGCCCCACGTATAATAATCCTTTGAGGCCTAATTTAAATGCGTCCCAGTGGCATAGGTGGTTTACCAAAGAAAAATTTCTCTTTCAGGAATGTTAACCCTTTAAGTGCCTGAGGGGTAGGCAATGCATTGCAAAGCAAGGCACTGCCTACCCGTCTGGCACTCAAAGGGTTAAAAGGACTAATTCTGGGATAAAACCACTCCACCATACTGGAATATAACACATACCATTGATTAAATAGGGAATTTTAAGCCCTTGAATACTATAGCACTGCACGGATGACCTCTTTAGCATTCAAAGGGCATATAAAGGCCAATTTTATGGTAATTTGCAGCTAGAAAGCCCCAGAATAGCACCTCCATAGCTCCCTAAACAAGGCCCCCTACTTGGCTCGCGTGGAGAAGCCTGTCTGGCTGCAGAAGGTTCATTCTTACATTTGTGTCCACTCCTGTCCAAGAGGCCGTAACAAAGCACCCAACTCTGCTGAAGGATGCAGACGCGTTGTATTGCCAAGGACATCTGTTTTTTGGGGTGTAGGTTTCAAATATTTCATTAACCTTTTGAGTGCCAGAGGGGTAAGCAACGCATTGCTCTACAATAATAATAATAATAATAATAATAATAATCCTTTATTTATATAGCGCACACAGATTCCGCAGCGCTTTACACTCATATTGGTTCCTGTCCCCATTGGGGCTCACAATCTAAATTCACCTATCAGTATGTTTTTGGAGTGTGGGAGGAAACCGGAGTACCCGGAGGAAACCCACGCAAACACAGTGAGAACATACAAACTCAATACCTTGCGTTCCCCTCTGGCACTCAAAGGGTTACATCAAATACTCTACAGATTGGTTCAATTATTAGATATAACGGACAGAATTATAAAACTGCCTAATGAGAATGAAAAAAAAAACCGTTCAGAATGTGCATATCTGCTAATCAGCATGCACAGTTACATACATTAAAAACCTCACCATGTTGAAGAGGAACATTTTTCAATATAATAAATCAACAACCTAATATTTTTAATTGAATATTCAAATCTGCTTAATTGTTGCAGCTCTAGTTAGAACACCATTATGTAATGGTCACAGCATGGCATTTGTTTGGACATGTGCATGGATTTCCTTGGTGTTTATACCCACAAAGGGAGGGGGGGTCTAGAGCAAGCGCTATGTTATTGCTGTGTAACTGTACAGATTCTAATGTGAAATGCCCACGCTTAAAGGGATAGTAATGTTTCATAATAAAAGCAGCTCTAATTAATCTTCATAGTATTTGGACTTTGGAGAGTGTTATTTCAATACTGTCAGAGTTGTAGTTCAATAGTAATTCAATGACAAAGTGTCCCCCTCCCGTCCCTTTTACTGATGTAACACTGTTCAGCCAGATCAGAAGGGAGGTGCCCAGGTAGACTGCAGAGAGGGACAATCTTCAATTAAGATAAGGGAAAAACCTGAAAAACTTGTCAAGGGGGGCAGGGCTTTCATTGTTCTCATAGGAAGAAGATTGTCCCCTGCTGTTATCTGTCTGGTCTATGGACTACATTCCACATCTGAGAAGAGATGGCTTACACTAGGTAAAAGGAGCGGAAGGGGAAACTTTGCTTGTGAATATCTCTCAAACCATAAAGGTTTGAGGGATAAGACTTATATCATTCTTCATGTTTTTTTAATGCCTACAAAATAAAATAAAGTTAAAACGAAGTATTACTATCCCTTTAATACTTTACTACACCTCCTACAAGGTCTACATCAAGTACTACACAGCACACAAGGGCCAATATTTAAAGTGGAACTACAACACGTTAACAACTTTACCTTCAATAACTCCGCATCTGGCGACTAGCTGCTTAGTAGCGCTAGTCACCAGAATTATTACCTTGTAAAGGAGAAATAGCCATTCTTCCCCGGCTGACAGGCAGGAAGGATCGTGGACATCTTGCCATGGTGACGTCCGCACTCCTGCTCTGTCAGTCCCTTTCGGAGCCGAACAGCTCCTAGCAACACCTCCTAAAGCCGGCTGGGACTGACAGAGCAGGAGTGCTGACGTCACCATGGCAAGATGTCCGCGATCTGTCCTGCCTGTCAGCCAGGGAAGAATGGCCATTTCTCCTTTACAAGGTAATCGTTCTGGTGACTAGCGCTACTAAAGAGCTAGTCGCCAGATGTGGAATTATTTAAGCTAAAGTTGTTAACCTGTGGTAGTTCTGCTTTAAAGGGGATCTCTTACCCCTATAAAAGTTAGGCTTATTAGTATATAGCTAGAATGATAAAAATGTTATAGTTTTTTAAAAAGAAAAAAAAGTCATCACACGTTGTGGGCTAAAACTATCGATTTCATAGTGCCCTGCGCCCTACTTACACATACGCTTGTTATGCCGCAGATTGGCGCACTGCCTCTGCTCCCAGCCTCTTCCGATGATGGAGGCTGTCTGTAAGCTGGAGCAATCTCATTGTCAGAAATTGATATCTAGCCAATGAAATTGTTCCAGCTTACAGACAGTAAGGAGGAGTCTGGGTAGTGGGAAGGGAGCAGAGGTAGAGCAGCAAGACCAGTGTATGCAGAAGTAGGGTGCAGGGCACTATGTAATCAATAGTTTTAGCCTACATAGCGTATTTTTAAAAAAAAACGAATTAACGTTATCATTCTAGCTATATACCGTATCTAATAAGCCTAACTTTTATAGGGGTGAGACATCCCCTTTAAATAACCAGAAATGCACCAAGCAATACATTGATACAAGAAGATGTGCACCACTGTACAACAATGCCTCGGGTTCTGCTGTAACGCAGGAATGATTTTCAGATTGAATTCGACTGGCAGATTGTTTACAGTCACCTGTGATTTCCAGGAGCATTTTCCAATAGTCCACAAGTCATTTAAAATTGCCTGTCCTTTTATTTCCATTCAGAACAGTGCCACTGGCCACAGAATGGGCTCCATTCCAAACAATTTATAAAGCAGATCAAGTAACAGGAACGCATGCCAGAGTTGCACTTAACCATCTCAGGGGCAGAAGTGCAAAGAAATGTGTGTATACCCCTACAACCTAAAAATAATTAACCCTTTGAGTGTCAGGATTATGCAACTCATCACACAAGAGACCGGGGATTCACTCAAAAACAGAATACAGTAAAATCTCAGGTGCATATTATACCAAAGATTTTAGGGGAAAACAAGACTGCCTATGTATAATACGCACCCTTGTTTTCCCCCTTGCTTAAAAAAAAAAATTAAAAAAAAAAAAAAAAAAAATTAAGGCTTCCCTCCCTCACCCGGGCCAAAACCGCTGCCAAATCAAGACTTACTTGGTTCAAATTTAACTCCTCACTGAAGTCCGCATCTCTTGAATTCATAGAAAGCAAAATACAAAGCTTCCCAGCAGGCGGCACTCTTCAATTTGCCGCCCGCCTCCTTCAGTGAGCTTTCAGGACCTTCCGCCTCCAGCCAATTGGATGAAGGCAAAAGGTCCTGAAAGCAGCGTGCGGCAAATGGAAGCATGCTGCCCCCTGGGAAGCTTTGTATTTTGCCTTCCATCAATTCAAGAGATGCGGACTTCTGTGGGGAGTTACATTTGCACCAAGTCTTGGTTTGGCAGCGGTTTTGGCCCGGGCGAGGGAGGGAAGGTATCTGCCAATCCTAACTTTTTTCTTTTTTTTTTTTACTCTCGTGTATAATACGCACCCACCACTTCACATAAGGTGAAGTGGGGTAAAATTGTGTGTATTATACCCGAGATTTTATGGTATTTTCCACTCAGGAATTACAGTGGAACTCTCACCTTAATTCTACTTTGCATTTTTTGAAAACTGTATTAAAAATGGTTTGTGCGTCATATTAGCCACCCTACTTTCATATGCTAATGTATGCTAATTGTGGCACACATGCAAGTAACATTTCCATATGCTAATTAAGCTAATCAATGACATTCCACGTGTTACTGAAGCAATTTCAGTTGTGTCACATGCTAATGAAGGTTTCAATGACATGTCATATGCTGATGCAGCTCTGTACAGTACCAGGAAATGTTCACTCTCACCTTGTCCAGAAAGAAAAGTGGGAATATTTTCTAAACTAGACATCTGCTGGACTTTTGGACAACATGACATATAGGCAGGTTTTAATGCAGTTTTCAAATATGCAAACTTGAATTAAGGTGAAAGTTCCACTTTACAGGAAGCCTCTTTTTTTTTTTTTTTTTTTTTTTTTTACTTCACATACTATGCACAGCAGAATATGTGCAGCCTCTGTAGAAGTGGTTTCTCAACCAAGGAATCATGGCACTCTGGATTACAATAGGTATTAGCTTAGGCTGTCCCTGTTTTCTTATTAAAATATTATATAAATGTGACACTAGAGTTTCAAATGCATGTTTGTTGCACCAGACAATTTATATAAGAATTAGCAGTGCTGCAAGGAGGCCGCAACAATGTATCAATAGCCCAACTATCACGTTCTCAGAGAGAACCAGGGAGCGCAATGTCAGGGAGAGAAGTATAAACAATTGAAGATAAAGGGGAGCGGGTAAAATGCAACACTAATAACTTCAGAAGGGCTGCATTTTAAAGAATATATACATTTATGAATCACTATTTCTTTAGCCCCTTGGATGCTAGGTCTCTACTGTGCTGCTCTGTAATGCACAATAGACTTGCCAGCATCGAAGCAGTTAATCACAATCCACTTTCAATATTTGGCTGAACAAGAGTAATATGAAAACGTAACTCAAAATGTACTTACAGATTGTAGATCTTGTAATGGTTTTTATGTTTCGAGTCCAGAAACCTTGAAAAGGGAAAAAATAAAAAGAAATATTTAAAAAAAAAAAAAAAAAAAAAAAAAAAAAGTTACATTTTACAGCACCTTGGGATACAGACTAGGGTGCGCAAGCGGATTAGACATTTTCTACATAAAATGCTCTGAAGTTTTATTTAGAAAGCAATGAAGCAGAAACCAAAGGCAGACAACCTGCTGCCCTTCGGCTGTCGGAATACAACTGCCGTCATCATCAGCTAGCTGTTGGCTGGTGAAATTTGATAGAAATTGAAGTCCGGCAGTTGAAGGGACCCATCTTAGCCACTGATTTAACCCTCTGAGTGCCAGAAGAGTATGGAACACATTGCTTTGCAATGCATTAAATACTTCTCCGGCACTTATAGGGTTAAATCATCACCAACCCTCCTAATAACCCTCTACAGCAATAAAATCCTAAAAGCCCATGCTAATTTAGCCTGTGTGTATTTGGTCGAGCATTTTTAATCTTCTCTGTTTGCCATATCACTGAGATAGACATGAGCTATTGGCAGGATCACAGGACATCAAAATCTATTTACTGCACACGGTAATCGACCTACTGCAGTATAAAGGACGACGACATTTAGCAACTGTCATGTCAACCTCCGACATCCAAAACAGAAGTGGTTACCTCTCAACCAATTAAAGACCAAATGCAAAATTCATAGTGGTCATTAGAATTTTTTGCCCACAGTAAGGTAAGCAGGGGTGGGGGTTACTTAGGAGGTGTAACGTCTTCTTTAGTCTGTTACGTACTTATAATTCTTATCTCAAGAAAACCAAGACATTTGCCCTGAAGGAATAACAAAGCACAATCAAATACCAATGTAGTTCTACTTTAGTGGCTATCATCACAGCAAGAGTCTGTACCAATCAGAATAAGTAATAGGGTTTATATCATTGAGGAGGTCCAGTGTGGCTGTTTTTTTATTTTTTTTTTTAATTTGTCTTTAATTAGAACTAGAGCAGGAGTGGGCAGCAACCGTTGGTTCCCCAGCTGTTGGGAACTACAAGTCCCATCATCCCTAACCAACAGCTGAAATCCCAAAGGTTGCCTATCCCTGACTAGAATTTTATTTATTACTTATCTTTCATACCTTTCCGCTATAGTAGGGGTGTCCAAGTTTTATCAAGCGTTGCCAACATTAGTTTTTTATTGTCGGCTATTTAAAAATATGTATTTATTGCTCACGCCAATGACTACTGATAAACAACTGTTCTTGTATGGTAATGGCAAGCAGGAAATTAGGCCTTACTGATGTATGCTAGTTCATGTGCGCTAGTTAAGAACCCTTTTTATTTCTTCTTCTTCTATACAAATCTCAGCTGGTCTGCACTATGGAGAAAGGTGAACCATATTTGTCCCACTGCCGCCCACAGGACGCACGCTGGCTGCCCATGCAATAAAGGATCATGTATAACCATGCTACTGAAAGGATCACCACCATACCCGGGAACTTTTTATTGTCGTCTCCCAGGAGGGGAGTCCTCTGCTGCTATGGGTGGTGTGAAGAATGACATACTAATATGCCATGTGCTAATCCAGGCCTCAGTTTTACTTAAATTGGTCTGCAATGGGTTGAGGGGGGAGGTAAAGAGAAAGCTTACAATTAGTAAAAATTCTATTTCAGCAGTAGGAAAAATATCAAAATTTAGGATGAAAGAATCTATGAGCCCATAATAGATTCAGAGACCACCAGCTGATAATACAGTTTTGATGAGAGACTCTTGTAAATTACTCACTAAATACCACAACAAGCAGAGCTGTTCTTATTCATATGATCCAAAAGGTCGTCAGAGAACTGCAGTACTGGATTAAGTTAAACCACTCCAGTTCCAGCAGATGGTTCCATCCCTTAAGCTGAGCTTTGAATGAGTGATTTTAGCATAATATTATATTATATATATATATATATATATATATATATATATATATATATATATATATATATATATATACACACACACACACACACACACACACACATCTGTATGCCACTCAGAGTTCCAGCCAGCAGTATGCACATGTACTAACTTTGTAATAACACTGTATTATGCTATTTTGCCCTCTTCTAATTTTGAGGGGAATTCGCTCATGGGTTAAAAAAAATTAGATTCTAGGTTTTAAGTGGTGGTTCAGAGATGGAGCAAACTTACGGGCAGCTCCAAAAACGGCCATTATCCCTTTAACTGCCAGAGGGGTACGCAATAAGTTGCTTTGCAGTGCGTTGCGTACCCCTCTGGCACTCAAAGGTTAAAACTCCAAACTTAAATTTCTCAGCAAACTGACGCCAGCTCTCCATCTAAATGTGGCTCATCCCCTAATAAATTTGGCCAGCACTGTTACACCTCTTCTGTGCCATAAAATGCATTTTCACAAACACAGTATATCTTATTGCATAGAATTGGCCGAGTTCTAACTCATTACTTCAGAAACGTTCAGCAAGTTGGTCTGGCAGGTCCAATGCCATATAAAATAAAGAGGAGTGGCTCTAAGAATTCAGGACTGTATGCAGAAAGAGCAGTTCTGATGTAAACCAGCTGCATTACAGGAAACATTGAAATACCACGGATTTAAAGGATTCAACGCTAGATCTCCAAAGCATTGCTAGGTGTGCCCCTTACCATTCAAGGGCTTGAAAGCTTCATTTAAAATCAGTGGAAATTTGGGGAATTAATTTGTTCTGGTGGTGTGGTTGGTTTGCCACTATTTCTTCAGCGCACAGACCCTAGTCATTTTAAAATCATATTCTGGCATGTAATCCTGTATTAGCAGAAAGCTTTCTAGTCTGAAGATAGATCTATCCAAGTAGTGGTGTGCAACAGAACACGTACAATCCTAATGTAAACCAGGAAAGCTCCAGTATTACAGTAGGTTCACAGATGACATTGGATACCAAGTGAGAACTGGCTTCTGTTGTTTAGACACACGTAAGGGATGCATGTGACAGTCACTTTTCATGATGACCCTTAACAGACAGCTCTAACAACTGTAGTGCAGACAGGCTTAATTTCTTAGTGATACATCAACAAATAAATACATTTCATAGCAAACACAGTAGTAGTAGTAATCTATATAAAACTCCAGTCCTCCTCACTTCATTTCAGTTGATTGGCAGATTTGACTGGTGGCTCTCCCCCACTATAGAGGTCTTACGGAGCATTCCAGTGAAGTATCCGTTCAAAAAGCTCTGCTATATCTCTGAATTAATGCAGAATTTAACGAGTCAGACCTGAGGAGGGGGAAATCTTCTTAAAGGGATAGTAATCTTTGAAAAATACAAGATCGCCGAATCTTCTATATAATGAAAGTAAGATATTGCTCTGTTTTAAACAACTTACATTTCTGTATGTAGCTCATAAGATATTAACTTCAGAAGAATCTCCACTGCTGCAGCGAGGGACAAACTTCAGTAAGCAAAGGACAAACTTCAGTAAGCAAAGGAAAACCCTACCCTCTGCTCTGTGTGTGTGTGTGGGGGGGGGGGGGCAGGGTTTTCCTTATACTTACTGAAGATTGTCCCTCGCTGCATCCATCCGGACCAGACAGAGCTGCAGCAGTGGGGATTCTTCCACAGTTAATATCTTATGAACTACAGAAATGTAAGTTGTTTAAAGCGGAACTAGCACCCAAAAAGTGTATTGGCCCACATAACTGCACATCTGGTGACTAGCTGCTCAGTAGCGCTAGTCACCAGAATTAAAGAGAAATTGCTATTCTTCATGGACAGAAAGCAGGACGGAGAGCAGACATCTTGCCATAGTGACGTCTGCACGTCTGCGCTGTCAGTCCCTTTTAGAGCCGATCGGCTCGTAGCAAACACCTCCTAGACCCGGCTGGGACTGACAGCGCAAGAGCGTGGACGTCAATGGCAAGATGTCCGCACTCCGTCATGCTGTCAGTCCATGAAGAACAGCGATTTCTCATTAATCCGGTAATAATTCTGGCGACTAGCACTACTGAGCAGCTAGTCACCAGATGTGCAGTTATGTGGTCAAATATACTTATTGGGTGGTAGTTCCGCTTTAAAACAGCACAATGTGTTTCGTTTATTATAAATACGACTCGCAATCTTGTTTTTTTCAAAGATTACCATCCCTTTACCGTAACACTACACAATAAAGGAGGGAAGCAATTCTAGAGCAAACCAACTGCACCTCTGGGGACACAAAAAAGATTTGCCACCAATACAAACAGGGCTTTTTACACACAATGCTGAAGAGCTCTCCAATACCTTGTGAATACTTCTCTAGCATTCATGGGGTTAAGCAAAAGTCACATTTAGCCCTTTGAGTGCCAGAGGGGTACGCAAGATTCACATCACGTGAAGACATACAAGTCAAAACTTAAAGTGATAATAGCCGATTTTAACAAAATTTAACATTGTAGACTAGCGTAAAAGCCAGTGTATACGGGCCAAGGTCCGGGTAATGTTAACCCTTTGAGTGCCAGATGGGTACGCAACTGACACTTAAAAGGCTAAGAGACCCCTACCTCACTGCTCCACGTGATGCAGTCTGGTGTTGCCTCACTCACGCGATGCAATCATGCACAGTAGAGACTGCCCATATGTGGCCACTCTCTACTGCACATGACTGCATCATGACAAACATCCTAGAGAATTATATAGACATTACAGAAATAAACTAACTGATGCAAGTCCGGTCTCTCAAACCTTTATAGCTTGAGAGATATACGCTTATAAAGTTCCCCCTCCCCTTTCAAGCGGTATAGCCGACAGCATGAGATTCGGGCCGTGCAACCTGAAAGCGGCTCTTCAGCAGAGCCAAAACACCGATATCTAGAAAGAAATACTTCATTGGAATGGTCTACAGTATGTGTCTGGTTTACAAGCAGTTTGCAGGCCATTCAAATGAAGCAGTTCTTTTTATTTTTGTAATATCTACAATATAAAATATAGTTAAAATCAGCCATTACTATTTCTTTAAACAGATTCTTACAATATAAAGAGCTTAGCACTCAAATTGAATTCCTCCCACAGTGAAGCTGGAAGTGGTGCATCTGAAGCATTCAAGGAGGTTAACCCTTTGAGTGCCAGAGGGGTACAGAACACATTGCAGAGCAATGCGCTGCTTACCCCTCTGGCACTCAAAGGTTTATAACAGCACATTATAAATGTAGTGACTTGGTTATGTATGCCCCGAAATCGCTCCATTTTTACTCAATCTTTTGAGGAGCAGAGTAACGCACAACACATTGCAATACATTCACAACCCTCTGGTCATCAAGCAGTTAATAAATCAGACTCTGTGTTACAGATGCTTCATGGGGAGGAGGCAAGGAATGAAATGCTCGTGTAAAATCAATTAACACTTTAGGGACCAGAAAGGAGTATAACAGCTTTGCAAGGAGTTACACAACTCCGGTCCTTAAAGGGTTAAAATGGACCTAGTATAACGAGATACAAAATGCTCTCTCGAAGGGGAAACTGGGAAGTGACTTTGGGCTTTAAACCAGCGTTCGGCTTTCTTCTGTCTCTGTACACTCCATCTGGTTTCCACGTCCTGATTGGCGCCATCACAGCGCTGCCTGAAGGGACATTGTCAGAGCAGGCTTTCCAGAGAGCTCAGTGCTCAGCCGGAAGCAGACAGTGTTGCAGACAGCACCCTTGCTGTGGCCTCCTTTTAATATACTCATGCAGTCCAGCTCTTGCTGCTGTGGATTTATGCTCCAAATGAAGATGTGTGTCGTTTAAATCTCCGAGAACATTTGGAACACAGATACAGCTGACATTTCTATACTAAAGAACAAGCAGGAAAGCATTCCAGAATTGTCAGTGTGACTCACCCCCAATTGCTGCCCTTCCATTGTGGGCGTCATTTGAAGAGACTAAACATTAAGAAATAGTAACTTCAAACATCTGTATTTGATTGTTCCATTTAATTTGTTATAAGGCATTGCATATTTTTAAAACCCTTTATATTCATAGCCTTTGTCAAAATCAATATTAAAGATCCCCCCTTTCCATCACATCATTTACAGTTCCCTCAGATCCGAAAGCTGGTCACTTGACAGGACGGATCGTGAAGAGGGATATTGTGTGTCAGCAGAAGGAAAACCCTGCGCCAACACACTGACAAAGCAGGGGAAGGCTTTTCCCTATGCTGACACAATATTGTCCCTCGTTGCAATGCATCCGGACCACATTTCATCAAGCTATAAAACACTTATAAAAAGGGCCCGTGGTACTTTACTGTTATCTGGAACCATTTTTAAACAAAAACTTTATTATAATATTCATAACATCTTTATTATAACAGATTCTGACAGGAAAAAAACAACAAGAATTAGTTTTGAAAATGGTTGCAGATAACAGGAAAGTATCGGGCCCACTCTCTACTGCATCAGTCTGTAAGACTTGCAGAACACACTCCTAAAATATAACCACTGCCTTCTTATACATAGCCAAGTACAAGCACCCAATAAACCGCTGAGTGCCCGAGAGGGTGTTTCATATCTCTGGCACTCAAAGGGTTAACCGGCTTCCATTTCTGCTTTTTCCATGGCTCCCACTGAAATAGCAGTCTTGATTTGTAGTCAAAGACATGATTATTCCGCATTGTCTTTATATGGACCGACAGAAGGTAACAGCCTTTAGTATGAGAACAGTTGGTGCTAATCTGTGTGAATTAACGGTTTTATGTCTGCACAAACAACCAAAATGTGTGTATAGGAATTATATATTAGGTATTATGGATCCAATATAAAAACTACACTGTGCATATCCTAACTGGAAGTACAGGAGATTTAAAATTGCAAAACACCTCATTTTAAAGGTGCTAGTGTCCCTTTAAGACAAGTGTTGATGATTTGAAAGTAAAAACTGCCTATATAGTCTACTAGAAATCAGTAGTACAGTTTGAGAAGTGAACCTTTGTTAGTGGCACAGTTTGGCACTATATTTTGAATAATTTCTGTGCTGGGTCAATATTACCACATACTTACTATGACTGAATCTAGGCAGAACCCACAGACGCACTAATAACAGAGTGGAAAGTGTTGTCTGACTTTTTCTATTCATAGACACAAGGGGCAGAAGTGAACTGTCACCTCCTCTTCATCCCTCCACAAGTCTCTTCCCTCATAACACAATAAGTCTCTCCGTCTCAAAGTCCCTAACTCACAGCCTTTCCTCCTACTTCACCTCTAGCAAGGTTCTCCCCTCCCTTTTCCCCTGCCCTTACAAGAATCTTTCTAAACCTCTGCGGGATTCTCCAGTCCCCATAAACATGTGTCCCCCACCCAAACCGATTTCACCTACCAGGAACAGGCGTCCAGGCCAACAAATCCCACCCACTAGGACCAGGTGGTCCTTAAAGGGTTACAGTATAGAGGTATCATTTCAGTGGTTGTCCTGTGAAGATCAGAAGTGTAATACTGAACATGCACTGCCCACCAATTTACCTACACAGTAGGTCAGGGCATCAGAAAAAGGGCACCATTAAACCACATCAACCCATTGAGTTCCGGAGATGATCTCTTTGGCTCTGGCCCTCAAAGGGTTAAACATAACCACGATTTCTTTAACACTATGAAGAGACACAGAAAAGGAAATAACTGGTAATTTTAAAGGGAAATCTTTACAATGTGCGTAAAAGGCATGCATTGCTCCCAATAACCACAGAATGTAGACGTCATTCTTTTCACGTTTGAAAAAGGAAAGAAAATTGAGGGTTTAGTCATGACTATGCTGTCCGTTTCCTCATACTTGCTACACAGCTTTTGCTAGCGCCACATAATTAGTGCATTGTAAGAATTCTTATCTTGGTTGTGTGTGCGCTCCTTGTGAAACCGGTATGCATGCTGTGTTACACCTTTATTTGTCATTGTGCTTGGACTGTGGCCAAATAGTCTAACTCTTAAGTATGAAAACTTGCACAGAATGGCTGTGTGTGTGTGTATATCTTTTCATTATAGATATAGATATAGATAGATATAGATATATAGATATAGATATATATATATATTAAAATTTGAAGACCTTTGCTACTAGCCAGACCTGAAAAGTTACTTACCACTGCAAGCCATAACATACCCACAAGGGCTGAATTTCTACTCGCCAGGGATAAATTTTCACTCGCCATTGGCTAGTGGCGAGTGGAAATTTTGAGCCCCCTCTCTCTCTATATATCTATAGCCATCTATATTGCGCTATCCTGCGAAGCTCCCTGTGTGCGTAACTGCACATGCGCATTAGAGACTGCTGGAACTATGTAGTCATGCGCAGTAGAGACTGGCTGAACGCACTGATCTGGAGCGGGTCGCTCTGGACGACTCACCGCCTGTATGTGCTCCTGGGCAGCAGCCGAGGCCGCTGGGTGGCACTTTAGCCAGTACACACGGGCTTATTATAGATAGATACAGATAGATATAGACACAAACACGCACACATGTACTAGTTTTTTTTTTTGTTTGTTTTTTTGCTGGTGGCCGGAGCCTCTTGTCTCTGGCGGTGCTGCAGTCATGTGCAGTACTGACTGCCCGAAAGCGCCGCGGCTGATACAGAGCAGTGCTCTCCGAATTCAGACCGTAGTCCTGTCTGTGCCAGGAAGGTGCGCAGAGAGGACTCCAGTCTGAATTCGGATCACCCCGCTCCACATCAGCCGTGGTGCGTTAGGGCAGTCTCTACTGTGCATGACTGCAGAGCGGGCAGTCTCTACTGAGCATGACTGCTTCTGACAAACATCCTAGCAAATTATAATATAGGATGTATATGTATATAATGACCACTCTCGCCAATGTTCCTAGTAAAGGGTGCCCCAGAATAGTTATAATATATATGCGCGAGTGTGCGTGCGAGTGTATATGCATATCTATGTGTATATGTGTTTGTGATTTATTGTTACCTGCATGCACATTTTGAACCTGCTTAGGGCTGATGAGGGCTGTAACTGGAAGACTGTTCTAACAAGTGCGATGTAATGGACTCAAACTCCTGGGCTGATCACCCATCTCTCTGGCAATCGAAGTGTTAAGTAACATTGTTCAACCTTTTACAGTCTGAGGTGTGTACAACTCATTGTGAAGCAATGCACGCTGCCTGATCTTCAAGGTGTTAAAGAGGCAGGGTAGAAAATAAACCTGTTTATTTTTCTCCTAACTTATTCACAGATTAACCCCTTAAGGACTAGCGCGGGCACGCACGACCGGCACCTTGAGGACCACGGGGCTTCCCCCCCCCGCTTCCAGAGCCCTAAACCTGCCGTGCCAGGACCGTCACTGGTCCTTAAGTGCCGGACTGCCGTGACGGTCCTGGCACGGCAATGGTCCTTAAGGTTTTAACCCTTGCACAGGTCATAGGTTTACACAAAACACTGCTTCACAATGCATTGCGCACCCATTGTTGCCACAGCAACAAGAGGACATAGGCTTTCCATTTCTAATGTTTAACCCTTTGAGTGCCAGAGGAGTACGTGACGCCTTGCTTTGCAATGAGTTGCGTACCCCTCTGGCACTCAAAGGGTTAATGGCAGATGCTCAAATGCCACCCAGCTCTGTTGGCATGTCCTGCTCCTTAAAATTTCCTTTAGTGGACTCTTTTTACCATCAAAAGTAGATCCCTTTGAATGCTAGAGAGGTATCCATCACAATTGCACTCAAAGGGTTAAAGAAAAAGTGGAAGCTGGATGAGGAAACCATGCGATTTTTGAAGGCCAGGAAAATTATGAAAAAGAATCAGAAACCAGTTGTACATTTTTAGAATTTGCGAGGATTTGTCGGAGAGCTTAACCCTTTGAGTGCCAGAGGGGTACGCAATGCATTGCCTCTGGCACTCAAAGGGTTAAAAGGATATTAATAGATAAGTTACCAAAGCAGCCGTTTGTTCCTCATAAGCAATAATACTGCCATCTGCTTCTCTTACTGTCCACAACTGTACAATTACAATGTTTTTTTATGCAGAAGTCTACCCCTCCTGCACCTTTTCCAGAGTCAGCATTTTACTCGGTCTGACAGCAGAACACAACGTGGGACAATCTTCAGTTAGTATTAGGAAAAGTCTGCCCTCCTTCGACAAGCAGGGTATATTTTTCCTTATACTGACTGAGGGAAGATTGTCCCTCGTGATCTGTCCTGTCAAGTGACCGGACTTCAGACCTAAGGGGAGGTGGCATTAGAATGGAAAAAGGGGCGGGAGAGGTAAACTTCTGCATAAAACATCATCATAATTGTACAGTTTTGGACAATAAGAGCAGCAGCCAGCAGTATTATTGCTTATGATGAACAAACAGCTGCTTTGGTAACTATTACTATTCGTTTAATTTCTGTGAATGCTATAAAACTCTGACCTTGCACTGGAAATCTCTCTAGCATCTAAAATGGTTAAAATAAATAAATAAAAAATACAGTCTCAAAATCCTTTAGAACACAATGCGTCTGATATCTCTCTGGCACTCAAAGGGTATAAACTTTTTATAAACCAGGTCCGTGGAGTAGGACAGAGTGAAAGAATCCACTGACATTACAGCAGTGTATGTAGAATTACAGTTTTATTCTCCAGAATAAACCGGGTTGACTCAGACAGTAGATCCTCTTATAAATGCTGTATATAAATACCCACCTGATTATTCACCCCTTTACAAGGCCAACTCGTGGTTAGGCAATTCTGGTTCTCAAGAAAAATACCCCCCTCAGGACCAAAGGAATGAACAATGCACTGTGAAGCAATAAAACAGCCTTCTGATACACAAGAGGTTAAGCACCCCAAGTGTAAAAGAACACTGGGTTACTTCAGAGCAAACTGACTGCACCACAGGGTAAGAATGCAAATTCCCAAAATGTCAATGATTTAAATGGGACTTTTACCCACACCCCCCCTGCAAGAGGTCGCCTACACATTGCGCAATATTGGCAGACATGACGATCACAAGATGACTCATTTGAACAACTGGGAACTAGTGTTTATAAAACATTTTATATGCCCTAAGGTGCACTGAAACACTAGCACGCCAGTCTGAACCTTCCGTAAGGATCCAGGACACCAACTCAGGATACCAAGCTCCGAGCAGTGTCATTACTAGAGACTCCAACTATCCAGACAGAATCCATTAGTACAATGCAGAGTTAATGTCACTGAGGGGAAACATGTTACAGACATAATCAAATACACTAACCAGCAGAGTCTGCACTGGGTGTGTTTAAAAACACGTAGGGCACATTCACAAACTGTGGTGCAATTTTGGGGCAACAAGGGGTGAAATTTAAAAAAATTACCAATTCCCACTGATTTAAGGTCAGGTTTTTAACAACTTCAATGCTAGAAAGATTTAGAATGCATGATTCCTAAAAAACATCCACCTCTGTGCAGTGCGTCCTGGCCTACAGAGCTAGATCCCTTCAGGAGTCCAGACTTCTCCTTGTACAGATCTCCATTACTAGTCACTGTTCCAGTGTGAAGTCAAAGCATCCTCCTGATTTAAGTGGAAAGTCACTGTCTAATCCAAAATGGATTACACTGCTGATTTAACCATTTAACCCCTAAATACACAGCTTACCACACCCCTATCCTATGCATTCCCCCTCTGGTACTCAAAGGGTTAAGGTGCCAAAGTACAATGCCATGTGTTGCACACCCTTCACTCTCATAGGGTCAGTGGATGAAGCCCCTGAATGTGTACTGTTTTATCAAATAATTACAAAAGCAATGATCAGCTAAGAATGCATTCACAATGCTTTATGCACCCCACTGATCCTAAAAAGGGTTAACAACTCGAAAAGGTTCATGTCCTCCCCCCCCCCAAGCCAGGCCAGGTTTGTTACATATGCTTAACCCTCTGGCAATCAAAGGGATAAACCACAGATGTAACAGCCTCCTGCGCCTGGGAGCCCAAGGTCCTACATTTTCACTTCTGGGTAGTCTGTGTGTGCATTCCCTTTCAGTGGCTCCTATACATTGTATATTCATCCACAGCTTTAACATTCCCCTGCTTCAGTCAGTGTAGACACCTCTAGCCACTACTGCCAGACAGTTTTAAAGCGTCAGTAACGACTCCTAAAAAAATATTTAGAGTTAGGTAGAGGTTGAAAAAAGAAACTAATTGCCACAAACCCTCTCTTTCAAACCGCTATGGTTTGAGAGATATAGGGATTCAAAGTTCCCCCTCCCTCCCCTTCTCCGGATGTCAGCATCTAGCTGACAGCAAGAGATCTTGGTCCGGGGACCAGCAAGCAGCTCTGCAGCAGAGCCGGAATCACTTTACTTAAAAATAATTAATTCATTGGAAAGGTCTACAAAGTGTGCTTGCAAACCAGACACACTTTGTAGACCGTTCCAATGACGTAGTTCTTTTTAAATAACAAGATTGCGGCTCTGCTGCAGAGCCTCCTCGAGTCGCACAGCTCGAATCTCCCGCTGTCAGCTTTACAGCTGACGTCAACGGTTTGAGAGATAAGTTTTGTGGCAATTAGTTTCTTTTTTCAACCTCTAACTCGAAATATTTTGTATGGGACATTACTGTCCCTTTAACCATTTCAGTGCCACAGGTATCCAAGGTGTTATACCTCTCTAGCACTCAAAAGGTTAACCATTTACACCACAGACTTCTCTGGCTTCTAAGCATGCTTAACAAACTTGTTTTATACGCTTGCAATGCCTGCTCTTTGGTTACAATTTTAGAAGAGATTAGTTAAGTGTATATGTACACACAGCTTCCTAGTCACACACATACTACAGTACTAATGTCACCTTCAGAAAATGTAAGGTAATATACATGACTAAGGGGGCTGGATAAATGTTTCAAAATCTAGCAGACAGCTCTGAAAATTTACACACCAGCAATTTTTCTACGAAAAAATGTTAAATCGTTGTTTGAGCATGTGGAGGAGAGCCATACTTGCATAAATAGACATAAACATCCTTATTAATTTGCTTTAGCGCTAGGAGTCAGACATTTCAAATTATGTGGTCTCACTATTAGGAGGCTCTTGTTGGTCTATGATTCCCAAACCAATAGCTGGGGGCCTCAGCTTTCCCAAACATACTATCAGAGAACTGACTCATGGTGTTATTCATCAAGTGCTACAGTTCTGGAGCCAACCAACTGCACCATAAAGGGGAATGAACATTATACAAATTCCCAGTATATTACACAGGGCTCTAACCCCTTGAATACTAGATCAGTGTGAGAGACCTCTCTAGCATTAAAGGGATAATAATGATTTAAAATAAATGCAGTTCTAATTATTCTTTATAGTTTTTCGGCCATGTAGAGAGATATCAGTCTCTACAATATGCAGTTTCAGAGTAACGGAATCAAAGTGTCCCCCCCTCCCACTCCTTTTACACCTATGTAAAGTTGCACAGGAAGACCATCCAGATGGATCACAGCAAGGGACAATCTTCTGTTAGCATAAGGAAAAAATAACTGGTGCCGAATGCTGGCATTTGGATTATCAAGTCCTTTTCTATCACTTGATATACTAAGAAAAAGAAAAAACTGGTGCACTTCAGGGGCAAACAAAAAGCACCACAGGTAAACATTCAAAACGCTCTCTTTCTTAAATCTATTTTTCGACCCTCTGAAGGAGACCAATATTTAAATTTTCAAAAAATTACTCATGTAACGGCTCGCAGATATTTATTAATCAATTCTGTGTAGATTGGTTCCCGCGAATTAATCTTCAATTATGATCATGGAGACAGACATTCTTTTTGTAGGACTGCAGGATTCCTAACGTCCCTCACTTAACCCTCCGAGTGCCAGAAGGGTACGCAACACATTTCAAAGCAACGCATTGCATATACCCCTGGCACACAGAGGGTTAAGTCTTCCATGGCACCGCTCCAACATATCCTCATCCCCCTAACACCATGTCATGCCAAGGCACGAGTTGGGCCTTTCAGGGCCCTGGTATATATCATTTGTTCGTTTGTTATTCAAAGTGCACCAGTCCTAGGCCATAAAATTAGCTAAGTAGATAACATCACCAGAAATTGAATGAGCATCGCCAGAGCAGGACAGAGTGTCAAAGTATATTGAACCCTCCCAGGTAACAACTGAAGGGGGTTTGGCCTCTTAGAAGGAACTGTGGACAGTATTTAATATGGGATTTTGGATAAAACAGGGAATTTCTTTGTAACAACTGAAGGGGGAAATACCATCTGAAGTTCCCAAGGACTGTTATAATACCGGTAATTGTATTTAAGGATTTTTTTGTGTTTCTCCCATTTTATTTTATGGACTGTTTTGCCAATGTGTAATCTTTATTTGTGTATGTCCTTTATTTCTGTATTTTTGTAACCAGCACTGTGAAGCCTTTTTTCAGATTAAATGTTCAATTAATCAGCTCTGGTCTCTGTTCTCTAATATGAACTCACTACTCTGAAGGAAGCTCGGTTAGAACACATTACTAAAGGGTTAATTATATATGTCTGATTATTAAGGTGATTTTATACTGTAATTCTGTTATGTTTGGGGTAACCTAAGACTTCCAGATATAAAGTCTTGGTGGTAGAAGCAAACTGTAGTACTGGGGTGATGGTGCAGGAGGGATTTCAGTGGTTAATGTGGTGGCTGCTAGGAATAGTAACAGGTAACCAGGGGTCTGGTATTGTTAACCCTTTCACTCCTACACTCTCCCAACTGTCTCAGCAGGGCCTATAGCCTTAGCTTGTGACACCCCCAATGGTGAAACCTTCAGGATCTCTCACATGAACACAGATGAATCAGTCACTGGTACATTCACTCTGCCCAAGTTAATGTGTTTGAGGATAGCCTGAACACAAGAGCTGCTGGGTGGGGACTTGAGGACAGGTTTGAGCAGCCCTGTTCTAAGACAGCCTTCAGTGACAGGAGCTTGAAGACCTGCAACAAGGAATCATGACTTGCCTGCATCTGGAGCAGAAAGGGGGTTCCTGGATGCCTAAATTAGGGCTTTAAACCTCTTGAATGCTTGAAAGCTATGCATTGGAGATCTTTCTAGGTTAGAGCCTAATTTAACTGTTTAAATACCAGAGAGGTAAGCAACCATCGCAAAGCTATGCACTGCTAATTCATCTGGCACTGAAACGGTTAAAAATCAGTGGACATTTTCATCCCCCATACCTCCGCAATGATATCGTTGGTTTGCTCCAAAACTGAAACTCTTTAGGATGTTTTGCCGGATTAACATGTGGGAGTTTATTATGAGGTGTGAATGTTCATCTAACCCTTTGAATGCCAGAAGGGTATCCAACACATTGATTTGCAATGTGTTGGATACCTCTCTGGCACTCAAAGGGTAAAGATATTTCAGTCACATTGCAACAAACACTTCTGACCTCACCAGTAGTTTTTATTGTGCAACTACTCCTTTGCTCACATTTGCACTGGTAATTAGACGACCACGTCTAGCACATTTTAATATAAACAAAACAGAGCACAGGAACTACCAGCTTGATGACGCGGTTTAACATGGATGACATTTTGGTGCCTTTGTGTTGTCTGACTTCCTGTTTGAGACTGAAGGAAGTTGTTCAGACAATGCAATCTAGGTCACATCTAATTCACTCATAGCCATTTGGTTAGATGGAATCACAAGCATACAATCAACTAAGCCCAGAGTAAGAAGTCATTGTATACAGAATGGTCTAAGGCAAATGCAATTATTATTATTATCCTTTACTAGCAATACTGGTACAGCTTTGCCCTGTGGTTAATAAAACAATGATTGTGTTAATGACTGGCTTGTTGAATTTTCGACGCTCAGCCATTTCAGCTACAAAAAGGTGAGAAACGCATTGCAAAGCAGTGCATTACACAACTCTACATCAGTGAGTACGTACGCACGATAGCTTCCCTATATTTCAGCACATCAACATGCGAATTCAGTCTCCTCCACTGTACCAAATTCACTTACGGCGAGTCACTTCCAGTCCTTAGTAGCACTAGGCAGCATCAGATCCAGAGAGGACTCTCTGCCTTGAGGGATATTCAGGTACCCATGTCAGATGAATACTCCCTGCATTATTCCGCAATAGACAATGCCATCGCCCTAAGACGACAGGCAAGCCCAGGGTGCTGGTTATCCAAAACTGACATTCAGGATGCTTTTAAACTCCTGCCTGTCTACCCCTCCTTATGGAACCTGCAGGGAATAAAGTGGGAAGGGCAGTACTATTTTGCAACCAGGTTAACATTCGGGTCCAAAAGCAGCCCAAAAATTTTGGACTCATTTGCGAAAGTCTTCTGCTGGATTCTCCTCAACAAGGGCCGTTGTCCATCTATGATCCATTACCTGGACGACTTGAACCCGAGGCAGAATCTTCACGCAGTCTGGATACTCTGATCCAGTTATTTAACCCTCTGAGTGCCAGAGTGGTACGGAATGCATTGCTTTGCAATGCATTCCGTACCACTCTGGCACTCAAAGGGTTAACAAAATAAACATTCCTCTGTCACAACATAAAACAGTTGGCCCCGCTAAAACTATCGAGTTTCTGGGAATTAAGCTAGATTCCGTGGCATTTGAAGCCAGCCTACCAACAAACAAGGTATCTAGAATACAAGAATTGGTAGACCAATTTTTAAAACTTAAAGGGGAACTACCACCCCGCAATAACTTTACATGAATGCAGTCTTCATCTGGCGACTAGCTGCTTAGTAGCGCTAGTCACCAGAAATATTACCGGCCGGCTCCAAAAGGGACTGAAAGCACAGGCGCACGGACGTCACTGTGACGAGATGTCCGTGCTTCCTGCTCCTGTGAGCCTCCGAAAAACGGCAAAATCTTTGGAACCAGGTAATATTTCTGGCGACTAGCGCTACTAAGCAGCTAGTCGCCAGATGAAGACTGCATTCATGTAAAGTTATTGCGGGGTGGTAGTTCCCCTTTAAGCACCCTACAAGATCTGAGGTACAATCTCTCCCTGGCCACCTTAGTTATGCTCTGCGCATAATCCCACAAGAAAGGTCATTTATTTCCCATATTCTATCCCTTCTGTCGAATCAACATACATTCAACACTCGTCAGTTAGATAACTCTGTGGTAGCTGACCTTAAAATGTGGGATAACTTCCTGGTGCATTGAACAGCAGAGCTTTGTTCCCCCCACTAATTAACGTCATTTTCTAAGACGTATCCCCAGCCCACGGTTTTTCAGCTATCTGGGGTACGGAACGGATAGCAGATCAATGGCCTGCGGACATTTCTTCTATTCCGGATTTCCTGAAAACCTCCCCACTCTGAGATCTATCCAGTAGTGGCAGCAGCAGAAGTCTGGGGTAGTGAATAGTCTGGCGCTTCGGTAATGTTTCGTACAGACAATTTAGCTACAGCTCACATTCTCAACAAAGGTAGATCAAATAATCACTCAGTCATGTTGTTTATGCGAAAGTTGACATGGCTTTCATTACATTATAAAGTTTTTCCTCCACAGCACCCATATTCCAGGTCACCAAAACAAAGCCGTTGATGCCGTCTCGTTTTAAATTCCAGGACTTTGTCAGAATAATGCCAGATGCAAAACCACATCCAGCCACAAACCCGCCTTTCAAGGAACTAATAATCATGCCTGGGAACTGTCCGGTTTTGCTCCGGAGACTCTGCATTTCACAGTGAATTACCGGGTCTCCGGGGCAGTCTCTCAATCTCCAGGTTGTTCTCCATCCTGCCCCAGTTTCCTCCCATTCCCTGCCCTCTTACCCTCATTCAACATATATTTTGCCTTTTCCCCCCGCCCCTAATGACTAAGCCCCACCCCTTTTATGACGCAAATTGCATAGTTTCCCTCCCCTACTGCGCTGGCAGGGCTGCCCTCCGGGTAGCCCTCCCTGTCAAGTTCCCAGGTATGCTGATAATGCCTTAAACCACTTCATCAAGCAAGCAAGCAAGCATGATTATGGGGGTCGCCATGGCTCCTAACACGATGAAATGAAACGCCACTGCATGGAATTCATTCATATTCATTATCCTAACCCAGCAAACTCTGTATTCACCAGCCTCAGTTCTGGCATTTGGGGCATACTGACACGCAGCCCTCTTTCTCTCTCCAAACACAATTAAAACATATCTAGCCGGGGTTCAGCATCACTTGGCTATACTCAATCCAAACTTACAATCACTATTCAATAATTACCATATTCAATTATTCATCAGAGGTCTGGGTAAACTATGCCACCACACTCTTCGCCAAAGATTCCCAGTCACAGGCAAACTGATTCACCAAATGTTAGATTCATTATGAAATAACCCATTTGGCCTACAAGACAGCAAAGTAATAGAGGCAGCAATTTGTTTCGTTTTTTTGTGTTCTGAGACGGGGAGAATTTACAGTCAAATCTTTAAATGATTCTTTCATCAAATCAACTAACTTTTCACGTTAACCTTTTCAATTTAACTTTACTTAAATCTAAAACTGACCAGACGGGTAAGGGTGCTGCAATTTCTTATTACCCAATAGGCGACTCATGGTGTCCAGTAAAGTATTTGCAGAATCTGGTATCTTTATTAGCTAACCAATCACAGAACAGCCCACTTCTACCCATTCATACCAAACCACTTTCAGCTTCAATGTTTAACAAATATGTCAGAATCCTTCTGACCCGCTTAGGTTTAAATCTGTATACTTTCTCAGCTCATTCATTCCGTATAGGAGCTGCATCATCAGCTTCCAAAAACAAAGTGCCAGCGCACATTATACAAAGGTTAGGTAGGTGGAGGTCAAACTGTTTTGCTTCATATATCTTTGACCCTGTGTCCGAAATGAGAGAAGCTCAAACAGGTTTAACGTATTAAGTCCGCTGTTCTATTAAATAAAGTTTATTATTCACTGCACTGATTCTTTGGTTATTTTTGGCCTCTAAATCAGGCTAACCTCGATACCATCTATCCCCCAAGGGGCTGGGTCACTTGGGGGGGGGGGGGGGGGGGGGGACACCAAAATATTTACGTAATACAGTACTCGGGGCTAAAAGTCTGAGGCTGGGCCTGGATTTGTGGGAGGGGCTACCGGCCATACTTAAGGTCAGAAGCCTCTACCACTGGGCGCCTGTCGTCATAGCGACCCGCCCCCCCAAACCCATCCCTTTAACTCAACCAAGTTCCAAAGGTAGCCCTCTAAGTTAGGCTAACCTCAATACGCTCTATCCCTCTTTGGGGGGGGGGGGGGGCGCCAGAATATTTACCTAATACAGAACTCCTTCTGCCTAAGCCCCGAGTAGAGGAAGATTTCTCATCCTCTACAGAATGATTAAGTGCATCATCGTCCTATATTTTAGTGATGACTTCAACCTTTCCTTGCGCAGAGAAGTTGTTCTCTGTTATTTCCGAGGAGACAATTCCTTTTGTTAGCTTTGTGTGGTTGCTCATAGAACCATTTGCATAACACCTTATCAATCAAAGTTGTTGGGGGTTTTTTTGTGTTTGTTTTTTTCCATCTATTCAGGTTCAGTAATTAGCATTATACAAAAGTAGAGGTCAGAGATTCTCAACTAGGCTCATGGGTATGCAAAGTGCTCAATAACCTTCAGTCCTTCCTAAACCATTTAAAACATTGCTCATGATATAGAATACACCTAATACCTGACCTTGATTCAGCTATTTACTTCTTTAACTCAGAATTCTTATAGGACTGTAATACCCATGCCCCACTAAGGAAGGTCAGTGTTAGGGGGGCCCATCTACCGTGGGTCTCAGCTGACTTGATTCAACTATACAGTTTCAGAGATTCTTTACGGACAAAATTTAAACAAACCGGCTCCCTTTAGGATTACACTTTATATAGGCAAGTAAGGAATACATGCACAAAACAAACAAAATTAGCAAAAGCACAATATTTTACTGTCAACTTGGACAATAACATTTCAAAGCCAGCCAACTTTTGGGAGGTTATTAAAAACATCTACAACCCCCCAACCATTCTCACCCATCAAACATAACAATAGACAAAGAAACAATACAGTGCCCCATAGCCATAGCCAATGTATTTAGCAGCTACTTTGTTGGATGTGCCACCACCCTGATTAATCAAAACAAAGGTAACTCTGAAGTTCTACTGTGTACAGAACAGTCACTGACACCTGTTGCCTGGTCCAACAGTGCAAATGAATTAAATTTCATGCCAGTAAATGAAAGTGAAATATATGATCACCTCCTCAACCCAAAACTGAAATCCCAATCTATCCCTGACCAGCAATTTTATTAAAGCTCAGTGCCATGGTCACAGCCCAACCGAATGCATCTTTAATTAATGCCTATGACATCAGGGTATATGCCCAAATCCTGGAAGGTGGCTAGAGTTGTGCCTATCCACAAAAGTGGGGATAAAAATGTAGTATCAAATTACAGACCAATATCCCTCCTCCCCACTATATCTAAAATCCTAGAGAAATGTGTACATGTGCAACTATATAAATATTACCAACAGACCAGTATCTTAACCCTTCTTCAATAAGGCTTTTGACAAAATCACTCAACAGTCATGTCTCTTCTAAAAGTAACCAATGATATCCAGAATGGCATGGAAAATGGCGACCTCACAGGAGCTATTTTCCTAGATTTCGCTAAGGTCTTTGACACAGTAGGCCATAGAATTCTTATAAGCAATCTCCAAAATTCAGGATTGGGTAATAATTATCTAAACTGGTTCCGATCCTTTTTATCAGACAGAATGCAGTATGTGTCAGTTGCGGACAATGACTCCCTTCCACTCAAAGTAACAAGTGGAGTTTCCCAAGGCTCCATTCTTGGCCCTCTTCTATTTTCTCTTTTATAAATGATCTGCGCACGGTTTGCAAATCCTCTTCAATACACATGTATGCAGATGACACCATAATCTATGCTAAAAACTCAAGCATATCACAACTTGAAGCCATATTACAACATCACTTCTGCAAAGTTGAAAGATGGATAAACTTACTTTTCATAAAACGCAGACAAAATGGTCACTGATATTTGGCACAAAGAACAAACTGTGTAATCTCAACAATATCCACCTATCCATTATATCAGAGTCTAAATCGTAAATTGGCCCCAGTAGACTACTACAAATATCTAGGTACGTGGCTTGACCATAACCTCACTTTTGGTCTTCATACTGACAAAATGACCTCCAAACTTTATCCCAAAATGAGTGCCCTTTTTAGAAACAAATCATGTTTAAGTACCCTGGCGAGAAAACGTATTGTACAACAGATGTCATTGCCAGTCAGACTATGGTGACGTAGTATATGCCCCAGCTCCAGAAATCCATCTTAGTAAACTTGACACACTGTATAATTCATTATGCCGCTTTATCCTCCAATGTAATTACACTGCCCATCACTGTGATATGCTTAAATAACTAAATTGGTTAACACTCGAATCTAGACGTAGCCTTCACCTTTCTTGCTTAGTACACAACCACTTCTCTGGAAAACTACCAGACTACCTGAGCAGTATGCTCACTCCTGCTCTCCATACTAACTATAACCTTCGCTCCACTACTAACAACTCACTGTGTAACCACAATAGAAGAAAGAAGAAGAAGATCAGCCTTCTCCTTCAGAGCTCTAAAAATCTGGAACAATCTGTGTGAAATAATCAAATCTGCTCTCAGTCTAAAATCCTTAAAGGGATAGTAATACTTCATTTTAACTTTATTTTGTAGGCATTAAAAAAACATGAATAATGATATAAGTCTTATCTCTGAAACCTTTATGGTTTAAGAGATATTCACAAACAAAGTATCCCCCCCCCTGTTCAACCAGATCAGAAGGGAGATGCCCAGGTAGACTGCAGAGAGGGACAATCTTCAATAAAGATAATGGAAAAAGCTGAAAAACTTGTCAAGGGGGGGGAAGGGCTTTCATTGTTTTCATACAAAGAAAATTGTCCCCTTCTGTTATCTGTACTGTCATACAACCAGACTCACATCTGAGAAGAGATGGCTTACACTAGGTAAAAGGGGCAGGAGGGGAACTTTGCTTGTGAATATCTCATAAACCATAAAGGTTTGAGAGATAAGACTTATATCAATCTTCATGTTTTTTTAATGCCTACAAAATAAAATAAAGTTAAAACGAAGTATTACTATCCCTTTAAAAGTAAAGGCTTCTTTATATTTAAAAACAGTTTGTAACTATATATAAATTTCAATATTTTATACGTATTATATTACTATGTTTATGTATGTATATATAAAGGTTCACAATTTGTGTAAATATGTAACCCCTTTACTGAAAACTCTCCAGGACATACTTGAAAACGAGAGAATCTCAATGCATTCTTCCTGGTAAAACATTTTCTAAATAAATAAATAAATTAGGACTTGTGCCCTGCACCCAGTGATGCAATCTCTTTTAGCTCACAAGTGCTATACACAGGGAAGAAATATTCTGAAGCATTTCATTTTGGTCCTGACTACATAACAGTCTAGCTATGAAATGCCAGACAATTAGTCTGTGAATGAGGGAAGCAGCTAACCCCAGAAGTATGTTTCAGCTTTACTGGGCCTCATTGGTGAGGTGCATCAGATCCCTCTGGGCACCTGTGATCATCTGACATCTACTTTTGCATATGTAACCTGCTCTTGGGGCCACCCTAAATGAAATGGGAGAATCCAGACCTGGACCTATTGCTCACAGGTGCCTAGAAGGATCAGCTACACCTCACCGAGGCCCAATAAGGCCAAAACGTACATCTGTGTTAGCCGCTTGGCTGGACTCAAGTGGGTGAGACCAGTATGCTTCAGAATATTTCCTCTCTGTGCATGACACATGAGCTAAAAGAGATTGCACCTTGGCACCGGACATCAATTCTAGTGAGCAGTTTGCATACACAAGAGCCTAGTTGAGCATCTCTGACCTCTACTTTTGCCTCAGTAATTAGCATTGTATGAGCAAAAACTATGTGGCGAGATGACAGTGTTGATATTCCTAGCAGACAGATTGTATGTCATTACATGATTCACCATAGCTATTGCTTCCTGGTATGAAGTGTCAATTGGGATGGGGATAGACTATTTGTTACAAAGTGACCGTTCCACTTAAAGCTTCTGTGTGGCTGATCTGCTATGCACTGCACATTTCGATGACACAGAGTAAAAAGCAAACACCCATTTACCGCAATATGGGCAGATAAGCCTTAATTGCCACTATTATGCAATTCTGCATGGATTAGTTCAAAATCCTGCCACAAGGAATCAGGTCATCCTCTGTGGGTATCACATGCAGCACTAATTAAATCTTACTTCTGAGGAACTGGAATTTACTCCATGGCCACCATGATTTGCTGCCCATGTTAAGACGGGGGTTAATGAATATGAGGCGTTAGTGTACCTAGGGGGTATCCACCACTTTGCTTTGAAATGCGTTTGATACCCCTCTGGTATTCAAAGGGGTTAAATACAAATTGAGTAGCGAGATCCCAGATACTATTAAGCCGCCAAACAGTTTTTCATTTTTGTTTTTACTTCTTCTCCAAAAAAATCCTTATTGAAAAACCCTCGTTACAGAACAGTAAAAGTGAACAAACTAAATATAGCAAAGCAAAAGCAGTAAAGAGCTTTCCCAAAAGCCACACATGAACAGGTAAATCAGGGTACACATTGCAAGTATAGTAATGATTTACATTTCCTACAACGTTACGGTTACAAAAGTCAAATCCACAATATCTACATGATTATAACAGGAGGCCTAAACCTGAATATTCAGAGCACGAGGCTTCCTAATGTAGTCTGTGTGGAAGAAGCCAAGTAACGGTATATGTGGAAGAGAGTGAAGGAAGAAGAGAATGAAACAGGTGAGATGGGGAGTTAACAAGGAGGGGACGGGCAAATAACAGGGTGTCCATACCCATTGTGCAGAGGATATCCTAAATGTGAAGATTATGTTTTCGTGTGGACCAAACATTAGACCTGTATTAATTTGCAGCGTAACCGCAATGTAAAAGTGCATTATTGCAGAGTGATGACACTATTGTAGTACGATTCCCAAGCAGACCAGATAGAGGAGAATGCATCAAGGCTATTTGTTGAGATAGTGTATATGAGCTCTAAGGAGTAGACTGTGTGGACCCAAGCACGCCATTGGAAGAGTAAGGGAAGCAGGACTCATACAGTGGAGGGGAAGAGACGATTAGGCGAGTTACTCAGAGCACTGTATAGGATGTGGTAAGAAGCTGACAACTGAAAAGAGGGCGGTGTATTTACAGAAAAGAGCAATAACAAAAATGTCAAAGATTCACCAACAATCTATTTCATGAAGTGGTGGGGGAAAAAATATAAAAAGATCTATGAAGCCACACAAAGGTTTTGAGCCAGCGAATGGGGTGCATATACACATGAATATAAACTGCTCAAAAACTTAAAAGCAGGCAGGAAAAGTTTAGGAGCCGTGACTCCCGAGCTCCTACAGTTTTCCACCACTAGTTCCAAGGCAAGCTAAATGTGGAGGTTTCTCTGGCATTCGAGGAAGCTACATTATTGCTTCTCCAACAAAGCTCAACTTCTGCATATTGCCAAGGGCTGATAAGCTTGGACCAAATGAAGCAGACGCAGCACAGATGCTGGGAATGCCCCTCTGAAGCAAAGGTCAGACAGCATTGGCTTATTTACCAAGCATGGGATATACTAACATTCAGAATAAGCTTAGTAAAGGAGTTTCTCTAAAAGCCATTTATTCCTAGTGAACAGTTTTTAAAGTTATTATACACATTGGCCAAAATTTGTAAAAGCAGACTGGAGTTATTCTGAAGTAAACCAACTGAATATTTATATTAAGAGTCAGAGATGCTCAACTGGGAACGAGCCTGCAATACAAATACAAAAAGGAATGGTGTCCTACCCAGGGTGCAGTCTCTTATCTCACTAGTGCCTTTCACAGAAAGGAAATATCCTAACTCATATCATACTGATCCTACCACAACAGCAGTCCAAGCACAAAATACCGGGCAATTCCTCTGTGAACAAGAGAAGCAGCAAACCCCAGATGTACATTTCGGCCTTGTTGGGCCTCGTCAGTGAGGTGCAGCTGATCTCTCTAAGCACTGTGAGCAAAGGGTCCAGTGCTGGATTCCCCTATTACTCTTGGGGGTGACTAATCCCAAGGGTAATGTGTCTCTCAAACTCTTAATATACAGTAAACCAATTAAAGCATAGGGGACATAAAAAATCGTAAGATATATTTGGCTTTGAATGATAGATCTCCAGATGCATTGCCGACTTTGCTGGCATTCAATGGGTTAAGACGCTCTATTCTAAATGGGAATTTAGGAATCTTTATTTTGTCTCTATGGTGCACTCAAGAAAAACTCCAGTTTTCTTTTGTGAATATGGGCCATTGACTTACCTAGGTGTCCTTCATACAGTAGTAGTCAGGCGTGTTTATATCAGTTCTCCATTAAAGCTGCAGTTTCCTGTATGCGTCAATCTCTGTTACAGGCCACACCTTCACAAAAGCAATAGCCTTGAGACCTGGATGGCTCATAAGTGTCAACTGTCTATCAGACTGTTTAACCTTTTAAGAACCAGAGGAGTATGCAACACACTGAGAAGCAATGCACAGAACAACCCCTCTGGTCCTGTTTGGAAGACGCCTACCTAGGAAAGTCCTTATGATATGGAAAGAATCAAGTTAAGAATCAAATTAAGAGATCAGTTGATTAAAAATGATACATTTATGATTCATTCTTATTATGCCTAAAGAAGAAACTTAAGTGGTTTTGAAATGCTACACTGTACAGCCACTCAGCCAATAAAGGTATCATTTCACTCTCCAAGTCCCCTGTGTTTTCTTCAGCTAACACAGTACCACACTTTAGCCATGAACCAAATTAAGAAACACTTATTCTTATATATGATGGGATATAAAGCTGGTGTCGTGTGTATCCAACATATTGCAAAGTAACACATTTTATATACATCTGAGAAACAAAGAGCGAATTATCCTTTCTGCATGCCAGATGGGTTAATAACACACTAATCACAGATTTGCCCCTAAAATGGTTAGTAATGCTTCAGTGACACCTAAGCTATGATCTCTCTTTATAGTGTATACTATTGCTCCACGATGCTGGTAATGCTTAAATCGCTCTATTTTCTTTGAAATCATATTACGGTGTCCCCCTCCCGCCCCTTATACATACGTCCTTCCTGATCTGAAAGCAGATCACGGCGAGGGACAATCTTCTGCCAGTATAAGGAAACAAACATACCCTCCCCGCCCTCAAGGGGGCCAGGGTCTTCCTTATACCGAATGAAGGAAGATCATCCCTCGTGATCTGGCCAGTCCGATGACCGGATTTCAGATCAGAGGGGAGGCATTACAAACAGGGGACAGCAATAGTATACACTACAAGGAAAGATTGTAGTTTAGGTTTAACTGAAGCATTACTATCCCTTTAAGTGATCTCTCTAACATGAAAGTTTTTTTTTGTGTTTAGGAACTTCACCATTATGACAATATGATGCATTTATTAGAGTATGACAAATACAAAAAACTACTTTTATGGCTTTTAAAGTTGATCGGACCACAAGCTATTGCTTTCTTGCTAGCCTAGTTAGATAACCCCTTAGAGTGCCAGAGTGGTACGGAATGCATTGCAAAGCAATGCATTCTGTACCACTCTGGCACTCAAAGGGTTAAATAAAACTGTTACATATGGAAAACTACTCTGTCGGCTTGCTAAAATACACAAACACAACCTTGTTCTTAATTTGAAATCAGCACAAAGAATATTTTCACATACATCTTGCACTCTAAAGGGTAATAGAGAACAACCTACAGTCTAAATATAAAAGGAATATCATGTGCAAATACAGACCCATAGGCAGCACTCTAAATGCACAAGACAGGTTAAAATAGTTGTTTGATGCTAACAATTATATTATGTTTTTAACATAGTGCAATAAATATTGGCATTATGTCCAGTGCTCTCATCTACCTTGATTTATGGGATGGCTCACATTCTTTCTAGGTATCAACTGTACATTTCAACACAGCAGACAAGATATACACATCACAACACATTAGAAGACCAGACAGACCAGAGACTTACCTTACTACATCATCTATGTTATTTCTGTATACACCTTCAAGTCTTTCTGCTGGAAAGCCCATGGCAATGATGTTTGGATAAATATCTGAGTGCTTCTGTTAAGGAAAACCTTGAAAGGGGTGCACATTTAAAAGATAATACATTTCTGTGGAATAATCTGACATTGTATTTTAATTACACGTTTGAGTGCCAGATAGGTATCCAACACATTTCAAAGCAAAGCACTGTTCTATACCCTTTTTTGCACTCATAGGGTTAAGAAATAAATTTGTAACGTGCAAGGCAAATTGTACAGGAATGGCACAATACCCATTACAACAGTCATGGTGCCCTAGAGTTCTGCAGACTGTGAACCATAATTCTCTGCTCATAACACACTAAACCAACTGGAGGAATTCTGGGACAAACCAACAGTACTGCAAACAAATATCCCCATTAATGTCAGCGAGGGTTTACCCCACTGAAATTAAAAAAAAAAAAAATGCATTGTTGACTTTTCTAGCATTCAATGGATTAACCCTTTGAGTGCCAGTGGGGTACAGAACACACTGAAAAGCAATGTGTTGTGAACCCCTTTGGCACTCAAACGGTTAAAAGACCCATTGCAATCAATAAGAACACGGGGAATTCTCAGTTCCTATTAGTACAACAGACTCATAACAACAAGACATACTTATTCAAACCATTTAGTGCCAACATACTCTATACTATACTGTTCAGCTTCATTTGGCCCATGTTTTCTGGAGCAAGTACAAATGTAAGAAAAGTTATGGCATTCTCAAGACAATCACAAGCGTTCCCAAAGCACAATCAATGCCAACAGGTGGAAAGCCCATGTTTAAAGTGATAGTAATGTTTCACAAAAACAGCTGATCCAATTAATCTTCATAGTATTTGGGTCATAGAGAGTGTTATTTCAATACTGTCAGAGTTGTAGTTCACGAGCAACTGAATAATTAAATATCCCCCTCCTGCCCTTGGTCATTAAAGCCACCCCCCAACAGGGCAAGAAGAGCCCGCAAAGCATCTGTGAAATGGCAATCCAACACCAGGGAAGCCCAGTAATGGTAACCTGCCTAACGGGGGACTATACAGTCCCATATCTAAAGAAAAACATAAAAACCTAGGATGGCCACTGCACCTCGAACTGCTCTGTGGGACATGAATTCTGGGTGTTGTAGGCAGGTGGGTTGAGCTGGAGAAGGGAGTCTCAACCCCAAAGACCCTGTCTTTTGTTATGTGTCCTGCCCTCCAGGAGGAGGGACTCAACACCATGGTACGTGTCCCATATTGGACTAAGGGAAATAGAGATGCAGCATTTCTTTGTTTTCATACCAGACGTTCAGGTCTGTTAACAAAACCTAAAGAGTAATGAATATTCCAGTGCAGTGACACATCACTGCTGTAACTGGCACATATGAAGCCCTCCAAGCTACCAAAGGACCACATATGCTTCACGAATGTAAATATGGATTGAAAAAAAAAGTTGATTTAACCTTTGAATGCAAGAGGTCTCTAGTTTATTGAACAATGCATTTGACTCCTCTAGCTCCCAAGTAGTACACACAGCATTGCGACCCCCTCTAGCATTCAAATGGAAAAGGTTTACACACAAACTACACATTGTATTTGCTTCAGTTCTGTTTGAGGCCAAAATTACAGCTGACTGCACTATTGGAAAAAGGGACGCAGGGTGTGGACTACATTCATTTATTGTACAGCGAGTGCCAGTATTGGTCCAGCACAAACTAATCAGCATAAAATGCCAGACTGTGCCACCAAAGATAATTTCTAAGAAGAAAAAAGAAAAAAAAAATATATAAATATATTCAAAGACACTAGCACAACACAGAAGCAGTTTTTAATTCATGTTATCATAATGCTCTGAAGTAAAAAGTATTCTTTTAAACAGGTTAAAAAAGGGGTGAGAGCTGTGGTACAGTGACATTCTTTCCTCTTCCCACTGGGGCCGGAAGAGAAGCCTCAGCACTCACACTACCCTATTCCAAGCGAGGGCAAACTGTGGCTCTCCAGCTGCCAGACTACACCACCACCTAAGCGTTTCTAGGCAGTGATGCCGTTGTGCATGCAGCCTCTCACCATGACTCGAAATTTTAAAGAGAATTAAACTGCGGGTATGTTGTACTTGACACTTGCCTATAATAGCGTTTTGAGAAAGTAACCTTTATTTGTAGGGGGCAAGGCTGGGCAAATGTTATCTCATCCCGTGCTATGAGAGTGCATCTAAAGTAGAGCCCACACTGGGGGAGTTGTCTAATAGGGCAGGCACTGGTAAGACTGGTCTCAAACAGAACCAGCATACTTGATTCATGATGACGTGTTTACCAATTCCTCCAGAAATTGCTCTCCGCTTGCAACGAAGCAAGATATACTGGCACAAAAAAAATAAATAATAAATTTTATATATATATATATATATATATGTGTGTGTATGTATGTATGTATGTATGTATGTCATTGCAACTTGCATTTTGGCTGCAGAAACTCCTTGTCCTGGTATTTTATAGTGGCGCTGTTGCTACAGTATCCCATGTAGGTTTATGGTCAACTGACCGTAGCTGTTCATAGACCACTGTGGAGCCAATCAAGACATTCAAACACAGATGTATACAGACAACTCAAAAAATGTAATAGCTTAGAGATGGAATTTTAGGCACTAGGGCTCCCAGGATTTTTCCCATACCTGATTAGATTTGTTCCCTTTAGTGCAAAGTGAAGCCCAACAGCCATGACCAGACTACAGCTTCCCTCATTCCCTGCTAGCACGACTGCCAGGGAATGATGGGAACTGTAGTCTAGCAGCAGCTGTAAGGCCTCAAGTTGCCTGCCCTTGCTACAGTGCATCACCTTGTCTTAATGCACCAGCCTCACAGAAAGTATTTACGCGAGTGCATTTTGCTTCTTAAAATAAGAGTGAAAATGTAATGCTAACAACAAGCAATACCCAGAAGACATTTACTCATGGAACAAAACAGTTTTAATGCTACAGCTAGGTATCCAGCAAAGAAAACGTCACTCAGGCTTCGCTTTTAGCTGCTGCAATGGGAACACAATCTAATGAAGTGACGAGGAAATAAAGAGGTAAAAGACTGCTAGTAGTAATGCATTCTGATCTACCACTCCTTCATTTATGGGACAACCATTAACCAACTGGGTGCCAAAGAGGTGCACAGCCTTCTAGCATACACAAGGGTGCTACAGTCTGAATTCAAGCTATCACTTAACCCTTTAAGTGCCAGAGGGGTCAGTAACGATTCGCAATGCGTTACATACCCCTCTGTTGCTCAGAGGATTAACTGTAACATGTCATGCTAGCATTTGTTTAGGTTAAAGGGGAAATATACCCTAGGCATAAGTGGATCTAAATTTAACAGATTTATTTACCTTGCAAGCAACAGGTTTCACTAGTCTTGAACGGATCATAAGGGACAGGTGTTTTTTTCAGTTATCCTTAAAGCGCTAGCAGTGCACTACTTCAACAGAAGCTCAAAAATCTGCTCTATAGATGTACCCCACTGCTGTGTGAGGGACACAACTAGGTACATATTTTAAGAGCCACTTATTACTAGATTAAAGTCCCCCCTTTTTCATTTTAAAGGGATAGTAATACTTCAAATATAAAAAAATACATATTTTGTGGTGTTCATCAACCTGGGAGAAGGAAGGCAGCACAAAGTGTCAATCATAAAGAGCACAATGAACATCATCCAGCACATCACAAGACAGTGCAATTGTTTCTTTCCCATACACAATTTTAAAATCAAAACTAAATAAAATTATTTTATAAGCAAAAGGGAAACATTTAAACAAAAAATCCCTTTCCCTCTGAATGCACATTATCTGACGAACCAAAAGCAATAGGACTACAGCTCAGTCTAAGACAGGGGTAATCAATCTGTGGAACTCCAGCAGTGGAGATTACAACTCAGAATGCTCTCCTGTGGATGAGGGGGCAACAAGAGGCCTCCAGCTACGTCAACCAACTGAGGATGATGAGAATTGTAGTCTTCCAACGGCCTCAGTTTGCAAAGCCCTGAGCTAGAGGTTCAAAGACAGACTATCCCTGATCCAAGGATATATTCATACCTTTCTGAATGTATCTTCTTACAAGAAGACAGGGAATGAAAATTGGCTAGGTCAGCTTGATATAAAATTGCTGATATCCAACATGGCTCCCATAGATTGTTCTTTGCAATGTGTATCATAATTCAATATTGTGTTAATCTCTGAATTGCAGGACCTTGACTCTTAAGCTTAATCATGATTATCACTACATGCAGAGTTCCACATTAAAGGGTTAGTAATGTCCGCTTATAATTTGATGCAATATTGTACATTTAAAACAAAACAAAAAATAAAACAAAACAAAAAAAAAATTATCTGGAGCAAGCCCATCTCTCAAACTTTTATGGCTTGAGAGATAAAACTTTTAAACTTCCCCACTCCCTCCCCTTTCCCTGATGTCAGATGTAAGCAAGTGATCCTGGACTGGAGACCGTCCTGCGGCTCTTCAGCAGAGCCGAAATACCGCAATCTAAAAAAATACTTAATTGAAACGGTCTACAAAGTGTGCTTGTAAACCAGACACACGTAGACCATTCCAATGAAGTATTTATTTTTAGATTGCGGTATTTAGGCTCGATTGAAGAGCCGCCAGCTGGTCTCAGGATCTCCTTCTGTCTGAGATCAGTGCAAGGGGAGGGAACTTTAAAACGTTATATCTCAAACCATAAAAGTTTGAGATATGGGACTTGCGCCAGATATTTATATACATATATGTGCGTGTGTGTGTGTGTGTGTGTGTGTGTGTGTGTGTGTGTGTGTGTGTGTGTGTGTGTGTGTGTGTGTGTACACACACACATATATATATATTTATTTTTTTTTTTTTAAATATATATATATCTACAATATACCATGAAATTATAAACGGACATTACTAACCCTTTAACATTATTAATCCCTAAACTGTGCAGACAGGAGGCCTCTGCAACCCCATTAGCCATGGAGATGTACCCAAAACCTCAAAAACAAGATTTCCACCAATGTAGTCATTTCTTCCAAGTTACAATGAGTACACTGCTGGCAGAATATATTAAAAAAATGATCTTCCTAGCTCTAGATTGTCCAAGCCTACCCCATGCCAAGGATGCCATATTGTGGAAGGTTTTTTATCTAATTGTCATATCATTTCAGCATTGTTTTACATAAGTGATCACAATTAAACCACTAAAAACAACAGTAATCAAAGCTTGCTGTGCAAAGAGAGATGTGCCCATAATCAGGAAATGGAGGCTCAGGAGCAGCCAACATCAGCATCAAACATCTCTTGGTAAACATGAACACCCTGCTGATCTGTTTAGGACAGGGCTTTGCAACCTTTGACTCTCCAGCTGTTGAAGACTGCAATTCCCATCATATCCAACCACCCAACAGTTGGTGGAATTGAGCCAATCTGGGTCAGAAATGTTAACGCTCAGGTTCTCTTGTAGATGTTAAAATGCAGCTGAACTGAAAGACTCTCTAGCGTCACAGTTCAGTATCCAGCGGTTGTATGCACAGTCCGCATGGTAAGAACGATGATAAAACAAGTAAAGCTTCACTTTAGCCCAGGCCTAGAAACCTCCAACATCTACAGTTTTTGGGCTGCAATAGTACAGCCCCAATGATCTTACTGAGCCTCCCACCAGGAGAAACCTTTGTAAAACAACAGCAGGGAAAGGAAAGATGGGGAGAAAAAAAACTGAAAGAGTTCAGATAACAGTAAAAAGTAGCTGTATCATCTTAAAAAAATTAATTACCACTGTAATCTTAACATGCCCCTGGGCCATCCTTCATTACACTCTGGAAACAGGGTGATGTCTACTCCTGTATTTCAGTTTGTTATATAGAATGGAAGCGTTCCTCACAGATGAGGCTAAGCATTTTTTGCCTATTTTCCAGTGTTCTCTTAAAGGGTTAGTAATGTTTCGTTCCACAAGCAGTTCTTAACATACACCGTATTTAATAGTACAGATGTCTAATGCTTTTACTGTCCAAGACTTGATAGGTTACACTGTAATTATATGATGAAGTTTATCCCCTACCGCCGCTTTTCCCAACTTTAGCATTTGTCTTATATCAGTCAGTGGACTACAACGAGGGACAATTATCAGTCAGTATTAAGAAACATTTTCACTCCTTCAACAAGGAGGGCAGGGTTTTCTTTATACTGACAGAGGGAAGAGTGTCCCTCATTCTGATCTGTTCGGTCCAATGACACGTTTTCAGATCTAAGGGGAGGCGGCTTACGATCAGGAAAAGGAGCACGAGGGATACACATCATACAATTACAGCGTAACTAGCAAGTTTTGAACGTTAAGAGCATCAGTCATCAGTACTATTAACTATGATGAACGTTCAGAGAGGCTTGTGGAAGGAAACATTACAAACCCTTTAAAAGGGATAGTAATACCTAAAATGTTAAATAAATAAATATATATATATTTTGTAGTGTTTATACCCCTGAGTAAAACAAGGGAACTCCCACAGCGTTTTTTTATTCAAAATGTATCACATCTTAAACTTGAATTTTTTAGGTGCAGTATTACATTGGCCTGAAACTGTACAGTGGCGCTGTTGCTACACCATCCTATGGAGATTTATGCAGTGGGAGTACCCTTATTTTACTTAGGGGGATAAACCCTACAACATATGTTTTTACATTTTTTTTGTATTACTATCCCTTTAACACTCAGCATTATAAAGTGTACGAATTTACACAGCATATAAAAGTGGTTTATATAACACAAAGAAAGAACTCAAGACCCTTAATGAATGAAACAAGTTTAAAAATCTGTTAAAATTGGCAATCAAGGTGTTAAAAGCCTAACACTGCTTAGCGATGGCTTAAAGCCCATTAAAATTAACTGAATTTTAGTAGCTTTTCATCTCCTAATTAGTAACTTTTTTCCTGACTGGCGAACGACTGTTTCTTGTGATAGTATTTTTGGGAGCCAGATAAAAGTTTCAAGAGTAAGTGAAGGAGTGAGCACAAATATATCTGCCATCTGTATTAAAAAAAAAGTACATCCCAAACTACAGTGTCACAGAAGTTAAAAATTAACCCTTTGAGTGCCAGAGGGGTACACAATGCTATGTGTACCTCTCTGGCACTCAAAAGGTTAAACAGAAGCATATGGAATAGAAAACTCAAGCAATTTTGGAGCAAAGTAACAACTCCAGGGAACAGAGAAACTACCTACATTCATCGTAATTTAAAGGGATAGTACTGTTTCATAAGAAAAGCAGCTCTAATTAATCATCATAGTATTTGGGCCATGGAGAGTGTTATTTCAATAGTCAGAGTTGTAGTTCAGGAGTAATTAAATGACAAAGTATCCCCCTCCCGCCCCTTTTATTGATGTCACACTGTTCAGCCAGAGCAGAAGGGAGGTGCCCAGGTAGACTGCAGAGAGGGACAATCTTCAATTAAGACAAGGGAAAAACCTGAAAAACTTGTCAAGGGGGCAGGGCTTTCATTGTTCTCATAGGAAGAAGATTGTCCCTTGCTGTTATCTGTCTGGTTAAGCAACCAGATTCCACATCTGAGGTGAGCAGTGTTACACTAGGTAAAAGGGGTGGGAGGTTGAAACATTATCATTCAATTACTCTTGAACTACAGCTCTGACAGTATTGAAATACACTCTATGGCTCAAATACTATGAAGATTAATTGGAGTTGCTTTTATTTTGTGAAACATTACTATCCCTTTAAGTGGGGCTCTTAACTCATTACATGCTATAGGTATTCAATGAATTGAGCCCCACTGAAAAGAGATGTTCCATGTGATTACTGACAACCTCCTTTGTGCACAGGTCTCAAGATTCCCTTCCATCAGCAAAGGAGTGTAAGAACACCATCGCTTTTTTTTTTTTTTTTTAATCAACTCCCATCAATAACAGGCCCATATATACTGGATACCATTTTAATGTCCCAGTGCCAAGTGGGTTAAACCCTTTGAGTGCCAGAGGTATCCAAAGCATTGGTTGGATACCCCTCTGGCACTCAAAGGGTTAAACATATAGAATAGGGGGTATAAAGCAGTCTCTGTTCTCAGCACAGACATTCTGCAGTATCACCCCTTTCAGACAGTGAACACTTTGTGCTGCGACAGCCTCAGCTAGGCCAAGGAAAACGCCTTTGGTATTTTCAGCATAGGCGATATATTCATGGTGTTTGCCAAGCTCATTTCTGAAATGACTGTACTTGAAAACAGCGCTGTTATATTCCCAACTTCAAATCCTGGGGCAGGAAATCATCGTTTCTGGCTTGAGACCCATTTAGAAATGTTCTTCGAAGAATGCCTAGTTCACTCCCCCGCAGCTAACAGTGGAGAATGAATGTGAATCAATGATCACGTGGCTGAGGGTTTACAGAAACAAAGAAGGTGATGTCAGTGTTATATTGAACTCACATTGCAGGTGGACTAGCGTACACAGATACAAAAGACACCAACATATAAAACCAGTTAATCTCTAGTTCCAGAGGGGTCAGCAATTCACAGCACACCTCCAGGGTACTCAGAAGATTATTCTAGATTTGTTTTCATCTATTACTGGCAAAAGACTTGATCACCATCTATTAAGGAGCCATATACATAAAGAAAAGGGAGAACAATTTCTTCCATAGGGAGAGAAGAAAATTCCCTTCGATGTTAACCCTTTGAGTGCTAGAGGGGTATGCATTGCAAAGTAATGCTTTGCGTAGCCCCCCTCCCCCCCGGCACTCAAAGGGCTGACATTTTTTTACCCCTTGGATGTTAAAGGGGATCTATCACCTCATGTCTGTCTATAACGTTAGTGTATATAGCTATTAGATTAAAAAAATATATATATTTTGCCAAAATTAATCACCCTGCGGATTCCTTCTGGACAAACTGCGGTTACCAGCTCTGCACTGCAGTCTGTCACTCTGCCTCTTCTCTCCTCCCTCTATCCAGCCTCCTCCAATGACGGAGGATTTCTTCCTGTAAGCTGGAGCGATCTCATTGGCCAGACCTTACATGCAGAAAGCCCCTGTTATTGGAGGAGGATGGATAGAGGGAGGGGAGCAGAGGAAGAATGACAGACTGTGGTGCAGAGCTGTACCTGCAGTCTGGAAGGAAGTTACAGGGTAATCTTTAGACACTTAATTATTTGGCCAAAATTATTTATTTTATTTTTTTTTCTTTCAATATAATAGCTATAGACAAATATAATATTGTGTGTGTGTGTGTGTGATAGATCCCCTTTAAGAGGTCTAATATCATGAATGAGAACAAAAGGGAATAAACATTCTCACATTTCCCACAGGTTTCAGAGCTTTACAGCCCTTCACTGAAGAGAGATCTCTAATGAGTTAACATCACAATGCGCTGGAGACCTCTCTACCATTTAATATGTTACACGTCTTACTTAAACCAATGGGAATTTTTATTTTCTCCTTGTGGCATAGCTGGTTTGTCCCAAAATCTCTCGTTTGTGTATGGCCCGAGTTATTAAAATGTAAAACACGGTATACAGATATAGAGACATTCCAATAAGATCATCATAATCATTAATAGTAGGGAAGTAATAATAGATTTCCCTCCACCTTTAGTTCACAGATCCTCGCAACAGACTTTAGCTTAACCCTGTGAATGCCAGAGGCCTCCATTGCACTGCAAAATGTTAGATACCTCTATAGCATTCAAAAGGTTAAATGAGAAGCAGAGAAACACTACTTGGGGCCCTTTAGTTTAAGCCAGGGCTGAAAACGGAGGAGGCTGGCCTTTTAAATACGTCTGGAATTATGAAAGAGAGAGTCCTTCAGGGAAATAAGAAGTGACATTCTATACTCAGTGTTCGATCACTAACCACTCCATCTGAGGACTCCCATGTAGTTCAACTCAATAAATATATCTATCTACCTATATGTGCCTGGGGCTAGATTGGACATTAGGCACTTGGTAACCAGTTTACTGAAAATTATATACAAATATCTTCACTAGGGTCTTTAGAGAAGCAGTAAACAGTCTTAACAATGCACTGGCTACTTCTACAACAGTAGTCCTGTGCAAGGGGGGGGGGGGGGGGGGAGATTATAATTATATATATATATATATATATATATATATATATATATATATATATATATATATATATATATATATATAAACAGAACAATGTGTTGAAAGCACTCACAGGAACATTTTTTCAGTGATGAAAGGTGGTTTATTCAATCAACGTTTCGGCCAACACTCGTGGCCTTTATCAAGATATCACCACAGTGCAAACACACAAACATTTATACCCTCACAGCAAGCCAACGTTAAAAATTGGCGCCAGAATAGCGTTGCTCACGCAAAACCAGACGGCACCAATAAGAATCAAGTATTTCAATTTATGCTAATCTAAACATCAACAAACAACAACATATGCCGAATATGTGTAAGAAACAGGTGAAAAGCATGATATGAAATACATACATAAATAGACAAACTCTGACTGATAAAAACATATCTATGGAATGGATGACTAAACGTTGCTCATGTCTAGTATCTGACCAAGTAGTCAAACATAGATCTGCCATATATTAGAATAAGGCTGCAATCTAACCTTCAAAAAGATATGATACATAATGTCGCATGAAACATAATTCAAGCCTTGTAATTAGTCAAAAAGAATCTGTTCAGTAATCTCTGCATAATACAATGTCATAACCTCCATCGCATTGCGGAGCATTCTACAAATGCGGCATAAACTCCTAAAGTTACACTGTATGCCTAAAGACGAGACATACAGTGTAACTTTAAGAGCAATGCATTTAGTCATCCATTCCATAGATATGTTTTTATCAGTCAGAGTTTGTCTATTTATGTATGTATTTCACCTGTTTCTTACACATATTCGGCAGCGCAGTCTCTGTGACCTCTACAGATGCAGACAGAGAAATCTGCTCTGTTTAAGTGACACGAATGGGGGCTGCAGTCCCACGCGTTTCAACCTTCTGATATAATGGCAGACATTAGTAAGTCAGCTTGTAGATGAGCCATAAACCGCTTAAAGTGTAACTTGCACTTACAAGCTAAATTTAGAAATCTGGAGGGGACTCCATATTTATCTTTAATAAAGTAATACCCTGGCACTTCACAGATTATATCCACTTCTGATAATTATAGGCAGAGCTCTGGAAGCTTATAGGGTAGTCATGTGATGCTGGATACATTTCCACAGTAGTTTGACCATGACTCAGAATAGTCTCTCCTCAGGGAGCCCCAACAGGCCACATCTTTAGAATTTGCCTGCTTGTGCACAGGTGAATAAATGAAACAGCCTTATTAACCCTTTGAGTGCCAGAGGGGTACGGATCAAATTGCAGAGCAATGTGTTCCGTACCCCTCTGGAACTCAAAGGGTTAACTCACCTGCACTCAACCAAGGTAATCCTAACGTCATGGCCTATCTAAGGTTCGTGAGGCTAACAATGGCAATCTCTGACCCAGAGAATAAAGTATTGCAAGGAAGCCATAAAACATCACCAAGTCTGCTTATTATGTGTGACAGTTTTTTGAGACTTAACAGTAACCCAACAGGCATAATTAAGAGAAGGACTGATTTCAAGTATTTAAACAGAAGCAAATATTTTAAAGTGATAGTAATACCTCTATGAAAGTTGCTGTCCAACTCGTCTTTAGGTTTGTTTTTTTTGTAACACATAGCTCTATATTTCATTACTTACAGACTTGTAGTTATCCCCCACCTGCCCCTTTCCCTGAATCACTGATCTTCTCAGTCTGGTCTGGATGGAACTCAGAGAGGGACAATCTTCAGTAAGCAAAAGGAAAATCCTGCCCTCCTTCGTTAAGGGGGGTTCCTTATACTTACTGAGTGAAGACTGTCCCTTACTGCATCCAACCAGAAGGGTTGGCCAGAAGAGACAGGAGGGGGGACCCATCAGCTTGAACAGTGCATCTGTAAGTAGTGAAATATAGAGTTGTGTTACAAAAAAAGTAAAGAAGACATGGACATCAACTTTAATAGACGTTTTACTATCACTTTAAACCAATATGGGCAACGCTTAAAGGCCACATGTACTTACAGGCACAAACCAACTATAATACAGGACAAACTGATTTAGACAAGAATGTTAGAGAGGTCTTTATAGTATTGCCAATGATGCATTTTTCAAGCACTCCACTTCAGCCTGCCTTTAGTTTAAACCCATTTTCTACTGCAGCGATACTCAGTGTTGGTTCTTAGGACACACAGGTCACATTCTCAAATCCCTACTCGCTTACAGGTGGATCAGTCTTTTTGACTACATTACCAGTGCTTAATTAGGGAAACCTGGTAAAGCAGACTGGAGGCAAGTGTCGCCAGTCTTTTGTGAAGACATTTATGCCTTAAAATTAGTTGGCTCAGTGCATTTCATGGAATGACTTGTCAATGGGTCTATCCTTAATAGAAGTCGATTATTTTTTATTATTGATTACTAAAAAGATCTTAAAATCCCAGACTAAGGGATTTGTTCAAAAACAATAGGCAGGAAATAAAACAAGTAATTTATGTAGCTTGCATAATTATCTATCAAACTAAACCCCAACACAATACTGAGCGTTGACCACATCTCTCTTGCATTAGTAGGGTAGAGCAATGTTAATGGGTCATGACTGCTGACCACAGAATGAAGCCAGGGTGAAGACAAAGACAAAATACAACCACACAGAGCATACAGTGCCAAACCACAAGCAGAGCAGATACATTCTACATTCATGCACAACTGATATTTAACCTGTTGGATCCTAGAGAGGTCTTCAAAAAACTGCTGCTCTCTAAAATCAAACAGGTTAAAGTGGACCTATAGCTGAGCTTGTATTACAGACTAGTTGAAGAGCCAGTGTACACGGGCCACAGTACCACCCAGCAACGGCCGCAGTGCAGTCATGCACAATAGAGACTGCCCACGCCGCGGCTGATACGAATCAGGGTAGTCCAATACAGTCTGAATTCAGAGCCCCGCTCCGTTATCAGCCGCAGCGCGAGCAGTCCGTAGTGCGCATGACGGCTTCTGACAAACACACATTTAGTAAATTATTATATAGGGTAATTAAAATCTGCCTCTGTTATACTTGCCATTTTAAAGAAAAATATTTTGAGAAATTAAGGTATTTTGGTGGCACGGTGTAGAATTTTATGCTAATTCATTGCACGGTATACTAATTAATTATGTCTGAGAGTGAAATGACACCACTTTGTGCCACCAGACAGCCCCAGGTTGTGAACTGGACTCATGCATTCATTGCAGTATTCACCTGGCACAGAAATTAATCAAAGTTCCAAACTGAACCAAAGGCTAATTTCTCAAATGATTCATTTTACAAACAAATAGTAAGTACAACATAAAATCAGTTTTTACTTCATTTTAAAGTAAACTAAACTCATATTAACATTTTCAGCCAGAAGTGTACGCAACACCACTCAAAGGGTTAAAGGTGACAGGTCCACTTTAATGAAAGTAATTGATATACACACACAATACAATCTCAACCGCATATTCTGGTACATACAGTAATTTGTTTTATTTGCTTCTCTCAAGTGTTAATGGAACACTAAGGTGTTAGTCACTTAAACACCCTGCATTATACCTCCCAAGTGTCCCTATGAGACGCAAGTATCCCTCTTTTTAGGAGAGCATAATGAGTTCTGTGTATTACACTGGTCCACAGCAATAAAACTCACAAAAAGGTGTTGTTAATCTTCACTATATGTGTTTATAAATCTGTGTAAATAACATTGGTCTTGCGCTACATCATTTATCAGTTACACAAAGAGGTGCCAGTAGGTCAAGAAAAGAAATAACCAAAAAAAATGATTGGTACTACCCGGCCCACCAGCCACACCCCCTAAGAGAAGTGTCCCTCTTTGGCCAATTAAAATGTTGGGAGGTGTGCTGTATATGGTTAGAATCTGTAAGAATTCTGTTTCCTGATAACCGTCATACAGTCTTGTGTGCTCCGTGGGGGCAGTCACTTCCATAGATCCTTGTTTCCATTACTCTTGCAGTCTTGACAGATGCCTGAGAAGTGATGGTGCTATAAAACCAGTAAATGGTCAGATACAAGGTACTTGATTAGATTTTATGGATCTAACTTTTTTAATTAGATGCTAGCTGGAAATGCACCACCTCAGATTTTATAACAATTCTTAAAGGGATAGTAATACTTCGTTTTAACTTTATTTTATTTTGTAGGCATTAAAAAAACATGAAGAATGATATAAGGCTTATCTCTGAAACCTTTATGGTTTAAGAGATATTCACAAACAACCAGATCAGAAGGGAGGTGCCCAGGTAGACTGCAGAGAGGGACAATCTTCAATTAAGATAACGGAAAAAGCTGAAAAACTTTTCAAGGGGGGGAAGGGCTTTCATTGTTTTCATACAAAGAAAATTGTCCCCCTCTGTTATCTGTACTGTCATACAACCAGACACACATCTGAGAAGAGATGACTTACACTAGGTAAAAGGGGTGGGAGGGGAACTTTGCTTGTGAATATCTCATAAACCATAAAGGATTGAGAGATAAGACTTATATCATTCTTCATGTTTTTTTAATGCCTACAAAATAAAATAAAGTTAAAACGAAGTATTACTATCCCTTTAAGGCTTTTATCCAATGCAAAGAATTACAACCTTCTTGTCTTTAACTCCTGAGGACCAGTGGCATATGTGACATCTTGTTTTGCATTGCACACCCCCTCTGGTAAGGGTTAAAAAAAAAAAAAAAAAAAAAAAAAAAAAAACACCTCCACCAAGTACCAGGTCACTAGAAGACTGTTATTCTCATAGTAAGTTCCTCGGAACACACCAACCAGTCATGTTTTCACTACATCCCTCTGTTCACTGGTGGGTAACAAGTGGCTCAGTCATTCTGATTGCACTACCTGTGCTCAATCACTCACTGCTCCAGAAGCAGAGTTAGCATTCGAGTCAAATAATACAACTGCTTACCATTAAAATAAAAAATAGTAAAGCTGAAAACTACCAAGTGAAATGTTTCATTGCCTTGCCGTGACACAAACTACATTTTTTCAGCATAGCTGAGTGCTTTTCTAGTGCAGAGCCAGATAAAACACAGCTCTAAATAAAAAATATTCACAGAAGCCAAGGCCATGATGTACTTGTGGCTGTTCTCCTCACAATGCCAATCTTTGCTCTCTATTAGGGAAATCAGAAGATTCAGAGAATGAGTGAGGTCTAGGAAAACGGGTATCCAGGGTTAAAGGAACAGTACACCTTATACATATTATGAACTTACACAATATGCAAAGTAAAAATTCCTAAACTTTATAACCCTCATTTCCATTTTTTTTTTTTTTTTTTCTTAAGTTGGTATACTTGTCCATGACAGTAAGAAATGTAACACTATAACTGCAGAACTGGGTTCCCTGAAGGCTAACTGTAATAAAATGTTACATAATCCTGATAGAAAGCTCTCTGGAAAAAGATCCAGGGAGTACAATGTTAGGCTAAATAAGTATAGAAAGTACACACACACACACACACATATATACACACACATATATACACACACATATATACACACACATATATACACACACACATATATACACATTACACACTTTCCAGCAACATGGTGGGATGAAAACTGCAGATCTCAATACACTTTCACAATCTAAAAATAAACAGATTTGCCATATACCAAGCAAGTTCAAGTCTATAACTTGAAATACTACTAAAGGAGGATGGGTTAGACACAAAGTACAACACAAGTAAGGGAATTAGCACTTAGTTTGGCTTCCAAAAACAAATACAAAAAAAAAAAAAAAAAAAAAATTATATACATTTTATTTAACAGAAAAAGTAGCACATGACATTGGTTCTCAATAGATATCATGGAAACCTAGGGTACCCCCTAAAAGTAATAAAAGGGGTTGTTTTGGATCTTAACTCAGTGCCTGGGGGATATCAAACACATTGCAATGCTTCGAATACCTCTTTGGCACTCAAATGGTTAATTAGAAAGCAAGACAGGAAGCAATTTTTATTTCTCCCCTATGGTACAGCTGGTTTGCACCAAAATTAGTCTAGTTTTGGTGTTGTGCACTAGGCCCGTGGCAACTGCGTTGCATGGTGTTTTAGCAACACAAGGTTGCCATTGAAATTGATTGTTACTGTAAAAGACACCAATGTGAACTACCCAATAGTAAACAATAACTATTCTGTGAAACTTGTTGTTGCAACAAAGTCACCCATGTGAACTAGGCCAGAGTAAGGTCACATTTGCATGTTATCTGCACATGTCTCCAGAGTTCCAGCCACACTTCCATTCTGGCAGCATGAACGTTTTTGACAGCCGTGAGCTGTGACTCATTCCAGTGTAGCCCCATGAGGACATCTGATCACAACAACTAACTTTCAGGACACAAAGTGGAACTGCCCCTTTGTAACAAATAACGGACATGGGGGGGGGGGGGCTTTCAAAAGCACCTGTATTTATGTTGGGATTTTTTTTTTTTATTTTATTTAAAACAAATCTTATGAAACATTTACCTTTGTTGGTTAGTGCAAATGTGGCAGGCACAGCCACACTGCTTCCCATGCCAACTGCCACTTCCTATCAGGAAATACTAGCTCATAGGCATAAACTAAAAAATAAACAGTGCTGTACTTCTCAAACTACTGATTGAAATAAAACTTGCTAACAGTCAGATGTTTTGGAAGTCCCTTTCATAATCAGCTTTTACACAGTGACAGTTCAGGTTTAACCCTTTAAGGACCAAGGGGGTACACAACACACTGCAAGTTTATTTAACCAAATATGGTTTGCAACAATCTTACATTTTCCTATTGGTCGCTTTACATCTCAATAAAACAACACACTTTGAAGTCAAGTATCACCTTCAGAAAAATGGTTTTAACACACACACACACAAATGCCAAGGTGCCCTGAAACACTGAAATGTGTGTTCCTCCTAGAGCCAAATTACCTATTTGTGCTTGGTGCACCAACTGAGATAGGACAATGTGTCCATGTCTCTCCCACCCTTGATCGCACTGCTACCATGATGCAATAATTATTTGCAGGGCTTAAAACTGGAAGAGAGGAGGTGGACTGAATGCACATTCAAACTGCATCAGTGATACAAGAAAGGGAAGAAAGGCAAGGATAGCCTCCTACCTTGCTTCTAGAAGAGAATGCCAAATCATCATACTGGCTACATAGAGGTAGTATTTTAATATGTTATGCTACTGTTTCAAATCACCATGTCAGGTAGGTAAAAACACACTTTTGCGTGATACTTCCCCTTTAAAGCCTAAAATCCATAATTGTCTATAATATCCTTTAAATCGAGCGTTCACTAAGAGGTGAACAAAACTACTAAGAACAGCATTATGGCTTTCAAAATTCCCAGCCCAGTTAGATTAAAGTGATTGTAATGTCTGTGTAAAATAATCTGCCCGAGTCTTGCACTATATCCAAGTGCTTACTTCTTTGCAGTTCAAAAGTTATAAAGCACTGAATATCCACTGCCCGCCATTTTCTGTCCGCCTCCCATACAATCTGAGAAGGACAAACTTTAGTAAGTATGTATAAGGGAAAGAGTGCACACACCCCCATCCCTTGATGAAGGAGGGCAGGATTTCCCTTTGCTTAATGAAGTTTGTCCCTCGCAGCAGCCATCCCGACCAGACTGCAGATTCAGAGTGATGTGGGGAGAAGGGACGGGCGGTGGATCATCAGTGCTTCATAACTTTTGACCTACAAAGTAGTAAGCGCTTAGACATAGTGCAATATGTTCCTTTTACTATACAGAAGACTTGGGAAAATAATTTGAAAGCAACTTAGTTTCGAGATTTCACAAAATAGATATTGTTTTTATGGAGTAATTCACATGGGTGACTTTTATAGTGTCAATAAAATTTTCGATGGCACGCGTCTGTACCTGCAATATCATCCCATGTGGAGTAAGGCCCAACGCGCTACACCTGGAGTAAGGCCCAACGCGCTACACCTGGAGTAAGGCCCAACGCGCTACTCCTGGAGTAAGGCCCAACGCGCTACTCCTGGAGTAAGGCCCAACGCGCTACTCCTGGAGTAAGGCCCAACGCGCTACTCCTGGAGTAAGGCCCAACGCGCTACTCCTGGAGTAAGGCCCAACGCGCTACTCCTGGAGTAAGGCCCAACGCGCTACTCCTGGAGTAAGGCCCAACGCGCTACTGCTGGAGTAAGGCCCAACGCGCTACTCCTGGAGTAAGGCCCAACGCGCTACTCCTGGAGTAAGGCCCAACGCGCTACTCCTGGAGTAAGGCCCAACGCGCTACTCCTGGAGTAAGGCCCAACGCGCTACTCCTGGAGTAAGGCCCAACGCGCTACTCCTGGAGTAAGGCCCAACGCGCTACTCCTGGAGTAAGGCCCAACGCGCTACTCCTGGAGTAAGGCCCAACGCGCTACTCCTGGAGTAAGGCGAGGCAGAAACTTCTCCCAGGAGCCAGGAAGTGCTCTGAAATGTCTCTGCTGGCTCCTAAATTGCTTGGCATATTTTGATATTCAGGCACCCATGCGTCCTTTCATTGACTACCAGATCTCCCTATAGGCTCTTAAAATTTTGTCTGGCTTTAAAGTTGGTTTTAATTTTGTTGTATCCACTGCTGTTTTACTTGCATTTGTTTAAGTCTCTGGATGCCAGAGAGGCCTCGACCACACTGTTTTACATCACAGAGGATAAAGGAATACTTCTGTGAATGGGAAGTAAAAACACATACATTGTTCATATACAAGAAATAAAAAATAAAAATGGCTGTGATTTACTATTTAAATGATAAGCACAGTCACCCACTGAGGAAGTATAAATATATTGAAGCAAACTCAGCTGCTTGTAGTAAATGTAATCACCCCCCACAACAAAAATGACAACCTAGAAATTCAACCAATAATCACTGCAAAGTCTCAGTCCCCCACCGCCAAAAAACCTTACTTTTGATTGGCAGAATTCACATGCCAAGAAATAAGAGAAAAGGACCTTTCAATGACTTGTAACACATACATACTTTTTATATTATATAGATATAAACATCCACTCACATGTCATATCTGTAACCCCTTAAAGGCCGCACTGTCCGGGGGTGAGGCGCTGCAGAGGACAGCGGCACTTGGGGGGGCGCACTGCAAACACAAACCTCCATGACGAACCAGAACAGTCACTGCTCCTGAACGCCCAGACTGCCATATTGCACCTTGTACATCAGACGTTAAGGGGTTAATTTGTGTCGGATCGCCTTATCTTGGACACGATACAAACTTGTCTTCTATATGTATATACCCTCAATGGAATGCAGGAAAGACCCAATCATTACATGCATCAACTTCCATTAATAAGATGGTATCTACTTACATACAAGTAGTATTTTGTTCACATCTAGTAATCGTCTCACTTCTCCGGATTACTGTTCGATGTATAGCATCTCCAATATTGCCACCACATATAGAATACAAGATACAGTTACTATTCAGTTTTCACGTTCGAACCCTCCACCTCAACTCATCTTTACTCTGGGGTAGGGAAGGGAGACTGTCCTCTTCCAGTTAGCAATATTATGGATGCCAGACTCAGAACATGGGCCCAACAATATATGTAGTAGAGAGTTAATAAAACACTTTATGAACATCTCCAGTGGCAAGGATTGTAACTATAAGCATTATGCACAATATATTCATTCCTAGTAATAAAAAAAAAAATTCAAGTTGATCACAATGTTTAAACCTAAAGGGGGTCAAGGTTCTTAAAGGGATAGTAATACTTCGTTTTAACTTTATTTTATTTTGTAGGCATTAAAAAAACATGAAGAATGATATAAGTCTTTTCTCTCAAACCTTTATGGTTTAAGAGATATTCACAAACAAAGTATCCCCCCCGTTCAACCAGATCAGAAGGGAGATGCCCAGGTAGATTGCAGAGAGGGACAATCTTCAATTAAGATAAGGGAAAAAGCTGAAAAACTTGTCAAGGGGGGCAGGGCCTTCATTGTTTTCATACAAAGAAAACTGTCCCCTTCTGTTATCTGTCTGGTCTTACAACCAGATTCATATCTGAGAAGAGATGGCTTATACTAGGAAAAAGGGGCGGGGAGGGGAACTTTGCTTGTGAATATCTCATAAACCATAAAGGATTGAGAGATAAGACTTATATCATTCTTCATGTTTTTTTAATGCCTACAAAATAAAATAAAGTTAAAATGAAGTATTACTATCCCTTTAACTTATAGATCCACATTCACCATATCATTTCCTCTCTAATGTGCCTCCATTCTGTGTGACTCAAAAGGAGAGCCCATATAGATCTTTATTGTGGGGCTTTTTAAAACAGCAGCTCCAATTAATCTTCATAGTATTTGAGCCATGGAGAGTGTTATTTCAGTACTGTCAGATTTGTAGTTCAAGATTAACTGAATGATAAAGTATCCCCCTCTCGCCCCTTTTACCTAGCGGTCTTAAGACTAGACAGCTCACAGCAAGGGACAATCTTCTTACTGTGATCATAAGGAAAATCCTGCCCCCCCCCCCGGCAGGCTTTTCAGGTTTTCCCTCATGCTCACTGAAGCTTGTGCCTCTCTGAGATCCACCTGGACAGTCTTGCTACTCTGAGGTGAGCAGTGTTCCATCAGTAAAAGGGGCGGGGAGGATACTTTATCATTCAATTCTCGAACTACAACTCTGTCAATATTGAAATAACACTCTGTGTGGCCCAAATACTATGCTTTTATTGTGAATTACTATCCCTTTAAAATGATCCAACAGATTGGAAGTGTGTTTTAAGACCACTTACATTGTGGATAGGTTCCCCAGTAGGGAAGCTAGTTTACCTGATTGTACATCAAATAAATTGTTTCCCACACAGACATCCAACTAAGTACACTACATATTTGCTCCTGCATATAATAAAGGTTATTTTAAATATTTCTCCAGTCTGATAGGATTTGAATTCGGGTATACAGATTTCACACAACATACATTATTCTTTATATAAGATGGCATTTTTAATGTATAATTATGCGGTTACATTTTTACACATACATAGAAATGCCATTTAATCTAAAGGATACAAGTGCAACAACATGGACCCTTGCCACCTCTTTTAGATCTCTATATTTTGAAAATCAAAATAAAACTTGTACATATAACAGTAATAGTTTTATAAAACTACTAGCTGTCATTATAAACAATGGATTAGAAACACCCCTAAGGGGGAATCTGGAAGAAGAAACTTTATGGATGACCAAGCATGCTGGGAACCAATCTCCTAAATGGAATGATAACGTTTTAGAACAAGCAAAATCTCAAAGATGATCACAAAATCAAAATGACCTACTGGCACCTAAGAAAAATAAGGATAAAAAGGAGGATAATAATGGAATAGCCTTTTACTGAATTATATAATAGCAATGACTTGTAGATCTATAGTATTCTGGCAGGTATTATTAACCCTTTGAGTGCCGGAGGGGTACGCAAAGTATTAATGGGTTATAGCCAATGATTTTAAAACTATCTTGTCAGAAAAACCAATATATCAAAGACCTATTAATATCAAACTACTATTAGTTCACAACTTTATTAAAGGGATAGTAATGTTTCATAATAAAAGCAGCTCTATTTGTAGTTAAAATACTTAACATTAGTGATATAAATGAACCCATCATCAGGTGGTGATCTGGCCACTTAGTGGATTGATTGGATTAATTACCAATGAAGGGGAAAGATGTAACATTTAGTTTCTTTGAAAGTCTAAAAGAATGGTCAAATGTCTAGATTTCCATGTTGAACTGTATATTGTACATGAAACACACTTGGATAGTTTCACCGAGACTTTGAAGTGACACTGTATATTGTTGAGAAGTGTACAGTTATCTTAGTGAAACGTGTCTGACCGCACATACTAACATATTGGTGGTTCTTTCAACTATACAGCTTTACGTCGAACTACCTAGTTTTTTTTTTTTATAGTTTGCACATGTACGATTTTGGGTATTTTTATATTTAGTGGCAAGTCATTATTTTATATTACCACCAACCCCTTCTGTTTATTTTTTACTGCTCCATAGGTAATAAATACTTCCAAATAATTTACGGATTTAAATAGAACATTCAAAAAGGGAATTTAATCCCTTGAATGATGGGTCTAGAATGCCTTACACACCCTTCTAGTCATTAAGCTGTTTAGCAAATACTAGTAAAATACATCTGGCCATCAGTGAAGGCAAAAAGTCAAAGGTTCAATGGGAAATGGATTGCAACTGTAGTGGTAAGCACAGAGAGCAAAAGTGACCTCGCTAGTGTACCAATTACAAATCATATTTGTGATTCATTTTGTGCATCTATTCAGGGGAGTTTCTGTGCAAGTTTGTGCATGTGTAGAGAGGAGACCAAATCACAGACTGAGTGTGTGAAACAATTATTAAACTTAAGCACCCTAACCCCATTTTTATCTTCTGTTCCTCATTCCATCCCACTAAAATGTTCATATTCTTACATTTAACTTAATGAAGAGATATAACACCATAAATAGCAAGTGTCTGCAATCGTTTTTCTGAAGAAAAATAAAGCATATCTAAGAGTAGGTGTATGGGGGGGTATGAGTGCATCAGTTTGGGTCTGTGTTTGAGACACTCCCCCTCCCACCCCTTTAACTGATGGAACACTGCTCACCTCAGAGCAGCAAGACTGTCCTGACAGATCGCAGAGAGGGACAATCTTCAGTGAGCATAAGGAAAAACCTGAGAAATTGGTCAAGGGGGGCAGGGTTTTCCTTATTCTCACAGTAAGAAGATTGTCCCTTGCTGTGATCTGCCCAGTCAAGTGAACATATTCCACATCTAAGGGGAGGCGGATTACACTACGTAAAAGGAGCAGGAGGGGGATACTTTATCATTCAATTACTCTTGAACTACAACTCTATCAGTATGGATATACCACTCTCCATGGCCAAATACTATGAAGATTAATTGGAGTGGCTGTTTTTTTGTGGACCATTACTATGCCTTTAACTCACTAGGAAATTAGATGAAATAACCTGATGCTTTGATTATTATAAAGCACAAAAAAAAAAAAAAAAAAATAGCATTAGAATATATAAAATTATTTCTTCCTATTTTAAAAGGGATAGTAAAGCCCACTTACGAAAATTAGAGTAGAAAAATCCAACATGCCTGAGATCAGGCTCCAAAAATGTTACCTCTAGCATTTTATACACATATACATGTGCACCCAATTGTTAGATCTTCTTCAGGAATGAACAAAAATATCATGTGGCGTTGTCCCTAGTGATTAAAAGAAAGGGTACTCACTCTCAGTGCTGGGTGATGCTAGTTGTAAAAGTTAATGGCATTCTTCTGATGGCTTGAGTACAACATTGTTTGCTGCTTTGATGCTATATCCACCTGTGGCAATGTTTCTTAATGGCAGGCATCAGTACACACCAACAGGTCCAGATTTTCAGGATAAGCCTGCTTAATCGCTGGTGAGAAATCCGATTAAATTATCTGTGCTTAATTAGGTAGGTATATCCTGAAAACCCAGCCTGTTGGCATGACCTGATGACTGATTCAGAGAATCACTGATCTAAGGAAAGTTTATGTCTGAGATAATCTGATGTTCACAGGCAGTAACAGCAAAAGCCACAAGTGGCTATAGAAACAAATCTGTGGGTGGTCTGCTGCACACACTTATCTTACAGTTTTGCGGGGTGCCTCCAACTAATAAAAATGCCTCCAAGGTGAAAAGTTGGGCACACAAGTGACTACAGAAACAAACCCAGAACTACAACAAAATAGAATGTGCAAGTTTATGCCATAACTGACAGAAGCATATACCAGCATTAGACATATCCTTGTCTTATTTAGACAGAAAGCAATCGTATATAAAGATTTTCATAATAAAAATGTAACCATTAACAATGGATAGCATTTTCACTGCGTGCCAACAAGATCATTTAAATGTGCACATTCACAGTTATAGTGGGCTTCAGTAGAGCAACCTTCAATACAATCCAATGTCCGTGTAGTAGATTGTTTTTAGGAACACCAAGAAGATTTGTATATATTTGCTTTCCGCATATTTTATTTTATGTTCAAGACAGTTCTTGGCAATTGTAAAAATGAGTGTGTTTTTTTTTTGGTTTTTTTTTTTTTTTGGGGGGGGGGAATTTAAAATTAACGCTTAAATGGCCTTTGTTAATTACAGGTGGGGGGAATAAAGTAAATTAAAGGTGATGCATGGAGGGGGAAAAAAAAAAAAAAAAAGTATTCTTAACAGAACAGAAAAACCTGATAAGCCAGTTACTCAGGTTGTCAATCCCTGCATAAGGAATGCAGTAGGGGAAGAGAACCTAAGTATTAAACGGGCAACACAGGGTCAATAAAATACAAATCCACCAATGGCTGTACCTCAGAGTTATGATGAGGGTTCATAGCTCATAACTCACCTGTTCTCTCCTGGGTTGCTGAGATCATGGAGATCTGCACAGCTGGGCGATGTCAGCGCCTTCCTCTGAGCTCATGGGAACTTCTTCACTCTCCTAATAAACCCAATGCTGACAAATAGATGCACTGAATTCCTATCTATGGTAAGCATATAAAATCCAATGAGTGCAGAAGCCATTCAGCTGTACATATCTCCATAATCAGAGGAGCTAAAAGGCAAAGGACAGGTGAAGTATGAGCTATGGATCTCTTACAGTAGCTCTGAGGATAAAGCCAGGGATTTAATGTTATGTTACATGATCTACACAGCTCTCTTAACCCCTTGAAAATGAGAGAATTGCACACCTTATTGACAACCCTCTGGTAAACAAGGTGTTATTTCAGAAAATGCCTTTTACATTAATCCCTAAAAACAAGTTGCATTGTATAACAATGATAGACTACCTAGTAAGAAAGGTTCAACTATTTCAGACACCATACCACTCAAGGCTGGAATCGTATCCTTAAAGGGATAGTAATGTTTCATAATAAAAGCAGCTCTAATTAATCATCATAGTATTTGGACTTTGGAGAGTGTTATTTCAATTCTGTCAGAGTTGTAGTTCAAGAGTAATTCAATGACAAAGTATCCCCCTCCCGCCCCTTTTACTGATGTAACACTGCTCAGCCAGATCAGAAGGGAGGTGTCCAGGTAGACTGCAGAGAGGGACAATCTTCAATTAAGATAAGGGAAAAAGCTGAAAAACTTGTCAAGGGGGGGAGGGCTTTCATTGTTTTCATAGGAAGAAGATTCTCCCCTTCTGTTATCTATCTGGTCTATGGACTGCATTCCACATCTGAGAAGAGATGGCTTACACTAGGTAAAAGGAGCGGGAGGGGAAACTTTGCTTGTGAATATCTCTCAAACCATAAAGGTTTGAGAGATAAGACTTACATCATTCTTCATATTTTAATGACTACAAAATAAAATAACGTTAAAACGAAGTATTACTATCCCTTTAAGAGCTGCCATTGCACTAGGGAAGTCTGATCACTCAACACGATACTCACACACATGTACGTTTTACTTTGGCAGCACTTTATCATTTGAGTAAATATCTCACGCCAATCTACTTTTTATAATTTTATTTCCAGTTACTCTTCAAATGCTAACTAGCATCAACATTAGATTACAGCTAGGTTAGGTTAATCTGCCAGGGTGCCCCAGTCTCCATTAGAAACGTAGGCAAAAACCCAATACTAAGCAGGGGGCTCTGTCCATTTCAGACGCTACTCTTGGCAGTGTGATGGTGAGTGTCCTGTACCACCACTCAAGTGCCAGTGGGACATCTGCAGGACTTCACATGACTGCCTGTGTGAACAGGGAGGTGTATAAAATTGGTACAAAATATATCTGTTGCTTTTTTCACATAAACATTGGCTGCACAGATGTATAAAAATTGTGTAATTGCAAAAAAAAAATAATGCAATAGTAATTTAATGACATTTGTGGGTGTGGCAAAAAGTACATGTTTTGCAAATGTAAGCTTACTTTCTGCACCCAATTTGTCATCCTCCCTTTCCACAGTGCTGTCAATGTAAATGACCTATAGAAGATGGCAAAACGTTGCAGAAAAAGTTAGTTAAAGGGATAGTAATACTTAAAATGTAAAAAAAAAAAATATGTTGTAGGGTTTATCCCCCTGAGTAAAACAAGAGTACTCTCACTGCTGAAATGTGTTTCATTCAAAAGTTATTAATTTTCAAAGTTGAATTTTTTAGGTGCAATATCACAATGGCCTGAAATTGTACAGTGGCGCTGTTGCTACACGATCCTATGGACAGCTCTGGTCCCGGGACCATAAATCTCCATAGGATGGTGTAGCAACAGCGCCATCAGGACAGTAATCCTTAATATTCATAGAGATATATATTTATAATATAATGGTTATCCCGCTGAGTAAAACAAGGGTGCTTGCACTGCTTAGAAGCTTTCCATTCAAATATTACTGCAGCTTAAAACTCCATTTTTTGGGGATGTGCAGTACTTTCATTGCCTAAAATTTTTATAGCGATACTGTCGCTACAAAATCCCATGGGAGGTTTTTGCTCAACTAACCAGAGCTGTCCGCAGTCTGCTATAACAGCGTTACCCCAAGACTTCAGGCCATGAACGTATGGAAAAAAACAAACAAGAGTCTGAGCTGCAATAATGTCTGAACAAAACACAACATTGGGAGGTCTATGCAATGTATATATTTTTTTCCAGCATTAAACATTACTATCAATTTAAAGAATTTTCATTTTTGACAGAAGGTCCCGTTAATCATGAAATACAGGCACCACAATATTAGTCATACAAAGTAGATATTGACCTAAGAAGGGGAGAGGACGAGGACAGAGATAAGAAAACAGAACAGGGTTCGAGCAATTATAGATGCACATCTTCCCCCCCCCCCCCCCATCTTCTAAATATTGAGAGCAATGAATTCTAATTATGCACAAGCACCTCTCAATTGGCTCCTTAAACACTTAGCTAGATGGCTCCAAGAAACGCTGGCTCTCTAGCGGTTTATATTTTGTCCATCCCCAACATAAATATGTGCACAATTTTCAAACAGAGCAGATCCTTTTGAGCTACAAAAGTATCCCACAATGTTGATCGGACCTATCCTTCCCCCAGAGAAAACAAATGCTGTAACTGCAGTGTCTAAAAAATATCAAAGCATAAAAAATATATAATGCAAGAGAGATTTGCTTTGCAATAAATGGCTGCAACGTACCGGTATTATTATTATTTTTTTTTATATAAACTTTACATTTTCAAGTTTACATCTAAACATAGCAATTCTAACTTAGTGGAGAGGAGACATTAAATAATCAACACTTTCATTGCCAGGGGGGTGCATGCATATATTCACAGCATTGCTTAAAACTGCAAAATATCCCAACTTGTATATATATATCTTCATAGCACAGGATTCATATTCATGCTAACTGCTTAGTTTTTGAAAGTAGTGGGGGGAACAACCCTTTAACACTGAATGCCTGAGTATCCACCGCATTACAACGTGCTTGGATACCTCACTTCCACTCAAAGGGTTAAATACCTTACAACTTCAAAAAATTATCTGCTTTTCAGCCAATGCACATGTCCTGCTGTTTTGGGTACCAATAGCATGTTTAAAAGTAACATCAGAGAGACAATTTTATTTACCCTTTGAGTGCCAGAGGGCTATAGAAAGCATTGCAAAGCTTTCCCTCAAAGGGTTAAACACTGCAGAATTAACAATTATACGGATTCAAAACTGAACTAGATGAGCATACCTATACTGCGACCAAATATCAAAATGGTGAAAATGAAATTGCTTAAATCCTACAACATGGGAATTTCAAAGCAGCCAGAGCACTGCCCCCCTACACCTTCCTCACGACTGTCTCCCATTGGATTTGTAAGTCATGAACTCATCTTACATAATTCTGAGAAGGCTCACTGACAAAATGTATATTAGCTGGTTAACCCTTGGGCACTAAAAATCTACAAATGCTTCAATGATGAGCAAGAGGTGTGCAATGAATTGCGCCACAATGTACTGCACACTCCTCTGACACTGAAAGGGTTAGCAGAATGCAAATTTGAATACACAAAGAAATTGTTCTGCATTTGTACACTTCTGGGGAGAATGACCACAAAATAACAGTAAACAAGAGAGTTCTTAACCTCTTTGTAGCCACAAACATCTCTACCATTGCTTTGTAATGCAACTGAACAAATTGTTCCTACACTAGAAATGGACAAGGAAAGAATGAAAAAAGTAAATAAAACGTTTTGTGGTCAGGTAGACAAGAAAAAAACAAAACTAGGCGTTTTAGAAGCCAATATAGGGATTACCTCTACATAGAGGCATATAAAATACTCCCAACATTTAGAAGTCAAACAAAGACATTTAAGAGATTAGGGTCCTGAATTCCCCTCCACACACACACCTGTCCTAAGGCAGTGCAAGGACTGTGCACGATGCATTGTACTGGCTTGTGTACCCCTCTGGCACTCGGTTACACATTCACTGCTGGAGGATTTCCTAGATGCAAGCAAAAAGGCTATATCCACTTGCAAATAATTGCAGATATAATAAAAGCATACACACCAAATCAGAGTGGATCCCAGCCACAGCAACCAGTGCTTTTTAGACAATAAACTCCACTTTCTTCTAAGACACAAAGAAAATAAAGAAATACAGCAGTCTGATGCAATCCTTGTATGTGCACCTTTAATTTTCATTTTAATCTGCTCTGTGCCTTTACTCTAATGCCTGCACATATAAAGTATACTGTTCCTATTAATACCACTGAGGGATCCTGGTCCTCTCCTTCTACAAATGAAGAAAATTAAACCCTTCGTGATCTTAGAGGCATGTAACATATGGTGCCAAACTACTAAAAGCTAGGCCTTAAAACAAAAATTAAAGATTACATAACACATCTCCAGAATGTGGCAAATCAATCTGGTTGCCAGAGACATGCCACTGGTGACAAAAATGTTAACTATTTTATGGCTCCATTAACCCTGTGTGTGCCAGAGAGAAACATTGCTTCGCAATGCATTGAATACTCCGGCACTCAAAGGGTTAAGTATTTCTCTGTACCCACTCAGAGTCCCTGACTTATGACGCTATAATCATACACATTTCTGCAGGGATGTCCTAATACCCTGCAAATTAGACAGTGAGGACAGGTGAGGGCATGTTCAAATCCATAACACAGGTACTGACATGGTAGCAATTATTAAAAAGTATTCTCTGGTTACAGCCCACCCCCAAATGAAATGGCATGCTGCAATGTGGCCCTACCATTATCTGTTGTATAGGCTCTTGTAAGGGTCCCATGAAACAGTGCTACTATGTCAGCTGATCAGACTTGGCCTCCAGGAGGGATCCCACAGTACAATATCAAAACAATGTAATGACTGAAAGCAGTACAATCCCCTCCCACGCAAAAATATAAACAACATTTCAGAAGACTGTTAAGGTACGAGTGTGCAATTATTTGGAAGTCTTTGGTCTGGGGTCCACCAGACGGGACTGTGCAGTAAACCCACTTGACATCTCCCCGACAGCCAAAAGGTTTCCTTCCCTGTTCTACTGTATTGTCTAGAAAATTAAGATGGCTTTAAATTCAGGGCTCATGCGAATGTTCCAAAACCAAATATTCTGAAGTAGTTGAAGAGCCCGTTACACGGGCCACAGTGCCACTGCCAGCCGTTTGCGGGGCAGTCATACACAGGAGAGACTGCCCGCCACGGCAAGTCTCTACGGAGCATGACTGCAGCACACGCAGCAGCCTCTACTGCACATGACTGCGTCGTTACACACATTTTAGCGAATTATTATATTAAAAAAAAAAAAAGGGAGGGAGGGAGGAGATGTGCACCAAGCCCTGAATGTTGGAAAAATGAACCCAGGCAGCTAAGCAATGCATCACAATGAATGAAACAGCCCTTTGGAGTCTGAAGGGTTAACTTCATCAATCCTACACAAAAGCCTTTTATAACGCAACAGACATGCCAGAAAGTTTATGCATATCAACATACAAAGAATAAGTTACATCATCCCCATGGATATCAATAGTGTATTACCACTAACCTAGTAACAGCTTCCATCAAATTATGTATAACCCTTTATTGCATTAATCCAGGCTTGACTGAAACAAGCTGCTGATTTAACCCTTTCAGTGCAAATGCTTTCCATACCCCTCTGGCACCGAAAGGTTTAATAAGAACTGGGACAATTCTGAGAAAGCTATTTGCACCGTAGAGGAGAAATAAAAATTCCCCGTTGCTATAAATGGGGCATTTAACCCATGGAATGTTTGAGATTGTCAATGCACTGGAGACATCTCTTTCATTCAAATGATTAAAAGCCAATTTAAATTAATTTGGGATTTCTGCATCTCTCTCCCACATGCAGGTTTGCTCCAGAATGCCTCCACTTAACGCCACAATGTGTTGTGCATCCCTCTGATCAAGGGGTTAATCAACTGCCATCATTTGCATTCATTATCATTTGCTGCCATTTTAATAAGACTTGGATTTAGACTTGTGGATGATGTCATCCCCAGAATATTGCTGTGCAATGCACTGGAGACTTCGCATCCCATGGGTTAGTAAAAATCTGCACAACACTGATCAGTTATGTAGAGCTTATGCTACAATATATTGTATTCTGATGGGAGCTACCACACTAGGCCCATGTTGCAACCAGCAGCCACTTCTCTCTCATACATGCTCCTGTACAAACCTTTTGTTCCTCTTCCGTAAGAGCATGAAGCATTATTTGACGGTCAAATTCGAAAAGAGATACCTGAATTTTAAGCCATTTTAATGCAGAGTATTACTCTAGGTGTAACCTGAAATAGCGGACTCCACACTGGGAATCGTTTTCTGCAAATAATGACATGACAAAGCAACAGTAATCTGAGAAAATGCGTATTTCTGTCCTCAGCTAGCAAGGCAGAAAAAGCACAAGGCAAGAGTTTAAGGCTAAGTACTTTATGACATCAGGATATTACAACATCCAGCATCTTTCCAAACATCAATCTATAGTAAGAAGCAATATGATGATTAGCCAGCATTAGCAGCTCCACTTCATTTAATGAAAAGCATCCATTTACCCTTACAGCGACTAATGTTCAAAGGGCCCAATAAGAAATTTTAGCCATATCCAACAAGCAAGATAAACATCTGCACCACTCGTCACAAATACGGTAAAAATTCCCAATAAGGTAAACGGGGCTTTAAAACCTTTCAATGCCAAAGAGGCTTTTAAACACATTGCTAAGCAATGTGTTGAGACACCTAGGATTCGACAGGTTAAAAGCCCCTTTTAAAAATTGGCAGTTTTATTTGTTCCCATGGTACAGTCAGAACATTAGTTTTCCATCTTTAGCTTCCTGAATACTGCCCCAAGAATCTACCACCCATGATCTTCTGGATCTGCAGTCAGTTCACTTAGAGCGCTAACCCTTAAAGGACCAGAGGTGTGTGCAAATTTATTGCACACCCCTCTGGTTCTTGAAAGGTTAATAAGGCCAGAAACTCTCTATTGCCATTGATTAAAAGGCAGAAAGAAGTTGCCAAGGAGATGGAAAAACCCCAAAATGGATCCCATTACAAAACTGCTGATGCCAAATTTAAATTTCACCTTGCCTGGTTCACTGGTCTATCCCATGTAAAATTGCATGGATACATGCCATTAGCCCACACCTTGTCCTTTGCATGGATTGCAATTACTCTCAGTACACGTATGTATTTCCAAAAGCAGGTCAGCTTTTCAGCTCTAAAGACAAAACCAAATTTAAGTTTTTTTTCTGGAGTAAACCAAAACACTACCAAAAGTTTGAAATAAAAATGCAAATGATCATTGGTTTGCAACCCCCTCTAGGCCCGTTTAAAACCAGCGGGACTGTCCGACATGGTTTGTTCCAGAATTCCACCTCTTTAGACTTATGAATAGAATGCACAGAATTCAGCATTGCCACACTGTCATTATGCCCACCTGACTCAGAATGACAGCAACCCAATGACATCCTAGGAAACCAAGCTTTCTGCTGCAGAATCTTTGGAAATAAAGATATTAACCTCTTAGCGACAAAAAGGGTATGAACACAGTTAACACTGAGGGCCAGAGGTATTAAACACATTGCGTCGCAAAGCGTTGGGTACCTCTGTGGCACTCAAAGGGTTAACAGGCCCCTCTGGTGCAAACAGCCCTTACACTCAAGGGGTTGAAAATGCAAGTATCTCAAAATAAACTGGCCCACTTAACCCTTTGAGTGCCAGAGTGGTACGGAATGCATTGCAAAGCAGTGCATACCGTACCACTCTGGCACTCAACGGGTTAACAGCACTGCATATCACAACAATTCATAATAGACTACTCTGCTTCCCAAGTGGTCCTGTAGCACCAAAACCCATTGAACACAACTGCCATCACCTTCAACTGGTCATTAGCTGACTGAGGGTGATGGCAGTTGTAATCAAATTGCTTGAGAGCCACATATTGTTTTTTTAATTGGCAATGGGGAAGAAAGACCAGTGTAATTGTAGCTTGTTAAAGCAGTCTTCTGCTGCATAAGAAAAATATCAACCCTGTAAATGCATGGGAGTGCAATGAAAAGGCTACAAAATCAATTCAGTGATTAACCATATGAGTGCCAGAAAGTATACACTCTAGACCCCCATGACACTCAAACGGTTAAAAATCCAACCCGATCAAGAAGGCAAATGCTCCAGGTTACTTCCCTCTGGAACACATTGGCATATTAAAAAAAATAAGATTGACAGCTTCCCAAGAGGATCTGCAGCATAAACCCCCTATGCACCCACAATGACAGCCAAGTGACCTCACAAAGGATCACGACCCCCAGCCAAAATGACAGATCCATTTTCCAAGACATGACACTGAGCTGGTTTCAAGGAAAATGGAGGAAAAAGCCAATTGTGCACCAATAGTGGGGATACAGGTCAAGTCCAAGTCGAAACCATCCTCCTGGTAGCGCCTCTTGTTCCTGCTAACGAACTCCTTGATGATGGCGGTCATGTCGGGGAGCCTGGGGGTGGGGAAGAAGGAGGAAAGGGGGGCAGAGAGGTGCTGCTGGGGGTATAGGAGGGGGGCAGCAGCGGCCCCGGCTCCGTGATCAGACTCCTCTTCCCGGCTGCTGGGGTCTGCCCTCCTCCCCCTTCTCCTCCTCCTGCTGCTGCTCCGGGGGCTGCCGGGGGAGGCCAGAGTATGGCCGGGGTGGGGGGTAATCCAGGCACCCGTGGGGTAAGGCCTATTCCAGGTGAAAGTAGCGATAGATCCAGTACCAGAAGGGGGTGGTTGGTTTAATCTCCTTTCCAGGCGACGATCAGAGGTGGGATCCCAGTGCTGCCCCCGCCGCCTCCCCGCACACAGAAGGACGGGATCGCCTCAGCCGTGGCCGGGCTGTATGTGCAGGCAGGCGGGTGGTGAAGTGAATGTATAATGGAGGTGTCTGCTCCCCAACTCCTTATTCCCAGTATGCAATGCCGTTAGGTCCTTCCTCAGACTGCCGGCGCTCGGTGGTCCTGTGTGGTACGTGCAGGAGCCTGCCGCCCGCCTCTCATGTCTCCGCAGCCCGCACGCTTAGGATCCCATCATGGCTTCCTCAGAGAGGTAGCGGCATAGCGCTACCGCGTATCCCTCCGCCTGCATGTCTTACAAGTATCCTTCCGCGTTTAAAATCACTCCGCTGTAAGTAGTTCTCTTCAGCACCACATCATCTGCTCAGTAACACCTCAACAAAACCTCTATCGTTTTATGCAAATCATGAAATATTGAATTTTCAAAGCGATTACAAGTACAATTTAATATATTTTATAATATTTGTAGGTACTAGGGAATGGGTAGCTCTCCAGCTGTTGGTGGACTACAATTTCCACCATCCTCAGCCAGCTGCACACGGTCCAGGTGAATATTATTGGGGATGCAGTCCACCAACAGCCGGAGAGTCACCGGGTGTCCAGTCCTGTCTTTTAGATATAGGAAACGAATTGCAGCGGAAAGATACCGAGGACTGCAGCCTGCGGACTACTTTTCTTTGCTTTAGAAGAGGAGGGGTAAGGTCACGTGGTGCTAAGTGAAGGGGGAACTTTGCAAAAAATGTCATTTTTTTCTTCTGCACTTCATTTCCCTCTCTTCCTCTTGCATGAATAAAAAAAAGTGAGAGGCCTTTTTTGTGTATGCCTTTAACTGTGGGGGAGGGGTTTTCTGCCTTTGCAAGGCAAAGTCTGCATGACTTCATTTTTTCTGTTATATATTCATTTTCAAAATTTAAACTTATTTTTGCAAATGTTGATTTCTAATGTTGCACAAAAGGCATGAATTAAAGGACCTCCTAATAATACCCTTGCCTCCCACACAAATTAATATAGCTGGAAATCCTAAAAGCGCTCTAAAATTTGCCATTGTGCCTTTTCTTCAAGAAATAACATCTTTACTCAGTCCTGTATGTTATGTCCATTTGTATGGTTGCCAGATAAGCTCATTAAAACTGGACTACAGTGGTTATTATTGGCTGCAGTGGATGCAATGTATCAGGATTTTTTTGTGTCCCCAGTTTCAGCTCTTTGATTGCCAAAGTGGTATCCAACGCATTTTGTTGCAATGCGTTGGATACCTCCCTGGCACTCAAGGGGTTAAAGGGATGGTCTGGCAAGTCTATCCATGGATGCACACATGGGAGTCATTATTATTATTTTAAAACTGAAGCACGCAGAGGGGATTAGTGTAACGGACTCTTTAAGAACCAGAGGAAGCAAGGCATTGCAAAGTTCTCTAGTACTTAAATGGTTAAGATTACCATATACAGTGGGCTGACTTTATGTCCTTTAGACTTACCACAAACTCTCATATCTGCCTCCTTAGGCATGACATCCAGAAAACATTGAAGATGTTATCTCTTAATGGCACGAAGGCAAAGTGTATGGGGCTATTAGGATTTACTGGCCTTAGTAATGTAAGTGGGGGTTTATTGGGAGGTGTTAGATCATTTAAATATTGCATTGTTTTACCAGGCAGTAGTGTGATATTTCAAAGCAAGAAAGCATACATTCCTTTACATGGGGTTTTCCACACCCTCAAATTCAGAGAAGTGTAGCCTAGGAACTGTACTGTTAAAGGGCAAACAAGCAGGGAAGTAAAACATGTTATAGCTGAATGTTTTCCTTGTTAATCACTGACAGTATCACCTTTTGGAATTGTAGTAATGAAAACTTAGTCTTTGTTGTAAATGTTTGCCCCAAGCCTTTTTTGTCTTTCATTGTAAGAGCTGAAGCTGCCAGTGGCAACCTAATTCCTATTGGTAATGCATGTGGATGTGACACTACAGCAGCCAATAGGAATCATCAGTTGACTCACTGGCATTCTCAGTACCAGATCTAAATAACAAACACAAAGGAGGCAATCTGAACACTGAGTTGTAAGCTTATAATGCTGCAACTGTCAAAGGTAGGTAAGGCAGAGGTAAAAGTATCACTTAATATGGAAAAAATATATTACAGGGCATATCGTCGTGCTGAGTTAAAAAAATTACCCTCACTGCTGACATGTTTTATTAATAAGTTAGTGTGCTCAGACTTGCATTTTTTTGGGTGCAGTACTTTCATGTCCTGAACTTTTAAGGTGGCACTGTTGCTTCAGCAGTGTATGGACAGCTATTGTCCATAACAATTACCTACCAATTGCTGTAGAAAAACACCACTGTAAGATTTCAGGTTTGAGCTGCAAAAATGTATGAATAAAATATCTGTCTGAGTAAACTGTGCAATATATATTGGGATGGCAATCAGCTGGAAAACTTAGTAGCACTGTCTTTAAGTCAAAGTTACTGCTCTGCCTCAAGCGAAATGTTTTTGACCAATGTGTCCTCCCAGTCCTTACGTATGGCTGTGAAACATGGACACTGAATGCCAAAGGCATGCAACAACTTAAGGTTATACAGAGAAGTATGGAGTGGCAAATTTTAGACATAACAATAAAAAGACAGAAAAACGTATTCACGGATTCATCAGCAAACAAAGGTCTATGACATCACTGAAAGAGTAAAGTACCTGAAATGGAAATGGCTAGGACACATAGCAAGAAGACCTGATGATAGATGAACCAAACAAATTTTGGAATGGATTCCACTCAATATTAAACCCCAAGAAGAAGATCAAAGACAAGATGAGTAGATGAAATTACCAAATTTGTAGGTACACAGGTGCATCAAAAGGCACAGGACAGAAGTTGTTCGAGGCTTGATGAGGAGGCCTTCATCCTGCAGTGGATCGACAATGGCTGCTGCTGATATATTTATATATATAAATTAAGATTTGGAAAGCACTCACTCTGAAAGTCTGCAGTATGGCCCAGGTGCACAATCCCTAATATAAGTAGAATATAGCATAGAAATGGGCAGCACCCGTGGGAATTGTTCAAAATATTTATTAAAGTATTGTGATGCAAATATACAGGTTAACGTTTCGGTCCAGCTAAAGACCTTTATCAAGACAGATGAAGGTCTTTAGCTGGACTGAAACGTTGACCTGTATATTTGCATCATAATACTTTAATAAATATTTTGAAAAAGTCCCACAGGTGCTGCCCATTTCTATGCTATATATATATATATATATATATATATATATATGTATATATGTATATATATAATATATAAAGGATGTACTCAGCCTGGGCTTTCGTAGGATAGACAGCACTCTACGGATATCAGCAAAAAACGGTTTATTCAGCCAATAGCTTCCATACAACAAACGTTTTCGGTCCCTATGGGACCTTCATCGGCATTAGGGACCGAAAACATTTGGTGTATGGAAGCTATTTGCTGAATAAACTGTTTTTTGCTGATATCCATTGAGCTGTCTCTCCTACAAAAGCCTGGGCTGATTATATTATTTGTGTACATCATATGGGATGTACACCATATTTTTACTATCTCTAGTGCCACTGCCAACTCTTGCTTTTTATATATATATATATATATATATATATATATATATATATATATATATATAACGGCACCTATATATATATTGGGAGATACTATACCTTTAATTAATAAAACAGTGGACATTAACCCCTTAAGGAAGGCAGACTGCAAAGCTTTTTTTTTTTTTTTTGGTGCTTCCGGTTCAGTGAATTCCATGACGGTTCTGGCACATCATGGGTCCTTTACGCAAATCTACCCATGATGTGCCAGGACCGTCAAGGGTTGTTAAGGGGTTAACAGATATATTTTTTCATGTTTAGTTTACTTTAGCAAGTAAAGTCAGAGGATAGAACTTTGCAACAAGAATAAAATCAAGGGATTACATTGCAAATAGTTTCAACTAAGAAACAAAAGGGATTTGATGCATAATCAATGGGAATCCTGACAGCGAAAAAGTCTGTCATTGTCATCAGCAGACAGGTTTTTCAGCCCTTTTTGAGAGGAGCTTAACCTTTTAAGGACTAAAGGGTGTGCAACTCCTTGCTTTGCAATGCATTACATGCATACTGGTTCTGAAAGAGTTAAAACACTAGACGTTCTCAGCTGCTGCTAAAAACTTCATGGAAAGCAGAGCCAATATATGATATTAAATGTAGTGGTCTGTTATGTTGCATGCAAATCAGCCACTCATTCTCACTCAAATCAATAGTTGTTACTGCCAATTGGATGTATTAACCCTTTGCGTTGCATACCCCTCTGGCACTCAAAGGATTAACTCACTGGTTTCCATTTATGCCTCCACCCCCCATTGTGTTTGTGGGAGGGGTTGTTTTTTTGTCACAGAACCAATAAATATGTTGGTCCTTTACAAATAAACAGAAAATTACAATTAGGCCTTGTTCACACTTAAAGGGATAGTAATGTTTCATAATAAAAGCAGCTCTAATTAATCATCATAGTATTTGGACCAAGGAGAGTGTTATTTCAATTCTGTCAGAGTTGTAGTTCAAGAGTAATTCAGTGACAAAGTATCCCCCTCCCGTCCCCTTTTACTGATGTAACACTGATCAGCCAGATCAGAAGGGAGGTGCCCAGGTAGACTGCAGAGAGGGACAATCTTCAATTAAGATAAGGGAAAAAGCTGAAAAACTTGTCAAGGGGGGCAGGGCTTTCATTGTTCTCATAGGAAGAAGATTGTCCCCTGCTGTTATCTGTCTGGTCTATAGGCTGGATTCCACATCTGAGAAGAGATGGCTTACACTAGGTAAAAGGGGCGGGAGGGGAAACTGCTTGTGAATATCTCTCAAACCATAACGGTTTGAGAGATAAGACTTATAGCATTCTTCATGTTTTTTTAATGTCTACAAGATAAAATAAAGATAAAACAAAGTATTACTATCCCTTCAATTTTGAGCTGCACTAATTGCGAGTAAATAGACAATGTTGCTGCTTATGAGGCTGTGCACACTGCCAATTGTTCCATGTGTGGACACTGCTGAATGCGGGATGCTGTAACTCCACTGTGTTTATGTATTGAGCACAGTGAAGATGTGCAGAGCTGATATGCATGGTGCCCTGTGGACCACAGTGCAAATCGAATGCAAAAGAAAAACAAGAAGCGCAATAGCCCTTGAGAGTAGCACCTGATGATTGCGTCAATAATTCCTATCTAGAGTGCTTATACTTACAAAATCAATAATAACATTGGATTCCAAGCATAAGTGTATCTGTCAGATTCATATGAAGGTTTCCCAGGGATCCGGTTTCTGACTTCAGTCGTCCTGCTCCAGGACCCTTCTGTTCTCCACCTGTATGTCTATTACCAATTGTACAACGCTGCGGAATTAGTTGGCGCTATATAAATAAAGAATAATAATAATACTTGCTGTGCTATAGGACACGCCAACAGAGGGATATTAGACCCCCCGAGTGCTATGAGACACGCCCACAGAAAGTAAGCTCTGTCTAGATTAATTCATAGCAAAGTGTATGGTGATTATTGGCTCAACACAAAGCTAATTAGCATAAACTGCCAGACAATGTCACCAAAAACGTATAATTTCTCGAAAAATATTTCTATTACAAACAAACGTCTAGTACAACATATTACAGGGAGATTTTATTTGACTTTAAAATAAACTAATTTATCTTAGGCCGACTTTACTATGACTTTGATGAAGTGACACAAGGTTGTTATAAAAAAATGGAAGTAGCTGTAAGGATTCTTTCACTGTTGAAGCCCCAGAAATAGTTCTGTCACCCATGAATCTTCATTCACCTCTCCCCTGTATTCCACCAATGATTGATGGCCGGTATGTTTGATGGCCTGTACATGTGAGCATTAGCCAATATTACTGGTTGGCTCCCACATGAGTCGGCCATTCATTGAAGGCTGCAGAGAGAATCTCAACCTCAGTCTCTGCTCCATCCATAGGCCATCCATAGGCCCTTCTGCAGACCTTCCTTACTGAAACTTTACAGTTTCCTGAGGGAATGCAGTACATTTGCAGCAGCTTGAACATTGGTGCACTCACATGAGGCAACAGTCTTGTGTGTAAAAGGCACCATAGTCCAGTGTGTTACCTTTCACCATGGGTGACCTAACCAATGCGGCATTGCTGCATTGATGTTGCCTCTATGAACAGGGCCTAAAAGTCCCCCATGTAAATTACCCTGTAGAAAACAGTGATATCTGTGCAACTTGTTATGTAACTTGCTGTTCTGACTATGTTTCTGCAACAAAGCTGCCTATGTGAACTGAGCCTTAAGGCCTTTTCAAGTCAGGCAACACCAGTGCAGTAATGATGCTTTAGATGCCCATGGTTAATGTAGTATACTAGACTATGGTTCCCTTCACACAAAAGACTATTGCCCGTGTGATGCACCAAAGTCCAGAATGCAGAAACTTTACTGTGTTTCCTCAGAAAGGCAGTGAACTTTCAGTAAGGTATGTCTGTATGTTGGCCTATGGGGGCCCCTGGCAGACCTTTCATAAGAGCAATGTTGAAGATTCACTTACCTCATCACAACCTCCACTAAATGGCCAATCCGACGTGGGTTGGTCGGAATGCAACACTCCTGCTTTCTGGATTGGTGGTGGAATGTAGGAAACGTGTCAGTGAACTACATGGGCGAAGGAACGGTCATGGGGAGGAGGCTATGGCAGTTCTGTTGTTCATGTGAAAGAGGCCATTGAACATGCAGTTCCTAGCAGTGTGGGAGAATCATGTTGCCCTTGTATTCCTAACTTCTTCATCTGGAGCCTGTACTACACAGAACATTAAGTGAGTATATAACATGCACATACACACACACACACACACATATTACATATAACATTATACTATTATAACATACTATATATAGCTACGTATTTATGCACACACATATAATATTATATATAACATTACTCTTATATAACATACTATATATAGATATATACACACAAACACACTTATGTAAGCTGTTTGCATGGGCACCTGTGCCTTGGATGCTACACGGATGCTTTCCAGCTGCCCACTGTTTGGATGACTGCAGTTTGGCTGTGTTACAGGCCTCCTGTCCCTTGCTCATGAGGGAACCCTGCTGGTATTTGATCTAATCCCTTCACTGGCAGCAAGGCCACATCTTACTGAAAGCTGATGCATTGCAGGAATCCTTCACAGCAGAAGGGTTTCATACATTCTCCGCACACAGTGAACTCATCTTATATAACCTGTGCTTCCTGCCCCACTGTTGGTTCATTTTAGTCAGGCCTATGTACAAAACCGTACAATTCTGGGGCAAAAAAAAATGCACCACAGACAACAGATAAAAAAATCTCAATGATTTAACTGGTGTTTTTAACTTTTTGAGTGCATTCAAAGGGTTAATCGCTGGAATGGAGATAGCTATTTCACACATTGCTTCACAATGCATTGTAGACCTTTCTATCTCTAAAGGGGTCAAAATCCCCATTTAAGTCAACGGAAATCATTTGTTCCCTAAAGCAGAGGTGGTTTGACCTTGTATCTATGAACCAGTAAGGTTCAAATGCTTATAATATTAACATTCCTGTGTCTTACTGAAAATGTTAACCTGTCATTTATAAATTAAAGGAACACTAACATGTAAAACTGAAATGGGGGGGGAGTTATACATTTAACTCTTTAAGGACCAAAGAAAAGAGCAATGAATGCATTGCACAACCCCTCTGGCCTTTAAAGGGTTACATTTCATATATTCCAAAATAACATCTGTTATTTGATTCTCAATCCCTACGATCTAATCCTCCATTTGCTGTTGTAATTTATGTGTAAAAAGCAATGGCAAAAAGGTAAACAAGAAGATTGCATTGCTAAATATAATAATGATGAGTTTTAATATTGGTATATAAAAAAACAAGGAAAATTTAAAAAATGGGAAAAAATAAAACTTAAAGGGATAGTAATGTTTCCAAATAAAAGCAGCTCCAATTAATCTTCATAGTATTTTAGCCATGGAGAGTGTTATTTCAATACTGTCAGAGTTGTAGTTCAAGAGTAATTGAATGATAAAGTATCCCCCTCCCACCCCTTTTACTGATGTAACACTGCTCACCTCAGTGCAGCAAGACTGTCCAGGTGGATCACAGAGAGGGACAATCTTCATTGAGCATAAGGAAAAACCTGTCAAGTGGGAAAGAGTTTTCATTGTTCTCACAATAAGAAGATTGTCCCTTGCTGTGAGCTGTCTGGTCTTAAGACCAGATTCCACATCTGAGGGGAGGTGGCTTACAGTAGGTAAAAGGGGCGGAAGGGGATACTTTATCATTCAATTACTCTTGAACTAAAACTCTGACAGCATTGAAATAACACTCTCCATGGCCCAAATGCTATGAAGATTAATTGGAGCTGATTTTATTTTGAAACATTACTATCCCTTAAAGTGTGTCTTCCAATACGTTGGAACTAATATGTAGTTTTCTTTCCTGACCTTTGAATGGGATTCAATGGTATAGAGCTGATTGTATCCAGAGCTCGCTATTTTGCAGAGATGATCAGAGCATCACTATAGGGTGTACAGAGGGTAAAATTATATAGGGGCCCAGCATTCAAAGAGCCCCATGTGCCCCAGGGTGCAATAGTTCTAGTTATCATTCTGTGAAAATACTTTTGTAATGGGGAACCAAAAGAGTTTGCTCTGGGGCCCTCCAATGACTAGTTACACCACTAGAGTTGTTCTACATGTGCTGCAGAGATGAATGCCAGCTCTCAAAGGGTTAAGTTATTTCAAGACCCACTGACACCTCTTTGTGTAACTCAATAAATGAGTTAGAGCAAGATCAAAGTATTTAATTTGTACAGCCTTATTTATAAACACACATACTGAAGTTCAAGCAAACATTAATGTGAGTTTTATTGCTGTGGAGTAATGTGATACACTTATATACCCACCACACAGTCTGATCTCCTGAAAGAGGGACACCAGGGTGGGAATAAGGGACAGAGGGATTTTGGTCTCAAAGAGGGGCTGTCCCAAAAGGTTAGGAGGGACACTTGGGAGGTATGGAGGGACACTTGGGAGGTATGGACCACTAATATCACCTAAAGAGGGGTACTTGGGAGGTATGGACCCCTAATATCTCCTGAAGAGGGACACTTGGGAGGTATGGACCTCTAATATTTCCTAAGAGGGACACCAGGGTGGGAAAGATGGACAGAGGGTTTTGGGTCGCAAAGAGGGACACTTGGGAGGTATGGACCCCTAATATTTCCTAAGAGGGACACCAGGGTGGGAAAGATGGACAGAGGGATTTGGGTCGCAAAGAGGGACACTTGGGAGGCATGTGTTATTGACGTTAAAATATGATGAAACACTGTGTTCAGATGTCTTACAGCTGGTATTTAGTTCTCTCTTTCTTCCGCCTCTGCGTGAGCAGTTTACCGACAGTCCATGGGGGTTATTGTCTGCTCAGATGTATCTGAGGAAATATCTGCTGATACAAAACGCGTAGGGAATTTACTGCACTGCATTACACTTCACTTTCTGGACAATTTGGACATCACTCTGTCCTCACGTGTTTTATTACTCCTGAGAGGATGATAGCCCCCAGAGACTGTCGTTGAATAGCTCATGCAGAGAGAGAGAGAGAGCTAAATGCCAGGTATAAGACATCTGAACACAGTGTATTATAATATAATTAACGCTAGAGCTGGAATGCCTCTCTGGCCGTACATGCAGAGCATCTCTGGAAAATATCAAACTCTGGATACAATCAGTTCACAATCCTGTACAAGAGAATCACATGCAAAGGACAGAAGAAGAAACTACATATTAGTTTCAACATATTGAGAGGCATACATAAATTTCACTTTTACATTTGTCTATTTGTCTTGTTTTTTTGATATACCAATATTAACCCTTTGAGTGCCAGAGAGGCATCCCGCTCATTCTGTTTGTAATGGAACTTAAACCTTTGAGTGCCAGAGGGGTACACAACGCATGCGTTGCATACCCCTCTGGCACTCAAGGGGTTAAAGGGTCAATCTCGTCATTATTATAGTAAGTGGTGAGCCCTGCACATTTAATGTTTATATCCAATTTATATAACTTTAATACTCTGTGCTCCATGGTAGCATCTGTAGAAATTATCCCTATATTTTCTGGGACCTAAAATCTCACATGCTGTGTTGGGAGCAGACATTTCTGACTCTTTCAGGACTCCCTGATTCCCAGCAATCTTCATAGGGGTCTTAGAAGTAATAATACTGTAAAAAAAAAACTTTATAAACAGAAGAATGTTGAGCACTGATCTAAACAAATTAAGGGCTCAATTCTATTAGTTCCGCTAAATGCATCATTAGGGGCATAAGGAGTTCCGGGTGGTACACACACAGTTGTACCTTCGGAATTCTATTGCTTGGCCAGCATACACTTCAACAAGGATTGGTCACAAAAAATCCATGTTGAGGCTTAACACTTGTCACTGCTTCTTGTTCCCACAATGCACGCTAAATAGCATGAATAGAGGGAACATCAAAGGAAACTAGCTAACTTTTGATGTCTGACACAGTGTCAAACATCTAGAGTGAGCTAAAAACACAGTCATCCTCCACCATTCTAAACACTAGCCCTAACTGTACCCCCCGGCCCCACATTACACCTAACATTAACAATAAAGTAGAAAAAAAATACTAGCCCTAACACTATCCCATCATCCATAGCCCACAACATTAACCCCTTAACGACTTGTGCCGGACTATGACCGCCACGGTCCTTGAAATTCTCAAGGACCGATGACGGTCATATTACGTCACGTACTTTTTACTTACAGCGCTCTACCGGGAGCGCTGTAAGTAAAAATAGGGCCTGAAATTGACCGCTCCAAGACCGGAGCAATCTCTATCAGGCCCCATAGTGACGCGCCGATACACGTGACAGGTCACGTGTACCGGCGCGTCCACGTGGTTCAATGCGGTCCTTATGGGACGGAAACGTCCCAGGACCGCCGGTCGTTAAGGGGTTAACAATAAACACTTGCCTTGAAGTCAGAGGTCCGGCAGGGTCTTCTGCACCTTTATTTCCCCTGTCTTCCTCTTTACTTCTTCTTTAAGTCATCTGTCTTCTTCTGTAAGTCTTCTGTCTTTGGTCTAGGAAAAACAAACTAATAAATAAAATTAACCTCCCCACACACACTATTCTAGCTGGAGGGATGACAAAACGCGCATACGTGACCTCTCCATCTAGAAGCTGATTGGCAGGGAAGTGTGGTTGCTTCAGGGCACGTTCCATACCACGCGTAATCCCACATCCCAGCCAATAGAAGCGTGGGAACAATTTTAAAAAGAGAATGGCCATATAAAAAACAGTTTCTGTTCATGGCGGTGGAGGTGGCGACGATGATGTTCAAAATAGTGAAAGCGGAGTTTTTTATTTTATTTATTATTTTATCATAGATTAAAGACAGAAGAAGAAAGAAGCCTTAAAGGGATAGTAATGTTTCATAATAAAAGAAGCTCTAATTAATCATCATAGTATTTGGACTTTGGAGAGTGTTATTTCAATTCTGTCATAGTTGTAGTTCAAGAGTAATTCAATGATAAAGTGTCCCCCTCCCGCCCCTTTTACTGATGTAACACTGTTCAGCCAGAGTAGAAGGGAGGTGCCCAGGTAGATTGCAGAGAGGGACAATCTTCAATTAAGGTAAGGGAAAAACCTGAAAAGCTTGTCAAGGGGGGCAGGGATTTCATTGTTTTCACTGTAATAAGATTGTCCCCTGCTGTTATCTGTCTGGTCTTACAACCAGATCCACATCTGAGAAGAGATTGCTTACACTAGGTAAAAGGGGCGGGAGGGGGAAACTTTGCTTGTGAATATCTCTCAAACCATAAAGGTTTGAGAGATAAGACTTATATCATTCTTCATATTTTTTAATGCCTACAAAATAAAATAAAGTTAAAACAAAGTATTACTATCCCTTTAAGGAAGAAGTAAAGTGGAAGACAGAGGAAGACCAGGGTAAAGAAGACCCCGCTGGACCTCTGACTTCAAAGTAAGTGTTTATTGCTAATGCTGTGGGTTATGGATGCTGGGATAGTGTTAGGGCTAGTATTTTTTCCTTTATTATTAATGTTAGGTGTAATGAGGGGCTGGGGGATAGTGTTAGGGTTAGTGTTTAGGAGGGTGGGAGAGGATGACTATGTTTAGCTCACTCTAGATGTTTGACACTGTGTTAGCTAGTTTTCTTTGACGTTCCCTCTATTCCTCTATTTAGCATGAGTTGTGGGAACAAGAAGCTGTGACAAGTATTAGGCCGCAACATGGGTTTCTGTGACCAATCCTTGTTGAAGTGCTGTGAGGAATGGGTCATGGGATGTTAGCTTTAGGAGGGATTAATCCTTTGGGTGCCTGAGGGGTATGCAATCATCTGCAATGAGTTGCACACCCTTCTGACACTCAAACGGTTCATTATTGTTTGGTTTCACTTATGCTTTTGCTACCGTGGATGTATTGCTATGGGTCTTAGGCGATGGATACTTCTCAGGCACTCGTATAGTTAAAAAAATAAGAAAACAAGGTTCACCGCACAGTCGAAGCATTTCTTTACTCCTCTCAGCAGTGGGAGTACCCTTATTTTACTCAGGAGGATAAACGCGACAATTTAGTTTTCTTTACATATTAAGTGTTATGATCCCTTTAACCCTTTGAACGCCTGAAGGGTATGCAACACATTGCTTTGTGTTGCATACTCCTCTGGCGCTCAAAGGGTTAACTGTTAAGGTTCCTTTAATTTATTTTGATCACTTCCCACTACACTTCTGTTCAGAAAGCTTCTTGTCTTATCATATCTAACAGTTTACAGTGTTGCTTTAGGCCCCTTTTACATGAACACATGAGTTGCAAATCATTGTGTCCTATGGGAGGGGGCCATTCACAAAGGCAAATGCACTGTGATTGTCGCAAAGTGAAGAAGCATGCTGGAAATCTCCCACAACACAATAACGAAGTCCCAGATTTGTCACATGTGTTTCATTGGAATCGCATTAAAATCACAGATAGGTGCATTTTCCCTGGAATCGTGTCACTTCTTGCTGTTATGGAGAGAAGTGAATGCTGGGAAAAACTTGCTACACTGTAGCACTGAAAGCTCCCCAAAATTTTCATTCGTTCCAAAAAAATCAGTCTACAGTAGTCTCCGATGTGAAGGGGGCAGATTCACTAAGGTGTGATAAAGAGGTGATAAAGAGGAGATAACTTCTCCAGTGATATCACTTCTCCAGTTCCTTTGTTATTCTATAGAGCCTATGTACTAAGATCTCTCCCATTAGAGAAATCCTAGTAAACAGGCTCCATAGAATAACATAGGAACTGGAGAAGTGATATCATTGGAGACGTTATCACCACTTTGGGGGAGATTCACTAAGCGGTGATAAAGTGGAGATGATTTCTCCAGTTTATCACTTCTCCAATTCCTATGTTATTCTGCGGAGCCTATTCTCTAAGATTTCTTCAGCTTTAGAGATGTTAGTGAATAGGCTCTATAGAATAACATACCAACATTTCAAATGGCAAAAGAGGGACAATTTTGATTTAGGAGGGTTTGCTGGGGGTGTGGCTGGTGGGCGGAGCAGAGAACCTTTAGATTATTGCATGACCTACTGATACCTAATTCTGTAACAGAATACATGATTTAGAACAAGACCAAAGTATTTTATTTGCACATACTAATTTATGAAAACATATACTGATGTTTAAAGTGATAGTAATACTTGAAATTCAAACCATTTAATTCTAGAGATATTTACAAAATAAACTAATTGCGCCATTTCCGATCTTCCAAACCTTTATGGTTTGGGAGATATAAGTCTGCAAAGTTCCTCCTTCCCTCCCCTTGTGCTGACGTCAGCTTTTAAACTTACAGACGGAGATCGCGGTCCATAGACCGTCCTGCGGCTCTTCAGCAGAGTCGTGATCGTGGTAGTTACAAAGAAATACTTCATTTGAACCGTCTACAACGTGTGCCTGGTTTGCAAGCACACTTTATAGATCGTTCCGATGAAGTAATTTTTTGAAACAATGCGATTTCGGCTCTGCTGAAGAGCGTCCTCAAGTCGGCCGACTTGAATCTCCTGCTGTCAGCTTTACAGCTGACATAGGAGGGGGGGGGGACTTTGAACGCATATATCTCTCACCATAGCGGTTTGAGAAATAAGATTTGTGCCATAGGGTTTATTTTTTATTGTCTACAAAGCTATAAGATTTTTTTATGAGACATCACTGTCCCTTTAATCCAAGGTATGATTAAAGTATGATTAAAGGTGGTCATTTCTGAAGTGCTTAAGGTGTCAGCTTTACTTGCTGCGTTCATGGTATATGATGATGTTATTACTTCAAATATAGTTTGTGGATTTTAAATAATGTTTCCCGTGACATTGTCAATATTTCCGGTTGCTGCAGCCTATTCCATGTATGTCATGCTGATTACAAGTGTTGGAGAGCTGGGGGGTTACACACTAAGGTGTCATAAAGAGGTGATAAAGTGGAGATGACTTCTCCAGTGATATCACCTCTCCACTTCCTATGTTATTCTATAGAGCCTATGAGCTAAGATCTCTAAATCTGGAGAAACCTTAGAACATTTGTTCCATAGAATAACATAGGACTTTGAAGCTTTAGAACACTGGAGAAGTTATCTCCACTTTATCACCTGTTTATCACTTCGTTATCACACCTTAGTGCATCTCCCTCTCTTGTGGAATTGCATACCAGCTGAAGGACAATGGGGGAGCCAAAGAAGCCCACGTTGATAAATTTGGCTGCCCTTGCATGTTTGAGCTGCTCCATGAACATAGCTGGGAACTTGCTGGATATCATCTGGAGACTCCGGATTTAGAGCAGTGTCTCTGGGTATCCGGGTAAAACCTTAAATTCTCCGGGCATACACAGTATGTGCGCATTTGTGGCTCCTGCCTGAGCACATTTCATAATTTAAATCAATTTCTTCTGAGCCCTGTACTGGCATCTCAGACAACTTGTGACCTGTGTCACGTGATGATGATGCTGCTTGCCTGTTGTCATGGCAATAGGAGAAACAGGGGATCAGAGAACCTGTATTGGCCACCAGTGTTGTTATGGAAGTTCTTTTTATTTCATTCTTTCACTGTGGTGTGAAAGTTAAATGCTTTTATATATTTTTTATGAAAAAATATATATTGTAGGGATTTTTCTATTGAGTAAACTAAGTGTACTCCCACTGCCGAGAGATTTATATTTCCAGAGTTATTACAGTTTAAACCCATGTTTTTTTTTTTTTTTTACATTAGCAGTGCCCTCTAGTGGTCAAATTGTAATTAGTTTTCCTGTTAGATTCTATTGGAGAGGAAAGTCAGAGACATACAGTTCTCCATAGAATGTGATAGAAACTGCCTGTCACTTCCTGTCAGTTAGAACTATCAGCAAGTAAACACAGTAAATTCACTTCCTGGTTATTTAAACTGCTATAAATTTTGAATAAAACATCTGACAATGATGGGAGTGACCTTGTTTTATTCAGAAATAAATGCTGTGTAAAATATGTGTTTTCATAAAAAAAGTTTACTGCTTCTTTAAATGTGGTACTTTTCTTTTTTTTTTTTTTTCTTGGAACCTATTACTGAAAGGTATGTCCGTGAATCAACTGATTTTTTTTTATTAATATAGGCCTAGATTACATTGCAGCTGATGTGTTATCAGTGGTTCTATCCAACATATTCCTATTGATGTATATGGACAAATTGGTAGATAAAACCTATGATAAAGTTAATAACTTCAGGCCACACTTTTAGCTGTATGCATAAATCTAAAGAGGAGCCATTTACACTATATGGGGTAAATTAAAATTGCCAATGATTTAAAAGGGCTTTTAACCCCTAGAATGCTAATGAGTTCTCCAACACATTGTGAAATGCTTTGTAGACCTCTCAAGCATACAAGAGGTTAACAGTCCAATTTTAATCAAGCGGAACGATGTGGTATTGTATTTGTTAACCTCTTGAGTGCCAGAGAGCTAAGCAACACATTTCTCTGCTTTGCAATGCACTGTGTACCCTCCCTGGCATTCAATGGGTTAAACTAGTGGATAAACCAGGAAGCAGTTATTCCCATGTGCCATGTGTCAGACTAGCTACAGCAGGATGTAGGAGACTCCTTATGGGAATCATTAGTGTCAACTCACAATAAAGTTATTGAGAATCTCCAAGGATCACAGTCTGGGGACCTCTGCTTTGATGTGGATGACTTTTTTTTTTTTAAAGGGAGAAAAAATATTTTCACTGGTAAGTAAGTTGACCACATATCCCTTTAACTCAGGGATGCTTATGAAAACTTTATTCCGCAGGCTTGTACAGGAATCGATGGAGCCCTGCAGTGTGTGCCATTTATAAACAGCCCTGGAAATCATTTGCTGATTGAAGTGGATTGGAAAATGTTAGACTTTTCCTGGTAAAGAAGGAGTTTAATGTGATCAGGTCATGATATAGTTTTATCCCGTGGCCTTAAAAGGATAGTGATATTTTACAATAAAAGCAGGTCCTGTTAATATTCATAGTATTTGGGCCATGTAGAGTATTAGTTCAATACTGTCAGACTTGTAGTACAAGAGTAATTGAATGATAAAATATACCCCTCTTACCCCTTTTACTGATGTAACACTGCTCACCTCAGAGCAGCAAAACTGTCCGGGCGGATCACAGAGAGGGACAATCTTCAGTGAACATAAGGGAAAACCTGAAAAACCTGTCAAGGGGGGCAGGGTTTTCCTTATGATCACAGTAAGAAGGTTGTCCTTTTTTTGTGACCTGTCCATTCAAGTGACCATATTCCACATCTGAGGTGAGCAGTGTTACATCAGTAAAAGGGGCGGGAGGGGGATACTTTATCATTCAATTACTATTGAACTACAACTCTGACAGTATTTAAATAACACACTCTATGGCCCAAATACTATGAAGATTAATCGGAGCTGCTGTTTTTGTGAAACAATACTATCCCTTTAAGACTGTGCCATACCTTTAAATGACTTCTACAGCATAATGGGGCAAACATATGAATTTGCCAGTGCAACTCGACTAGTGTTAGGCTCTATCTCAAGTGGCTACACTAAGATGTATGAACTGTAGTGTATAATAGCTGTAGGGAATACCAGCAGGCAAACTCTGTCATCCATAGGACTTGAATGCCAGTAAGCTCTATGTCATTGCATGAATAGGAGAATTGCATTCACACTTTGAATGCTAGTAGGGTGTGCAATGGATTGCTTCACAATGCTTTGCCCCCCCGCTCTGGCACTCAAAGGGTTACATCACATAACTTCCTCTATTCTTTGTTTAATAGGTAGCATTATACAGAGCGCAGTGGAAAGGAACACCCAAAACACACAGAGATTGTCCCATCACCCTCCCCTTGGCACAAAAAGCGTTAACGTGAGAATTTTTGATGTAGGTAGCTTCAGGGACGTGCACAGACATTTTGGGGGGCAGGGGCTCAAATGAAAAAAAGGGCACTTCTCATTATTATTTATTCAAAATATATATTTAAAAAAAGAAAAGAATTTACATCTCAGGAGCCTGTAGGCACAGAAATCTGAAGCGCCCCTCCTCCATTGGCCATCTCCACTGGACAACTCCACAATGCTCCTAATCTCCACATTGCCCCCATCATCTCCATATTGCCCCCATCAGCTCCAACTTACCCTCACATTGCCCCATCAGCTCCATATTACCCCATCAGCTCCATATGGCCCCATCAGCTCAAAAGTACCCTCACATTGCCCCATCATCTCCATATTGCCCCATCAGCTCCAACTTACCCTCACATTGCCCCCTTCATCTCCATATTGCCCCCCATCAGCTCCATATTGCCATCAGCTCCAACTTACCCTCACATACATTGCCCCATCATCTCTACATTGCCATCATCTCCATCTTGCCCCCCATCAGATCCATATTGCCCCATAATTTCCACATTTCCCCCAGTGTCCATTTCCTACCTCTTCCCTGGTGGTCCAGCGGCAGGAGAGGTCTGTATGTGCCTCCTTTGGCACAGAGCTGTAGCTGCAGAGCTCCAGCGCGGTCTTCTCTTCATGCAGAGCGCTGGGAGATGATGTTATCTCCCAGCGCTCTGTAATACTAAAGAGCTGACGAGGGCGGTGGGGGGGTTAGTGCGGGCGCCGAGGCAACTTTTTTTTCTTTTTTTTTAATGTTAAAAGGGCACGAGGGCACTTTGGAAAAAAGGGCAGGTGCTCAAGCCCCTCTTGGTGTCTATGTGTGCACGTGCCTGGGTAGCTTAGTGAATTGATATTAGGAAGGCTTAAGTGATTACAGCACCTGATTTGGAATGGAATCACCACAGTACATTACGCCTAATGGCACTCCAGGGGGGGTTTGCACTAATGTGTGTGATAAAGAGGGGATTAAAGGGGAACACCTCTTAAAAAGTGTTTTCCATTTGTTTAGTTATTAAAATAGTATTAGGAAACATGTATCTGCAGCACAGCTCTTCATGACTTCCCGGTGCTACTTATTCTCCTCCCACCTCCCTCCCAGATGCCCCAGGGAGCGAGTTCACCACGTTTCCTAATACTACTTTAATAACTAAACGTATGGTAAAAACTTTTTAAGAGGTGAATGCTCCTGCTTTAAGGCCTCGATTCAATTAGATGCGTTGGCCAAAAAAACACCCATAGTATTTGTTTCAAGCACAGTATGCCATTCAATTACCAGTGCTACGGAGAAATACCGGCAGATATAAACATGATTCGGGGGCTAAAGTTAGCTCCCATTTGAGCTCATTAAAACGTTGTCCATTTTCCCGTTTAATTGCATATGTTAGGCGTTAACATGCTATAAAGCGGTAGCCCGATATAAAGAAACCCATCATTGAAGGAGACTGATGGCCGGGTTAGCGCAGGGTGCACGCCTGCGCCGTCAGTCCCTTCCGTTAACCATATGGTGCACTGCAGTCTACACAATGGAGACCAGGACTGACAGCGCAGGAGCACTGACAAGATGTCTGCACTGTAACTTGTGTTCCAGTCTCCTTCAATGATGGGTCTCTTTACATCGGGCTACTTTTAAAAGGTAAACTATATATTGAGAAGCTAGTCGCTACCTGCTTAATTATAGCAGGGCGACTTTATAGTGGATGAAAGTTCCCCTTTAAGGGACCTACTCTAACGGGTGAAAATCTGCACCCAGTTTTTTCTGGGTGTAGCATCCCCAACATATGTTAAAACCTGCTGACGCAGGAATTGAAGGGAAAAGAGGCCCAAAAAAACCTAAGTCATCAGTGGAGGTATTGATATAGGGCCCTAAGCCCCATATCAGTACATACAAAGTATAAAAAATGTGTCAAGTGTTAGTAGCATTAACCCTATGAGCATCAATGGGGTGTGCATACTCCACTGAAACCGACTACTGTAAGTTTAAAAACATCCCCTCAAAAGAAGGGTCAGCACCCTAGTCAGTTACTGTTCGTTTTCTTCTTCAGTTTTCTGTCTTCCTTCTTCTTCTTTGTGTTCATGTTCTGTCTTCTTCTCTTCTGTCTTTTGATCTTTATCTGGTGTAACGATGTACCTGTAAAAAGAAAGAGAGTCCATATTAAAATTATTTGGTAAAACATATGAATTCAAGTAATGTATTTGTTAACCCTACATGGTTTCCAGCCTACCATTGGCTGGGATGTGTGGTTACGCAGCTTCTCGTGGAGGGGAATGACAAAATCCACTAGAAGCTGATTGGCTGGAAGGTACATAAGCACACATTCCAGCCAATGGTAGACTGGAAACCATTTCAAATAGATACTAGCCATATAATAGTCTCTGTTCAGATTTTTGACATGTAATCCTGCCGCCAGCTGAGGTGACGGTGGCAGCAGCATCTTTAACACTGTCACTGCCGGGGGAAATTTAGGACTTGGACTGGATCAACTGATATATTCATTGGCAATACAATTATTATTATTCAGTATGGATTTGCTAACTAAGTTTTCCACCTCGGGACCCAAATTATTTTCGGTTATTGGAATGCCGACACAGTTTAACCCTTTGAGTGCTGGAGAGGTACGCAAAGCACAGATCTGGGTGTTAGGCTAGTGTTAGGGCTAGTATTGTTGCACTTTACTGTTAGGGGTAGAGCAGGGTTAAGGTGACTGTGTGTTGAATTCACGTTCTGTGCTTGACAGTGTGTCAGGCACCAAGCGTTAGCCATTTTCCTTTGATGTTCCCATTACTCACGCTATTTAGTGTGGGTATTCGGACATTAAAACACATCACAGACATTAGGCAACAAGTCCGTTTCTGTGGCCCAGCGTTCATTGCGGTTTCAGTTGACAGGGCCATTGAATACCAACTCAGACAAATTTTGCGTACAGTAAGTAGCCAGTTTTGCTCTGCAGTCTGTTTTTGCGGAATCCATTGAATCGAGGCCTCCAGTGTTATAAAGTCTATAATTCCCATGTATTCTTTGGAGACATAGTAACATAGTAAAATAGTTACATAGTAAATTAGGTTGAATAAAGACACAAATCCATCAAGTTCAACCATCTCCTCATACCCCAGTAACTGAGAATTTTTAAGTTTCCTGCTATTAATTAAATTAGTCTTTATCAGACCCTCCTGATCTGCCTACTGATAAACAGTATAACTCTGTATGTTCCTTTTTGAAAGAAATGTATCTAATCTTCTCTTAAATGTATCCATTGTATCTGCCATAACCACCTCCTTGGGGAAGGAATTACACAATTTAACAGACCTTACTGTAAAAAAAACCCTTCCTCTGCTGAAGTCTAAACCTCCTTTCCTCTAATCTCAAGGGGTGTCCCCTGCTCATTTGATCAGGCCTTGGAAGAAATAGCTTATCACAGAGATCCTTGTATTGACCTCTCATATATTTGTACAATGTGATAAGATCTCCTCTTAGGCATCTTTTCTCTAGAGTAAATAAACCAAGTTTGTCTAGTCGTTCCTCATATATCAAGTCCTCCATTCCCTTAATTAATTTTGTTGCTCTTTGCTGTACCCTCTCTAGTTCTAGTATATCCTTTTTCAGAACCGGTGGCCAAAATTGCACTGCATACTCAAGGTGAGGTCTTACCAATGATTTGTATAATGGCAAAATAATGTTATCCACTCTTGCTTCAATACCTCTTTTTATGCAAGATAGGACTAACCTCTCTCGAACCTGAGATATCTTAGAGCATTGGTCCCACAAAACAACATAAGAATTGGTGATTTTATCACACTGAAGCAGTATCTCCTCTTATTGCCCCTTTATCAATCCTTAGTACATCGTGTGTGTGGGGGGAGGGGGGGGAGTAAAGCCACTTTCATATGGGTGACAGAACAGTTGCTTCCCTCTACGACAGTTCTGTTGCCCATGTATCTGCCACTCATCTCTCTTCTGCAAATCACCACCAACTGGAATGCAGGGGAGGCGTGTCTTATGGCTGGCCCACATAAGCACCAGACGATATTACTGGCTAGCACTCATGTGGTTCAACTATTCATTGGAGGTTGCAATGAGGATTGCAAGTCCTGAGACTGATAGTGTGAAATGTCTGCTATATGCCCTATAGGAACGATGCAAACTTTCCTTACTGTACTCCTGAAGGTATTTCAAGTTACTCCACAGTACTATATTTCAAACAACTCCATAGCAGAGTATTTCAAAAGTACGTCAGCCCATAGACAAATATTTGAAATTACTCCATAGCAGAGATTTTTAATTACTCCACAGAAAGTATTTCAAATCACTCCATAGCAGAGTATTTCAAACTTCTCCAAAGCAGTGTATTTCAAACGTCACCATAGCTGAGTATTTCAAATGACTCCTTTCCAGTCCAACTTGAAACTTACATAAGACTGAATGGGTAACTTTTAACATTAGGCTTCTACAGAGAAATTAAAAATTCACTGTTTTGGAATTATTTGCCATTATGCTAGGTTTTATCCGCACTGCAGTTTATCCAATTATAAATTATGCTTATGACATGTGGAAGAGACTTATACCAATATCATATGCTAATGATCAATGCCTTTACTCCTCCCCAGGAACCTGTAATTCTTATTGCGTGTGTTTTTCTTGTGATACTTCAAAACCAATTTCACCTTAGTGTATCACCTTCAAGATGTTCTGTAGAATAGCAGAACCCATTTAAGTGGCACAGAGCAGATCTCCTGGGTTACAGGGGTTCAACAGAAAAGTACTATTAAATGGATAGTAATGTTTCATAATAAAAGCAGCTCTAATTAATCATCATAGTATTTGGATTTTGGAGAGTGTTATTTCAATTCTGTCAGAGTGGTAGTTCAAGAGTAATTCAATGACAAAGTATCCCCCTCCCGCCCCTTTTACTGATGTAACACTGTTCAGTCAGATCAGAAGGGAGGTGCCCAGGTAGACTGCAGAGAGGGACAATCTTCAATTAAGATAAGGGAAAAACCTGAAAAACTTGTCAAGGGGAGGGGCAGGGCTTTCATTGTTCTCATAGGAAAAAGATTGTCCTCTTCTGTTATCTGTCTGGTCTATGGACTGGATTCCACATCTGAGAAGAGATGGCTTACACTAGGTAAAAGGGGCGGGAGGGGAAACTTTGCTTGTGAATAACTCTTAAACCATAAAGGTTTGAGAGATAAGACTTATATCATTCTTAATGTTTTTTTAATGCCTGCAAAATAAAATAAAGTTAAAACGAAGTATTACTATCCCTTTAAATCGTAGCTTCTGATCTTATGATTGCTTATGCCCCAGTGTCCAAAAACTTTAGCATTTCTGTGAACAAGCTCATTGCCTTTAGAAGCAACTCCAACACTAAAATGATCAGAGATCAATATGTAATGAAGTCAGTCTCGCATAGCTAATTGTAGTCCTCTATAACATCAAATAGCTCAGCACAAAAGTATTTGTAACTATCAAATGTATTTCAATGCTGTTTGCGATCAATAAATTATAACTCAATTATTAGGAGAAAATGTATCAGTTAGCAGTCATCAGATAACTGAAGGCGGTGCTAGGTTATAGTGCTTATTACAAGAGAAAGCTAAACGAAAACATAATTTCACTGTGAAATGTTTCAATCTCCCACACGTCTACCGGTAGTCACAAAGCAACACATACACTGTCTGACACAGCAGACTTTTTCCACTGGTGGTCACAGAACTAAATATAAACTGTCTGACACCCCAGCATTGCTCTTCTGTCCATGTAAGTCACAGAGCATTGATGGGCAACCCGAGGCCCTCCAGCTGTCCACCAGGAGTACAATTCCCTTCAACACACAGCTGGTTGGGATGATGGGAATTTTAGTCCTGAACACAGTGTACCTACCAACATTCCAAATGGCCAAAGAGGGTCATTTATGTGTTAGGTAGTGTTGCTTTGGGCGTGGCTAGTGGGTGGAGCATTGCAGAAATGTTTTAGTTTATTTAATCACCTATTGAAACCTCTTTGTGTAACTGAATAAATGATTTAGAACAATATTAAAGTATTTTATTTACACAGACTAATGTATAAAAACATATAGTGCAGTTTAAACAAACATTAATGTAAGTTGTATTGCTGTGGAGCAATGGCTTACACATATATACACCACACAGTCTGATCTCCTAAACACAGGGACACCAGGGTGATATACTTATATACACACCACACAGTCTGATCTCCTAAACACAGGGACACCAGGGTGATACACTTATATACACCACACAGTCTGATCTCCTAAACACAGGGACACCAGGGTGATACACTTATATACACCACACAGTCTGATCTCCTAAACACAGGGACACCAGGGTGATACGCTTATATACACAGCACACAGTCTGATCTCCTAAACACAGGGACACCAGGGTGATACGCTTATATACACAGCACACAGTCTGATCTCCTAAACACAGGGACACCAGGGTGATACACTTATATACACACCGCACAGTCCGATCTCCTAAACACAGGGACACCAGGGTGATACACTTCTATACACACCACACAGTCTGATCTCCTAAACACAGGGACACCAGGGTGATACACTTCTATACACACCACACAGTCTGATCTCCTAAACACAGGGACCCCAGGGTGATACACTTATATACACACACCACACAGTCTGATCTCCTAAACACAGGGACACCAGGGTGATACACTTATATACACATCACACAGTCTGATCTCCTAAACACAGGGACACCAGGGTGATACACTTATATACACATCACACAATCTGATCTCCTAAACACAGGGGCACCAGGGTGATACACTTCTATACATACCACACAGTCTGATCTCCTAAACACAGGGACACCAGGGTGATACACTTCTATACACACCACACAGTCTGATCCCCTAAACACAGGGACACCAGGGTGATTAACTTATATAGACACCACACAGTCTGATCTCCTAAACACAGGGACACCAGGGTGATACACTTATATACACATCACACAGTCTGATCTCCTAAACACAGGGGCACCAGGGTGATACACTTATATATATACCACACAGTCTGATCTCCTAAACACAGGGACACCAGGGTGATACACTTCTATACACACCACACAGTCTGATCTCCTAAACACAGGGACACCAGGGTGATACACTTATATACACCACACAGTCTGATCTCCTAAACACAGGGACACCAGGGTGATACGCTTATATACACACCACACAGTCTGATCTCCTAAACACAGGGACACCAGGGTGATACACTTATATACACACCACACAGTCTGATCTCCTAAACACAGGGACACCAGGGTGATACGCTTATATACACAGCACACAGTCTGATCTCCTAAACACAGGGACACCAGGGTGATACACTTATATACACAGCACACAGTCTGATCTCCTAAACACAGGGACACCAGGGTGATACACTTATATACACACCGCACAGTCCGATCTCCTAAACACAGGGACACCAGGGTGATACACTTCTATACACACCACACAGTCTGATCTCCTAAACACAGGGACACCAGGGTGATACACTTCTATACACACCACACAGTCTGATCTCCTAAACACAGGGACCCCAGGGTGATACACTTATATACACACACCACACAGTCTGATCTCCTAAACACAGGGACACCAGGGTGATACACTTATATACACATCACACAGTCTGATCTCCTAAACACAGGGGCACCAGGGTGATACACTTATATACACATCACACAGTCTGATCTCCTAAACACAGGGGCACCAGGGTGATACACTTATATACACATCACACAGTCTGATCTCCTAAACACAGGGGCACCAGGGTGATACACTTATATATATACCACACAGTCTGATCTCCTAAACACAGGGACACCAGGGTGATACACTTCTATACACACCACACAGTCTGATCTCCTAAACACAGGGACACCAGGGTGATACACTTATATACACACCACACAGTCTGATCTCCTAAACACAGGGACACCAGGGTGATACACTTATATACACACCACACAGTATGATCTCCTAAACACAGGGACACCAGGGTGATACACTTCTATACACACCACACAGTCTGATCTCCTAAACACAGGAACACCAGGGTGATACACTTATATACACACCACACAGTCTGATCTCCTAAACAGAGGGACACCAGGGTGATACACTTATATATACACCACACAATCTGATCTCCTAAACAGAGAGACACCAGGATGGGAAAGACAGACTGTCCTCCTAAAGAGGGACACTTGGGAGGTATGAAGTGCTTTATAAATAATTATATAATATCCTTTAGCGGATTGTATAATCCACCTCATGCCCGCACTCCTGGGTATGCACTAGAGCTATGATGTTTTTACTGCATACTGGCACACACACTCCATTACTGCTAAGACTTAACCGTTTGAGTGCCAGGGGGAGTTATCCAATGCATAGCAACGCAATGGATTGGATACCTCTCTTGCACTCAAAAGGTTAAATGCTGGCAATCTCCGAAGGCCTGTAACCCATACAGTAAATGGAGCAAGTTTCTCCCCTTTCCACTCCTCCTTGTGAGTACATCACATCAAACAAGATGCAGAGGAAAGAGACTTCCCGAAAACATCTATACACTTCTCCACCGTCCTCCCCATGGAACAAGTGGCGATAGAGAGATAGAGAGAACCACTGTTGTAGCTTAGTAAATTGAAGTTAGGAGGGAGCAGCACTGAAACATAGGTTCCAATACATATTATATCACAGAATTGTATTAGCACTGTGCACCCATTTTATCCTCTACATTGTCTATTCCAAACCTAGTGTGCCCTGGGCCCATGTCATCATGCCGCAGTCCTATTCATTGTCCACAGCATGATCGCACATGAATTAACCCCTTAGGTAGAACGTGATGTGCTATGACCGTCAAGCAGTTTATACCCTTAAGGACCAGCGATGATTATAGCATGTCATGTACGTTTTACTTACACCTCTCCTGTAAATAAAAACAAGGTCTGAAATTGACTTCCCTGGACTTCTGGTCCTTAAGGGGTTAAAGAAAAACAATATGTATGTTGCATATTGAGCAAACAATTGGAAGGACAGGGGCACTGAAATCAGTCCTCAAGCCCCCCACAGTGCATATATTAAGGATCTCCTCAATTAACCCTTTGAGTACTAGATACTCCTCTGGCACTCAAAGGGTTAAACACATGGGAATATTGTTAAGTCAGGCAGAACCTTCAAAGTGAATGAACCACTGATAGACTCACCTGTGTTCATGTGAGTCGATCCTGGATACCTGCAACGTTAGAGGGGAGGGGGGTAAGATAGGTTTGAGCTCCACTGTGGTAGGTGATGCCTCATTCAAAAGTTATCTCGGCACAAACTCTCATTTTTGTGAAAGGAAGAGTGCAGCGTACCACAGTTTGCCAGTCCTTGGCAACAATGAGGGGGGTTATAGAATTCATGTTTTTACATCTGGGAAATGTCCTGAACAACTTAACCCTTTGAATTCCAGAAAAGGATGTAAAACGCATGTGTTTCACATCACCCTGGTACTCACAGGGTTAAAGTAAGGAGCCTAGAGTTATTTCTCAAAGTGGCTTTTTCCTGTTCCAAGATTCCTCCTTTCCCACTTCCTGCTTCATGGGAAAATAGCTAAACTGTGACCTCTAGCACAGAAGAGGTTAAAACAAGGGAGGGCAACCTGCTGCTATCCAGATGTTGCTAGACTGCAAATCCCATCATACCCAGACGGCCAGAGGCTGTCTGAGAACAATAGGAATCACAGTCCAACAACAGCTGGAGGGCCGCATGTTGCTTGCTCCTGGATTAACACACACAAAAACTTTTAAATGAATAAAAGTTATAGAGTTTTCCCTGTTAAGTAAAACAAGGGTAACCCCACTGCTGGGAGATTGTATATTCAAAATGATCACAGCTCAAAGTAAAGCACCAACTAGTGTCCAAGGGGCATTTATTTAATTACCATTTACTTTACATTTGTGTGTGTGTGTGTGTGTGTGTGTGTGTGCGCAAGAGGGTGGGCATGCATGGGTGTGCATATGAGTGTGTGTGTGTGTGTGTGTGTGCAAGAGGGTGGGCATGCATGGGTGTGCATATGAATGTGTGTGTGTGTGTGTGTGTGCAAGAGGGTGGGCATGCATGGGTGTGCATATGAGTGTGTGTGTGTGTGCAAGAGGGTGGGCATGCATGGGTGTGCATATGAATGTGTGTGTGTGTGTGTGTGCGTGCAAGAGGGTGGGCATGCATGGGTGTGCATATGAGTGTGTGTGTGTGTGTGTGTGTGTGTGTGTGTGCAAGAGGGTGGGCATGCATGGGTGTGCATATGAATGTGTGTGTGTGTGTGTGTGCGTGCAAGAGGGTGGGCATGCATGGGTGTGCATATGAGTGTGTGTGTGTGCAAGAGGGTGGGCATGCATGGGTGTGCATATGAATGTGTGTGTGTGTGTGTGTGCGTGCAAGAGGGTGGGCATGCATGGGTGTGCATATGAGTGTGTGTGTGTGCATGTGGGTGGGCATGTGAGTATGTGTGGTTGTGTGCATGTGTGTGTGTATGTTTCATGTATATCTGATACTGAAAATTCTTAATACTTTTTTCTCTGCAGTACTTAACTTTGAAATTATTTGTTGTTTTTTCATTATATTAAATCCTATAACTAATAAAAATAAAGTAAAAGTGTGTGCATTTGGAAGGGAGTACATTTGTGGGTGTGCGCATGTGTGTATGTGTCAGTGTGTGTGTGTATGTGTGTTAGTGACATCTGCAGGTCAATAATCCACAATATGTCAGAGACATCTCTAGCAAACAAAGGGATATAACTTTTAAGGCCACAATTTGTTTTATGTTGTTCTTTGGGCTTCTGTAGTCCCATTATAATTAATGTGGATGAATGTAAACACTAATACATTATGCTGGGGTCATGACATATGAAATACTTCCTAACAAGACAAGCACAAATGACATGAAAATAGTGTCACATCTCAGGGTTCAGAAAAGACCAAGGAATGTAACTATGTCACAGATTCTGTCATCAGCTCTACCAGCAGCTGGTGCATTTGTCTGGCCAGGACAGTTTAACCCTTGAGTACCAGAGCGGTATGCAACACATTGCAAAACAATGTGTTGTGTACTCCCTGGCACTGAAGGGGTTAATGCAGTGGTCTTCATTTAGGGGTTCAGTGGAAACTAAAGGAATAGTAATGTTTCATAATAAAAGCAGCTCCAATTAATCTTCATAGTATTTGGGCCATGGAGAGTTTTATTTCACTGCTGTCAGAGTTGTAGTTCAAGAGTAATGAATGATAAAGTATCCTCCTCCCACCCCTTTTACTGATGTAACACTGCTCACCTCAGAGCAGCAAGACTGTCCGGATGGATCGCAGAGAGGGACAATCTTCAGTGAGCATAAAAAAAAAATCTGAAAAAACTGTCTCGGGGGGGGGGGGGCAGGGTTTTCCTTATGCTCACAGTAAGAAGATTGTCCCTTGCTGTGAGCTGTCTGGTCAAGAGACCAAATTCCATATCTGAGGGGAGGAGGCTTACACTAGGTAAAAGGGGTGGGAGGGGGATACTTTACCATTCAATTAGTCTTGAACTACAACTCTGACAGTACTGAAATAACGCTCTCCATGGTCCAAATATTATAAAGATTAATTAGAGCTGCTTTTTCTGTGAAACATTACTATCACTTTAAGGTTCCCTGAAGAAATACAAGTGAATCCAAAGAACACATTCTATGCAACAGTGGACAGTGGAAAAAGGCTGAAATGTAGACCCTTTGAGTGCCAGAGTGGTACGGAATGCATTGCTTTGCAATGCATTCCGTACCACTCTGGCACTCAAAGGGTTAACCCCTGAAATATTTGTCACTGAAAAAACAGACACATTTTACTGAACCGATTTTACTGTACTAAAACAACTGCATGACTCACTGGATTACTCCACTCACAGTTCCTATGATAAAACGCGGCCATTTCTAAATTGAGAACAAGTGGAAGTGAAACTCTGCAATCAACTTAAATGATTAACCCTGTGAGTACCAGAGGGGAATGCATTGCATTGTTTTGCAATGCATTGCACAACCCGCTGGCACTCAAAGGGTTAAAGCTCTTTGCATTTCCCTAATGTATAGTAAAAATTTAAAAAAATACATTGGCAAATAATATAAAATACATATATATCTCCCCTTTGCACTTTTTTCACATTTTCCAGACATCTCATTTTTACTGACACTTCCAATTTACTGATTGACTGTCAGTAAATTTACTGTTGTCAACAATGCTGGAAAGGCAGACACTGAGATTGATATACTAACAATAGTGATACAATATGGACATAAGTCAAGAGCACCTTCTCCATTGATCAGGGATTGTCACTGTTAGTCCACAGGTTAATGTTTCAGGATATCTGTGCTTGATCATGAGTAGGTAATCAGTGTATTACTCATTGTGATTGACCTGCCTGTGCTTATAGGGGATCTCTCACCCCTTTACAAGCTGTGCTCATTAGTTACAGTATTTAGCAAATTATGTTAAAACTTTATTATTAAAAAAAAAAAAAAAGTTATTTGCACAATAACTGCTCTGCCTCTGCTCCCGTCCCTCTACCCAGCATCCTCCGATGACGGAGGCTTTCTGTCTCTAAGCTGGAGCGATCTCATTAGCAGATCTAGCCAATGAGATCGCTCCAGCTTACAGACAGAAAGCCTCCGTCATCTGAGGAGGCTGGATAGAGGGAGAGGAGCAGAGGCAGAGTGACAAACTGTGGCAACAACAGTCTGCCCGGAAGTAGGGTGCAGGGCACCCTTCAAATGTTCAATTTTGTGCAAATAACGTTTTTTTGTTTTTTTTTAAATAAAGTTTTCACCTAATTTGCTTAATACTCTAAATAATGAGCATAACTTGTAAAGAGGTGAGAGATCCCCTTTAATCAGGAACATACTTCAAGGCCAAAGGAGGTGCACAATGCACTGATTTGCATCCTCTGGTCCTAAAGGGGTTAAAACCTGACCTGCTGGTGTACCCCAAGGACTGGGGGTGAGAATCGCTGGCCAAAATCAGTATTTCCCAAAGATAGTCCTCATGGCGAAAAAAGAGGTCAAGTTTTTAAGATATCACATGTTGATAGTCAGCGATTCGTCCATTGGGTTTGATCTACCTATGCTAACCTAGGGGTATCTTTAACCCTTTGAGTGCCAGTGGGGTAAGCAACCCATTGCAATGCTGGGTTTCCTTTTAAAAGAGTGTGCAACCAAATGACCCAGTTAACATGTCGCCTTGATAAAAATGTCGACATGAGAATCTCGCACTACAAGACAGCGGGAGATTCTCATGTTGCATATTGAAAGGTAATTCCATACCCCTCTGGCACTCAAAGGATTAAATAGCAGCCCACCTCAATAAGTGCAACCCACTGAAGATACCACGGAGTGCATATTGAAAGTCCCTTGATTACTGACCATACAACTAGCCCTGCACACTTGACCAGTCCCAGATGGAGGTCTTCCTTTCCACATGAACACACCACGGAGCTGCGTTTGAAATGTTGATGTGTCCTTTCAATACGCGACATGACAACCTCGTGCTGTCATGCAGTGTGAGATTCTCATGTCGACATTTGTTTGTAGGCAAGATGGGAATTGGTTCATTTGGTCACACGTGAAGGAGCGCGCAACCTTTTAAAAGTAAACCGCGATGTGGTACCCTATTGAAATGTCTCCATCAATTGGGCGACCAACAAAATGGCGCATTAAACATGTTGCCTGGTTGAGAATTGCAACATCAGAATATCACCCTAATCAAAAGAGCGGTATTCTGATGCATGCTTAAAGGTAGCCAACCAGAGGCGACATTTCAATAATAAAGAATGTAATGTAAAGGGAAGATGTAACGTTGTCACTGCTACTGTCCTGCTCCTCTGTGGCTTACACATCATTGCAGAACATTGCATCGTTAACCATCACGTTTCTAGCTATGCATTGCATTCCCCTCTGGTACTCAGAGCGTTAAATCCTGACCTGTTGGTGAGTTCTGAGGACTGGAGGAGTGAATGATTGACATGAATACATCTGTTCCAATAGATACATTAACCCTTTGAGTGCCAGTGGGGTATGCAACCCATTGTGATGCGGTATCATATTGAAATGTCGCCATCTATTGGGCGACCAACAAAATGGCGCATTAAAAATGTTGCCTGGTTGAGAAGTGCAACATCAGATTATTGTCCCAATCAAAAGAGTGGGAGTCTGATGTTGCACGCTTAAAGGTTGCAGACTAGAAGAGACATTTCAGTAATAAAGAATGTGCATTTCAGTAATAAAGAATGTAATGTATAGGGTGACTTACACATCATTGCAAAACATTGCCTCCTTAACAGTTACGTTGCTAGGTATGCATTGCATTCCCCTCTGGCACTCAGAGCGTTAAAGCCTGACCTGTTGGCTAGTTCTGAGGACTGGAGGAGAGAATCACTGCAATAGATTCATCTGTTCTGATAGATACATTAATAAGTATTATTGCTATTTTTATTTTTGTTTCTATTTGTATAAATGTGTCACTTTGCATTATAAATTCACTCCAGGACGTAAGTGAAAACAAGAGAAATCAAAATGTATTCTTCCTGGTAAACCAATTTTTAAATAAATAAAAATAAATAAATAAAAATGTCTTCTTTTGGTGATAATATTGAACTATCGAAAAATGAAAAAAAGAAAGTGTCTGTTTATTTTGATTATATAATTGATTTCTGTAATTTAGTTATTATTGATTAATTTTATCTATTTTGGTTAGATATGTATAATTCTTTTTGATAAGTGGCATTTTGGCATTATTGTTTTTTTTTTGCATGAAATATGTCTTGCTCCCCCTACAGTTACTTTTGAGCAAGTACAAGAATATTTCCATTTACAATTATGTTTGCCACCTATTTAGCAGTTGGTTTGTCTCAGAACTGTTTCTTGTAAGGTTTTTGGATATCGCAGTAAAGTGTCATTTTATAATATCCTTTTATATGTGTGCAGTGAACCAGTTTTAACCAGATATCAGTCATTTTATACATTTTGTCTTTGTGGTCTCTGAAAATCCCTGCATTGAGGGATATTTACTGTTCTAATACCTATTTTACAGTTGGTTTGTCCCAGAATTGCTGCACAGTACATCATTCTCTGCATTGATCACAGTACGTGCACATCTGAGGCTTATGTACTAAGGATGTAGTGCAATTGTGGAGGAAACCAACTGAACCATAGGGAACAAACTAAAAAAAATCCCCAAATTCTCATTGATTTAAATGGTTCTCTTAATCTCCTGAATTCTAGAGAGGTTTCCAGTTCATGCTTTGCAATGCTTTGGAGATCTCTCTCTCTCTAGCATTCCAGAGCATTCCAATTTAAAGGGGAACTACCACCCCACAAAATCTTTGTCTTAATTCAGTCCTCATCTGGCGACTAGCTGCTTAGTAGCGCTAGTCGCCAGAATTATTACCTGGTTTAACTGATTTTACACTTGTTCCGAGGCTGACAGTAGCAGGAAGCACGGACATCTCGTCATAGTAACGTCCGTGCGCCTGCGCTGTCAGTCCCTTTTGGAGCCGGACGGGCAACATTCAAGTCATAATTTTTTTTACCATAGGTTTAATCAATTTACTTTTAAAGATATTTCATCTTCACGCTGTGCACGGGCATAATGCAGCACCCTGAATCTTTGGAACAGCTCTTCTGCTCCTCCCAGCTGCCCTAGGGATCGTGTTCATGCTTCCCTTAGGTGTGCTGTGAATGGCTTCTATCTTTACATCAAGCTCCGGTTAGCATTATAATGAGGTTGCAAGCTCAGTATAATGATAACCGGAGCGTGATGTAATGACAGAAGCCATTCACATCACACAGAAGGGAAGCGTGAACGTGGTCCCTGGGGCAGCTGGGAGGGAGGTGGGAGGAGAATTAGGAAGTGAAGAACAGCTGTGCCGGAGATTCAGCGTAATGCATTATGCTGACGGCACAGCTTTAAGATTAAATATCTCTAAAAGTATTTACATTTAGGGAAAAAAAAACATTCCTAATAGGACTTTATTAACTAAACCTCTGGTAAAAAAAAAATTATGAGGTGAAAGTTCCCCTTTAAATCAATGGGAATGTTTATTTTTTCCATCTCATGTAGTTGGTTTGCTCTAAAATTGCAACACTCTTATCAGTACATAAGCCTCAGGCGGTTAACAAGGAATTAGTGCTTAACACCTTGAGTGCCAGAGGGGTACAAAACGCATTGCTGTGCAATGCGTTGTGTACCCCTCTGCCACTCAAAGGGTTAAAGTAACACCAACACCTCGTAAAAATAAACACTCACTTATCTTAATTGTGGGAGAAAATCTTAATGGCCATTATCAATTCATTCTAAGTAGACTGAGTCTCCAAAATGAATAATTCATTAGAAATAGATATAGGGCGACCACATTTCCTTTCTTCCATTGACAGTCACTGCAGAGAGTGGCAGAGTACTTATCCTTTGCTCTAGTGAGGTTGAGGGAGGGATCACATGTCATCACTTGAGCCCAATTTGACCTCACTGGAGGTCATTGCACAACCTGTGCTTTCTATGGAGCACCACAGAATTCTAGAGGAAGAACTGTCTATTGATTGCTGTGACAGTGACATCTGTTCTGAGCTACCAAGTAAATGGCCACACAGAGTTCTGCCTAACAGGAAACCTTCCAGCTTAGGCTCCCAGAAGTATCAAGGACAGATAGGGTGGCCACATTTACATTCTGCCATTCAGGGACACTGCACAGATGAGAACAGTAGAGTATGTATCCTCGGCTCTAGTGCAGCTATGTGGGAGGGGTCACTATACTTCACTGGACATCAGTGGGCAAACCTCTGTTTCTCAGGCACCCCACAGAGTTCTAAACACTAGAGGGAGAACTGACCATTAACTGCTGTGACAGAAAATGATGCCTGTTGCAGGCTACAAGAAAAAAGTCATGCCTGTTGCAGGCTACATCACGACCAAAGCCTTAGATTACCATTACACTGCAACAAAATTGCACTGCAGCTCCTGTTTGATGTCAGGATCAAGACTCTCTTTCTCTCTAGTGTGTAGAGCTCTGCCTGGAAGCCATTTCCTTGTAGCCCAACAGAGGCAGCACTTCCTGTCAGAGTTGGCAATGGGCAGTTCTCTTAGTTATTAGAACTCTGTGCTCTGGAATCTAAATTCAGGGACTTTGTATTGTCCATGAAGGAAGCTGCCAGGGACATGGGACACATATTTCAAATCAGGGACTGTCCCTGACAATCAGGGACACGTGGTCACCCTAATGGACAGATGGATTATGAGAGTGTCCAAATAAAGTGGCACACGTAATAATATGTGCTGGGCTTAATTTGAATGTATGGAATCGGGAGGTGGAAAGTCAAAGCTTTCCCTGAAATGGGCAGAACGGGGTAGGAGAGGGCAGGGTTACCAGGGAACACAGCAAGGGGAAAAATTAGCTTCTTTCCCAGGAGACCAAGTAATTAAATCTGATAATCTGAGTCTCCAGTGCAGAGCTGGAGAGTTCCCAGGTTACAGGGATATGATTTCTGTCCAGATATGACACCTGTGTTAGGCTACAAAAAAATGGCCTCCGCACAGAGTTCTAAACAATAGAGAGAACTGAGATCTAGTTCAGAATGTGAAACAGGAGCTGCAGCATTATTTTCCTAAAGTGTAATGTGTGGAGCTTGGAGGCCATGGTTACGTAGACCAGAACAAGCGTCACTTCCTATCACAGCAGTCAATGGGCGGTGCATATTGTAGTTTTTACAGCTGCACGGTTTTCATTCCAGGACCATGTATTATCCGCTACTTGGGATGTGGGACACACATTTAAAACATGGGAATGCCCTTGGCAATCTGCATCAAGTACACAGAGGCAGACATTATTCTTTTTTGCAGGACTCAAGGCCACCAAACTCCTCCCTCTGAAACTTCATAAGCAGAACAGTAGGAGGAGTTTGGGGTCCCTACGTCTGAAACAAAGATCTATGGCCGCTTCTGTGATCATTGATATCCAGCACTAATTAAAGATGAATCTTTCAGAACCAGTCCTCTGAGAAATAATTCATAGTGGCCATTAGGATTTTTGTTCACAGATTAAGATATGTGGGTGTTGAAGTGTTAGTGGTCCTATAACCCTTTGAGCACCAGAGAGGTATCCAATCTCTGGCGCTCAAAGGGTTAATTCAAGCCCAGCCGTTAGAGAGTTTGTTGCTACAGCTTAAAGTAGAAGAGAAGTGAATTAATACCATATTCTTTTGGTCCCAACTTGACAGGGAGGGAATGCATGCCTGGACTCTGTAGGAAGAAGTCATTCCCATGTAATGGTATGTGTCAGATTTTAACCTCTTGAATACTAGAGAAGTCTCCAGTGCATTGCAAAGAATTGCATTGGCACCGTCTCTAGCATCCAAGGGGTTAAACATTTTTTTTTTAACGTGTTTTGTACTGGAAGATAGAAATTAGATTTATGATATAGCCAGAGACTCTGGTATTTATATTTAATTACCAGGTCACTGGGGACAGAGGAATATTCTGTGGTCTCAGTGAGTTCCCTTGTAACTCCACCCACTGCCAGTTCCAGCCACTCTCTGCACAGTTATGGGCACGTTCAGCCCATTTTTTAAATAAAAAATATATATATATATTGTAGGATATTTCCTGTTGAGTATAATAAGGGTCCTTGCACTGCTGCGAGATGCATATTTCCAGAGTTATTACAGTTTAAACTTATGTGCCCTCTAATGGTCAAATTCCAATTACTTGTTCAGTTACATTCCAATGGAGAGGAAAGTCAGTGACTTACAGTTCTCCATAGAATGTGATAGAAACTGCTGAGTCACTTCCTGTCAGAACAATCAGGAAGTAAACGCAAAATAAATTCACTTCCTAATTATTTGAGCTTTTATAACTTTGGAATAAAACAACAGACAGTTGTGGTAGTGACCTTGTTTTACTCAGCAGAAAAAGCTCTATAACATAAACATTTTTATAAAATATTTACTGCTCCTTTAAGGTCAAATCATACCTTACCTCTTCCCAATCCCACCTACCCCAATAAAGAAACAGAAAGAAGGGGCACAAACCACAATTGTTTAAAAGATAAATGTAAAGTCAGAGTGATGCTCACAAAGTAGATATTGCTGGTCTATTCTTCAAAGAACTGTTATTGATAGCATGCAGAGATTAACTGTCTGCCCTGCCCGGAGATACACCTCCAGTAATAATAATCCAATCGATCTGCTCGTCAAAGATCAAAATATTTTAATACCAATATATTTAAAAACATATAACAAATATACTTGTAGACAAAACCTCTCAACGCGTTTCTAAGCACACTGCTTTTTCGTCAGGAGAAGCCCTGACAAAAAAGCTGTATGCTTAGAAACGCGTGTATCTCTGAGCAGGGTGGACAGTTAATCTCTGCATATTATCAATAACGGTTGTTTGAAGAATAGACCGGTAATATCTACTTTGTGAGTATCACTCTGACTTTACATTTTTAAAATTGTAAATGGAGATGTGCCCCACTGGTCAAAATAATGGCAGACCACTGTTTTAAAACATACTAGGTAACTTTCAAAAGGAACAGACCCTTTAAAGGGATAGTAATGTTTCATAATAAAAGCAGCTCTAATTAATCGTCATAGTATTTGGACCTTGGAGAGTGTTATTTCAATACTGTCAGAGTTGTAGTTCAAGAGTAATTCAATGATAAATTATCCCCCTCCCGCCCCTTTTACTGATGTAACACTGCTCAGCCAGAGCAGAAGGGAGGTGCCCAGGTAGACTTCAGAGAGGGACAATCTTCAATTAAGATAAGGGAAAAACCTGAAAAACTTGTCAAGGGGGGCAGGGCTTTCATTGTTCTCATAGGAAGAAGATTGTCCCCTTCTGTTATCTGTCTGGTCTATGGACTGCATTCCACATCTGAGGAGAGATGGCTTACACTAGGTAAAAGGGGCGGGAGGGGAAACTTTGCTTGTGAATATCTCTCAAACCATAAACGTTTGAGAGATAAGACATATCGTTCTTCATGTTTTTTTTAATGCCTACAAAATAAAATAAAGATAAAACGAAGTATTACTATCCCTTTAAGCTTTAGTGCTCCTCATAAAATACACTCTAGGATGTGATACATCCCTGCTTGCTCTAACCCAGAGGTGTTCCAATCACTTCACAAGGAACATTGAATACATAGGCGTGCGCAGCCAATTGCATTAGGGTGTGCACCCAAAAGCACAAACACACACGTGCGTGTGTGTATATATATAAATATATATATATATATATATATATATATATATATATATATATATGTATATGTGTGTGCTAAATAAATGATTAGGTGTAAGTTATCTTTCACATGCACACACATTAAACATTAACACACTCACTCATGCATCATACATACAGGACACTCACTCAGTAACTAAGTTGCAAAGTTGCGGGTGTCAGTCTCACAGCCGAGTCAGTGCCAGTGCCTGCAGCCTCTTCACCCGCTGTTCGCTCCCTGACACCTTCCCCCAACTTAACGAGTGCTGAAAGGAAGTGACATCACTTTCTCTCAGCGCCACAACGAAGGTGGGAAGGCTCATGCAGGCTTTTGCAGCGTTTGAGCCTGAGTGCTTGTCCCGCCCCCTTGGTCTCCCCGAGCACAGCAGTCAGCAGCAGATAGCCGTGGCAAGCGGCTAAGGTATAAAGCCGGTGCCGGTGCCGCAGCCACATTAATATGTGGAAATGGCCATATAAGTTCTGAAAAGCCAGTGCTCACGGGGCCGATTAGGGTGTGCCTAGGCACACCCGGCACACCCTGTGCGCACGCCTATGATTGAATATATTTCAACTTAGAGATCTCACTGTGTAATCACACTCCGACAGACAAGCAGAACTTCTCCCTCTACCCTTCTGATACACATGGCACCAATTTAAAGACGATGGCTCAGATAGTAGGTAACCAAAGGTTTTACTTTGAAAAATTGGCCCTTCGAGATCTTAAGATCTGGGTTAAAACACTGAATCTCAGGGTCAAACCCAGAGAGTTTTCAGGTATGCTTTACACTTCTTTAAATAAAAAATCATATGTTCGGGGCTCCTTGGGGAGTTTAACACTTTGAGAGCAAGAGGTGTTTGTACCCAATGAGGATGAAAAAGGCTTCTTTTTACTGAACTGAATAAGGTAAACTTGCTCTTACTTGTGTGAGAGTCTGAAAATTGTGCCAGGTTTTAGATATATTTGCTCTGGCAGAATATTTACATCACCATTGCCAGTTCTGTTCTAGACAAGGATAAAATATACAAAACAAAGCACTTATAAATGTATGTACCTGTCCCAAGCATGTCCAGGATCTGCCTTCATACAGAATGGCACAGCACACAATAGGTCTTATTTATAACAGCAAACTGGAGTTATTCTGGAGTACACCAACTACACCATAGGAGACAAATAAAAGTTCATGTTAAAGGAGCAATGAACTTATTTTTATTAAAACCTACATGTTATAGAGATTTTCCTGCTGAGTAAAACAAGGTCACTCCCACTGCTGTCATTTGTTTTATTGAAACTTTATAACAGTTCAAATAACCAGGAAGTGAATTTACTTCCTGATAGTTCTGACAGGAAGTGACTCAGCAGTTTATATCACCTTCTGTGGAGAACTGTATGTCACTGACTTTCCTCTCCATTACAATGTACCAGAATAACTAATTGGAATTTGACCACTAGAGAGCACTGTTAATGTATAAAAACACAGTTTTAAACAGTAATAACTCTGGAAATATGCATCTCTTAGCAGTGGGAGTACCCTTATTTTACTCAAAAGGAAACATCCTATAATATATATTTTCATAAAAAAAGTTTACTGCTCCTTGGAGACCTCACTAGCATTCAAGAGGTTATATCTGTGTTTCTGTCTGTTAAATCTCAGTCTTTACTCATCAAAGCTTTCTGTTCCCCTCTCTGGCAAATGCAGCATTATAAACCTCACTGTGCAGGTCCTTCCTGGATTTCTCCTCCCCAGGGCTGGTGCTGGAAGCTTTAGGCAGCTGATGATTCCTATTGGCTAATGTGATGTCATACCCATCTGCACAGCCAATAGGAATGGCTAGTTAGTATGCTGATGGCCTCATCTACCCCTGATTTGATTAACCTAATAGATATGCAATCTGTTCCTGCAGCCTTCCTGTTTGGCAGTTGTGCCAGAGTTCAGTGAGTTTCACACACTACTTGAAGTGGTTCTTCCTCAAATTTTTGTTCTTCAAAATAGACGGCCACATCGTTATCTCTTTTGAAAAGCTACTCCGTATAAACCTGCCATCTTTATTTTTACTTGTCTGTAATCACTGAAATTCCATGGGTGAACCTCCCAGTGATCTCCTTGATTTTCTTAAACATATCTAGAGTCTTTCCTTTTTTTGTTATATCTTTCTTCTTCTGACTTTGTAAACTGAAATATGCCTCCTTATCCCATCTTTCCTGTTGCTGAAACTTAGCATTCAGCAGTCTTATTTCTTCTAAAGAGAACTTCGCTTGTTTCTTGTCATTCAGTAGTAAAATTAATGGCCTCATCTGAGAGTCACTTAGATCTCTTCCTCTTTTGGAGTTTTGATAAATGGCTCTGTACTACTTTTAGTATAATGTTCTTCATTTGAACCCAAAGCTAGTCAGGTTCTTTATCAACTATACTTTGGTGCATTGTAGCAGTTTTGCACCTCAACATTGTACTCCAGTTGGATATTTACTATGTTCAATCTTGTTGGAGATCATTTAATAACACCCTTATGAGTTTGACGCTTATTTTAGGGACCAGCAATTCATGATCTGTTCCACAACATGCCCTTAGTAGTGTCTTTGCTAATTGAACAACACTTGTCCACCTTCTTCTGCCAAGGATTTAATCAAATTGGTTACTGCACTGACCATTGGGTGATGTTTATGGGTAGAGTCCATGTTTGTGTTGTTGAAAACATGTGTTTACCTCACAGAAAATCCAAAAGCTTTTCCCCTGCCTCATTTTGAGTGCCAAGACCATGTTTACCTGTCATCCCCGGAACCTCCAGTTTTCCAGCTTCCGCATTCCAGTCACCCATAATGAAAAGCGTATCCTTTCTGGATGTAGAATCAAGTATATCTTGCAGCTTTCCATAAAATTAATCAATGTTCTCTTCCTTGGCAGCTGTGTGGGGGTGTAAATCTGGATTACTTAAATGTTTACAAGGCATGCCTGTATTCTTAGTTATATCATTTGGTCACTCATTGGGTTATACTCTAATACAGACTTCATAAAATTCTGTCAGGATCAGGGCCACACCATTATTTTCAGAGAAGAATACTTAATTATCTTATGTGTGGAAATGCCCCAGTCCCATCAACATCAGTATGGCAATACCAAGGATACCTATATTGTTGTGTAAAATGTCTCCCTTTACAGTAATAATAATAATAATCCTTTATTTATATAGCGCACACAGATTCAGCAGCACTTTACACTCATATTGGTTCCTGTCCCCATTGGGGCTCACAATCTAAGTTCACCTATCAGTATGTTTTTGGAGTGTGGGAGGAAACCGGAGTACCCGGAGGAAACCCACGCAAACACAGTGAGAACATACAAACTCATTGCAGATGTTGTCCTTGGTGGGATATCCAGTTTTGCTGTATTCATATTTCGGAGTTACCATTTTGAAATATTTTTGGGCATTTAATAAGCTAGGTCTCTTATTTTCAAGGTGTCCAACATCAAAGCAGCTTCTCAAAGGCTTTAATCCGGCGATGTCATCATTGGCTCCTCTACTCGATTAATTTTGTTGCTCTTCCCCAGTAGAATAGAACATGACTACAGACCTGGGGGACTCATTATCCAGCATCATATCTACAAATGTTTTTGCTCTTCCCATCAGGATTTCTTGGAGGTATATAGCAGTAGTTTGCCATTGCTTTCTGCTGTTCAGTCTGATGGTCATTGGAGCAGACCTGGTCATGCCCACAGTTGTGTGTATAGAGATCCATATAGCAGTTCTTTATTCTGGGCCTCTCTCACTACTGGAAAGAGCTTCTGTCCTCCTCTGGGCTCTCTCTCCTTGTCTGGCATGTGTTCAGCTTGGGAGGCCCTTCCAGTAGCAGCTGCTGACACAGCTCTCGGGGTCATTGGTGTTCTCAAACTTCACCACCTTTGTACGGTAGAGATACTATCAGATTTATCAGTAAAATCAAAATAAGTAATTTAAGGATTAACACTCAGAGCACTAAGAGAGTTATTAAAGGGATAGTAATACTTCGTTTTATCTTTATTTTATTTTGTAGGCATTAAAAAAACATGAAGAACGATATAAGTCTTATCTCTCAAACCTTTATGGTTTAAGAGATATTCACAAGCAAAGTTTCCCCTCCCGGCCCTTTTACCTACTGTAAACAATCTCTTCTAGATGTGGAATCCAGTCCATAGACCAGACAGATAACAGCAGGGGACAGTCTTCTTCCTATGAGAACAATGAAAGCCCTGCCCCCCTTGACAAGTTTTTCAGCTTTTTCACTTATCTTAATTGAAGATTGTCCCTCTCTGCAGTCTACCTGGGCACCTCCCTTCTGATCTGGCTGAACAGGGGAGGGGAAACTTTGCTTGTGAATATCTCATAAACCATAAAGGTTTGAGAGATAAGACTTATATCATTCTTCATGTTTTTTTAATGCCTACAAAATAAAATAAAGATAAAACAAAGTATTACTATCCCTTTAAATTGTGACATTCTTCTCTCTTGCAAACATCTTACAACTGACTCCGACGTTAAGTGATAGTGTCATTCATACATCTCAGCCAGGAAAGGAGGCTGAATTCTAAGTACGAGGATCATCATGACATCAGTTTTGGTCAAACTTCGGGATAAGGGGCCAGAATCAGATAGCAATAAGGAGTGAAACATACACATATAATACAAAACAGCATATCACATTTTTATTCAAGCATACATTTAAAACTACAATGCACAATTTTACTCCTTGGATGCTGAAATAACATTAAACAATAAAGTTGTGCAGCAGCCGTTACTCCGAAGGCTTGACTGGATGTTTCACTTTCCATCCCATCAAAGCACATTCCTTGTCTATCACTGAGTAACGTCTTGGTTATTATCATGGTGCCGTGATTGCTTGCCTGTTGTACGGTCCAGTGACCAGTGTGCTGCATGCTGCTTTCCTGAGCTGTCTGCGGGCGTGCGTCTCTGACGTCGTGCTCGCTATTTTGTAGCTTCTTGTTAGTTGGCCGGTCAGGCTCCGCCTTTGGGCGACGGCCTTATATGCTGGGAGCGAATTGGGCTTAGTCGCCCTTTCGTGGTGTTCCTGTGCGCATCCAGTTTGTTCCTCTGACCCTTTCTTGGCTTACATTGTCTCCTGGTGTACTTGCTCCGGTTGTGACCATGGCTGTGGCTGACTTCCTGATCCGTGTATGACTCTGGCATGTCTGACTACCCGCTCCATGCTGACCCTAGCTGTTGCTGACTACCCGATCCGGCTCCTGACTGTGGCCTGCCTGACTGACACTCCGTGTTGTCCCTCGCTTCTGTCTGACTACCACTGGGCCGATCTGTGGGCACGCTCCGTTACCCTGCCGCTTAGCTACCAAGCTGATAGCTTTGTAGGTTGCCTTCTCTCAGTAAGTGCAGTTCAGTCTCTCTCTCTGTTGCCTCCACTCAATGCGCTACCTACCAGCTGCCCTGCTTAACCCCTTCCTGACAAGTGACTTACCAGGTACGTCACGAAAAAATGTCACTTAGTGACAAAGAACGTACCTGGTAAGTCACAGAAGTCATTCTCTAAAATGCAGAAAAAAAACCCTCCGTCATTAAGTGCCGGCCGAGTACGCTCGCGGCCGGTCACTAAGGGGTTAAGCACTTGCAGTACTACCTACGCTCTGTGCTTCCCAGTTGCCTCCAGGTTGGTAAATTGCAGCCTAGCCTCGCTCCTTTGTCTCAGCTCTGTGCGCTCCTGTCTGGCTGCCTCTATCCAAGCACTCACTCTGCTGCCTCGAGTAGTGCTGCCAGTAGACTGTCCTGGTATCTGCTGGTTATCCTACGCTCTGTGCCTCTGCTGGGTTTACTCGTATGTGGGCTACCCAAATCCTCTAGCTGACATTCCTTCCCGTAGGACTGTCGGGTACGCTCTTGTGCTAGTCTTAGCATTCTGATTCCTATCCAGGGTCAGTGCTAGTGCGTTCTGAGACTAGTACTATCATACCTGCGGTTGTTTAGTGTCAGCTTCTGGGTAGTAGACTAGACACTGTCCTCGTGCCTGTCTCCCCTTTGACTGAGGAATTGTTCGCTATCATTATTATTATTATTTTACTCAATAAACTGGATTACATTCACTAGTACTGTTTCGTGTGATTATTTGCTCTACTGACTGTGAAAGTTATACTTTGGAGTTACTGTTGCTGCCCATCTTCTTTGTTCAGTATAATTTCAAGTGATCAGCTGTTCAGTATTCCTTATATATTAAATATTCAACTCTATGGAAGTTGAATGAACTCTTAATTTATCTTCATTACTGTCAGATAATGTATTTCCTGGTTGATATTTGCCATTTTTCCATCTATTTCATCATTTGTGGCCCGTGTCCTTTTGAGTATTACTGTATATGACTAAGTTTGTTCCAGATGAATGAATTCTCATTTAATTCATCTTCGTTAGTTTCAGCTAGTGCATATTCTCTTTGACATTTGCCATTTTTAATCTATTTTCATAATTTGTGGACTGAATCTATTTTGAACATTACTATTTTCTACGTTTATGCCAGTTGAATGAACGCTCATTTAATTTAGCTTTACTAGATTTTGCTGCTGCATATCCTCTTTGATATTTGCCAATTTTTACATCAGTGTCATTGTTTCTTGACCACATCCACTTGATCATCACTATATGTGATTATTTTTTATATTATTAATTGTTGTGACTGCTTGCTATTCATTTATGGATAGTTTCAATTTGTTAAACTTCTATGTCATTTTATTTTAATCTTCATTACTACTAATATTCTATATAGATATAGTTTGATTAACCTGTTGAGTTCCAGAGGGGTGTGAAATTCATTGTAGTGCAACAGACTGTTCACCTATATTTATATAAATATATGTTAATATATTTATTGATCAATGGTTTATGCAGAGAATAATGAATATTAAACAAGTTATAAAGCTTTATCTCAGTTCAGTTTCAGACATTGCCTCAGTTTTAAGTATCAGACACATCACACTTATAAGTATCTGACAGTTTTTATTTATAAGTATCAGATATATGTCTCACTTGTAAGTATCAGACACTTTATTTATAAGTATTAGGCAAATGTCTTGCTTGTAAGTATCAGACGAGTTTCATTTGTAAGTACCAGATATGTCTCAGTTGTATCAAACATTTGTCTCTGCTAAAACTATCAGACTTATGTCTTGCCTGCACATATCAAAAATGTGCCTCACCTGCAAGTATCAGACATATGTCTTGGCTGCAAGACATAGTCTCAGTTGTCACTATAAGGCATGTCTCATTTGTCTGTATCAGTCATTTGTCTAATTTGTCAGTATCAGACATCTCCTTTCTCAGTATCAGACATATGTCTCATTTGTCAGTATCAGACATATGTTTCATTTGTCAGTAACAGACATGTGTCTCATTTGTCAGTATCAGACATAAATCTCATTTGTCAGTATCAGACGTATAGCTCACTTGTCAGTATCAGATATACATCTCATTTGTCAGTATCAGGCATATGTCTCATTTGTCAGCAACAGACGTGTCTCATTTGTCAGTATCAGACATACTTCTCATTTGCCAGTATCAGATATATACATCACTTGTCAGTATCATATATACATCTCATTTGTCAGTGTCAGACATATGTCTCATTGTCAGTATCAGACATATGTCTCATTTGTTAGTAACAGAAGTGTCTCATTTGTCAGTATCAGACATATGTCTTATTTTTCAGTATTAGACATATACCTCACTTGACAGTATCAGATATATGTCTCATTTGTCAGTATCAGACGTGTCTCATTTGTCAGTATCAGATATCTCATTTGTCAGTTTCAGACATATTTCTCATTTGTCAATATCAGACGTGTCTCATTTGTACATAACAGACATAAATCTAATTTCTCAATATCAGACATATGCCTCATTTGTCAATAACAGACGTGTCTCATTTGTCAGTATCAGACATACATCTCATTTGTCAGTATTAGAAATATACCTCATTTGTTAGTATCAGACATGTCTCATTTGTCATTGTCAGACATATGTCTCATTTGTCAGTATCAGACATAAATCTAATTTGTCAGTATCAAGCATATAGCTCACTTGTCAGTATCAGATATACATCTCATTTGTCAGTATCAGGCATATGTCTCATTTGTCAATAACAGACGTGTCTCATTTGTCAGTATCAGACATACATCTCATTTGTCAGTATTAGAAATATACCTCATTTGTTAGTATCAGACATGTCTCATTTGTCATTGTCAGACATATGTCTCATTTGTCAGTATCAGACATACATCTAATTTGTCAGTATCAGACATATACCTCACTTGTCAGTATCAGACATATACCTCACTTGTCAGTATCAGACATATTTCTCATTTTTAGTAACAGACATATACCTCACTTGTCAGTATCAGACATACGTCTCATTTGTCAGTATCAGACATACATCTCATTTGTCAGTATCAGACATATACCTCACTTGTCAGTATCAGACATATGTCTCATTTTTAGTAACAGACATATACCTCACTTGTCAGTATCAGACATACATCTCATTTGTCAGTATCAGACATATACCTCACTTGTCAGTATCAGACATATGTCTCATTTGTTGGTTTCATGTGTAAGAATCAGATATCAGTAAGAAATGGGGGGTGCCGGCTGTGTAACGTATGACAGACACAGCTCTGGCTCTTGAATTTATTTTTTATTTTGAAAATGTTTTACCACGAAGAAATACATTGAGATTTCTCTGTTTTCAAGTATGTCCTGGAGAGCTTTTACAGTAAGAAGTTACAAAGTTACACAAAATAGAGAAACAATAATATAAACACACATACAAAAAAGATCTACAGTTACATATTGTTTTTAGATACAAAGAAGCAGTTCTGTTCAGGGATTTTAGACAGGGAGAAGATCTGTGATTGCCAGGTAAAGTATTCCAGGCTTTTGAAGCTGTGAAGGAAAAGGCAGATGGATCGGCTTCTTTCCTGTATTGTGAGTTGTTACCAATGGAGCGGAGTTATTATGGAAAGATGGAGTGAGAATACTGCTCAGGTAGTCTGGTAGCTTTCCAGAAAAGTGGTTATAAACCAGGCAAGAATGTTCTTTAGTTCTTTAAAGCGCAACTTCACCTATATATGTTTATCCCTACACAATTTAGTCTGAACACTAAAGTTAGTTTCCTGTAACTGTAAAATTTTAAAAGCTGGCAGACAACTGTAAAACTACCTTTGAATTTGTCTATAACAGAGAGGGAGAGCGGTGCCATGTCTATGACTGGTACAATGATTGGCATCTCCCTCCCGTTATGTACAGTTCAGTGGGCGTTGAAAGTATATCCCCTGTTTTCCCTCACAGGTCAGAGGTGCCAGGTGAGAGATGCACATCAGCAGGAGGACTGCCTTCTGGGAGGACCTAGCAAGCACTGCAGGACACTTAGTCCCACAGAGATGGGACCACTGCCAAGTGGAATGAATATCTCTTCTATATGTAATTTTTGTATTTTAAAGGGATAGTAATACTTCATTTTATCTTTATTTTATATTGTAGTCATTAAAAAAACATGAAGAACGATATAAGTCTTATCGCTCAAACCTTTATGGTTTAAGAGATATTCACAAGCAAAGTTTCCCCTCCCCGCCCCTTTTACCTAGTGTAAGCCATCTCTTCTCAGATGTGCAATACAGTCCATAGACCAGACAGATAACAGCAGGGGACAATCTTCTTCCTAAGAGAACAATGAAAGCCCTGCTCCTTAACAAGTTTTTCAGGTTTTTCCCTTATCTTAATTGAAGATTGTCCCTCTCTGCAGTCTACCTGGGCACCTCCCTTCTGATCTGGCTGAGCAGTATTACATTAGTAAAAGGGGTGGGAGGGGGATACTTTGTCATTGAATTACTCTTGAACTACAACTCTGACAGAATTGAAATAACTGTCTCCAAAGTCCAAATACTATGATGATTAATTAGAGCTGCTTTTATTATGAAACATTACTATCCCTTTAAAAAACCCATATTACATGTTGTATGTACATCAGCAATGAAATCAGCTTTACATGAAAACAGGTGAAGTTCCACTTCAAACATATCACAATGATAGGTAATATAATTACAATGGAGGACAAAGTGGCATAATGAACGATACAGATTGTCCAGTTTACCAAGATGGATTTCTGGTGCAGAAGCATAAATTACATCCGTATTGTCACTGTACAACTGGCACTAACATGTGTTGAACAATATTTTTCTTACCAAGGGACTTAAACAGGATTTGTTTCTAAACAATGTAATGTGTACTTGTATTTAAGAGAGATGTTCTCATATTTATCTGTATAACATGCCTGAGCAGGAGAGGGCTGGCACCTTGTGGCCTGGAGGGCAACTACAATCAAGTGGCCCAATTCTACTGTCATTCCAGCCCACTGTCCCAGCCCACCCCCTTTTATTAATTTTAAAATTGCCATTAAACCTTTGCATGCCAGAGTGGTACTGTACTGTGTTGTGAAGTACGTCAAGAAATACCACAAAGCTTACAATTGAAATGGTGTTGCACCAGAGCAACTGCAGAGCTTGCAATTTAAGTAAAGCTGCACTTAGGGTTGCCACCTTTTCCTAAAAAAAATACCGGCCATAGCTGTGGGTTGGTGAGGGCGGGGTCACAAAAGGGAGGAGCCACAAAAGGGGCAGAACCACTCAATGTTGCATGACTGGACTACTGGACTACTCAGTTGTTGAGCCAGAGATAGATAACTAGTCACTTTTGTTAGATCACAGCTTAACAAATTTGGTTTGCCTCTAGGATCAGCCCAAAAATGTAGAAGGCAGACTAAGTGTCACATTGGGAACCTACCCTTCACTCCCAGTAAGGTCCTGTGACCTCAAATAATTATGTACCTATGTAAATAGATCTCAACTACACGAAACACAACTGCATACACACAGTCACTTATCTGTACAGCACACACCAACCACACAGCACCCATATAACATCTATCAAACTACACAATAACCATGTACAACTCATACAGCCCCATCACTGAACCTATTTCATTTAAAGCTCCCCTATCATCATCAGCCACCCTATACCCATATATCACATAAAATACCCATCAAACCATACATTACCATTACAACACCTGTCAATCATTCAGTATATATCCAGCAACCATCAGGCACACAGCACTCATCAACTATACAGCATCTATCATCTACACAACACCTATCAACTACAAAACAGACATACAGCACACATCCAACACTTATTACTGCATAACACTGTCAAGAAATGTTAAACATCTAGGCAGTAGAGGGTTACCACCTTGGCAGGAGAGCCTTACCCACCAATATGTCAGAAAACAGCCCTACCCACCAGCCTGGCTGTAAGAGGGGAACCAGACTGGCAGGAGAAGTCTATAGGCCAGACAGGCAGGAGACATTTATGGACAGACTGGCAGAACAAGGGTAGGCAGACTGAGAAGAGATGCCCATCTACCAGAATGACAAAAGAAGAGTAGGCAGATGGACAGCTGACATCTATCAATCAGTCTCCCTACCCAGACTGTCAGAGCAAGGGTAGCCACACTGACAGGAGACGTCTATCTTCAGACTGGCAGAACAAGGGTGGCCTGACTGACAGAAGACATATGTCTACCAGACTGGCAGAGTGACTGCAATGGGTTTAAACTTCCAAGCCTGGCAGGACAAGGATAGCCAGAGCCAGTGACAGAAGTGGACTTCCATTGTGGCAGGATAGGATAACCAAACTTGCAGGAGAGGGTAACAATGTTACAGTGCTGCTGAATTTTTGGTATAAATAATAAGAGAACACAACCCCTGACTTATAATTATACACTCCTCATATGATAACGAATGGTTTCCTATAGGAGTGAGGGGATACAGGCCCTCCTCATGATCGCTCCGTGTCCCACTGTACCTGATACCGCAGACATTCAGCTGGATGATTTCCCCATTGGCCGGGCTGAAGTACCCACAACTCCCAGCTATGTCAGCCAAGGCCTCACCTGTCTCTTCCTTTGCAATTCCATTCTAGCCTTCCTCCTCCTGCAGCTCTTCTCTGACCCCAATCAGAGATAATTGGAGGAAGAAGACTGGAGTCAGATTGTGCTGCTGCCTGCTGCTGATGGCTCCATTCCTGTCCATCCACACAGATTCCAGTCCAGACTGCCTCCTGAGTGACGTGACACATATTCACAATACAATCTTATCTGGTCTCCGGACCATGCTGCATCATTGTCATCACGCGCCCGAGTACTGCCGCCGCCCCCCTCACACACGCACCAGCCAGCCATTGAGGACCATTGTCCAAATACTCTTCTCTTTCATTGGCTGGTGATGGTGCATGTTTGGGGCTGAATAGAAGAGACTTCACTGTCCGGATGTGTTGCACACACAAATACCGGCTTTTCAATTGCCGGTATAGTACTTATACCGGCACCGGCTCCAGAATGTTAATTACCGGCTGTGCCGGTAAAATACCGGCCGGGTGGCAACCCTAGCTGCACTAGTGATACCATATAAGAGAAATGGGTTTTGCTACTAGTGTAGCTCCACTTGGATTGCAGTTCCATTTCAGTTGTGAGCACTGTGGTATCACTAGTGTAGCTCCATTTGCAGCAACAAGCGGGAGTGGCCCACCAGCCCAGACATATGACTGGTCCAGGGGGCAATTTCCCCCTTGCCCCACAGACCAGCCCTCCCCTGTGACTGAGGAAGAGACCTGAGAGGTCTTGAAAGCTTGCATCCTAAATCTGCTTAGTTATCCAATAAAGGTATCAGCTTGACTATATTTGCCTCCTGTATGACTATGGCTAACACAGTACCAACTGTTATCTAAAGGTACAATTAGACTTTGATACAATGGTTAGGTGGGTATTGTGTAGGTTTGTAAATATTATATGATTTATGAGGACGATGTCCTGTTGGCTGATCTAATGCCTATGAAGCTGGAGCTACATTTGCGAGCCCCAGCAGATCGGTGGGACAGATGTATGGGAGTCTGAAAAGAGACCCTGCTCCTCCCTTGCTGGACCCATGAGACATTGAATGGAAGACTCTGAATTCTCTGAGATGCGCTCACTGACCCAGAGATCCAAATGTTGGGCTTTCAAGATTAACACTAGTTGCCTATAGGGGCTGCACACTTGCCCAGTGGAGGTGATTAGATGTGAGTCATGAACATCCAGGTTGTATTCCAGCCCTCTTCCAATTGCTTTCTGACTCCCCCAAAAGGCTGACTGGACCCATCAGGGCTTATTACCAGGTCTTCTCCCATAGAAGCATGCTTAGAAAATTATAATTGTTTTTTAATCCTTTGTGTGCCAGAGGGGTGAACAATGCGTTGCGTACCCCTCTGGCACTCAAAGGGTTAAAGAGAAAGTTATCTCTTCTTGTGAAATTATTTACATTTTGCAGTATATTCTTGTTGAGTAAACCAAGGATACAGACATTGGTCCTTGGAGATGCCACATGCAAAGGTATTACAGGGCAACAATGAGCTTAACCCGCGGAATGCCAGAGGGGTACGCAACTCATTGTTTTGCAATGCACTGCACACTCCCCTGGTATTCAATGGGTTAAAGATGAGGTGGGAACACAACATTTTCATAGTCTTTATATCTTATGGTGGCAATCATCTTACTGTTGTCTCTGAATAGCTTTGGTCTTAGACTATTAGCAACCGCCAGCTGAGGATGATTTAAAGGGATAGTAACGTTTCAAAATAAAAGCATCTCCAATTAATCTTAATAGAATTTGGGCCATGGAGAGTGTTATTTCAGTACTGGCGGGAGGGGGATACTTTATCATTCAATTACTCTTGAACTACAACTCTCTAGTACTGAAATAACACTCTCCATGGCCCAAATACTATGAAGATTAATTGCTGCTGCTTTTATTTTGAAACATTACTATCCCTTTAAGTTGTAGTCCAACAACAGCTGGAGGAGAGTCACCGATCCCACTCCCATATTACGCTACGAAGCATTATGTACAGGAGGTCACCTGATCAAATCACCCAACACAGACTGGTTTCATTCATTGTTAACCTTTTGAGTGCCACAGAGGTATCTCACTCACTGCAATCCAATGCATTGGATACCACCCTTTCACTGAACGGGTTAAAGTGTATGGACCAAACAAAAGAAAACAAAATAAGAGCTATTCTGGCACAAACCAAGTGCACCATAAATAAAATGTCCCATTGATTTATTTGGAGCGTTTAACCCCTGAAATGCTAGAAATGTCTCCAATGCACTAAGAATTTGGGGCATTTTTATTTTACCCATATGGTGAGGATGGTTTGCTCCACAGCCACACCTCTTTAGCTTCCTGAATACGGCCGAGCCCCATAATCTGTCCTGAATCCTACCCAAAATGTGTTCAGTATGTCACTGTTAGGACATATCCTTATCTCCCAGTCTGTCTACTAACCGTGCATCTGTACTATCTACATGACTAACTGGCATGCTGTGCTGTTTACTTTGGAGGTTAAATGAAATTCTTTATAGATAAATATGACACTTGGCCAGTTCTGACTACAAATAACTCTTTATTTTATTAGAAAAAACAACAATGTAATGAACTCATTTGCTATTAGAAAATTGTGGTCTCCTCCACGTCCCTAAGGCTGAGAAGGGGGGAGGGCCCCCTACAGCCCACCAGATGTTGTTAGACTACAACTTCCCCCATCCTAACCCTGTTAACAGGAGCTGTTTCATCAACAGCTGGAGGGCTGCAGATTTTCCAACCCCTAGTTAGAGATAGGAACAAGTTTTTAAATACAGCAAAGTTGGCATACTCTCCAACTGTATGCTTTTAGCAAGTACAGTACCTTTTTTGTGTTCATTTTATAAAACAGAACGAGCATTTTGTATCTTTTTAAGGGGGTTTGTAGTCATGTTTAGGAAGCAATGATTTATCTCCTCACAGGGCTATTGCAGTTGCAGACTACATCTCTCAGCCACAAAAGAGTTTTAGCCAATCAATATGCAGCGGAGAGTCCTGCCCTTAGAACACTGATTCCCTGCAAGTGCGTCTCGGCACCAAGTTTAATGTGTCACACCTTTATAAGTATCTTTATTTAGTTTTATTGTTTTTGATGTACACACATCACAGAAATTTGAATTTTTCAACTATGGTTTATGAGTAAAGAATATGTAACAACTTAAACTATCATCAGTATTAAATTGCACCCCCAATTCCTTATTAACATAGCGATACTCATATGCATACTTTTATTATGCTGAATAAGTGCAACATTATTAAGAAATACAACTCGTTCGGCAAGCACCAGAGCAGACATCTTGGAGAAAAGGCATCTGTGAGTCTGCGCTGTCCGTCCCATTCACCACCAGGATTGGTGAATGGAGTTCCTTGGTACCTTAAGGTACCGGAAAGGACTGACGGTGCAGGTGCACAGAGCGTCTCTTACAAGATCTCTGCTACTAATGCCTGCTGAACAAGTTGTTTTTCTCAATAATGCCATGACTTTTTAAGCATAATAAAAGTAAGTTTATGCGTATCACTATGTTAATAAGAATTTGGGGGCAATTTAATTTTGGACATTATGCCTCCTTATGAAAATGTTATTTAGTAAATCCAGTTTTAAACTGAACTGTTGATGTCACCTTGGAGCTTGCCTGCGAAACAAGCTGTACTGTAGGCATCAAAATGTAATACCATCAGTCCAATGCATTGTGTCTAAAGAGCTGCCTGTATGAAACAGCTACATGAAGGAGCAAGCCAGACAACGAATACACATTAAAAAGTAATGTCCTGCACTAATAAGTGTAGGATGTTGTTTTTTACTGTGTATTAGTTGTTTTGTGTGGCAGCTCTTTAGATGCACTTGAGGAGGAAAGGAGCAGGAGAATGACAGGGAGAGCGCTGCCATCTTACTCCATTGAACATGATTGGCAGCGCTCTCCCTGCCATTCTCCTGCTCCTTTCCTCCTTAAGTGTGTCTAAAGAGCTGCCTGCAGGAAACAGCATCTGTGTAGAAAATGTAACATATGGAAAACCAATTAGAATGTGTTACAAGAACTGAAAGGGGCATTTTTGAAGTAAGAATACTATATGTAAATGGTTTGGGTAGTGGGTTATGTATGATAGTTCTGCTTTAAAAAGCTTTGTTCTAGAAGCAGCTCAAAAGAAACGGTGAGCTCTTGACTGGGTGCATCAATCACTGATGAAGAATCCCTGATGAAGAAGGGAGTACATGCTTTGAAACATGTTGAAGTTGCAGCGATTGATTAGGTCCCAGAAGATGGAAGTTGGACCAAGCTGAATTGCAAAGAAGAGAATAAATATTCTATAGGCCATTATAAATATAAGTCAAATTGGCAGGTGGAGAGACTAGATCGAGTAGATACATTCAAGGCTATTGAACACGATAATAAAGATGGGGGGGGAGAAACGGACAATGCCAATACTTAAAGCGGAACTACCAACTTAGTTAAAGTCGCCCTGCAATAATTAGGCAGATAGCGATTAGCTTAGTAGTAGTTATCTTACCCCTAAAAACCGCACAATGCTACAGAAATCCTTAATCTTCCGAGACTGGAAACCAGGCATCAGTGCAGACATCTTGTCAGTCCCGGTCTCCCTTCAGAAGCATTGCACTGGCCCAAAACGGCACTGGAAGGGACTGACATATAACTATAAATAAGTTATATTAAAAACGGGACAAAATTGACATTTGTATTAAAAAAAAAAAGGACAGGACAGTCTGGAAATATGATAAAAACGGTACTGGCCCGTTTAACCCCTTAAGGACCACTGACGTGCCAGGACCGTCATGCTGGTCCGGCACTTAAGGACCAGTGACGGTCCTGGCACGTCATGGAGTTCAGGGCTCCCGGCACGGCTGCACGCCACTCCGGAAGCCCTAAACCGGAAGTGAAAGGGGAAAAAAAAAGCCCTGTGGTCCTCAAGTGCCGGCCACATGTGCGAGTGCCGGTCCTTCAGGGGTTAAAACGGTATGTATGGTCAGCCCGTGTTTATAAATTAGTCTGTGTAAATAAAATACTGTGGTCTTGCTCTAAATTATTTATTCAGTAACCCAAAGAGGTATCGGTAGGTCAGAAAAATTCTCAGAAATATCCCGATCACCAGCCACACCCCCAACAACACCTTCTAAAGTACAAGTGTCCCTCTTTGGCCATTTGACATGTTGGAGGGTATGCCCCCCCTGGAGCTTTAACCCTTCAGCTAGAATCTGGCAATGGCCCTGTCTGGTTTGCTTCAGAATAGCTCTACTTTAGCTTCCAAAATATGTCCCTTAAGGTCGTATTAATCAGTGTAATCAGATACAGTTCTGGAGCAAACCAGCTGCACCATAGGTGACAAATGAAAAGTTCCATTCATTGAAAACTGACATTTAACCCTTTGTATGATAGTGAGGTTGACCATTTAAAGGGATAATAATACTTTGTTTTATCTTTATTTTATTTTGTAGGCATTAAAAAACATGAAGAACAATACACGTCTTATCTCTCAAACCTTTATGGTTTGAGAGATATTCACAAGCAAAGTTTCTCCTCCCGCCCCTTTTACCTAGTGTAAGTCATCTCTTCTCAGATGTGGAATGCAGTCCATAGACCAGACAGATAACAGAAGGGGACAATCTTCTTCCTATGAGAACAATGAAAGCCCTGCCCCCCTTGACAAGTTTTTCAGGTTTTTCCCTTATCTTAATTGAAGATTGTCCCTCTCTGCAATCTACCTGGGCACCTCCCTTCTGCTCTGGCTGAGCAGTGTTACATCGGTAAAAGGGGTGGGAGGGGGACACTTTGTCATTGAATTACTCTTGAACTACAGCTCTGACAGAATTGAAATAACACTCTCCAAAGTCTAAACACTATGATGATTAATTAGAGCTGCTTTTAATTTGAAACATTACTAACCCTTTAAATCAACTAGGATTTGGTGAATGTTCATGTTTTTGCTATGGTGTTCGCTTCAGAATAGCTTCATAATTGTACTTCTTTACTCTGCCGAATATGACTCTTAAGAAATATTGTAGCTATTAATAAAATAAACTAAAAGATCCTAGTCCTATCTCTCAAAACTTTATGGTTTGAGAGGTAGAATGTTTTAAAGTTTCCCCGTCACAGATTTGCGTCAGCCGGCTCGAGGCGGCTCTTCAGCAGAGAAATACTTCATTGGAACGGTCTACAAAGTGTGCCTGGTCTGCAAGCACACTTTGTAGACCTTTCCAATTAAGTATTTCTTTTTTGATTTCGGTATCTCGGCTCTGCTGAAGAGCAGGATCACCTGCTTTCAGACAGAGTGCTGACGTCAAGGAAACGGGAGGGAGGAACTTTAAAATGTTACATATCTCATACCATAAAGGTCTGAGAGATGGGACTAGGATAATTTATTTTATTTTTTTAATACCTACGATATTTCAATACGTTTTAAAAACACATTACTAACCCTTTAAAGAAGATTATTCTTGAGCAACTTAATTGCACTATAGGAGTAAAGAAAATCCCAAATGATTTAAATTGGACCTTTAGACCCTTGAATGCTAGAGGGGTCTCAGGTCTCTAATACAAGTCTTCTCAGTGCATTGAAGATGTTGCAATCATTAAAGTGGTTACATATCCATTAGAGAAGTTCCCCTGTATTGGAGTCTGTATATTTTGTTTTCTGGTGCCAGTCCCCTACCGTAAATTTGATCAGGACACTAAGAGGCTTTATGTTTATACAGACTGGTCATAAATGTGTCCAGTGCCAGCTTCAAACACACTTCTAGATCTTCCAGATACTGATGAGACATGTTACAGCTGTGGGAGGACAACCCTATATATTAAAGTACTGAAGATAGGGAATAGAGACAAGTCCAGAATATATGGTTCACATGCAGGAAACAATAAAACAGCATCGTGTTAGTTATCATTAAAGTTCTATAAAGGTATGGAAATGTTTCCATAGATAAAAAGAAATAGGAAATACGTGGATATAGATATACTTGAACGTTATAAGATGCTCTTTCATATGAGTCCACTGTATTTTAACATTAGTGTTTTATTTTACATGTTACATATAGACCCCATGTTAATTTTCATGTCTAAACTAGTACAAATGTGTTTCTTGGCATGTGTAACATACACGCCAACATACAGTACAAACACAACTCGCAGTGTCCGTGTAATTGTCTTGCTCAGACAGGTGTTCTCTTAGTCTCTTTTGCATTCATGGTCTCTCTAATTTTTCATTCCCTTTGACTGGTGCTGTCTCAATCACTGTCTCGCTCTCTTTCAAAGATGACAGTTGGTATGGTGTTAGCTGTAGAAATACAGAAGGAAATGATAGTCAAGTTGATACCTTTATTGGCTCAATAAGAAGTGTTAGGATGTAAGTTTTCAAGACTTCTTAGGTCTCTTCCTCAGGCATTATAATTGCCTCCTGTATTGCTCTCTTTCATGCTCTCTCTTTCATTCTTGCATGAGCTCCTTCACACTCTCCCTCTTGTGTGTGTACCAGAGGCGTAACTAGAAGCCTCCGGGCACTGGTGCAAGAAGTGATACGCCCCCCACACACACATTGACCACCCTCCACAATGCCCCTAATCTTCACAATGACCCCATCTCTTACCTCCCTGGAGCTCCCACGTGGTCCTCTTCTGTAGTACAAAGCGCTTGGAGATGATGTCATCACCCAGTGCTCTGCATTATTAGAGAGCTGGAGGGAGATTGCGGGCACCAGGTGGAGAGGTCTCAGGGGGTGACCGGGCCCCTGGAGTGACGGGACCGGTCGCAGACACGACCCCTATAGTTACGCCACTGGTGTGTACTCTTTCTCTGTTTAGTGCACTCTCTCTATCTCCATCTTGCCCTCTCTCTCCCCCTTACCACTCTGCCTTGCACACTTTCTCTTTCTTTCTCTGTCATGTCATCTCTTGCACTCTGTTAGCCTTCAACTTTCTCCCTTACCATCCCAGGTTTGTCTTTTGTGTCCTCTCCTGTTTTCTGCTTGTTCTCTTTCTTGTACTGCTATTGCACTTGTGTGCTCTCTTTCTTGTACTGCTATTGCACTTGTGTGCTCTCTTTCTTGTACTGCTATTTCACTTGTGTGCTCTCTTTCTTGTACTGCTATTGCACTTGTGTGCTCTCTTTCTTGTACTGCTATTGCACTTGTGTGCTCTCTTTCTTGTACTGCTATTGCACTTGTGTGCTCTCTTTCTTGTACTGCTATTGCACTTGTGTGCTCTCTTTCTTGTACTGCTATTGCACTTGTGTGCTCTCTTTCTTGTACTGCTATTTCACTTGTGTGCTCTCTTTCTTGTACTGCTATTGCACTTGTGTGCTCTCTTTCTTGTACTGCTATTGCACTTGTGTGCTCTCTTTCATGTACTGCTATTTCACTTGTGTGCTCTCTTTCTTGTACTGCTATTGCACTTGTGTGCTCTCTTTCTTGTACTGCTATTTCACTTGTGTGCTCTCTTTCTTGTACTGCTATTGCACTTGTGTGCTCTCTTTCTTGTACTGCTATTTCACTTGTGTGCTCTCTTTCTTGTACTGCTATTGCACTTGTGTGCTCTCTTTCTTGTACTGCTATTTCACTTGTGTGCTCTCTTTCTTGTACTGCTATTTCACTTGTGTGCTCTCTTTCTTGTACTGCTATTGCACTTGTGTGCTCTCTTTCTTGTACTGCTATTGCACTTGTGTGCTCTCTTTCTTGTACTGCTATTGCACTTGTGTGCTCTCTTTCTTGTACTGCTATTGCACTTGTGTGCTCTCTTTCTTGTACTGCTATTGCACTTGTGTGCTCTCTTTCTTGTACTGCTATTTCACTTGTGTGCTCTCTTTCTTGTACTGCTATTGCACTTGTGTGCTCTCTTTCTTGTACTGCTATTGCACTTGTGTGCTCTCTTTCTTGTACTGCTATTGCACTTGTGTGCTCTCTTTCTTGTACTGCTATTTCACTTGTGTGCTCTCTTTCTTGTACAGAAACTCCCCGGACTTATAAGGAAGGGGAGGCATGAAGAAGGGGAGGGTAGGAAGTGAGGTAGGTTAGGGGGAGGGGTAGGAAATAGGGTGGTAGTTGGGTAAGGGGAAGTATAGGTAGTGTAGTTAGGGACCGAAAGAAGTAAGCAGCAGAGTTAGTGGCAGGTTAGCGTAGGTTGTCATTTTCGTGTTCCAGTTTTCCCACCTTGACTGATGTCCGACCTGATGGAGGAGCTGCGGCGGGTGGCGGAGGAGGATGGCGGGCGCTGGCTGCGGGAGCAGTTGCGGCTCAGGGCGGCTGGATTGCAGGCTGGGGATCCTGGGACCGGACCGGCTGCCTCTGCACGGCCCGTCCGGAAGACGCGGGCGCGCCCGCCTGAGCGGCTCAGCCCTGTCGGGGGGAGGAGCAGGAGACGCAGCAGGAGTCCGGTGGCTGCACGGGCGTCTGTTGGAACGCGTGGTTCCGGGCTGAGGAGAGGCAGGCGTGCGGATGAGCGCCCTGCCAGAGGGTCACATGTGGAGGAGGTGGAGCTGAGGTCTCGGCAGGCACGGAGTCCTGGCAGTGCGGGGAGCAGGAGGTCACGGCAGAGGGCTGCTTCCTGGGGCGGCAGGCCCCTTGCTGATGCTGGGAGTGGAGCGGCGGGTCCACGTGGTTCCTCTGGGCAGGTGAGGTTCGTTTGGGGGTATGGTTGGCTGCGCACCCTGGCGGTAGGGGTTTCTGGGGTTTTGGCATGATGGTCTGTTTTCTGCTGTCCGCAGGGGGTCGCTGGAGTGTTGGCGCGTGGCGTGCAAGGGGTGAGTGGATCAGGCACACCTGGGGGCCCCTGCTTGCCCCTGAGGGCGGCGGCGGGGGATTCAGGCGGCCGGCCTGGGTCTGCAGCTGTGATGAGCGCTGGGGCTACGTCCGGGCCCGCTGGGGGGGCTGCGGTGTCGGGAGGGGGCGCGTCGGGCGCTCTGCCGGTGGTGGGGTCGCTGATGTCCTCTTCTGTCCAGTTGCAGGTGGTGGATGCTGTTCCAGTCGTGGGAAGTGAGGGAGCGTCGGCTGCTTCTGTCCAGAGCCCTCCGGTGGATGCTGCGCGTACTCCTGCGGAGCTGGGTCCTGGCTCAGGAGGTACAGTGGGGTCTCAGGCTGGGGGAGTTGGGTCTGGTGGGCTTATGGGGGAGGTGTTTGGTGGGTTGGGTAGGTTGTTCAGCTCATTGCAACAGTCAGGGGGGGCGGGGGTGGGCATTGACAATGGGGCCCTCAGGGCTTGGGCGTCTCATTTGCAGGTTGGGGGGTCAAGTGGGGGGGGTGCAGCAGGGTTGGTACCGGGTGGGGTTTCGGGGGTTCCAGGGGGGGACGGGGGGGCATTGTCATCGACCGTCCCTGTTTTGGGGTCCTCTGGGTTGGGGGCTGTGGGGGCTCGGGGGGCTGGGTTTTCGTCCTCGGATGCGGCTTTGGGGGTGAAGGTGGGGGATTCCGGGGTGGGTGTGGGTTCTCCTGTCCCGGCGGGGGTCCCGGCTTCTGCTTGCGGGGCGTCATATTTGTGCTGGTCGGGGCCTTTGGGGGCTCATCTGAAGCCGGACATTAAGGAGAAGATTTGGAAGCATGAGTATATTGAAATATATTCTTTGCTTCCTTTGGAGGATTCCCCGCCTGACAGGGAGGAGAAGGATGAGGGGAAGAAGGAGGATCGAGAGCGCCGGCGGTATAGTAAGATCCCCAAGGTATTTGGTAACTGGATCAGGGCTTTTTCCGTTTTGGCTTGTGTCATGGGGGAGCGTTTCCCGCAGAGATGTTCATCTCTTTTCTGCTACCAGGACACCATCTGGGGCGCTTGTCGCACTTATGGGGGCCTGTCTTGGTGGCGCTATGACGAGCAGTTTCGTCAGCGCATGGCGGTCCGCCCCTCCATGACATGGGATCAAATGGACATTGGCCTTTGGCTTTCCATTATGACGCGTCCTGCGTCGTTCCAAGGTGGTTTATCGTCGTTTCTGTCGGGCGCCGGGGGGTTGGGGCTCCCCGCGGTGTCGGCCGCCGCCCGTAGACCGGGGGTGTGCTGGCAATTCAACGAGGGAGTCTGCAAGTTTGGACAGTCCTGTCGTTTCCGACACGAGTGCTCCCACTGTGGGGGTTCTCATTCCGTCTCCAAATGTTTTAAGCGGCGAGTGGAGCGTGATGGGGTTGACAAAGGGGGCGACTCCGGTCCGGTTAAGTCGCATGCGGCCGTGGCTCGCCCGTTACCCTCGTAGGGATGCTGCTGCGGTTTTGTACGAGGGTTTTTCGGACGGTTTTCGCATTCCTTTTCGGGTGAGGGAGGGTGGTTTGGTGTCGGGTAACTTGAGATCGGCGCGGGAGCTTCCGGAGGTGGTGCAGGAGAAGCTGGACAGGGAGGTGGCGTTGGGCCGGATGGCGGGTCCCTTTTCTTCCCCTCCGTTTCACAATCTCAGGGTGTCGCCTTTGGGGGTGGTGCCCAAGCGGGAATTGGGAAAATTTCGGATGATTCATCATTTGTCGTTCCCTTTTGGGGGTTCGGTGAATGATGACATTGATCCCGAGCTGTGCAAGGTTTCTTACGCCTCTTTCGATAAGGCGGTACGCCTGGTGGCTGCGGCGGGGAGGGGGGCTTTGTTGGCTAAGGCGGATGTGGAATCTGCGTTTCGGCTCCTTCCTGTCCATCCCTCCTGTCATCATTTGCTGGGTTGTTTCTTTCAAGGCTCGTTTTATGTCGATTTGTGTTTACCGATGGGGTGTTCGATTTCGTGCGCGCTTTTTGAGACCTTTAGCACGTTCCTGGAATGGGTTGTGCGAACGGAGGCGGGTTGTGACTCCATCATTCATTATCTCGACGACTTTCTGTGTGTCGGCCCGGGTGGTACGGCGGTTTGCGCATGGCTATTGCGGACGTTGCAGTGGGTGTCGGACGTTTTTGGCGTTCCTCTTGCTCCGGATAAGACGGTGGGCCCGGTCACTTGTTTGAGTTTTTTGGGCATTGAATTGGATTCCGTGGCGATGGAAAGTCGGCTCCCTGCGGACAAACTGGGCGACTTGCGGGATTTGGTGCGGGCTTTTCTGGGGGTGCGCAAAGTGACCCTTCGTCAGCTTCAGTCGCTGTTGGGTAAGCTGGCCTTTGCATGTCGGATTCTTCCGATGGGGCGTGTTTTTAATCGTCGGCTTGCTCAGTTGATGGTGGGTGTTCAGAGGCCTCACCACTTCATTCGCTTGACACAGGCGGTCCGGTCCGACTTGGAAGTCTGGGATTGTTTTTTGCGGGACTTTAATGGGCGGTCGTTGTGGCAGGATCCTGTGTCTTCGAATGACGAGGTGGGTCTTCAGACGGATGCGGCGGGTTCAGTGGGTTTTGGGGCTATACTGGGCCGGGCTTGGTGTGTGGCTAGGTGGCCGGAGTGGTGGGTGGCTACTGGGCTTACCCGTAACTTGGTGTTCCTTGAGTTGTTTCCCATCGTCGTGGCTTTGGAGCTATGGGGGGACTCGCTTCAGAACAAGTGTGTGGTTTTCCATTGCGATAACATGGGGGTGGTGGAGGTGGTCAACAACTTGTCTGCATCTTCCCTTCCGGTTTTGCGCTTGCTTCGGCGTTTGGTGTTAGTGTGTCTGCGTTTGAATCTGTCTTTTCGGGCTAAACATGTTCCGGGGGTGTTGAATGTCGCGGCTGATGCCCTTTCTCGCTTGCAGATGGTGGAGTTTCGGTTGGCGTGCCCGGCTGCGTTGGAGGTGGGCGAGGTCTGCCCGGAGTATCTGTGGGATCTTGGCAGGATGGAGTAGCTGCTTGGATTCGGAATTCGGTAGCACCGGCCACTTGGGCGCGGTACTCGACTACCTGGGACGAGTGGTTGGAGCTGTCCAGGGTTGCCGGGGGTTTTCAGGAGGATTCTAGTCGACTGTTGGGAGTTTTGTGGTTGATTTGGCAATGGGCGGATCAGGGCTTGTCCCCTTCAGTTATTTCAGGGAGGTTGGCGGGTTTGGTTTTTGGTTTTCGTCTTCGGGGGTGGAAGGATGTGACTAAAGATTTTCGGGTGCGCATGGTTCTGAGGGGCATGCGACGGGGGGGGCGTGTTCCAGACGCTCGGCGGCCAGTTTCCCTTTCTTTGTTGGGCCAACTTTTGGAGGTTGTTTCATGGCTCTGTCCGTTGGATTTCGAGCGGCGGTTGTTCCGCTTGGCGTTCAGTTGGGCGTTCTTTGGTGCAATGCGGATTGGGGAACTGGTTAGTCGGAGTAAGTCCGCCCCCGGTGGGGTGGTGTGGGAAGATGTGCTGTTGGGTGATGGGGAGGTTCGGTTTCGGATCCGGACCTCCAAAACGGATTTGGTGGGTAAAGGGAGGTGGGTGACCTTATTTGCCATCCCCTTTTCACCGGTCTGTCCGGTGTCGCTGCTGCAGGAATTTTTGGCGGTTCGCCCGGTAGGTGGGGGCCCCCTCCTGATTCATGCCACTGGCTTGCCTTTGACACGGTATCAGTTTGTGGCGATATTTCGTGGTTGTTTGGCGCGTCTGGGCGTGCCAGTGGCGGAGTTTGGGGGGCACTCCTTCCGTATTGGGGCAGCGACGGAAGCATCCCGGCTTGGTTTGCCGGATGATGTTGTTCGCCGCATTGGGAGATGGGAATCTGATAGGTTCCGGCTTTATGTTAGACCGGAAAGGAACATTTATGTTTAGGTGGAGTTCTGTGGGTGGGATTGCTATTATTCTGCTATGGTGGAGTGTGTTTGCATGGTAAAAAAAAAAAAAAAAAAAAAAAAAAAAAAAAAAAAAAAAAATTTTGTAGACTACTTGGGTGCGAGGGGGGGTTGTTATGTTTTCCAGTGGGGTTGTGTAATGTTTTTCTGTTTTAGGTGTTTCGCCATTGAAGGTGTGGATCGTCGGGCATTCCTTCGTGTATTGGGCGAGCAAGAGGGCGGCCCTGCGTAGGAATGGCCTCCAGCTGGGACTGGCCTCCTCGGTGGCGGAGGTATCGTGGTTTGGTTGTCGTGGGATGCGTTGGGTTCAATTATTGCAGGATGTGGTTCAGTTCTCTAGGTGTCAGGGCGGGGGTCCGAGAATTTTAGTTATCCATCTGGGTGGTAATGATATGGGGTTTTTTCCAGTGTGGAGTCTGGGTGAGCGAATTAAGAGGGATTTGCATCGCTTGCTTGCGCTGTTCCCCGATTTAGTGGTGGTGTGGTCTGAGATGGTGGCTCGGAAGGTGTGGGCGCATGCAAGGGATCCAATTGCTCTGGATAAGAGTAGAATTAGGCTTAATCGTCACATTACCAAGTATGTGCTGAACCTTGGGGGTGTGGCGGTGCGCCATAGGGTCTTTGAGGGGGAGGCTGACCAGTTGTTCCGGGGGGACGGTGTTCACCCGAACGACCTAGGTCTTGATTTTTTCAACTTAGGTTTATTGGAGGGTATTGAACAGGCGGTTGCCTTGGTAGGGGGGGGGGAGGGCCAGGGCCTAAGGGGTTAGGCAGTGGCCCTTATGGCGGTGTGATAAGTTACTGTTATTGGGATAATTAAGTTGAGATGGGATAAAAGAAAGGATGATGGTTCCCTAGGGGGAGAAACAATTGAAAATGGCCCCGGACTTTGTCGCGGGAGGTGACGTTACCCGTTGGAGCCGAGTGTGGAATGGCCCAACTGGGGTAATTGGTTAAATGGTTGGTTCGGAGTGATGGGAAGGAAAATGTTAAGCATGAGCCCGGTTGAATTGGCCATGCAAAGGAGGGGTTAGGCTTGTGTTACAGGTTTAATAAATTAAGAAAAGTTTTATGTGACATTGGTTTAGAAATAAAGGGTTTTAAGAAATGTAATGTATGGTATGTTTGGTTTAATAAACCGTCTGTTCATACCCAAGTTTTTTAGTGTCCGTGTTTTTTATTGTAATGGACTATCCCCAGTCCTTCTTCAAGAAACTCCCCGGACTTATAAGGAAGGGGAGGCATGAAGAAGGGGAGGGTAGGAAGTGAGGTAGGTTAGGGGGAGGGGTAGGAAATAGGGTGGTAGTTGGGTAAGGGGAAGTATAGGTAGTGTAGTTAGGGACCGAAAGAAGTAAGCACCCGCCCACCCTCCCTTGGGCTGGGAGGCGGTGTGATAAGTTACTGTTATTGGGATAATTAAGTTGAGATGGGATAAAAGAAAGGATGATGGTTCCCTAGGGGGAGAAACAATTGAAAATGGCCCCGGACTTTGTCGCGGGAGGTGACGTTACCCGTTGGAGCCGAGTGTGGAATGGCCCAACTGGGGTAATTGGTTAAATGGTTGGTTCGGAGTGATGGGAAGGAAAATGTTAAGCATGAGCCCGGTTGAATTGGCCATGCAAAGGAGGGGTTAGGCTTGTGTTACAGGTTTAATAAATTAAGAAAAGTTTTATGTGACATTGGTTTAGAAATAAAGGGTTTTAAGAAATGTAATGTATGGTATGTTTGGTTTAATAAACCGTCTGTTCATACCCAAGTTTTTTAGTGTCCGTGTTTTTTATTGTAATGGACTATCCCCAGTCCTTCTTCATGCTATTTCACTTGTGTGCTCTCTTTCTTGTACTGCTATTGCACTTGTGTGCTCTCTTTCTTGTACTGCTATTGCACTTGTGTGCTCTCTTTCTTGTACTGCTATTGCACTTGTGTGCTCTCTTTCTTGCACCCTTGTATTCTATTTTGTTCTCTCTATGTGGCTGTCTTAGTGAAGTCAAACAGATGGAAAGACTCAGGTTAATAATGTCTATTTTAGCGTGTGTAAACTGTAGCTGCGAGTGTTAGAGTAATAGTCTGGGACATCTGTCACTTCATCTGGGCACAGAGCTAAGTTGCAGAAATCGTCCTTCAGTTTTGCCGATTTCAGATCTTAGAGAAGCTGCTGGTAATAGAGTAAGGTCTAATAAAACAGGACTACAATTCCCTGATTTCATTTGCTCCACCCACCTGCTTCCTCTGGGGGTGTCTTACTGGACGCAGAGATATGTGCACGTCTTTAATGCTGCATACAAACTTTCAAAGTGACATTTTGAACCAATTTGCGGACAGTCTGTATGCAGCATTGAGCAATTGCATCTATAAGTAAAGTTCTGTGATTTTTCCACTTTACCTATAAATAATGAAATTCTCATAGATTCTGTGAGTGCAGGGATCTATAGATTGTCATCTAAAACACCAAGGTACCAATTTCACATTATTTTTGCAGGCTGGGTCAAATTATAGGTAGTGGGGTGAATGCACCAATTTGCCATCACAACTCCTCTGCTGTTAGCCATTAATGCCAGTGGCTATGGTATAGGGAATGCATTACAATTTATGAGTGCAGCAGTACATAATGCAAACATTTAGTAAAGTTGATACCTTTATTGGCTAACTAAACAGATTTAGAATGCAAGCTTTCAAGACCTCTTAGGTCTCTTCCTCTTAGTATAACATGCCTGAGGAAGAGACCTAAGAGGTCTTGAAAGTTTGCATTCTAAATCTGTTTAGTTAGCCAATAAAGGTATCAACTTTACTAATTTTTTGCTCCTGTATTTCTATGGCTACCACGGTACCAACTCTCATCTGTAGTACATAATGGCAGACAATCTCCACTATCGTTAGGACTTTAAAGACAGCAAGATCCATATGTAAGTGCCATAATATGTGCAGTGAAATGGGGTAAAATCACCATGTTTCTGGGGACAGAGGCTGATTTTCCGGTGGTGGTGAATTTCTTATGAAACTCTGCCCCCTCCTCCTCCTTCCCACCCTGTTCCTCCTACTTTCCGCCCACTTCTCCTCCTTCCCACCCTGTTCTGCCCATTTCCCACCCACTTTATGACAAGGTCCATTAAGCCCTGTCCCCACTTGTGATTAAGACCCTTCCCTTTGTGACGCAATTCACATAATTTCTATTCCCCAGGCAAACGTCATGAGCCCTCTCCGGGGACTCAAAAACAAAACGTTCCCAGGAACAGGGCCGGATTTATATCTCAGGAGCCTGTAGGCACAGAACTGTGAAGCGCCCCCCCCCCCCCCCCCCCCGATTTGCCAACTCCACTGGACACCTCCACAATGCTCATCAGCTCCATATTGCCCCCATCAGCTCCATATTGCCCCTCACCTTGCCCCCATCAGCTCCAACTTGCCCCCATCTTCTCCATATTGCCCCTCACATTGCCCCCATCATCTCCATATTGCCCCATCAGCTCCAACTTACCCCCCATCAGCTCCATATTGCCTCTCACTTTGCCCCCATCATCTCCAAATTGACCCTCACATTGCCCCATCATCTCCATATCCCCTCACATTGCCCCCCATCAGATCCACATTGCCCCCACCATCTCCATGTTGCCCTCACATTGCCCCCCTTCAGCTCCAACTTGCCCCCACCATCTCCATGTTGCCCTCACATGGTCCGTTTCCTACCTCCCTGGTAGGAGATCTGTCATCTGTACCTCCTTGGCACAGTCCTGTAGCTGATGGAGCTCCCTCGCGGTCTCCTATTCAAGAATGCAGAACGCTGGGAGATGATGTCATCTCCCAGTGCTCTGCATTCCTAAAGATGCGAAGACGGAGCTCACCACCTATAGGACTGTGCCAAGGAGGCACAGACATGTCCTGCCGGGGAGGTAGGAAATAGGGAACGGGGGGGGCAGGGCCAGCGAGGTGGCTACTTTTCTTTTTTATTTAAAACAAAAAAAAATAATAAAAAAAAAAGAATACCAATGGCTGGCGCCCCTCGGCGGTGTGCGCCTGTAGGCAGGTGCCTACTTTGCCTAATGGCAAATCCGGCCCTGCCCAGGAATGCTCATTGTGCATTGGTGCATTACCTTGTTTATGGCATGTGATAGTGAATTGTTCTGTTGTTGTTAAACAGATCAAAAAGTACCCTGGGTCCTCCAACCAGCATAACCTGCCTGAAAATCAGCCCTGCCATTAAGCTTTCTTGAAATAAAAACACAGTAATTGTTTCCACAGAGTTCAGATGTCCCCATACTTGCTGTGAGACAGTCATCACACACACAAAGTGACTTCCCTGTGCATGACTGATAAGGTTATTCTCTTCCAGTCTCTCAGGACTACTACTACTAGTACTATAAACTGGTTAAAATGAACTTTTTGAGCGAGGGCAAGTGTTTATAAAACTTTAAATAGCCAGCTATCTAAACTATACGGGTAAAGATTAACGGTTGTATTAAAATGCTAAATGGAAATCCATGGGCTATATAGTTGATCAAGGAAACAAGAGAGGTCCCCAATGCTTTGCAAGGGATTAATATAAAGAGTTGTTGAACAGAAGAAAAAAAGCAAAAATTGTATTTTATTTGAGCTTTGTAGGGTTATCAGGCAGAAATTAACCCTTTGATTGCCAGTGGGGTCTCTGGCACCCAAAAGGTTAACCCACTTAACATCTGGCAATCCTGTGGTAGGTTGACAACTAAGGACCACAATGACGTCATTCAGATAGCTGGCACATGAGAGCTATGGAGTGTACCAGCTCGCTGATAGAGAGGCTGAAACTGGTTCACTCTTAAAATGTTGCATTTATGATAGCGTGCAGCTATCAGCAAGTCAGCATGAGGAAAAGGGCAACATGAGAATCTCACCCTGCATAAAAGTGTGAGATTCTCATGTTGCACCATGAAACGTTCACTTCAATGTTTTCATTAATTAATTAAGTTATAAGCAGAGAAGGGAGAGAGAGAATAATTTGATCAAGTTCTGTCGCTGGGCAGCTACACTGCACTGAAGTTACACTGTGGCTTGATGGAATGCCTTACCGTACTGATGAACACTTCCACTAGTCAGGTGTAGTCTGTTACAGCAGCTCAGCCCGACTGGAGTCTTCCAGCAACCACAGCTCCCAGACGGCCTGTAAAGGACACAGTACCTTCAGCTTATATCATCCTCAGCAGCCACCAGATGGGTAAAGCTGATGGGAGTTGCAGTGCAAAATGGTAAGGCATTCCATCAAACAGCAGTGTAACTTCAGTACAGTGTAGCTGCCTAGCGAGAAAACCTGATCAATGTATTCTCTCTCGCTCTCCTCCTCTCTCGCTCTCCTAGGCTTATAACGTAATTAATTCATTCAAACATTGAAGGTAATGTTTCATAGCGTGACATGAGAATCTCACGCTTTTATGCAGGGTGAGATTCTCACGTCACCCTTTTCATAACGATGACTTGCTGAATGTGGCGTATAGCTGCATTCTATTATGAATGCAATGTTTTAAAAGGATACCGCTGAAACTGGCCTCTCTGGTCTTGGAGCAATTAATTTCAGCTTCCTGTAGTGATCACAGCATTCCCACAGGATTGCTGTGATCACAAAAGCCATGATGTGCTAGGACCGGTACTTAAGGCACGGACACTGGTGATGGTCCTGGCATGTTGCCAGTCCTTAAGAGGTTAAACAAATTAATTCTGCAGATCAACACAAGCTGGTTGCAGCAAGTGATGCTATCTAAAAATTTGTTGTACCTTCTACATGAAAACTAACATCTCCCTCACTTCCCTCTCTACTGCTAGAAAATCCTATTGCCCACTATAAATGTTACTCTTGCTTCTTAGTTCAGGAAATGAAGGTGAATATGACTTGCTGGCAGGACTCCTGGACCGCAACCTCCGCTCTCTGCAAAACTGACATCCAGCTCTAGCACTCTGCCTACATCAGGTCCTTTCAAATCCACTGAGTTTTATAACAATTGGTTGTGTAGTTTTTAGTACCAAACTGCTTAAAAAATAAGTGTTTCCTCCTTTGAATTCTGTCAGTAGACTAGGAACATTCACTTCTAGATCTGTTAATATTAAATCCCAGACTATCATGTGTGACAAAGCATTTTGTCATTTAACAAAATAAATCCCTCACAATGAAATAATAAAAGTCTAGCTCCCACTGGAGCCGCCTCTGGCCTGTATGTGCTGGTTCCGGCTGACCAGTCCAATCGGTCCACTATTAAATACACTCTGTCAGACCTAGCTAAGCTAGACTCTGGAAAAACTATCCCAGTTAGCAGTTACAGCTTTGAAGCAGGTAATGTTTCCCAAGGCTCAGGGTAAGGAATAAGGCCTCTCCTTGCCCTAGGAGAGCAGGGAATCTTCCACTTCCCCTCAGCAGTCTGTCTGAGACTCTCACACTGACTAACAGGACAAGAGGTGCACCTGTAGGACAGAACAGATGCAGAAACCCCAGCCAAGAACAGATACTGGAGTGAAAGGAAGCAGTGAATAAAAACTACATACTTGCAGACAAAACAAGCTCTCAAGATTGCTACCAAGAGCTGCTTGTGAGAAAAGCTGGGATGCATAGCCAGTGAGCAGTGTCAACTGCAAGTGCGACCTTGTTGCAGGTACAAGCCATGGGAAACATTGTCAGCCATAAGGCCAAATAGCCAGGACCTGTTGAACGTGACCTGGACCAGAATGGTCACATTTGCTAGTCGATGGAAAGCAGCAGCAGCAAGAGGCCCTCACGGAAGATAAACAGGACTAGTAGCTCACAAACAAATGAAGGTTGCAGAATCCAAACTGGCATACAAAATCAGGTCTGAAACAAAACCGAGGTCAGGACAGGCCTCAGACAATCATGGTCATAATTCACAAGCCAAGCCATACACTGAATACAGGAATCAAAGCAATGGAACACTAGTCAGTAAGACACTATACACGTGGACTGAAGTGCTTGTGAGGCCTCTTGATATAGGCTTCTGTCACGGTAACCAGTACAAAATTAAGGTCACACAAAGGTATAAATAGTAAAACCACCTTTATTAAAGATACACAATAACAGTAATACCCCAGCAATGCCCCAGAATATATAACGGACAGGCCGAGTCCACTACCCAGACTGACACTGAGCAGAGGCCGGTAGTACTCAGAGAGGAGAAGGGCACCAGCCTATAGTTCTCTCTCCCATGATATGTATCAGGCGCCTAACGGAATCGGAGTACTACCGCGCGGTAGAGAATGGGGACAGTGGCAAACGGAGCAGAGGACAGCACAAGCCACAGTACCGCTATAGCAAATAGCCCAAAAGTCTAGGATACACTGTGTGAGTAGACAGCCAGAGCCACAGGTCAGAACCGAAGTGGATAGTCAGACACACCCGGGTCATACAAGGAGCGAGTAGTCAGCTAGAACCACAGGTCAGAACCGAAGTGGATAGTCAGACAAGCCGGGGTCATACATGGAGAGAGAGATAACTAGAGCCACTGGTCAGAACCGGTGTGGATGGTCAGACAGGCCGGGGTCATACACGAAGCGAGAACGGAAGCCAAATCAGGGTCACAACGAGGAGTAAACGTAACTAGCAATCGCAAAAACACCACGTAAGGGCAATTGGCCTTAGACCCAGGGAGGTTCATATAGGCCCACACGGAGGCGGAAATCAATTAGTCAAATGAATGCGTGCGTATAAACAAGCGCAGCATTCAGAGACAGAAACGCACTCCTGCACCCGTGACCAGCAGACAGAACAGTGAAACAGCACGAGTGTAACTGGCAGCATGGATGCCAAGGTACACCGTGATAGCCTCATTAGGTATGTGCCCGAAAGCAGACTGGAAGACAGTTAATAGCAGAGCTGAAGTAAGTGGAGCGGTGTGTCCAGAAAAACAGACAGAGTTGCAATTAGTAGCAGAATAGGACTTTCCGGACCAGGTGCTTAGAGAAATAAGAGCCTCCCCTGCATCTGCTGGCTAAATCCCAGCCGCTGGTTTCTGAAAATTCAGCTTGGATTATCAGGCACTTTCCCACTTTGGAGTGGTATGGCAGATCGGCCCACCCTGCTCCTCTCTGAATGCTGATCTTCAGGGACCCGTGAACACACGGCACATGTGGAAATCATGAAAACATCTCCCTTGGGTTTTATTATGTGATCTCCATCATACGTGTAAGAGCTACTTCTATCTTACTGATGGTGTTGTTCTAACTTGGGAAGACATTTCAGGATACAGAAGGTCAATCTTTTTTTAGTTAACAAATCCAAGGTATTAATTATAAGCTGTTTTACATGAAAATTAAAATGAATAGAAAAACAAAATCCCTCGTGTGTTATATAAAATATGAAATTCTTTCTTAAATGAAATGAAATGTACAGTTCATTAAGTTAAGGAGGAACAGACTTGGATTTTATGTCATTTTGCCCAATGGCCATTTTCAGAGAACTGGCAATACAACACCACTAATTGTCCAGTTCTCTGTCAGTACATTTTGTTCTGCATTCATGCTAGAAGATATACAGATTTTGGAAAATAAACTACTGTTTGAAGAAGATAAATGGCCCTTTCAATTACTGAGGTGAGGATTGTGTTCATTGTGACTTATGTATAAAGGCAACATGTTCTTTCAAATAAGAGCAGAGTATTTTATTAACAAAATAGCAAAAAAAAAAAAAAAAAAGGCATGGCTACTCACTCACATACAGACAAACACACACAACTGCACACACGCAACACACACTCTCTCTAATACAGACAACTACACACACACACTGTATCACATAGACACACACAACTACACACTCAAAACACACTTTCTCACATGCAAAACCACACACACTTTGTCTCACATACAGACACACAACTATACTCTCTCACATGCAGACACAACCACATACACACACACACTCTCACAGATACAACCACACATGCACATATACAGACACACTTTCTCACTTAAAAACACATTATCTCTCTTTCTGTTACAGATATAGCATACACTAACACAGACACACACTAGGACTGATGTGACGAAGGCCTTTTCAGACTAGTAGCATAACTATTACAGCCGCCTGCAACAGTTGTCATCTGTGTAATTTAACTCACCTTTTCCTGCTTTCCAGCGCCAAACTAATAGCAGGAGCTGTGTGCCTTACTGCCAGTTCACGTGATGCCAGCCAGTATTACTGGCTGATGCCCAGCTATTCATTGGAGGCTGAGACGTGTGTGTGGGCAAACCAATGCATTGCAGTGGAGAAATAAGAATGCCGTAAATTTCCATTGATATAAAGGGGGCTTTTGTGCATAAACCTGGGGATTAAGCAGCCTAATTTACCATTATTAGCAGGGAGATTATCACCATTACATGCCCCAAGCTGATAACAAATAACAGACATGGTGTCCAGTATTGCAGTACCTGAACATTTTGGAAACAATGATCATCACATGGTTTCATTTGAGTTCAGATGGAAGAAGCAAAACTGTATAGATTCAACCAAAACTCATAACATCAAAATGTTAGCATCAATGCAACAGATAGACTGGGATGAATTATTAAAAGAAAAAAATACTGAGGAAAAATGGTTAGAATTGAAATGTAGGTTGCAGACATTGCTTACATAAGTTATCCCCAATTCATTATTAGTAGCTTGTTAATCATGGAAATAGTATAATAAACGTTCTTAAGGGCCGGCATGAGTTGGAATCATAACATAGCATGAAACGTAAATCAGTAGGATAGCACGGACATCTTGGCAAAGAGTGATCTGTGCGCTGCCACTGTCTGTCCCTGTCTGCACCATACTGTACAAACAGAGCTCCCCCTTTGGCAAATAACCTATCAGTGACAAGACAGAGACAGAAAGTGCAGGCTCACAGATCACTCTTCGGCAAGATGTCTGCGCTGTCTTATTGATGTAAGTTTCATACAATGTTATGATTGTAACTCATGCCGGCACTTAAGAAAGTTTATTATGTTATTTCCATGGTTAACAAGCTACTAAAAATTAATTGGGAATAACTTATGTAAGCATGATAGTTCCACTTTAAATGGTATATACCCTTGGGGAACAAATACAATAGAAGTAGAACACAACCAATGTGGTTAAATGCAAATGTAAAGAAGGACATGTCAAGGAGAAAAAGGCATTTAAATTACATAAATCTGAACAAACAGAGAAATCTTTCTTCAAATACAGTGAGTGCAAGCAACAAAGATTGCAAAAGGGCAATTAGGTTAGCAAAAATAGAAAATGATTAACAAGATTAAATAAAAACTTTAAAAAAAAATATATAAATAGAAAAAACATTTAGGAGGGAGAACATTGGGCTTTTCAAAAATGAGATAGGTGAGTTGATTCGGAAAGAACCTGGGAACAAGAAACGGTAGAAAAGCCTCAACAATTAATAAATAAAAACATACTATTATCAGATATAGGGCTAACACAAGAAGACGTCAAGGGAAGAATGGGCAAAATGAAGACTGACAAAGCAAGGGTTCTTTGGGAATTCAGTGTTAGCAAAACTATTATTTCTAATATTTAAAGACCACAGGCTCAGTGCCACAAAATTTGGTGTAAAGTCAATGTGATGCCCCTATTTAAGATGGGAACTAAAACAGAACCTGGGAAGTACAGACCTGTGCATTTGATCTTGGTATTGGGAAAATGGCTGGATAGGATAATAAGGGATAATATTCAGGATTACGTTGCAAAAAAATAAAATTAATAGGATTTAGTATGGTTTTAAGAGGAATTGATCTTGCCAAAACTATTTTGAGCTTCTATGTAGAAGTAAGTAGCAACCTAGATAATGGTAAGGCAGTTTATGTAGTATATCTAGATTTTGCAAAGGTATTTGATACAGTGCAACACAGAAGGCTGGTGTATAAAAAAGGAAACAGGCTGGTGATAACATTTGCAATTGGATAGAAAACTGGTTGTAGGATAGGGAACAGTGTGATGTAAATGGACAATTTTACTACATGACAGGAGGCGAGTATTTTGCATTTCTTTCTTTACTGAAATCTCCATAGCAGCACAGTAACCAATCAGAGAAACAGAAACCAAAAGCATAAATAGCCTGGTACATCTAACTACTTCCTCTTTCTTGCTGCTCCAACAAGCTGCACAGGTCAGAGTGTCTGATTTTTCTCCCTTACTTGATTTTGGGGGTGTTTGGGTTATGGGACAGTTTAAATTGTTACTGTTTTACTGTGTTTCCTAAACTGTATTTCTTTATATGGGCTCTTTTAGGAATGTGTTTTACTTTAACTTAATCCTGTTAGCTACTGAATAAATGTCTTGCTCTCTTTTTACTTAGACCTGTTTGTACTCTAGCCTTGTACATGTTCTTGTTTTCCCTTCAATGTACCTAATGCTTTAGGTAAAGTATACTTGTTTATATGTGGTTTCCCCGACTACCTCGGCGGCCATCTTTGTTGAGGGCTCCGCTCCGTGGCTGGGCTGCTCTGGCCATGGAGGGGAATCCTCCTCTGTAAATTCCTTCGGGGGCTTTGGCCTATAACTGTTTTAGGTTGGGACTGGCTTCTGCGTCTTCCTGCCCTATTCTGGGGGGTTTCCTTCCTTGCGGTGGTTTTTCTCTTAAGGCGGCTGGTTGGCCTCTGGTTGCTAGCCGTTATTTCTCCTGTTTGCTACTGTTGCTTAGCGGGGTGAGCCCCCGTGGTACAACTGGGGTGAGCCCCCTTACATATTCTGCAGCCTCCTATTGTTGCATGCCTCTGGCTATTGTGGGTGAGCCCCACTGTTACTTGGGGTGAGCCCCCTGTGCATTTACTACTATTATGTAGTCATGGTGCCATGCCTTGCATGGGTGTTCCCTTAGTGGGGTTTCTGTAGGCTTTGCTGGAGTTTGGAACATTTGTCCAGCTGCTTGACAAAAAAAAAAAAAAAAATTTTCTTTGTCAGGAAAGCAGTGGTTTTACACTGTTACTTGTTGCTGGGGTGAGCCCCCGTTCATATATCAGTTTTGGCTTGGTTACGCCATTCCTTTTAGCCCGGGTGAGCCCCAGGTTGTACCTTGTTGGGACTCTCCCCTCCTGTTCTGGGGTTGCGTCTCGCTTCCTGACAGTGTTTTTTCTGTCTCCCTTTAGATTGTTACCTACGAGGGGTTCATAGCCATTTCATCATGAGTGATTCTACGCCTGACTTCAAGGCTCTTATCGATGCTGCTGTGGCGGCTTCCGTGGAGAAGGTGCTCTCCAGGGTTCGCGCTCAGGATCCTGGCCCGGCTTTATCATCCAGGGGCGCAACTCCCTCTGTTTCCATCGGGTCCTCTGAAGGCCAGGTTGTTGGAAAACGGTTGGCTCCTGATTCTTTGAGTTACACAGGCAAAGGGAAGACTCCGTTGAAATGGCCTAGGCGTGAGGATTCTATGCCTGCCATTCCTTTGTCCCCACCATCTTCAGACGAGGATGCTCCTTCTGCTAAACCCCTGGAGGTGGTTGACAAGTGGTGTGCTCCCGGCTCCGAGGACGACTGTTGGGATGCCGATCCTGGGGAATCTGCCAATTACGTTAGAGAGGCCATCGGGGCTCTTCCTCCTTCTGATTCCAAGGAGGACTCTCTCCCGGGAGATGCTTTCTATGACGCAAGAGGGATGCCTCTTTTTGATCCTCGGACCATTTGCCATCCCAGGTCTTCGGAGTGGTGCATGCCGGACCATCTGGCTCGTTTTGTCCATTTTTGGTTACGTCAGTCCTTGGACCGGGAGGTTCAAGGTCGACTGCATGCGGAATGTCCTCGACCAGTACTGCCAGACAAGGTGGCCGTCACGCCGGAGTTCGATCAGACAGTCCTCACTTTCATGGCTCGTTCTGGACGCGACCCGAGGAAGGGTATTGAAAAAGGTTTGAAGTCCGCTCAGGACAAGATGTTGGATGTGTTGGGCCCCCTTGCCAAGATTTTGTGCTTTGCAGACCAAGCACTTGAACATGGTGATCATCTGGATGCAGAGGCTATCCGGGAGTGGGCTCAGCGGGCTGTCTGCTTGCTGGGCAATGCCAACGCAGCTATTTCATCGGAACGGAGGAAAGCGGCTTTACTCAGAATCGATCCTAAGTTGGCTGACCTAGGGGCTAAAGAGCTTGGTCCTTCTGCCAACGGCCTGTTATTTGGTGAGCCTTTTATAGCAGAACTTAAACGGCATGTCAACCTCTTCACCACGCTCAACAAGGCTCAATCCTCTATGCGCCAGGTGTTTTGCCCCACACCGTCCAGGGGTGTTTTTGGGAGAGCTGGTCGGTAGCGGGGCCGTGCCACCAGCAGATTCTGGACCTCTGGCCCCCTCACCATGCCTTCATCGCCCGGATTTTTCCCCTCCACTCCGTTCCGGAATACCAGTTTCTCCAGAGGAGCGGACAAGTCCAGGCCTGCCAGGGGCAGAGGGCGTGCCAAGTTTACAACAGGTAGGACTGCCACTGTTACGTGTTCGCACTCCCATGCCTTTTACTGCAGGAAAAATTGCTTCTCATTTTCAGGCTTGGCAGGACCTCTCTTCGGATGCGTGGGTCCTTCAGTGTGTTCAAGGCTATGTGATAGAGTTCCAGTCTCCTCCGGTCCAAAGGTATCCGCCACCACCTGCGATTTATTCGGCGAGGGACCAGGAGTTGATAGACGCCGAGATTGTCTCTCTGTTTTCCAAAGGCGCAGTTCAGTTCGCACCAGACGAGACCGAGTTTTTCAGCAATATCTTCTTGGTTTGCAAACAGACCGGAGACTATCGCCCGGTCTCTCAACGGATTTGTGGTTTATCGCCACTTCAAGATGGAACGCATCCATCTTTTGCGGGACCTTTTACTTCCGGGAGATCGGTTTTCCTGTCTGGACTTGAAAGATGCTTACCTGTCGGTGCCGATTGCTCAGTCTTCAGTCGTCAGTACCTTCGCTTCCATTGGAAGGGTCGTCCATGCCAGTTCACTTGTCTTCCGTTTGGCCTCAGCTCTGCTCCTTGGTGTTTCACCAAACTGCTGAAGCCAGTGGTTTCGCGTTTTCGGTCTCTCGGCATTCGTTGCTTGAATTACCTCGACGATCTTTTGCTGTTTTGCAACGATGTATCGAGGATTCGATCTCAGACGCGCTTCGTGGTGAGCTTCCTGGAATCCTTGGGATTTGTTATCAACGTCGAGAAGTCGGCGCTAGAACCTTCGCAGGTTGTCCAGTTTCTGGGTTTCGAAATCGATTCGGTTAGTTGCCTGCTACGCCTGCCTTTGACGAAGGTTGCGGCTATACGCAAGGAGATCCGTCGCATACTTCGTATGCGGCAGGTTCCTCTGCGTTGGTTAGCTCGCATCGTAGGTTTTCTCTCATCTTCCATCCAGGCTATCTTTCCGGGACCGCTGCATTATCGGGCGATGCAACGTTTCAAAGCATACCATCTTCAGTTGGGGAGATCTTACGATCATTTGGTGGAGTTGCCTCCGGAGGTTCGGTCCGAACTTTGATGGTGGCTTCTGCATATGCAGGCCTGGAATGGCCGAGCGGTCTTTGGTCCGTCTCCAGATTTCATTGTGGAGTCGGACGCCAGTCTGTGGGGCTGGGGCGCCCATTGCGCAGAGCGGGCCACGGGAGGCCCTTGGTCGGAAGCAGAAGTGGGCCTTCATATCAATTGCCTAGAATTGATAGCGGGGTCCTTTGTGGTTCGCAGTTTTGCCAGAGACGAGTCAGACTGTTGCATTCTGCTGCGTATAGACAATCTATCCGCAGTCCAATACATAAACAAGTTGGGAGGAGCCAGATCTCAGGACCTGACGGAGGCAACGAAAGACCTTTACAGGTTTTGCTTCAGGCGCAACATTTCTCTAGTGGCGGAGTATCTTCCAGGAGTATCCAACCTGACAGCAGATTGGTTTTCTCGTCTTTGGAGAGACACCAGCGACTGGAAACTGGACGAGGCAGTGTTCCATCAGCTGTGTCTCCTCAGAGGTCCGTTCCATGTAGATCTTTTTGCTTCCAGGACCAATCGTCAGCTTCCGGCGTTCTTCAGTTGGCTTCCGGACCCAGATTGTGTGGCGGTAGACGCGTTCTTGCAGACGTGGCCACAACAGGGAGCATATGCGTTTCCTCCATTCGCGATGCTGGCACGGGTTCTACATCAGGTGCGAGTACAGGAGGTAAGTATTCTTCTGGTCACTCAGTTGTGGCCGAGTCAGCCGTGGTACCCGGACCTTCTGGAGTTATCGGTGGAAGATCCTCTTCTCCCTGTGTCGCCTCGCCTCCTGTTGAATCCTTGCGGTGAGTCTCATCCTCTCATCCTTCAAGGTCGGCTTCGGTTGGTGGCCTGGTCGATTTCAGGGGTGCCTGGTCAGTCGCTGGCTTATCGCAGGAGGCCAGGGATCTTTTGTGCTACTCCAGGGCCCCTGGTACGAGAAGATCTTATTTGTCCGCCTGGAGGGCCTGGTCTAGCTGGTGTCTGGAGAGGGATTATGATCCCTTTACTGCACCTGTGACGGCCATCCTCAACTACGTATCTTTTTGGTTTTCTTCTGGTCAGTCTTTTCGTTCTCTGAATGTTATTCGTTCGGCTATTTCGGCCATTCATGTTCCAGTTTCAGGCTTTCTGGTGAGCCGTGATCCTTTGGTCTGTCGGTTGTTACGAGGGATCAAGTTGGCTATACCTCCGGTTCCTAAGTACTCCAGTTTTTGGGATGTGGAGGTGGTTCTGCGTTTCTTAAAGAATTGGCCTTCGAATGATTCTTTGACGCTTAGACAGCTGTCTGCTAAACTTACCGTCCTGCTATGTCTGGTCTCTTTCCGATGAGTTTCGGATGTTCGGGCTTTTGACGTGGACGGATTTTCAGTTCTTCCGGACGGGGTTTCTTTTTCTATATCCCGTCGTACTAAGTCAGACTCTGTTTCTGTTTTTTATCCTTTTTTTAGGGATGTCCCTCAACTTTGTGTGGTGGAAGTTTTACTTCGCTATGTTCAGGTTACTGCTTCCTTACGTTCAGCCCCTTCAGGGCAACTCTTAATTTCTTATGGGAAACCTCACAAACCCGTTTCGTCTATCACCTTGGCTAGGTGGATTCATTGGGTTTTATCTTTGGCGGGCGTTGACCCTGCTTTTGGGGCTCATTCCGTTAGAGGGGCGCCTGCGTCCGGTGCGGTCTCGGCCGGGGCATCGGTTGCTGATATTTTGCGTTCGGCTGATTGGGCTAGGGAGCACACTTTCCGGCTCTTCTATTTTCGGCCGCAGGTTCATGCGTTGAATTTTTTTGTTTCGTAGCGTTAAAAATGCAAAATACAAAGCCTCCTGTCATGTAGTAAAATTGTAGATTATGCTAGCTTTAGTGTACTCATAATCTTAATTTTAATAATGACAGGAGGCGAGTATTTTCCCTCCCTTCCCTCCCATGTTCTTTATAGGAGGTCAGTATGTAAGTACTGTTCTGGGGGGGGTTATGATGCTACATGTTGGTTATGTTGTTCTTGTGTTTATTAAGTGATTATTAATGTTTTTATATTGTTCTGTAATGTTTATCCTTATGTGTGGAGACGGTCTGTTTCTGTGTCCTTTCACGGAGTTTCCATGTTTTCCAGTGTGACCTTCTCCCAAGGACCGTCTGGAGACCTGATGAACGAAGAGCGAATGCTGTTACTGTTGGTTGACGGAATCTGGATGTTATCTTGTTCCTGTTTAGTTTCTGTTTGCTTGTTGTTTATACTGCGAAAGAGGAAGTAGTTAGATGTACCAGGCTATTTATGCTTTTGGTTTCTGTTTCTCTGATTGGTTACTGTGCTGCTATGGAGATTTCAGTAAAGAAAGAAATGCAAAATACTCACCTCCTGTCATTATTAAAATTAAGATTATGAGTACACTAAAGCTAGCATAATCTACAATTCTCCAATACAGTTAAATTTGAGAATGGAGTACCTCATACCTCAGGGTTCAGTACTTGGGTCACTGATCTTTAACATGTTTATAAATAACTTTGAAATAGGTATAGAAAGCAACATATCAATATTTGCAGATGACACTAAATCATGCAGGGTAATTAATTCAGAACAGGATATTTGTTCTCTACATAGGGATTTACATAAAATGGCAGATTGGGCAACCAAACAGGATATGAAGTTTAATGCAGGAAAGTGTAAAGTCATGCATTTGGGAAGAAAAAAATCCCATTGCTGCTTATGAACTTAATGGAATCATTTTAGGGGACTCGTTGCTAGAGAAAGACTTGGGGATCCTTGTAAATTACAAACTTGGAAAGAGGGACAAATGCCAAATAGCAGTAGCAAAAGCAAAGTCCTGTCTTGCATAAAAAGGGATTGTTTTGCCCTCACAATGTGTCTGTAGTACAAGGCTTGGCCGACAGCGAGTAACTTCCCAATAAAGACCCAGTAGGCAGGGATCCCGATTGAAATCTTTACTGAATATATATTTTGTAAAACTGCAAAATGCAAAATTACAAAAATATGCATCAGCAGATTATCTGCTAGCAACCACAAAATACAAATAGTGACAGGCATCCTACATTACTCTTAAAAAAACAGCTAACAGAAAATGAGGCCTAGCTAACATAACTCTGTGATAGGCAGACGTTACAAAACAAACATTAAACTGTAGCTGAATGAATAAAAACATATACTAATAACTTAAAACTAGTGATGGCCTACTTACAGACTTATCTTTAGAAGGCCAGAATGAAAGAAAGTGTGGAGTCCATTACATGCTTCTACTCTGAAGCTGTGATTAAGCAAAATGGCTGCTAGGACAGGAAGTGTAACGGTTTGTTTGACACATAGACACAGAGGTTTAGGATAAAACACAGTTTTATTGAAATCACAATAATAAACTAACCCTCACAGGTCCTGTTGTATTTACACACAATTATACAGACACACGACAGGTTACATATGCATATGCCTACGCAGGTCCAGCACAAACAGAAAGTCCACAACAGTCTATACTGACACAGGTCAGGCAGAATAATATGGATTCCCAGGAGCAAGGTACTGCATGGGTTAATGGTCTTCTTTGAATGTAAACAGTCCCATGTGCAGAGAGGTCTGTGATGGGGCTCTCTGCATATAGATAGCTGAAGGATTCGTAACGCCCAACACAGATTAGCAGAACAAACGTGAACTGCCAAGGTAGCAACGGGAATAAAGTCACAAAAGGCACTGCCGGAGCAGTAACAGAGGCAGACACTTGCACTCTGCAGAGGCAGTAACGGAGACAACCAGTGGCACACTGCTGTAGCAGTAACAGAGGCAGACACTTGTTCTCTACAGAGGCAGTAACAGAAGCTAGGCCCAAGACACACTGCCGGGGGCAGTAACGGAGGCAGACACTTGCACTCTGCAGAGGCAGTAACGGAGAAAAAAACGGTGGCTCACGGTAGAGCAGTAACTGAGGCAACACTTGCACTCTACAGAAGCAGTCACGGAGGCTAGGCCCAAGGCACACTGCCGGAGCAGTAACGGAGGCAGACACTTGCACTCTGCAGAGGCAGTAACGGAGACAATCGGTGGCTTACTGCCGTAGCAGTAACGGAGGCAACACTTGCACTCTGCAGAAGCAGTAACGGAGGCTAGGCCCAAGGCACACTGCCGGAGCAGTAACGGAGGCAGACACTTGCACTCTGCAGAGGCAGTAACGGAGACAATCGGTGGCTTACTGCCGTAGCAGTAATGGAGGCAACACTTGCACTCTGCAGAAGCACTCACGGAGGTTAGGCCCAAGGCACACTGCCGGAGCAGTAACGGAGGCAGACACTTGCACTATGCAGAAGCAGTAACGGAGACTGGCCACTTGTATACTGCAGGAGGAAAAGGTGACACGACTGCCTGACAATCAGAATGTCGCCACGGCGACACAGCACAGGAACGCCAATCAAGCCGGGTTGAATCACGGAGAAGGAACGTCAGCCAGGCCGGGTCGGATCACGGAGCAGGAACGTCAGCCAAACCAGGTCGGTACACAGGAGCAGGAACGTCAGCCAAGCCGGGTCGGTACACAGGAGCAGGCACAGAAGAATAGTCAGGCAATCCGGGTCAGTACACAGGAGCAGGAGACAAGATGCAGAGTAGTCAGGCAGGCCAAGTCGGTACACTGGGAATCACTGAGCAGATATTAGCACTAGCACAGGAACACCACGAAAGGGCACCAGAGGGGTGCCCAAGCCCAGTATATAAAGGTCATACTGGGCGGGACAAACACAAGGTAGCCAATGAAAGCAAAGCACACGTTATGACTGACAGAAAACAACAACGGAGCACGGGCACCGTGATAGGAAGTGAGTGAAGCACTATAGTTCCTGTCAGTAATGGATGCCAATTTAAAGCAACAACCACTGTTTACATTAAGCATTTGAATACATAGTTATCAGAACAGGGGTATTGAAGCAATACTGGATAATATAATTTTGCCATTGTACAAATCATTGGTAAGACCTCACCTTGAATATGCAGTGCAGTTTGGGCACCAGTTATGAAAAAAGGATATTCTAGAAATGGAGGGAGTACCGAGAAAAGCAACAAAATGAATTAAGGGAATGGCGCATTTGAAATTTGAGGAACGTCTAGCCAAACTTGGTTTATTTAATCTATGGGAAACATGCCTAAGCGGGGATCAATATAAGGATCCCTTTAGTGAGCTTTCATTCCAAGGCTGGAACAAATAACTAGGGGCCACCCCTTATTATTAGAGAAAAGGAGGCTTCATCATCAGAAGAGGAAAGGGTTGTTTAGAGTAAAGTCTGTTAAATTGTGGAATTCCTTGCCCACGGAAGTGCTAATGGCAGGTACAATGGATACATTTAAGAGGATTTCTAGCAGAAGGGAACATACAGGATAATTAATAGGTAAAGGAGGAAGGTCTGGTATCTAGACTGCTACCCATTTAGGAGTCAGGAAGGATCATGTATTTCTCTTTTTCTGGGTTATCCTATGGAAAAGGTTGAACTTGAAGGACTTGTGTCTTTTTTCCAACCTAATTTACTATGTTACTATATAACAAGACCTGGGGTTTTAAGCATGAGACCTGGGGCTTTTGCTTCCTCAGACTGTACCTTGCAATGCCCTTGGGGTAAACTGGCTGCACCACAGGAGACAAAGAAACATGTCCATTAATTTAAATGGGGCTTTACCCCCTGGAATACAGCTGAGGTCTCCACAGCATTGTGCACAAATGCTTTGTATTCCTATCACAGTTGCGAGGTAAAAAAACCTTTGAATGACAGCTCTCTACTCAACACATTGCAAAGCAATGCCTTACATAGCCCTCTGGCACTCAGAGAGTTAAATTAATGGCAATGTTTATCTCCCACCCCCATGGTGTGGTTGGCTTACCCAGAGGTTTTGCAAGGTATTGTTTGAGGATGATAAAACCTGATAGGGGAGATGCACTAAGGCATGATAAAGAGGTGATAAAGTGGAGATGACTTCTCCAGTGATATCACTTCTCCAGTTCTTATGTTATTCTATGGAACCTTTGCACTAATAGTTCTCCAACTTAGGAGATCTAAGTGCATAGGTTCTATAGAATAACATAGGAATTGGAGAAGTGATATCACTGGAGAAGTCATCTCTGCTTTATCACCTCTTTATCACGCCTTACTTCATAACCCCACAAGTCTCATAGTTAATCCCCGTGCCTTGTTGCCTGCTTGGGGCATGTAATGGTGATATATCCCTACAAGTAATGGGACAATTAGGCTGCTTAATCCACCAAGTCTTCTAAACACCCCTGGTCTTTGAGGAATCTAACAATTCCCCTGGTTTTACCCAGAATTCTTCAAGTGCTTCTCAGTACATCAGCCTCAGGGATGTAAAAGTATCCTGAAGTCCTAAGCCACACATGGAAAATGTCTGTGAATTTGCATTAGATCAAAGTCTGGCTGGAAGTGCAGTGTTTGGAAATAAGAACAATTATATTATTGCATTGCTAGAAAAAGAAGGAGCAACAGTGCCTCCTACTGGTAGTCAAGAAATATATCACTAATACAATGTTAAATTCCCAAGCAAGGAAACGAATGAAATAGCTCTAGAATGTTGCTCCCTTAGGGCTGTTCCACATTGGTGAATAAACTGTTGCAGCAAACGGCGATAATAGGAACAGAGGAGTATTGTGTCAAATGGCTGGTCTGTGTGGGCATTAACTAGTATTTTTTTTTATATAATTATGTCTTTATTGAATCAAAAAATAGTAGTAGAGTGGAGATTGTAGCCATATTAGTCCAGTGATGCAGATGTAAAATAACAAACAAAATAAGTATCTTGTAATACCTTTTTTATTGGACTAACAGAATTTTGGATTGACAAGCTTTCGGGAGAACCTCCCTTTCTCAAGTCTAAAGCATTGAGAAAGGGAGGTTCTCCCGAAAGCTTGTCAATCCAAAATTCTGTTAGTCCAATAAAAAAGGTATTACAAGATACTTATTTTGTTTGTTATTTTACATTTGCATCAAAAAAGAAATACAAATAGTGCAAACCATCGGCATTTACAGCCAAAGGATGAACATTTTCCCCACCTGAGTTACATAATAAAGAGCAACATATTAAATAATGGAGGAGATACATTGTTTACAAATGGGGGGCACAGGAAGAACTAATCAGACCCAAATTAACAACCGATCAGATCATGACAGGCAGCAGAATACATGAGTGTCCCAGATCTACAGTTTCGTCACAATGAGGAGAGCAATGAACAGAAGTATAACTCTTGAGAAATAAAAGAAAAGAAAAGAAATGGAGAGACAAGAAGAGAAGAGAGACGACAAGAAGAAAAAAGACCAGAGAAAGACAGGTAGTGGTGTAGGAGAGGCACATACCTCCCAAGTGTCCCTCTTTAGGAGGGACAGTCCCTCTTTGAGACCCAAATCCCCCTGTCCCTCTTTTCTACCCTGTTGTCCCTCTTTTTAGGACATCAGAGTGAGTGGTGTATATATTAGTCTATCACATTGCTCCACAGCAATGAAATTCACAAAAATGTTTAGTTAATCTTCACTGTATATGTTTGTAATATATGGCACATCTCCCTGCCTACAAAAGAGACGGGAAACTTGTACACACATTTACACCACGGACAACATACCAATTCCAAACACCCAGTTACACCATAAGATCAATGGTACCTTCACCTGTAAATCATCCAATGTAATAAACCTTATCATGTGTGCAAAATGCCCAACAGCTCTGTATGTGGGAGAAACTGGACAAGCACTACATAGGAGATTTAATTCCCACAGATCCAGTGTTAATAACAAAAAGACAGAGACACCGGTGGGAGAACATTTTTGCCAAAATGGGCACAGTGTCAAGGATATTAAGTTAATTGTATTGATGGGACTGTTCCACACTCAGAGGGACAGAAAGGTATGGGAGGTAAAATGAATGTTAAAATTTAATGCAATTTGTAGTGGTTTGAACAGGGATAAGGAATTTCTGTCAAAATATAATTTAGTTGAATGACCTTTCCAACAGACCCAAGAGCATCGTAAATACCTCTAAAGCCTCAGAGGAAGAGTGCCATTTACCATTGACTGATCAAAGATATCTGGATCTGGACTGCATTCTGTTATCTGATTTCCATGCTAAACAATGTGATGTGTACTTGTATTTAAGAAAGATGTTTTCATATTTATATGTATAACATGCCTGAGGAAGAGACCTAAGGTCTTGAAAGCTTGCATTTAAATCTGCTTAGTTAGCCAATAAAAGGTATCAAAAACTATATTTGCCTCCTGTATTTCTACGGCTAACACGGTACCAACTCTCATCTGTTATGTTTGTAATTGAATCTGAGTAAATAAAATACTTTGGTCTTGCTCTAAATCATTTATTCAGTTACACAAAGAGGTGTCAATAGGTGACAATGTAACCTAAAAATTCCCCGCCCACCAGCCATGCCCCTAGAAACACCACCTTAAACATGTGTCCCTCTTTGGCCATTTGAAATGTTGGGAGGTATGGAGGCATAGGAAGACTAGAGAAGGAACAAAAAGAGAAGGAAGATATCATACGACTGCCAGGAGATGGGGGAACGGTAGGTCTGGGTGATTAACAAGTTACTTTTTTGAGAAGGGGCAGAAGTGATTATGGGTGAAACCAAGGCTGAAGGAGAGTCCGAAGTGATTCCGGGTCTATATTTTTCTGTAACAACTTCAGACTCATTAAGAGTATTTGATCTTCTACTCTAGTTCTCCATTCCAAATGTGAGGGGGCAGAGTCCTGTTTCCAATGGAGGGGTACTAAAGCTTTCGCAACGTTAAGCATAGCAAAGAGCAGTATTTTTGCGTGCGGGGGTAAGTGAGGGAGATCTCTAAAAAACAGTACCTGCATAGGGTCCTGTCTGATGTGCGTCCCCAGGACGCTATTAACAGTAGAAATACAAGATCTCCAATACGGCTGTATAATCGGACAGTCCCACCATAGATGGAGACATGTACCCTTAGCCGAATGGCAGCACCAGCACATTGCGCTATATGAAGGGAAGATGGCATGAAGCCTATCCGGAGTAAAATGCCACCGTGATAGCATTTTAAAGTTCATCTCAAGCGCCTGGGAGGAGAGAGATGCCCTGCTCATTGCAGACCATACGGTTTTCCATGCTTGGTTGTCTATAGAGAGTTCCATCTCCTGTTTCCACCTACAAGCACATGGGGGTTTAGACGCACACTCCAAATTACTGAGGAAACCGTAAATCTTCCCAAGGAGTTTCTTTGTGGAGGGGCAATCTTTATGAATAAGTTTCTCAGACACGTTGAAATCTCTAGGAGAACGAGAAGAAGCAGCGAGGAGCGTAGGGGACTGGAGAAAATAATAATGAAATATACGTTAATGAGAGTTAATGTACCGCAAACAAGCCATCTGATCCAGATAGGTACAGACGGGAGAGTTTATTTAAATGCTTTGAGGACTGTTTATATTTCATTACTTCATCCATATATTTTTATACCACTTTGGAACGTTATATCATCTACACTATTCCCACTGGAATAGATGTATGTTCAATCAGCATTGGGACATTGGAATCCATGATATTAGTTTATATCATTTATTGTTGAATCAATTTGGTGCAACAAGTTGGGCATACATTATATAGTTATATCATCATTGTCTCAATATATATAGTTTTATTCTATTATTTTTTATGGTGTATTAGAAGTTTTTACAAAGGAGATCTCCTCAGTATCCAGTTTTTCTCTGTGAAATAAAGTGTATTCATATCTTTATAATACTGACAGATTTGCGCTTTCTTCGTTGTTTGTCTTTTGTTATTTTCATTTTTTCTGTTCACTGACAGAATTTGAAGAGAGCGGCACACAGTCAGTAGCCTATAGTGAGCTCAGACACTTGGAGGTGCCACTATCCCAACAGTGTTAACACCAATATATATATATATATCTTGGAAGGATAAGCACTCACGTCCAAAAACAATAAATATACCGGGTGCATCAGAAAATAGAATATACAAAAATAAGATGAACACTCACAGATTTATATAAGAAATAACTGGTTTAATGGTAAGGTAAATGCAACGTTTCGATCGTCAAATTGTGACCTTTATCAAGCAAAACATGCTTGATAAAGGTCGCAGTCTGACGACCTTAACGTTGCATTTACCTTACCATTAAATTGGTTATTTCTTCTATAAATCAGTGAGTCCTCAGCTTATTTTATATATATATATATATATATATATATATATATATATATATATATATAAAATAAAAAAAGGCAATGGCACACACTAAATAATCACAATAAATACTACATGTGGAGGTGCACGCCCAATAAGTATAAGTATATCAAATGTACTCAGCCTGGGGATCCCCTGGGAATGAGCAAGGACAGCACACTTCTATAATTCTTCATCCCTTTATTATAACATCTTTGAGCCAAACGTTTTCGGTCCTTATCTGGACCTTCCTCAGGGCAAAAGATTGTTCCATGTTTGTACTTACGTTTAAATACATTCACGAGGGTTGACTCACCGCTGCCCGCTGAATCCACCTCTGGAACGCATAACTAGAGCATTCCCCGGTGCTCAACGGGGAGCGGTGACGTCACACGACACTTGTCAGCCGGTTGCTAAACAACCGGATCTAGACACAATAACGATCGTGGCTGCCGGCTGGAGGCAGCGATCGTACACATGACACCCAGTCCAAATACTAAAGAAGAACAGGACAGAGTCAACATTTAGCTGAATATAACTAACTAGCAACATGGGACGGCGTTGCCCGTCATGTTATGACCATTGGGCGCACGTGTTTGAAATGCAGACACACTGATAAACACAGACATATGCAGCATACAGGCAGACACATACCATACATCCCAAGTGTCCCTCTTTAGGAGGGACAGTCCCTCTTTGAGGGCCAAATCCCTCTGTCCCTCTTTCCCACCCTGTTGTCCCTCTTTTTAGGAGGTCAGACTGTGTGCAGGGCCGGCTCCACCTATAGGCGAGGTAGGCGCCGGCCTAGGGCGCACACGTACTGGGGGCGCGGGCATGCAGCGGAGAAGAACTGCGCCCACACACCACGCCAGGAACCACAACACAGTCAGGTCTCTGTTGCTACAGCGCTCCCTCATCTGGTCGGATCTTTAGTAATGCAGAGCGCGCTGGGAGTCATGATCTCCCGCCGCGCTCTGCATTACTGAAGAGAAGACTGCGCGGGAGATACAGGTATGTGATGGGGGGCAAGTTGTAGCTGAGGGGGCATAGTGGAGCTGAGGGGGCAAGTTGGAGCAGATGTGGGGCAAAGTGGAGATGATGGGGGCAAGTTGGAGCTGTTAGGGGAAAGCTGGAGCTGAGGGGGCATAGTGGAGCTGGTGGTGGCAAGTTGGAGATGATGGGGGCAAGTTGGAGCTGATGAGGGTCAAAGTGGAGCTGATGAGGGTCAAAGTGGAGCTGAGGGGGGGCAAGTTGGAGCTGAGGGGGGGCAAGTGGAGCTGAGGGGGGGCAAAGTGGAGCTGGTGGGGCAAGTTGGAGCGGATGGGGGGGCAAGTTGGAGCGGATGGGGGCAAGTTGGAGCTGTTGGGGGCATAGTGGAGCTGATAGTGGACAGTTGGAGCTGAGAGGGCATAGTGGAGCTGGTGGGGGCAAGTTGGAGCGGATGGGGGCAAGTTGGAGCAGATGGGGGGCAAAGTGGAGCTGATGGGGGTAAGTTGGAGAGGATGGGGGGCAAAGTGGAGCTGATGGGGGTAAGTTGGAGCTGAGGGGGTAAAGTGAAGCTGAGGGGGCAAAATGGAGCTGGTGGGGGCACGTTGGAGCTGATGGGGGCAAGTTGGAGTTGATAGGGGCAAAGTGGAGCTGGTGGGCCAAAGTGAAGCTGATAAGGGGCAAGTTGGAGCTGGTGGGGGGCATCTCTTACAGGCATCTCCAGAACAGGGGCAGAGTGGCTCAGGGGGCAGAGAGAGGACAATCATGAAAAGAGGTTGGGTATAAGTAGGCAGGGTATAAAGGGGTGGGACACAAGGGGCGGAGCGAAATGGGCGGCAAAATTAGGTTTTGCCTAGGGTGGCAAAAATCCTTGCACCAGCCCTGACTGTGTGGTGTGTATTACTTTGCTCTACAGCAATAAAGCAATAAACTTCAGTATATGTGTGTATACATTAGTCTGTGCAAATAAAATACTTTGGTCTTGAACTAAATCATTTATTCAGTTACATAAATAGCCAGTAATAGGTCATGAAATAACCTAAAAATTCTTACTAATGCCCCGCCCACCAGCCACACCCCCAATAATATTACCTAAAACTAACGTGTCCCTCTTTGGCCCTGTGAAATGTTGGGAGGTATGCACATACACACAGTGAGCGGCAGAAACATGCAAAAGACATGTACACACAGACACACTGGAGATGCACATATGGACACACATATGTAACAGAGATGTACACACACAGACACGCAACATATATGAGCAGAAACACATGTGCTCATGAGTTGTGTACCCCTCTGGCACTCAAAGGGTTAAGGTATAGAGAGGCATGTCAGAGTTAAATAGCAGTGGGAAGTGTGTTCATACCTGGGAACACTGACTTGTGAAGTCCCTAGAGGGGACTGATGTGGTGCTGATGTGGAGAAACAAATGGGGCAATCTGGGTTAAAAGTGGGTGGGGCTTAATCGCGAGTAGGGGGCGGGGCTTAACATAAATGTGAAAAAGTGTTAGTAATAGGCTGGGGAAGGAGGAGAAGTGGGAGGGGAATGCAAGTTTACAGTGTGAGGGGTTTGAACACACTCCATGAGGGGTAAAACTTGATACAGAACCCTGTGGCAGTCAGTGGGTTAAGTGTGAATCTGATGGCTGTCTGTCCTGTGTCTTGCATGGCAAATGGTGACAGTGAAGAAGTAATTCAGCAATGAGGGCCTACCTTAACCCTTTGAGTGCCATTTTGTTCCCCTGCTGATGCAGCACCATTCAGTGGCTTTACTACAGGTCCTGCTGAGGCCACTGGGAGTCAAGGTGAGTGACTGTGTGTCAGCCATCTTTCTTTCTGGCTTTGTGTGTGTGTATGGGTGTTTGGTGCTGTGTGAGTGAGGCATGTATGTGTTATACCTGGGAATTTTTACTTGTGGAGTCCCTCATGTGGTGCTGATGTGGAGAGAGCAATGGGGCAATCTGGGTTAAAAGGGGGTGGGGCTTAATCGCGAGTAGGGGCGGGGCTTAACATAAATATGGAAAAGTGTTAGTAATAGGCTGGGGAAGGAGGAGAAGTGGGAGAGAAATGCAAGTTTACAGTGTGAGGAGTTTGAACACACTCCCTGAGGGGTAAAACTTGATACACAACTCTGTGGCAGTCAGTGGGTTAAGTGTGAATCTGATGGCTGTCTGTCCTGTGTCTTGCATGGCAAATGATGACAGTGAAGAAATAATTGAGCAATGAGGACCTACCTTAACCCTTTGAGTGCAATTTTGTTCCTCTGGTGCTGCACTACAGGTCCTGCTGAGGCCTCTGGGAGTCAGGGTGAGTGACTGTGTGTGTGTGTCAGCCATATGTATTTCTGGCTTTGTGTGTGTATGTGGTGCTGTGTGTGTGAGTGGGGGCATGTCTGCTTGGTGCTGTGTGAGTGGGGCATGTGTGTGTGTGTGTGTGGTGCTGTGTGAGTGGGGCATGTGTGTTTGTCTGTGGTGTAGGAGCAAGTGGCGGCCATATTGTTTTTTTCTGACTTTGATAGTGGTGGGTGGGCTGCATAGTGGGGGCGGGCCAACTCCCTGCATGATTGAATCACCCAATGGGAACAGTAACTCCTCCTTAATACCACCCCTGGGTGTGTTTTGGCAGGCACAAAGTCTTCTTTTATATATATAGATGATATCCAAAAAAACATCATTAAACTCGAAAGAAAGACAATCTTAAAAAAATGATTATTGTTGCTAGAACTGTCAAATACTATTCACAATCTCAAAAACTACCAATAGGTTGGAACTGAATTTGCATTAAGCTGAGATGTAAGTGGAAATGCAAATTTCTCTGAAGCAATGTTTTTGCTATGGCTTTTTAATAGATCATTAAAACTTATTGTAGAGCTTTTTCTGCTGACTAAACGTTACTTCCACTGCTTGAAGTTGCTTTATTCAAATATTATAACAGGTAGAGTTATCCTGAAGTGGTAAAGCTGTTACTACAGCACTTTACTGAGAGCTGTAGCTGGTGACTTACCTCTCCCATAGAATAGAATAGAATAGAATAGAATAGAATAGAATACTGTCTGGACACCAGGGGATTTATGCATTAAGGTGTGACAAAAAGGTGATGTAGTGGGGATGACATGCAGTGATATCACTTCTCCAATTCCTATATTATTCTATAGAGGCTATGCACTAAGAGCTCCAAAGTTGGAGAAATCTTAGTGCATTGGCTCTATAGAATAACATAGGAATTGGAGTCATATCACTGGAGAAGTCATCTCTGCATTATCACCTCTTTATCACACCTTAGTGTATATCCCCCACAGGTGGCACTGTTACTTATAATTTTATTATAAAAATCAGTTTGAACAGGAACAACCTGGGAACTAAACATCTCCCAGCAATGGGAGTACCATTTTCATAATACCATTTTACTAGTCCTTTATCTTCAACTCTGCTGCATTATAATAATGACAAAGCTTTATTTGATTTTTAATGCTGATTACATTAAAAAATAAGAGGTAAATCCAGTGTATTTCTTGTGGTTAGTGCCCACTGCTCTTCTGTTTGAACCCTGTTATCTGAGCTTGTCCCATATCCAGACAATCCTTCGCTTCAGAGACACTGATCAAGAGTGCTAGACTACTTAGAACCCTGGAAAAGCCAGGAACGATCGCTACTTCAGAAGACAAATAAAGAGGTTACAGTTATACAAGGGTTAGAATGGAAAATAGGTTATTTTGTGTATATAACCATAGTTCATTATTAGGTGTTAGTGTTAACTGGCAGGTATAGAGGTATATAAACTGGCCAGTTTAGAGTATAAATGGGAAATATTATAGCTCAATATAAACTGGCAAATAAAACAACCACAAAAAACAGTAGTGGTATCTGGTGCAAACGTACTGGGGCTGTGTTGTCCATACCCACACCTTGGCACAGCAGGTTTGGCCAGTGAGGCTGAGCATCCCCTCAGTTTAGCACCTGAGGTGATTGGCAAAGCTGCCTAATGGGAAATCTGAACCTGTACCCAGGTCTCATTTAAAGGACCAGAGAGGCTGATGTACAAAGTAGAACTGGCAAAAACTGCAGGGTAAGGGCAAATTAAAATCCTCATTGATTTAAATGGGTCCTTTAACCCCTTGATTGCATGAGAGGTCTCCAGAAGAGATTATAGTTATTCATTTTAACAAGAGCTGCATAGCGTGGCTGATTCTAGAATTCTTTCCAGCGTATAAAACTGGCTACTCTAAAACTGGCATGGGGCAAAGTGAGATTACAGATTTAGGAACTGGGTGAGATCTGCACATCTCCCAGAACAGATGTATGGCCCCAAAAAGTCCATCTTAAGATCCATAGGCACAAGAAGTGTTAGTTTCTCCCCAATGGACTGGGATTCCACTGATACAGGTATACCTTCTAACAGCACATGGTATCATTCTGGACAAAGGTTAAAACAAAGTGCATCTCTGACTCCAGAAAGACTCCATGAAATGATACCTGTGGTGGCAAAACAGGAAAGATGAATGAGTCAATCCAAACTTTTTACCTATGACTCATTTTGATCTGGTTGGGACAATTGTGGACATTATTTTATACGATCGCTCATATTCAAGTTCTTTCAATCAGATTCAGAATAGGTATCTGGTATCAATGCACAAAATACATTACATTTCCCAAATTCCCTCTCCTGGATTGCCCCCTTTGGTGGACAGTGGGGCTGCCCCCTGGGTGGTGGGCTATAAGTCTGGTCCTTTGAGGAGCAGTATGCAGTATGACAGAATGGTACACACTGAGTATAACAGGTTATTGTACATACACACTATAACAGGCTGGTACACCCACACACACAAACACATGCAATCTTGTACATACAGATTGGTACACACAGTATAACAGGCTGTAACACAACATACGCACACAAACACACAGATTACAACAGGTTGGCACACGCAGTATAACTGGCAGGTGCAAACACATAGTATAACAAGTTGGTACATACAGCATAATAGACTGGCACACATGCCGTATAACAGGCTGGCGCACACACACACACACACACACACACACACACACACACACACACACACACACACACACACACACACACACACACACACACACACACACACACACACACACACACACACACACACACATATCCAATGGAACAGGATGGCACACACACAGTATGACAGGCTGGTAAACACACGATACACACACACACACACACACAGAATGAGGCTGATGTACTAAGAAAAACCAGCTGCACCACAGGGCACAGATGGAAATGCCCCATTTGAAATAAATGAAGCAAAGTCTCCCATTCATTGAGGATTAATGCGCTGCAGAGTTTCCTTTGATAAACCCTAGTAGGCCAAGCTGGCAGGGCACCAGATCTAAAGGATAAGCTTGATGTCTTGTCCGTCAGGCCCTTTTCATGCTTGTTTGTGTTTGTATAACTATCCCAGTAACACACATGTCCCAGGTATAACTGGCTATAGCAAATCAGAAGGGTTTTACTCCATGTCACAAATATGATTTTTTCCATGAATACAATTTTATGTTCACATTATAATTTATCAGAAGTGTGTAAGCAGTGTTCTCAGACAAGCATCTGTGATCATAGGTTCTGCCTGTACAGTCTACTTGACTGCCAGTGGCCTACTGATCTCTAGCTCACTGAAGCCAGGATGCCTGCATATCCCGGATCAAACTATTGTAAAGTAGTGTTATCAATGTCCAGCAGAACAATGAGGTCAGAACAGTGAATTACGGAACACATCGGTTATGATCTGATTCACCAGCTCATTTTCCCAGGCAAACACCTCTATCTGGATTGGTTCCTCAGCCTTTGGAGCCAGGAGAGGGGAACACTACTATGCTGTGGCCTGGCAAGAGTTCCAGGACTGTGGCTATGGGGGGTACAGGACAAAACCAGTCTGTATCTGTTACTGGTGTACCTGAAGGGTAGGTGCCCCATGAACCAGTTCTGCTGCTGTGATGTTTAGTAAAAGTGTGCTGAACAATCTCTCAACATGATCCTCTTTCTTCTTAGGTGAAAATCTTGAACCCACAGAGGGGACCTAGACAAGCACAGGATCTTTCATCACGCTTTCAAGCATTCAAGAGCTTAAATTACTATTTTAACTCAATAATTATTTTATGTTTTCCCTTATGGAACATATGGTACCATATGGCCCCAGAATAACTCAGGTTTCTCTGAGTACATTAGCTTCGCTTTGATAGGTTGGTACAAGTACATCTCCCTGGACAATATGTGTCTGTGGATGTCTTCAGTCTGGCAGCCCAGCCTATCATGTAGCTGCTGTCAGCAGGGTGCTGTTGCTTTAAGGTACAGCACATAATTTATGTCTGTTCCACTAAAATCTTGAACATGTTATAGCTTGATGTGATTGGCCAATCTTAATGTGATTGAGTTAGTCAATCACTACAACTAATAAGTGGGCTCTGGTGCTGTTTGGAATGTCAAAGGTATACAAGAAAGGTTAAACAAGAGAACCAATTAGATTGGATATCTTCACATAAATAGATAAATAATAATATAATTTTGAGAACTTTACACTATACTAGGTATTGACACGTTACTTCACAGTAAAGAATTGATTAAAATAACCAATCCTGCATATTTGTGCAAAATATATATAATTTATTAAATACAATATACTGTATATAAGTGTAAACAACAATGATATAAATGAGTGACCAGCAATAGATATACAGTAACTCAAACCACAATTATCACCATTAGCATTACCAGCAATTAAAGGGTTAACCACACATAGGTATATTCAGAGATATTAAATACCAATAATTGAACTCAGCAACATAGAAAAGGATAATTGATCCTTACAATTAATTAAAATACAGTTGGCAGCAGTGTATATTAATACCTCTGCCCCAGAAACTGTATAAACTATATTAATTGAGGTTTAAAGGGATAGTAATATTACTTAAATATTACTAATCCCTATAGGAAAGTACTACTAAAAAAAACATTTTGCCCCCAGTGTCATCTCTCAAACCTTTGTGGTTTGAGAGATGATCACTTTTAAAGTTGCCCTCTCCCTCCCCCTTCCCCGTAGTCAGCATGCTAGCTGACTGAAAGGAAATCTGGTCATAGATCATCAGGCGGCTCTGCAGCAGAGCCGCAATCACGTAAATTAAAAAAAAAACTTTCACTAAAACGGTCTTCTACATGTGCTTGCAAACCAAGCACACGTAGAAGACCATTTCAGTGAAAGTTTTCTTTTTTAGGAACGCGATCCGGCTGTGCTGGAGAGCCGCCTGAAAGTCATACGACTCTGTTCCCTTCAGTCAGCTAAAATGCTGACTACGGGGAAGGGGGAGGGAGAGGGCGACTTTAGAAGCGATCATCTCTCAAACCATAAAAGTCTGAGAGATGACACTGGGGGCAATATGTTTTTGTTAGTAGTACTTTGCTATAGGGATTAGTAATACTTAAGTATTACTATCCGTCAGCTTTAATATTAAGCCAGGTCCTCTGACAATTTTCTTATACCATATAAAATAACCAAATTTAGAGAAATTAACTGGAATAAAATCCCTGTTTTAGATCACTATAATTTAATTGTCTACTGATTTCAAATATTGCATACCTTCTGAATAAAACATATAAATTGCAATTAATATAGTCAATAATAGATAATACCAAGAATATACTTAGAATCAATCCAATAATATATGTCTAGACAGTATACCAACTTCATGAAACATATATCATTAACATGACCATAGTAATCCTATGTAAAACCTGTATGGTACTTTAAGGGGTAATCCACTTAGTAATATAAGATGCCACACCCAAGATGGCGACTTCTTTGTCTAGTGTGAGGTTTAAATAAACTTCTCACTGTACAAAAGTTTAGACCCAAAACACACAAATAAATCCAAAGTAGTTTGGGAGATAAGACTTATATAATTTTTCAAGTTTTTTTAAGGGCTACAAAATAAAATAAACTTGTTTTCAAGTATTACTATTCCTTTAACGTTTTTATTAAACTAGAATAAAATCAAAATCACTTTCTTATCTGATATATACATATCTGAGTGTTTTTTTTATAGACCCGGATATTCACATATGAGATAACAAAGTGATTTTGGTTTTATACTAGTTTAACCCCTTAGGGACCCTTGACGTACCAGGACCGTCAAGGGTAAATTTGCTCGAAAGACCCTTGACGGTCCTGGTACGTCACGTACTTTTTACTTACAGCGCTCTACCGGGAGCGCTGTAAGTAAAAATAGGGCATGAAATAGACCGCTCCAAGATCGGAGCGATCTGTTTCAAGCCCCATAGTGACGCGCCGATACACGTGACAGGTCACGTGTACCGGCTTGTCAAAGTGCCCCTATGCGGACGTTATGGGACGGAAATGTCCCATAACCTCCGGTCCTTAAGGGGTTAATAAAGGTTAAGTATTTGTTTTTATAAACTCAAATATTGACATATGAGATAGTAAAGTGATTTTGTTTTTATCATTTATTCTAGTTTAATAAAGGTTAAGTATTAGACTGACTGCCCATTGACAGATAAGAGAACTTGCCTTATTAGTGAGTAACTTTGAATGTTACAATCACTATATCTTTATCGTTGGTTTACAACACAGTGGATATGGTCAGAATGAAAATAGGGTCACACTTAAAGGGTTATCGATAAAATAGATTACATTCCCTATAATAGGTATTAGAATCTTATTACTGAATGACCCTTTGAGTGCCAGGCTGTTATACACTGTGTAGCTAGGAAGACAGGGTTAAGGAGGGAGCCAGCCCAGTAATGGATGTTACTACTACTTTTATTTTTGTCCTACTATCTTGGGGAAGGGGGGGCCCAAATTGGTACCTTGCCTAGGGCCCTGTGGAGTGTTAATCCGGCTCTGCATGCACGTGAGATCTGGCCCATGTTTGTGTATGTGCTGGCCCCCCTATCACGGTGCCTGTGAACATTGCGACATTTTGACACTAGTAGCCTGATGCTTTCCTATTGGCTAAGTGTTATGGCTCCTCCCAGTGGTAGCCTTTAAGTACTGTGATCTGTCACTGTTACAGGGCCCTTTCGTGGTGTTCCGTTGCCTAGTGCCTTGCTGCCGTGATTTCCTGTGTATGACCCGGTTCGCCTGACTACTCTCTATTGGTTCCTGTTCCTGCTCCATGTACCGACCCGGCCTGGCTGATGTTCCTCCTCCGTGTATCGATTTGGATTGGCTGACGTTCCTGCTCTGTGTACCGACCCGGCCTGGCTGACGTTCCTGCTCCATGTATCGACTCGGGTTGTTGCTCAGCTTGTTGATCCATATACGCTTGTCTTGTCCCATTATTACTGGGGTTGGACTCACGGGCGCCTCAGTTAGTCTCTGCTCCTGTTCTGTCGTTCCACAAGCCAAGCGCCTGTTCAGGGCCTTTTGTTTATACACCTGGGTAGGAGTTCTATTGTGGCACTGTTACGCTGGCTTGTCATTCCACCATTAGTAGGTTGATCTCTGGGCGCCTCTATCGGCTCTGTCACCTGGCAGTTGCCAACAAGCCGTGCGTATCACGATAATACCCGGTACCGTTACCGTGAGTTGCAGTTGGAGCATATTCGGGGCGTTCTGTGATTCCTCCGGTTGCAGTATCACTATAGTCTGTGTTACCTCCAGGGCCTCAAGCAACCATCCTGGGCTAGTAGCCATTTTTGCACTTATCAGCATCTGAGTGCTTCCTGGGCCTCGCTATTAGGGCCTCCCAGTCTCCTGGCCTAATAGCATTAACCATTTGTGTCTCACAGAATCACACGAACTGTTCCCGACCTGTGTCAGTATATTCACTACGTGTTATTTGTCTGCTGGACCCGTGTGGGCAAGTGTAATTGATTTACTTGTCCTGTGCCAGTTCTGTTGTTTCATTACTGGACCCGCGAGGGTTAATTCAGTTTGTTTATTCAATAAAACTGTGTTTTACCAAATTGCCTGCCTCTGAGTGTACTGAAAACCGTTACACCTGGCCCGGCTGACGTTCCTGCTCTGTGTACTGACTCGGATTGGCAAACGTTCCTGCTCTGTGTACCGACCCTGCCCGGCTGACGTTCCTGCTCTGTGTACCGACCCGGCACGGCTGATGTTCCTGCTCTGTGTACTGACTCGGATTGGCTGACATTCCTGCTCTGTGTACTGACTCGGATTGGCTGACGTTCCTGCTCTGTGTACCGACCTGGCACGGCTGATGTTCCTGCTCTGTGTACTGACTCGGATTGGCTGACGTTCCTTCCCTGTGTACTGACCCGGCCCGGCTGACGTTCCTGCTCTGTGTACACCCGGTTGGGGAAGCTTCCTGCTCAGTGTACCTCCGGTACCACTCCTTGCTCTGCCTCTGCTCCGGTTGGAAGGCTTCCCTCCGGTACAGATTACTGTCTCTGACAGTTACTGGTTGCCTCTGGTCTACACTGCCTCAGCAGAGCTGTTCTGTGACCCTGCCTCAGCAGAGCTGTTCTGTGACCCTGCCTCCTCATTACGCTATCATATCTCTGCTTCGGTATCAGTTGTGTTGCTTGCACCTGGTACACTTGACCTGTCCACTCACTATTCTGAGGTTGGGTTCTCTTTTGGCGCCTCGGTCATTTTACATTGCTTGACAGTTCTGTCCAGGACTGAGCATTCGGTTACCCATCACCGGTTGGTGCTCTAGTGTTTCAGGGTCACAGATGTTCTGGGAATCCTCCCTGAAATTGTGCCTGGCAGTATTGAGTATCTTACCATTCAGGCAGTCCTGCCATTGTGCCTACAGTACCCTACAGTCAGTGGCCTCCGATAGGCTGATAGGGCATCTGTCTGGTGGTCTCCTCTCATAGCCATTATTTGGCTCAGTTGCCTAGTCTCAATCTTACTATGCTGTGGTATTGGTCTCCGCTCTGTCCTTTACCTGTGGCTTACGATTTGGGCTAACTCCTTGCGTAGGGGGTATCCATTATCTAGTCACTACTAGGGCCAGTCAGCCTTCCATGGCCTAGAAGTAAACCTGCTTGCTCTTCCAGAATCACACGAACTGTGACCTGACCTGTGTCAGTATTGCACCTTGGGTGCCTACTATCATGGTGCCCGTGATTCTACCTGAGCGACATTCCTACTTCCGGGTTTGCTTTGGCTGCTTCTTATTGGCTCTGGATTTTCAACCCCTCCCAGGGCTTGCCTTTATATACGCCCTCCTGTCACTATGCCGGTGCTATTTCGTGGTATTCCTGACCAGACGTTTGTTGCTGTGTTCCTGTTCCGTGTATGATCCGGTTTCATCTGACCTTGCTCCTGTCTTCGCTGCCCATATTGTTTTTGACCCGGCTTGCCTGACTACGATTCCGTGACCGATTTGGCTGACTCCGCTCTCTGTGTACCGTACCTGGCTTGGCTGACTACTGCTCTCTGTGTACCGATCCAGGCTTTGGCTGACTACCGCCCTCCGTGTACCGATCTAGGCTCTGGCTGACTATCGCTCTCTGTGTACCTATCCAGGCTTTGACTGACTACCGCTCTCCATATACCGATTCTGGCTTTGGCTGACTTCCGCTCTCTGTATACCGTTCCAGGCTTTGGCTACTCGCCTAGCGTCTGCTTATCGCTAGTGCTTCTGTTGTCCCAGTCTTGTGTCTATTGCCTTTGCCTTACGGTTGCCTGCCAGTCTGCTCTTATCAGTTGCCTCCGGTTGTGCTACCTTTCAGCCTGTGCCTCCCTGCAGCTTCCGTTTGCATACTATACAGCTTGTGCTTTACGGTCACTAGCGGTTCTACCACCTGTCAGTCTGCACATATCCGCTGCCTCCGGTTGCGCTACCTTACAGCCTGTGCCTCACTGTAGCCTCCGTTTGTTACTATACGGCCTGTGCCTTAACGGTCACTAGTGGTGGCTCTCCTGTCAGTCTGCTCTTGCCCGTTGCCTCCGGTTACGCTACTTAGGTCAGTGCCTCACTGTTTCCCCGGTTACACTCTATTCTGCCTTGCTTCACTGGGTACTTGTGGTTGCTCTACCTGTCCATTTGCACCTATCAGCTGTCTCAGGTTGCGTTGCTGTACCGCTGCTCTCCCTATTGCCTCCGGGTGCATTAGACTCAGTCTGCCTACTATCACCTCCGGTTGCGCTCCATGCAGACTGCGCCTACTCTGCTTGCCTCCAGGCATCTCCTCAGTATACTCATTTGTACCGTCACGTGGGCTGCCTTACCCGGTTATAGGTAAGGCCGGTACAGCCTATCCTCTTCCCAATCTATTAGGGTGTCTGCCCTGCAGTACCAGTCCCTTTTAGGGCTTCTCCAGACCTGTACTGCTAAGGTTTTGTTCCAGTTCCTGTTCCAGTCATTTTTTGCATTTCTGTATTTTGTTACATCTGTTATGCCCTGACCTGTGTCAAATTCAGTAGTGCTATCCTCTGTTTGGGTCTGTACCCATGAAGGGCATTTCTGTTCTTTATTATTTTGTTTAATAAAGCTTCATTGTTTTACCTTAACCATATTGTCTGAGTGTTCACTAAAACCGCAACACCTGCTGGATCTGAGTGGGTTACTTATCCTGGTGATCTGACCTGTGTCAGTCTTGTACATCTGTACCTACTGGACCTGTGTGGGATACTATATGTTATTGTAGCCTGACCTGTGTCAGTTGTGTCATTTGTATGTACTGGACCCGTGTGGGTCACTTTATCTCTGTGCTATCAATAAAACTGTGTTTTTACCATAACCTTCCGTGTCTGAGTGTCTTTAAAACCGTGACAGTATCCTAACATGATTCCTCACACAAGCAGCTTGTAGTGTCTTCATTACTATACTTGAAACATACGTGTTTATAAATTAGGGTGACCAGAAGTCCCAGGTTTCCGGGGACATTCCCCGGATTCAGCACACTGTCCCCGGAGATAATCTGTCCCCGGATCTCCATTCATCTTCTCTTCATTGAGTCTATTGAGATTCAATGAAGTGAAGCTAGTTGAAGATTGCACATGAGTATCATGAGCAACATCATCATCACGGGTTGCATGGGGGCACCAATAAATTGAATCAGTGCACTCACAGTGTGCGCCAGACTGCAGAGAACAGCACAAGGCTCACAGCACCATGCCTCCAACTCAGCTGCCACACCATGATGCCAGGAGTCAGAAGGTAGCACAATATGGGTTGGTAGTGTGGAAGTGGACAGTGTAAAGACGGACAGGGTGGGCAGTGTGGAAGTGGACAGTGTAAAGATGAAAAGGGAGGGCAGTGTGGAGGTGAACAGCGTTGACGTGGACAATGTGGGCAGTGTGGTAGTGAAAAAAAAAAGAAAATATAAAGGGAGATAAGTAAATATAAAAGAGATCTTAACTATTATTAACCATCCTTAAGTAATATAATAAGATGTATAGTGGCACAAAGACAGTGTGTAACTATTTAAAGATGAATATTTAATATAGAAATATCTAAATACATACAAAATACATTAAAAAAATCAAAATACAAATATATTAAGATACGCGGTATCTGAATGCTCAAATAGAAGCTAGAAGTCCATTAGTAGTACCACTAGAATAGTTCAAATAACCAAGACAGGTACGTGAAAGTGCTCCCGATCCGTCACCAGACACTCCAAGTTAACTTGAGGAAATACATTTCTCTGGCCTCTATTAGTCCAATGTCCCCCTTTATTCTATATCGACTTGGGTCTGCCGCTACAGGCAATGCAGGTCCAACCTCTCCCGCTTCTCCTCCAACTCCATACCACCATACAAAGACACAAGAAAGCTTGAGCGCTGACCTCTCCTTTAAACGGGGTTGACCTGATAAATGGAGCCCCAGCTACAGTTCCTGTCCCCCTCGTGGAACTCTTTTTTCTATAGACATAGAAAAAGAGTTCCACGAGGCGGACAGGAAATGCAGCTGGGGCTCCATTTACCAGGTCAACCCCGTTTAAAAGAGAGGTCAGCGCTGAAGCTTTCTTGTGTCTTTGAATAGTCCAAATAAAATATAAAAATTGCCCAGAGCTGGTAAATAGGAATCTTCATCCCATGATGGTGTTACGTCTCATGACTGCAGATGCCCCTCTGGCGGCACCCCCTTCAAAATGAGTTTGTCTCTGTGAGATCTTGCTACCATACAGGAACGCCTACAGGATTTCCTTGGGATGGGCAAACAGGAGAGTTCACATAAGCATCTGCAGTCAGGACAGGTAACACCATGATGGGATTAAGATTAATATTAACCAGCTCTGGGCAATTATTATATTTTATTTGAACTATTATATTGGTACCACTAGTGGACTTTTAGCTTCTATTTAAGCATTCAGATACAGTATATCTTATTATATATGTGTATTTTGATTTTTTTAATGTATTTAGATATTCCTATATTAAAGGTTCATCTTTAAATAATTACACATTGTCTTTTGTCACTATAAATCTTATTATATTCGTTAATAATAGTTAAGATCTCTTTTTTATTTACTTATCAATATTATTTAGCGCTCTCCATGTATATTTTCTTTTTCCCCCCTTAATTATAGACTATACACACCAGTCTGGAGATGGCAGCAGCTTTTAAAGGGATATTCTCCTGGTTTGGTTTTGCATATATTTCTATTTTTTTTCTTTAGCCTATTTTAGCCGTACCAGCAGAGTGCCCATTTTATGCCATTTTTCTTGTATTTTGCATTTGTTGTTATTTATTGTGAATGTGGGCAGTGTGGAGGTGGACAATTTGAACTTCAACAAGTTGGACAGTGTGGAGGTGGATAATGTGGAGTTGGACAGTGTGGGATGGGGAATGGACAGTGTGTGGGTGGAGGTGGACTGTGTGGACAATATGGGCAATGTAGGCAGGGTGGAGGTGGACAATGTGGAGGTGGGCAGTGTGTTGACAGTGTGGAGGTGGGCAGTGTGAGGGTGGGCAGTGTTTGTGGAGGATGACGGAGTGAACAGTGTGTGGAGGAGGATAGGGGATGGGCAATGTGTGGACAGGGTGTGAAGGTGGATAGGGACTTGACAGGGTGGATAACAAAATTTCCACAGATTTAATTGTAAAAATCTGGTCACCTTATAAATGAATCTGTGTAAATAAAATACTTTGGTCCTGCTCACCATCCCACCCCCACAAAAAAAGGTCCCTCGTGGGCCGTTTGAAATGTTGGGAGATGTGCCTGTTGAAGGGCAGAAAGACCTAATATGAAGAATGGTAGACCTCGTGTAATGGGATAATTTCCTTTAACTGGATACTGCAGTGGCATTGCACTACAATTTAGTTGCCTTGTCTTTTGTTAATCCTCATACGTTAAATATTTTTCGGCATGATTCCTTGTAAAATGCATGTACTTTTTTGTGTTTCATGAATGTGACACACAAAAATACGACAGGCTGGTGTACCCACAGAAAGACTGTCAATTCAACCCTACCCCTTGAGTCTTTGGTTCCTAGGTGGAACTGTGTAGTCGCCGCTCTGGTTTCCGGGGGAAGGCTTTCTAACAGGAGCTGCGCTTTCGCTTTCCGTTCCACACTAGGGCAGTGTTACTGAGCCGGTGAGTTGCATTTTCATGCGGTACTTTGGGGCTTTCTATCCGGTATTCATCTCACGCACCAGGAGCCTGGCCGGGTAAAGGAGCAAACTACTAGGGGGAACGGGCACTGCCCATGGGCAGAGGAAGGTCAGGTCGGGCCCATGTGACCGCTAGAAGAGACCTGCTGGGGATGCGCAACAGTGACAGCTATGGAACCGGGGTCATAGGGACAATGGACACACCTAGTAATGTGTATCAAGAACAGTATTACAATTTTGGGTCAAGCCAACTACTGCTCCACAGGGAGTAAATACAAACTCCCAAATATTGCTTTTAAATATTTTTTTAACGCTTTGAATGCTAGAGAGGTACCCAACATTCTAGAAGTTAATAGCCTAATTTAAAGCAATATGATGGTTTTTATTTGATCACTGTGACAGGTGCTTGCTCCAGAATTGCATCAATTTTTCTTTTACTTAGAATATCAGCCTCTGTGTGTAACTCTTGTACAAGTGTCTGTTATAATTAGTGTACTTAATTTCTTATCAGCACCATGTATATACAGCTTGTAGTATATACCTAATTTATTACCAGCAGTGTGTGTACACCTTGTACTATATGCCTACTTTATCATCATCATCAGCAGTGTGTGTGTGTACTGCTTGTACCACATACCTCAATTATCATCAGCATCATGAGTGTACTACTTATACCACATACCTCACTTACCAGCATCATGAGTGCACTGCTTGTACCATATACCTCACTTATCATCAGCATCATGAGTGTACTGCTTGTACCATATACCTCACTTATCATCAGCATCATTAGTGTACTGCTTGTACCATATACCTCACTTATCATCAGCATCATGAGTGCACTGCTTGTACCATATACCTCACTTATCATCAGCACCATGAGTGCACTGTTTGTACCATATACCTCACTTAAAGGGGAACTACCACCCCACAAAAACTTTATCTTAATCCAGTCCCCATCTGGCGACTAGCTGCTTATTATTACCTGGTTTAACAGATTTTAAACTTGTTCCGAGGCTGACAGTAGCAGGAAGCACTGACATCTTGCCATAGTAACGTCCGTGCGCCTGCGCTGTCAGTCCCTTTTGGAGCCGGCCGGGAAAATATTGTTTTTCAAACAAACACTTAAATAATAGTGATGCCAAAGGAAAAAAATGGGGTTCTTAATTTAACAGCAGGACTTGCCTAGGCAAAGTCCATCGTTCAGCAGTCTAGTATCTATTATATTGTGATAACCCTTTAAGCTCCATAAGGGTGTGCTGCTTATTTCAAAACAATTTATTGCACACCCCCTGGTCCTTAAAGGGTTTTTTATTTCTAAATGTATTGCATTATATCTGCAGTTGCTTGTATTAAGCTATAGTTTAGTCTGGCTTTAGTTCACAATGCCTCACAATAATAATCTTGTCCTTGTTTGTACTTAGAGCTATGAATATCTATTACAGTGCAGTGTAATTGGAGCAAACCAACTGCACATTATGGGACAAATTAAAATTTCTCCATTATTTAAATGGGGCTTTTAACCTCATGAATGCTAGTGGTCTTCAGTGCAATGCTTTGCAATGTTTTGGAGCCCTCTCCAGCCCCATTTCATTCAAAGATAATTTTCTTGCCTATTTGGTGATGATCAACAGCTGGAGAACCAAATGTTGCCTACCCGGAATGTATCCATATAATTTTGCATGTAAATTCATTCCATAGAAAAAATGTTTACATGCACAGAAGGGGAATATTGAGGGAGCACCTACAGTGGATGATAGTGATATGTCTTTTTGCATCCATCCCGGCTACATAATAGTTTCCCCAAACACAAGTCACCCTACTGTTATGTTTACATGGCCCTTTATAAAGATGGTGAAATGATCCTGTTTATTTGTAGACTACAACAGAGGTTAAATACAGAAAACAGTAAATAAGTATAACTGACTGCAGTATGAATGACTATACCTGTTAAGTTTTTGAATTCCAGAGAGATATGCAATGTATTGCTTTGCAATGCATTGCATAGCTCTCTGTCACTCAGAGAGTTAAAGGAATAGTGATACTTAACCCTTTAAGGGCTGGCCACGCACGCACGTGGCCGGCACTAAAGGACCACGGACCATTTTTTTTTTCCGCGATCCGGATTCAGGGCTCCCCGAACGGTGGTGCCCTGAATTCCATGACTTACATGTACATCCTTGGTCCTTCAGGGACATCTACCCCACGATCTACATGTACATCCTTGGTCCTTCAGGGACATCTACACCACGATCTACATGTACATCCTTGGTCCTTCAGGGACATCTACCCCACGACGTACATGTACATCCTTGGTCCTTCAGGGGCATCTACCCAACGACGTACATGTACATCCTTGGTCCTTCAGGGGCATCTACCCCACGACATACATGTACATCCTTGGTCCTTCAGGGGCATCTACCCCATGACGTACATGTATGTCATGGGTTGTTAAGGGGTTAATATTGAAAAAATACATATATTGCAGGATTTGTCCTCCTGAGTAAAACACGGGTACTCCCATTGCTGAAACTATGTTTTATTCAAAAAGGTATTGCATCTCAAACTAGCATTTTTTGGATGCAGTACTTCCATGTCCTGAAAGGTCTGGTGGAGCTGTTGCTACGCACTCTATTAAGACTTATGGTCAACTGATTGTAGACAGCTGTATCAACAGTGCCACTGTAAACTTTCAGGCCATGGAAGCACTATACTCAGAAATTCAAGTCTGAGTTGCAATAGCTTTTGAATAAAACATCTCTTAGCAGTCTGAGTACGCTTAATTTACTGAACAGGTGAAGCCCTCCAATGTATATTTTTTCAATATTAAACTTTGCTATACATTTTAAACAAATCGGCTTCTCTGGCTGATCAGTAAGAGACTAGCAGAGTAAAAATGATCCATTTCCTCTTCAGTGGAAGTCAGATTTGTCTCCATCAGTGACACCTGGTACAAAAAAGGTGAAGAGCAAAGTCTCTTCATAAGAATTTTATGGAGATGTAAAAATCTTGACCTCACCCAATACAACCTTTGGCTATCAGCCTTTCTAACTCTGAACATCCAGTAATTCTGCTCTCTTTATCTAGACGGGCATTTACCCCCCCCCCCCCCCCACATACACACCCTGTTTGCCCTGCTTCACAAACCCAAGCTCATGTCCGTCTTGTTTCATTACCCTTCTCTTTCTCTTTCCTATGCCTCTCCCTTTATTGGCCTTCCTGTCTACTTTTTCTTTCCTCTCTTATCCCGGTTGTCCTGCTTAGGCTTCTTTCTCTCCCTCTCTTCCTTTTCTAAGGTCTTCTCTAGTTATCTAGTCTCAGGACCTTGGTCCATACTCCTTTTACACATTGCTAGACATCTGCTGTCTTCTCTACCCTTTCCCTTTTCCTCCTTTCTATCGTTATATAGTAAATTGGTCTCTCACAGAATTGTGGTTCATCGTATGGTACTGCAATCATATTGCTCTGCCTCTGATTGTCTTAACTGATACCTGTTACTCACTTTTTGTACCTTCTGTATGCCATACAGTTCTGATATATATGTACCTTATTATCTGTATTTTGTTGTAATTTTTGTGTATACCTTTCAATAAATTCCTTTGAAACAAAATGATACCTTTGTTGGCGGAGTGGTTCTGTGATGCAATCTTTAGAGCTAACTTGGGTCTCTTACTCAGAGTCTAGAGCCACTCCGCCAATAAAATATAATTTTTACTTTGCTAGTCCCCTGCTTTTTCTGTGGCTAACATAGTACCACACTTTGCTGATCACTAAGGGAGCAAAATGGAGCTTGCTAGGACCAGGCCTACATAATGTCTTTAATACATTGCAATTGTGGGGACAACTAGCTGAACCATAGTTCTCCTTATACCCAGCCAGCCACTTGCTGGGGATGAGGAGGACTGTAGTTCTCTGTAGCTGGAGAGACTCATGTTGCCCACACCTGCTGTAGCCAGGGTCTGCTGTCTATAACTGTGCTGTCTTGTCCTACAGAAAATGGTTCACGCAGAAGCCTTTTCTCGTCCTTTAAGTCGGAATGAAGTAGTCGGCCTGATTTTCCGCTTAACGATATTTGGTGCCGTCACTTATTTTACCATAAAATGGATGGTCGATGCTATTGATCCAACCAGAAAACAGAAAATTGAAGCCCAGAAACAGGTAATTAGATATGCCTTTTTTAATAAAGTGTCAGGAGTAACTGATGTGCTGTAATGACTGTTAACTCCAGTGCGGAGCTCTCCCATCTGGCACTTGGGGTTATTTACCAGCTGACGGGCTGCTATTTTTACAGCTTTTCTATGAGTTGGAAACATCTGTAGCATTCAGGTATCTACAGATCTGACAGGTAGAGCAAATTGGTAAGAAACTGAGATTTTGTGGCTATTTTATATATATCTGTATGTATACACCTCTTTGAAGGTTCATAAAACTCCCAGTTGACTCCTAAAAAACAAACAGTAAAGAAATAAAAAAAAAAAAAAAAAAAAAAAAAAAAATCCTGTGTCTCCTACCCTGTTTATATTGGTGTATGCAGCCACCATGTTGCAGCTTCCATCTCCTATCCCAAGTCTGGGAAAGTTTTAGCACGTACAAACAACTTGCCATACTGTTTGTCAACTAGTGCTGATTGCTTTGTGTCCATTGAAGAATATAAACTATGCACATCAGTGATTTTTCTGGTATGTTGGTGAGGAGTTAGTTAACCTCCACCAATCGGGGTTGCAGGAGTGATCTTGTCTATAATACGCTCACTGTGTTACCACAACAGTCTCCCTAAAATGCATCACTGATGCAAAGTGAATGGGAGTTCAAAGGGATATCATCTCTGTTAAGTTATGGTTGAAATTGGTCTGTATTTAAATACCATTTTAGTGAGGTTTTGTTTTTTGGTAGGAATTCTCAAAAAGAATAAAATCACTTTTTACAATTCATAGCAATATCCGTTTTGTTGGAAAGGGTTTACCCATCTGGATCAGGAAAGCCTTCCCTGGTCCTCAAGAGCTACCAAGATTGCTTGTTTTCATGATATCCCTGAATGAGGACATGTAAACCAATTAAAGTGACTGAGACTTCAATAAGTCCACCTGTGTTCCAGCTGGGATAGCCTGAAAACATGTATTGTTTGTAGCTTTTTAGGACCTGGGTTGGCTGCATTTGGTTCAGCAAAGGTTATATGGCAATGGATGAATTTGATGGACCCATGTCTCTTATTCAGTCTCATAAATTGTTACTATCTTTTTTGGTTAACCCTGCCTTACTTACTTACATTTTTAAACCATCTACCATCTTTTAGTTACTATAATGTGGTTTTGTGACATAGTAGCATAGTGACTTTTTTGTTGGCACCATTTACTTTACCTCTTAGGACTAGAGACACTGAAAACATTAATTCTTGCTGAAGCAACCAGCTGGAAAAGAGTGTGTGTGTGTGTGTGTGTGTGTGTGTGTGTGTGTGTGTGTGTGTGTGTGTGTGTGTATTCACACCTGGGTATAAATATCAAAATGTGTAGCAACATTTTTGTGTTTTGCAGGCTGAGAAGCTGATGCGGCAGATTGGTGTGAAAAACGTAAAGCTGACAGAATATGAGATGAGCATTGCAGCACATCTTGTGGATCCACTGAGCATGCTGGTAAGGGATTAATTGCAGCTGATTTAGTGTAGTGCTTACTGTTGCTTGTATTAATGCAGCAGAAAGCCTGACAAAGGCTCTTGCCCACAGTCCGCCCTCCCCACTCTCACCTGCTCTTGGAATTGCCCACAGTCATCTCTCACTCTCTCTTTCGCTCGCTCTCTCTTTCGCTCGCTCTCTCTTTCGCTCGCTCTCTCTTTCGCTCGCTCTCTCTTTCACTCTCTACCTTGCGCTCTTGCTCACTCTCGCGCTCTTGCTCTCTCTCTCTCTCTAGCTCTCTTGCTCTCTCTCTCGACTCTCTCTCACCTTCCTTCTCTTGTTACCTTTCTTCCACGGTTCCCCTCATCAACTATCTCCTTTGTTCCTATTGATCATCTTCTTCTGTAAGTATGGATTATGCTGTGTCCCTGTTGAATTTCTTCTATTTCCCTCTTCACTCCACAAAACTTAATGCCCTTCAAGATCGAGACTTGAAATTAAAAAAAAAATAAATAAATAAATAAAAATCACCAGTGCACATTAACCTTTGCAGTCATCCCATAACCAGCTAGAACAGATATAGGACCTTTAAGGATTACATGAGTGTGTATAACATGGCAAAGCATTATGTTACACACCCTTCTGGTCCTCAAAGTGTTAATAGCTGCAAGGTCAAAATCTGCAACCCAAACACCCCACTTCACATTGTCATTCAAATCTCCCTGCAGCTCTCCAAAGACTGGCAATAGTTACTAGACAGTTCCAGCAGTTACTGTTTGCAATGCAGCACTTGTTTTTTGAGGTCTAGTAAGGGATATCGGCCAATCATACACACTGTATATTTCATATGGTCACCTGTCCCCATCAACCTGGCCCCTTCCAGCTGTCACTCTGAGCAATTGCAGCCATGCAGGAGCTGTGACATTTGTGGTGTCCTGTGTCAGGGCTGGATTTCCTATTAGGCTTCAATGGCAAATACCTATAGGGGCCTAACGATGAGGGGCATTTCAGTTGCACTGGCCACACCTACCATGCTAAGGTGTGGGTGTAGCCAGCACAGTCCACAGGAGGACACACTGACAAAGAGGATCAATTTTAGGGTAAAGCATCTGCATCATTAAGGGACAAACAAAAATGTCCCATTAATTAAAAAGGTATCCAAAGCATTGCAACTCAGTGAGTTGGTTACACCTCTGGCACTCAAAGGGTTAACCACTAGAATGCTAGACAGGCCTCCAATCATCACAAAGCAGTGTGTTGGAGGCCCAGTATTCAGTGGGTTATTTCACAGAGAATTTAGAGATTGTATGTGTTCCATATGATGTAATTATGGGGGTTGTAATCCTCATCAACTGTATAACACCAGCATTACCCCAGTGTCTGCTTTGTATACTTATATTTGTCAATTTACTTAGCCCCTGTCAGGCCAGTTAATTGAACTATTTGTATGTTAAAGGAATCTCCACGTGAAGTTTAACCCTTTGCACTGCAAAGTCAGTGTGCTTTGTGCAAGCTAATCTGCCATTTATCTATGCTCTGAGCAGATTGCGAACTCAGAGGGCCGAAGTGACCTTGGAGTTTACTTTGTATAACCCAAACCACCAAATCAGGTCACCTCACCCTGCTTACCTCAGAAAAAGGAAGCTAAAGGAGTGATGTATGAACAGCTGGTACAATATTTTGGTGTGGGAAAAACCTTGGGGGTAGATATACAGTGCCTTGCATCCACCCCCTTTTACTTTTTTACATTAATTATTTGGGATTTTTACCATTTGATTTACACAACATACTTAACACTTTGTGTGTGCAATATATTTCTATTGTATTGTGACAGAAAAGTTATTTGTCAGTTGCATTCGTATTCAGCCCCCTGAGTCAGTATTTGTAGAAGCACCTTTGGCAGCAATTACAGCTGTGAGTCTCTTTGGGTAAGTTTATCGGCTTTGCACCTCTTGATCCTACAATTTTGGCCTATTCTTGGCAACACTACTCAAGCCCTGTCAGACTGAATGGGGACCATTGGTGAATAGCAATTTTCAAGTCTTCCGCTGGCTCAGTCTGATTGAGGTCTGGCATTTCACTGGACCATTCTAAGACATCCAGGTTCTTGTTTTTAAACCAATCTGGTGTAATTTTGTCTGTGTTTAGGGTCAATTTCCTTCTGGAACGTGAACCTCTTCCCCAGTTCCAAGTCTCTTCTACATTAAACAGGGTTTTCTCTAGATGGCTCCATCCATATTTGCCTCAATCCTGACCAGTTTCCTAGTCCTTGTTGATGAAAAGCATCCCTTCAGCGTGATGCTGCCACCTCCATGTTTCACTATGGCTATGGTGTGCTCAGGGCAATGAGCATTACAGGCTTCGTGCCACATAAAGCATTTTGAGCTAAGGCCAAAAAGTTACATTTTTGTCTCATTAGACCAAAGAACCTTTTTCTATATGTTTTCTTTGTCTGCCACATGCCTTTTGGCAAAATTCAGATGATATTTCTTCTCGCCTTTCTTTCATAAAGACCATCTTTATGCAGCCGCCCCATGATCACAAACTTCCATGATGGGCCAGGACCATCACCAGTCCTTAATGCTCAGACAGCTGTGATGGTCCTGGCACGTCATTGGTCATTAAGGTGTTAAAGAAACAGGTGTATTTAATCTGAGATCCTGTGACAATTTAATTGCTCACAGGTGGACTCCATTCAATAATTTTGTGACTTCTGAAGGCAGCTGGTTTCACCAGAACTTATATAGGGGTGTTACAGCAAAGAGTGTGAACACGTATGCAATGACTTTTCAGCTTTTATTTGTAAAATATGTAGGTCCCCCCACTTCTTTGACATTCTAGACTATTTTGTGTAGATCAGTGACAAAAGAATCCTAATAAAGTCCATTTTAAGTTGAGGTTGTAAGACAAGAAAATAGGGAAAAGTCAAAGTGGGGTAAATGCGTATGCATGGCACTGTACATGTAGAAATATATGCTCATATTGAATTAAATTAAGCTTTTAACCCATTGAATGCTAGAGAGGTCTTCAGTGCATTGCAAAAGCAATGCAATGGGTACATCTCTGGCTTTCAAGGGGTTAAAAGCTACATGTAAATCCTTTTTATTTTTATTCAATTTGTTCTTTAAAATGGAACTTCCACCTTAATGCAAGTTTTATATTTCAATACTGCATTAAAAACTGCCTATGTGTCATGTCAGCCAAAAGACCAGCAAATGTACAGTTAATGAGATATTTACACTTGTTACCATAGGCTAATGTATGCTAATTGTGGTACCCATGCGCTACCAGTGACATTTCATATGCTAATTAAACTTTAAAGGGGAACATTCATCTATTAACATTTTTTACCATAGGTTTAGTTAATAAAGTAGTATTAGGAAAGGTGTTTTTTTTTTTTCTTCATGTGGTGCGACTTTATATAGGGTGGTAGTTCCGCTTTAACTGAGTATTTGTATCCCTTGAGTGCTAGAGAGGTCTTCAGCACATTGTGGAGCAATGAGATGGAGCCCTCTCTAGCATACAAGGTGTTAAAAGCTGTATTTAAATCAATATGAATTGTTATTTTCCTCCAATGGTATTCTTCAGTTCTTCGGTAGACTCTATAGATACAAGAAAAGGGAGAAAAAAAAACAGAAGGCACCCCTTGTGTTGAATCAGACAAATATATAGGACCTTCACCAGTCACCCAATGAGTTATACTCACAAAATTACATGCTGTTTGGACACTTATGTGAACAACAGCAATAGCACTTCAGGGGGTTATGGAAACTGCCCAAAATCAGCAAATCTGTTACTTTCTGAAGTGTCGGTCTGCTCCTTCCCAGAACGCTCACCCCAAAACGATGAACCATGTAAAAACAAACAAACAGACGGGAAGGGCGCCCAGTATTGTCTTAACGTCTTTCAGAATGTTCGTCTTCCAATAATAATAAAAGTGAGCACTCACAATTCTGGTGGTCACATCAAGATGAACTGACAAACTCGCATTTGGAGAAATACCCGTCTCCAACCGGGAACCACTTATCCACAGGAAAGTCCGTACGGCTCCAATAGTTCAAAAAATACATTTTAATAAAATATAAAAATATAATACACTGGTACACAAATTTTATCCAACATATAAATATATAAAATCAACTGAAACCCAATAGTAATGCATTATGCCCTTCCCGTCTGTTTGTTTTACTTGCTTCAGTGCTTATTCCTGTGTCATCCTCGGTGGGTTTGGATGAAATGTTTGTCACCCGCTTGTCCACTAGTAGAAGTCCCAGAATCACACACACACACACACACACACATTGATTTAATCCTTTGAGTGCCAGAGAGTTATCCAACATATTGCATCGCAAAATGCTGGATACTTTTCTGGCACTCAAAAGGTTAAGAAGATGAACTAGAGCAATTATGGAGCAAACCATTAAACCAAAAGAAGATTATATTTGTTCCTTTTTTGTAGTCTGTTTGCCTCAGATTTGCTATACTCTTATGTATGTGTGTATGTATAAATGCACCAATGTGAATAGATGACCCCTGCTTGTCGGGCTTAGAACATCTTTATATCCTGTATTGCTCTCTGCAGGTAACATGGAGTGACATTGCAGGACTGGATGATGTCATCACTGATCTTAAAGATACAGTCATCCTCCCAATAAGGAAGAAGCATTTGTTTGAGAACTCCAGACTTTTGCAGCCCCCTAAAGGTACGTATTTGGTCACTCACAGTGCAGTCAGTTTGTTCAGGCTATGTTTAAGTGCTCAGATTACCACAAAATGCGTTGGGAAGTCTTTTTACCTGATCCACTTATTAAATGAGGACTATACCTTAAGGAAAAGTGTTTTTATTTGAAGGAATTGTCTAAGAAGGTATTCTTCAGACAGCAGTCAGTTATTTATATTTACTGATTTTTATTTGCAGGCTTTTTTTTAGCCTCTCACCCCATTACACTGGGAAATTCATCAGCCAGGGTTAGTAAACAGTCAGAATGGGTAACGGAGGACAGAAGGGCAATTAAGAATTTAGTATGGAGGATCTAATAGAGGTTTTATTTTTTAATTATTTATTTTATAAATAAAGGATAACCTTGGTTTTCACTGGCTAATGAACGACCAGTCAGGCTTTCCCTCTGCTTCTTCCTTCCACCTTGCATTTATCCTACCCTTTCTTCTCCTCAGTCTCTTCCCCCCAATCACCTCCCTCTGCTACTCACTCTTACACTTTTAAATCACTCCCATAAGCTTCCTCTGTCTCCCTCCCAGTCACCTTCCACTTTCTTCTGCCCCTTAATCTGCCTTTGTTCCTCACCCTTTATTTCGATCCTCCCACTGCACCTGTCCCCTCTATATTTTTATATTCCCTACTCCCTGTCTTTCTCTCTCTGTACATTTTCCATCCCTCCAGTCCCCCCCCAAGACTTTGTCTGTTTCATGCTTGTTTGTCATTCAAAGCATCAATGGGCTGTATCCACACGGAGAAAAGTGGAGCCACCAGCTGTGTACTGTCAGGAACAGATGAAAACTCACTGATTTTAAATGGGACGTTTTACTCCTTGAATGCAAACAGGTCAAGGGATTAAATTCCCCATTTAAATCTGTGGGATTTTGAGGAATTTATATGTCGCCTATGGTGCAGTTGCTTTGTCTATGGTTTTGTGTAAATGTGTGCGTGCGCACATGGCTCAATGAATTGCTCGTTTGGATATATGTAATCCAGCCCGTTGTATGACGCCAAGTTTATACCATGTGGCATCGTTTGACGTAAGGCTCTATTGATTTGGAAGTTACTGATGCCTCATGTAGGGACCAGCCAGAATAATAAACTGCAAATACTTGCTTTGCAGGTGTCCTTCTTTATGGACCTCCAGGATGTGGGAAAACTCTGATTGCCAAAGCCACAGCCAAGGAAGCAGGATGTCGCTTCATTAACCTGCAGCCGTCCACTCTGACTGACAAGTGGTACGGAGAGTCCCAGAAACTCGCTGCTGCAGTGTTCTCTCTCGCTGTAAAGCTGCAGCCATCCATCATTTTCATAGATGAAATAGGTAAAGGGTTGGTGCTGCAGGTGTGATATAGAGAGCGAACCTCACTTGAACTGAACAAGACAAGAGTATAATTTTATAATTTTATTTTTATGTATAGACTTAATTGTTAGAATAATATAGCTCTCTAATTATCCTATAATATAAAAGGCCAAATGTATGTTTGCCTGATGCAGTCATGTGCAGCAGAGACTGCCCGAATGCACAGAACGCTACATGGCAGGTGTTCTACTGCAGAACTACACATCCCAGCATTATGTGTGTTCAGGCAGTCTCTACTATGCATGATTGCATCGTGCAGTCTCTACTGTGCATGACTGCACACTTTGGCCCGTGTAAACTGGCTTGTACAGTTTATAATTAGTGTTTAATAAATGCAGAAAAGTAAAATGATGCAGATTTCTATATTTAACATTTACTCGGCTAGTATCTTTTTATCTTCTAAATAGTAACTTCTCTGACTGGTGAATCCCACAGATGTTTTTGCAGCCCTGTGTGTATATGTATGTACACAGCAGAACACGTAAAGGAAATATCTGGACATTGATAAAAGATTCTCATGAAACTATATATTCTAACACTGGAGTCATAATGTGGACAACAGAATTTTATTCAGAAGTGTGTATATGGGAGGATATTTATATGGGAGGAGATACTAGTTGTTAGACAACCAGGCATTCCATCATTCAGATGATCACTCATTTCTTGTGGAGTGTGTTAATCTGTACTGCATCAACTTTGGCATCCAACTCCTGCAGGGTGGGTGCAGAAGTTTTTCAGAGGTGGTAACCCAAACTGTTCCTCAGGTGCTTCATGGGGTAACAGGTCTGGAGGATGTCCAGGTTCATAGCAGCTCCTTGAACCCACTGTTACCAAGGTCAACCAAGGTTGTGCTTGGTAACATTGGCAGTGGGTAGACATTGCCCCTTTCACTATGCTTGAGGAAGAGGTCTGTTCGACTGCCTAAGAACAAGCTGCCAGGCTTCTAGAGAGCCTTTCCCATCTTACAATAAGAATGATATGACAATCTTGCACTGTCATGCACTGCGAGATTGTCATGTCGCTATTTGTATCCAGGCGACATGGTTAAAGTGTTAAATGAGCGTGAGACCTTTCAAAAGGATACCCAATAAGAACTTTACTCAGTGAAACATTAAGCAATGTTTTTTTACATACATATTCTTTGAGTGAATATTGTACTTACTTTTTTTATTATAAAATGTGTAATTTCTATGATATATTAATCCTTTGGTGTGATTAACTGTGTTGGTTATACATTTGATTTTTTCATTATTTGTTCTTAGTGGGTGAACGCTTAGACAGATAGGGGGATATGTGTGACTGTGAGTCTTGCTGCAGTGTACTAGGGGTGTTCTTGTACCATTCCTGATGCCTGATACTTCTCCTTTATCATTTTATTAATTTACTAGTTCTAGTAATCCTTTGAGGGACAGTAGCAGGCTGCACAAGTCATTCAAAGCAATGTATTGCACCCCCCCCAATCCTCAGGGGGTTCACATGTGTAAGGTTGAATGTGATTATTCACTTATGACTGGTCGCTTCTAAGGTTATCTTGTCCTATTTTATTTATCGCTGTATAGATTCTTTTCTCCGAAGTCGTTCCAGTTCCGATCATGAGGCAACAGCGATGATGAAAGCTCAGTTTATGAGTCTGTGGGACGGGCTGGACACTGACTACAGCTGTCAGGTAATTTATTATGTGTTAATCATATAGCACTTCATTTACCATTGGTGTAGAATCTACACGTGTTATTAATGAGCTTTGAACCTTGACTGATATTTGTTCAGGATAAACGTTTGTCTATCTCGAGCATTTTTAAGTGTCTCAGCTATAATCTCTAGAAAGGTATCTTGCTGTCTGCTTCTACTCCCCCTCCCTTGCATGGAATTACTCTCCAACTTCCATGTTACATATATTCAGGTCAGAACGAGCAACATTACTTTAAAAGGATAGTAATGTTTCAAAATAAAAGCAGCTCCAATAAATCTTCATAGTATTTGGGCCATGGGGAGTGCTATTTCAATACTGTCAGAGTTGTAGTTCAAGAGTAATTGAATGCTAAAGTACCCCCCTCCCACCCCTTTTACTGATGGCTAATTAGAGCTGCTTTTATTATGAAGCATTACTATCCCTTTAACTGTACGTTTGCTGGTGTTTTGGTTAACATGACACTTAGGCATAGACCGTTTTCAAATATGCAAACTTGAATTAAGGTGAAAGGTCCACTTTAAAATTAGAAAAGCTGACCATTATGATATCCAGTTTAAGGTATTTTGTATAAAAGTGCTGCTTTTCTAATGTTTAGGGGAAGCTGTTTTCCACTGCAATCGTCACTTCATGGTCAGGGAGATGTACCTGTGTAGTACACACAAACAAGGACATAACTACATAGAGATGTTATTGCAGGCCAGACGTGTATTTGTTTGGATGCAGAACTTTCAACAGCGCCACCATATAATTTCAGGCCATAGAGGTACTTCATCTAAAAAGTGCAAGTTTCAGCTATAGTAACTTTTGAGTAAAACATATCTCAGCGCTGGGTATAACCTTGGTATTTGAGAGTGTATAACTGTCCATTTTTAGTGGTTAGTGTTTCTTTGCTTTGCGTTCTGTACCACTCTGGCACTCAAAGGGTTAACTTTCAAATTTAATAGTTGGTATGAAATTCAGCATGGGGAAAATGCCAGTAGGTGTCACAAAAAGGTGTTGTTTTTTTTGTGTGTTTTTTTTTTTTTCTTTTTTCTTTTTATTAACCCTTTGAGTGCTAGATATGTATCCAGTTCACTTCATGACATTGCTCCCTCTGGCAGTCAAAGGGTTATAACCCACTTTCTCTCAAAGGATTAAAATGTTATCACAACAGAAATGTTTAATCTGCTGATAGTGATCTTGCAGCACTGAGGACTTCTGATAAGCAACAGTGCTCTGTTTCAAAAGGGCTTTCATTAATTTTAGTTTATATGGGCGACTTTGTTACATCAGCACATGAACTATACCATAGAAAACAATGATATTCTATGCTTAGTTGCAGCAGTGTCAGCAACAAAGTCGCCCCTAGTGAAACTGGGATATATAGGATTCAGACCCTGACCAATTGTAAGGTGACATTGGTTTTATGTTGGGAAATATTTTTGAGAAAACAAAAAAAATGAAATGTTGCTTGCATACATATTCAGCCCATGTGCTGTGGAAACTCCTGGTGCACACAGATTAAAGAAATTTCCCTGACGAGGACACAATTACCCTCTGATAAGCCTCCACATGTAAACCAGTAAAGTTGGCGTCACGTTTTCAGGATAAAACCCCCACTGTTGCAGGATCATTGGGCAGGCTGTGGATCTGACGGAAGATGAAAAACCAAAGAGGAGAGAAGTTACAGATAAAATAATACAAATGGATATATTAGGAAAAGGATACAAATAGTATAGTGTTTGCATATCCCAGTGAACACAATTGGGTCAATAATCAGGAAGTGGAAGCTACATCGCATCACCCAGGCACTGCCAAAAAAAAGACTGTCCCTCAAAACTCTGCACTCAGACAAGAAGGATACTTGTGAGGGAAACCACAGAGAGGCCAACAATCAGTTTGAAATGGGGTGATGGTGCACCAGTCATCCATATCAAGAGCTCTGCATAACACTGGCCTCTATGGAAGAGTGGCAAGAAAGAAGCCATTGCTCAAAATGTACCATAATTCCTACAGTGAAATATGGTGAGGTAGCTGCTTATTATGGGATGCTTCTCACCGTCAGAGACTGGGCATCTTGTTAAAATTGAAGAACGAATCAATGGAGAATAATATAAATAAAGCAAGAGAATATGCTTCAGTCCACTGAGGAACCGAAGCTTGGGAGGAAAATCACATTTCTGAAGGAAAATGATCCCAAGCACAAGTTGAAAGCAATACTGGAATGGCTCAAGAACAAAAAAAGGTGACTGTCCTACAATGGCCCAGTGAAAGTCCTGATCTCAATCCCAGTGAGAACCCGTGGCACTGTCTGAAAATAGTAACGTTCAGCCAACATCACTCCAACACTGCATGCAAAGACCTAAATCCTTAAATGCAGTGAAAGGTGGCTCTGCCAAATATTAATGTTTGGGTGTTGAATGCTTATACTTGCAACGTATTTCAGTTTTTTATTTTTCTTAAAAATCTTTACTAACATAAAACCAGTGTCTCCTTACAATAATTGATTTTGAGTTCCAGTGATTTCATATAAAATATTATAGAGAATGAAATTATAATATACCATTTGTATTTCAGTAATGTAATAATATAAAATGATGGCATGTGTGTGTGTATATAATAAAAACACGTTTGAATCGTGTACTTACCAGGCTGGTAATGGTTTCACTTTCAAGGGATAGTAACACTTAATATGTAAAAAAAAAAAAAAAAAAAAAAAAAGTACATTGTAATGTGTATCCTCCTGATTAAAACAAGGGCACTGAGAGATTTTACATTCAAAAGTTATTGCAGCTCAAACTTGAAATTTTTAGGTGTAATCTTTCAGTGGCCTGAAGTGACACAGTGCCGCTGTAGCTGCTCTATCCCATGGAAGTTTATGGTCAACTAACCAGAGCTGTCCGTAGGATGGTGTAGCAACAACGCCACTGTACATTTTCAGTACATTGAAATAACTGCACCTAATACATTCATGTTTAAGCTGCAGTATATTTTGAATAAAAACCCTCTCAGCAGTGGGAGCACTCTTGTTTTACTCAGGAGGATAAACCTTGCAATATATATTTCTTCCATTTGAAGGACTATCATCACTTTAACCCCTTAACGACCGGACGTGTGGCCAGTAGTTAAGGACCACGGAGCATTTTTTTTTTTTTTTTTGCGCCGTCCGGGAATCCCTGAATTCCATGAGGTACAGAACTGTCATAGGTCCTTAATGGAAGTTTTGCCATTACGGTCCTGGCACGTCATGGGTCCTTAACAGGTTAAGCAAGCCGGTTACAGCTCTGCAGAATATGTTTCCGTGATATAAATAAATGATAATTACTATCCTGTTTGTGTAGGTGATAGTAATGGGAGCCACAAACCGACCTCAGGATCTAGACACAGCAATAATGAGGAGAATGCCTACCAGATTCCATATCAATCAGCCTGTAAGTAGCTTTGACTCTGACATCAAATCTAATGCACATTGTTATGTTTGCTTTTTTTAATTGTATATTTGTGACAAATTTGTAAACCAGGGACAAGGCAGCCTGCAGCCCCACAACTGTTGTAGAACTACATCTCATATCGTCTTCAGCCAGCCGAGGAAGATGGGAGTTGTAATATGACAACATTTGGATAGCTGCAGGCTGCACACTCCTATTACAGACGTTAGGTAGATTCTAGTACATTGGGTATTAAGGTTATGCTACCAAGATTCCCTTGTGTCCACGGAATACTAGGCCCTGTGCACAAATGGGCGTGAAGAAACTCTGGGGAAAAGCCAGTGTGCTATAAAGGATGGACAAAAGTGCTGATTTCAGTTGGGTTTTTAAACTCCTTGTATAGGAGACCTCTGGCATTCAAGGGGGGAGATTCACTAATGTGTGAGAAAAGCTAAGATGACTTCTCCAACTCCTATGTTATTCTATGGAACCAATCCACTAAGATTTTAGAGCATAGGTACTGGAGAAATCCTCTTCGCTTTATCATGTCTTTATCACACCTTAATGCATAATCTCCAAGATGTTTAAAAGCCCCGCTTAATAAGCTGCAGTTTCTGAACACAAAAACGGAATTTGATGACGGATAAGAACCAGTTGACTCATGTAATCTGCTCATTTCCCTGTCTAGTTAGAGCAGAAGTGTTTTATTCTTAGATCTGCCATTTAACTATAACGAGTTCTTAGTCATTTACTCTTTTAGCTGTAACCACTTCCAGTATTCCTTTTATTCTGAAACACTGATACCTCCAGAACTTTATTAAATCTCTTGATGTAGTTGGAGGTTTCAGCATATAACTTATATCCCTTCTGTTTGCCACAGTATACATATTAAAGCAGAACTATCACCTACATCCAACCCGCCCCCCCACTTTTTCTAAATCCATGGAACAGTGCAAAAAGGCTCATTTTATGTCAAGGAGATGGCTTCCTAACATGAAAATATACCTTATTGATGCTCCGCATCATGAGGGAGAGCGCAGCCATCTTGGTTACGTAGGCAAGATGGACAGCTCTGCCCTGCCCTAATCCCTGTCAATCAGCTTTTATGACTGCCCCTTCTCTGGTGAAGCGCGCACACACTAGTAGAAGAATAAACGTCAAGCAATAATTCTAGGCAGACTGTACAGTCAAGGGCCAAGCTACTGAGCGCACCATCCCAAGCACTGCAACCGGCCACAGTGGGGATCCACAATATAGGAGGTGGGAGGCAGCGCAACGATATCATTATTACAATGGAAAAAGAAGTAAATGTATGTCCAAAAATATATATATATATATATATATATATATATATATATATATATATATTGAAATAATCTAGTCTCACACGCTGTGCGATGTGATGGCGTCTTGCAGCTTCTGGCCGGCAGTCTCTCTCTCTCTGGCTGCAGAGTGATGTAGTTCTGAAGTTTCTCCAGCGAGATCTGCTGCTGAACTAGTGATGTTAGGGATCCTTTTTTCATCCCTGACTTCTCCTGTGGGTAGTGGGAAGAGCTGGTGGATACCTATGACTCACGTATTGGCTTGAGCACAGTCACAAAGATGCTGTACAAATATGCCGGAGTCTATGCAAGTCCAACTACATTGGTGGTGGGCTACTCCATACCCCCAGTCTGGCATCTGAGAACCTTCACACTCTCCACAAAGTAGCTAATACAAAGATAATGCAACACATTAACACTTTGAGTGCCAGAGGGGTACACAACTCATTGCGTATCCCTCTGGCACTCAAAGGGCTAAGTTAAAAACCATCCCAATATAAAAGCGGGGATAGGCTAAAAGGCCTCAGATAACAGATGCGTATAAAAGCTGTATGTAGTACATGTGATGTTAGTTTAATAATGGCTACACACTGCATATAGATGAAGTTCCATTCTGTCTGTGCGGACATGAACACTGGAGCCAGCACTGCGCACCATAGTTAAACTAAGTGCTGCATTTAACTCGGTGAGGAATTCATTTAACCCGTTGCGTGCCAGGGGTTATGACATGTATCGCAGAGCAATACATGGCATACCTATCTGGCACTCAAAGGGTTGCATCAGCCTGGCTAACAGCTTTGTGTTGACTTTACTCAATACGCAGGCGCTTACAGTAGGAAGCACGCACCTGTAGAAAGATGGGAAGGTGGTGGGTGGGGATTCAAGTGCAGAGGGGACGGCTAGCCTTACTATTTCCATGCCTGGGGCAAAGTTTGTGCCGCAGGCAGCAACAACAGTGACGTCAACAGGAAAAGTTTAAACACTAAATTTTAAAAAAATATAGCGATTTAAAAAAAACAAAAAACAAACTTATAGTCCGTTTTACCTCCTGATTAATATGGGAGCAAGTTGATTGGAGGTGAAAGTTCCCCTTTAATGTCCTGGAGTCTTTCCTGATAAGCTTTGTTATTTAGCCAATGCACCATTTTAGTGGCCCTTTTCTGAATTGTCTCAAATAAATTGATGTACTTCTGGAGATATGGTCTTCAGAACTGTACCCAATACTCTTGGCAAGGTCAAACTAGTGATCTGTACAGTATCAGTAGGACCTCTCTTTTCTGCTTCTAAAGCCTCTTCCTATATAACCTAGTACCCTGTTGGCTTTACCCATGGCTTTGTGCTTGTTGCCTACTTATAAATCAACAGACATGGTTACTTCCAAGTCCGCTTGTGTCCTATATGCATTATTTTGCACTTATGACATTACAATTTAAATTCCATACTTTTTGTTAAAGGGGAACTACCACCCCTCAACAACTTACGCTTGAGTGGATGTTCATCTGGCGACTAGCTGCTTAGTAGCGCTAGTCGCCAGAAATCTTACCCGGTTCTGCAGATATCGGCTTTTTGCAGATGGTGACAGGAGCAGGAAGCACGGACGTCTCGTCACAGTGACGTCCGTGCGCCTGCTCTGTCAGTCCCTTTTGGAGCCATTTGGCTCCGAAAGGGACTGACAGAGCAGGCGCACGGACGTCACTGTGACGAGACGTCCGTGCTTCCTGCTCCTGTCACCATCTGCAAAAAGCCGATATCTGCAGAACCGGGTAAGATTTCTGGCGACTAGCGCTACTAAGCAGCTAGTCGCCAGATGAACATCCACTCAAGCGTAAGTTGTTGAGGGGTGGTAGTTCCCCTTTAATTCCTTTTCTTTTCTTTAATAGCTTCTTATTTGACTTTCTGCTGCAGGAATGTCATGCCTGTTGCAGATCTTACTGTCATCTGCAAAAATGCACACCATACCTTGAGGTCCCCCAGTAATATCACTAATAAAGATACTATATTGAACAGGCATCAGAAGTGATCCCTGAGGTAGTTCACTAGTAACCCATCTTTTGTCTGACTGTATTCCATTGGCTATGATGCTCTGTCTTTGATCCTTCATCAAATACTTTATCCAGGCAGCTACCTTTGAATCCAGTCCCACACTGTGTAGCTTGAGTATTCGTTTTTTTTATCTGGGACAGTGTTAAAGGTTTTACTAAATTCCATATAAACAATAACTACTGTCCTACTCTGGTCTATGATTTTAGTTGCAAAGTAAAATGTTTCCAGAATGCAGAAAAAGACATATACTCTTTTTACACTTCAGTGAGTTGAAAGATATTAAAATCTTTCAACACCATACAATTTCCTAGTGTATTCACTACCTCTTGCCAGCCTGAGAAAATTGGGACACCACTGGTATGTTTTTTATATATTGTAGTGGGTGTTTGGTGCATAGCTAGTATTGGAAGAAGGCTGAAATGTTGACATGTATGTGTGGTTCTGTGGCTACCAGTGGAATATGGCTGGGGTGTCAAAACTTGTATGTATGGATCTATGGCGTCCAGCGGGACAACTCTGAGGAAGCAGACATTGTATGTATTCTATGGCTATCAGTGGGACAGTGGAACAAGGCTAGGTGTCATTCAGTGTATGTGAGGATCTGTGACTATAAATGAGCAGTGGAACCAGGATAGGGATCGGACAGTGTATGTAGTGATCGGTGACTACCCGTAGGCAGTGAAACAAGGTTGGGGAAGCAGGCAGTGTGTATGCTAGAAGGGTGTTTAATGCATTGCAGGGTTACATTTTTTTATTTTTTTCAGACTTGGTTGAGGGGCATCACGGTACCTCCTTATGTCTTCTCTTAATATTATTTGCATCCATGATTGTGTAACAGATCAATCACGTTGACAGGAAATCATTCACTGCCTTCTTTCCCATGATCCTTCTTGACCCAATGTTCCACAAACTTATGGTTAAGTTGAAAGAGCAGGGAACCCCTCGCGGTTTCACTGATGGCAGCAGTGACTCTAGCAGGCCTTCTGTTCCTACCACTGAACCTGAAAATTCAGGGAACACAGTCAGTGATATTGGAAGAAAGGCTCGGCCTGTGCTTAGGTCACTTTAATTTATTTCATGGTTATGTAAGTGAACAATTCCTGGGCAGGGGTTGCAACAGGAAGGTCCTGATACCCATCAAAGGAGGATGGATTAAAAAATAAATAAGATTAATAATTCAAAATATATTGAACTGAAATCTGCAGAGGGTGTGTGCAACCATATACTCAGTATGGCCTTGGCACAGTTGCACATAACAGTTATGGGCTTCACACTCAAGGGGTTAAATTACAGAATGTAGAACAAAAAATAACCAAACCGTTGCATTGCACCAAACTAAACATATTTAGCAAAATCAAATATTATATATAATTTTGAAATAACCAGCACTCACAGGTCTTCTTTATTGAGCAAAGAATAGTTAACTGGAAAATATAAATGTGTGTGTTTGAAGTAACTGTTTAAAAAGAAGAAAAATTCCATTCTAGATCGACCATTAATATATCTACACTTATTAGAGAAACTCTTACTATGAGAAACAGGAGCTCAATAATGAGGCAGGCTCAGTCTGCTTCTTCTTAAAGGGATAGTAATGTTTCATAATAAAAGCAGCTCTAATTAATCATCATAGTATTTGGACTTTGGAGAGTGTTATTTCAATTCTGTCAGAGTTGTAGTTCAAGAGTAATTCAATGACAAAGTGTCCCCCTCCCGCCCCTTTTACTGATGTAACACTGCTCAGCCAGATCAGAAAGGAGGTGCCCAGGTAGACTGCAGAGCGGGACAATCTTCAATTAAGATAAGGGAAAAACCTGAAAAGCTTGTCCAGGGGGGCAGGGCTTTCATTGTTCTCATAGGAAGAAGATTGCCCCCTGCTGTTATCTGTCTGGTCGATGGACTGGATTCCACATCTGAGAAGAGATGGCTTACACTATGTAAAAGGGGCGGGAGGGGAAACTTTGCTTGTGAATATCTCTCAAACCATAAAGGTTTGATAGATAAGGCTTATATCATTCTTCATGTTTTTTTAATGCCTACAAAATAAATTAAAGATAAAACGAATTATTACTATCCCTTTAAATCAGTGTTTCTCAACCGGGGTGCCGCGGCACTTTGGTGTGCCGCGGACACCCTTCTGGGGTGCCGCGGAGTTTTACCGGTTGTGCAACAGGGCGCCGCAATTTAACTTACATGATGGAGCGCACCGCCGATGCTTTCTTTTTCTTGGCCGGTGCGTCCATCAAGAAGACACTCAGGGAAGGACAAGTGTGCGTGTGCTGGAGGATAATCCCGATTGGCCCGATTGGATGGAGGCGGGACAACTGTGATAGGATATCACAATCCCGCCTCTCTTTTAACTGGTTGCAAGTACTGGGCTGTCATATACACAGGGACAGTGTGAGCAAGTGGGATGTGTGTGGATACGAGTTCTGCAAAGAAGACAGAAGAAAGAACTGTACTAAAACAGCCAGCCAGTGTGAAGACTTACTGGTAGGGTGAATAAATTTATTTATTAACATTCCCCATATCTTAGGTGACCCTTGTGTCCAATGTAGGAACTGTGCCCCATTGAGGTACATTGGAGCATAAGATGTGACCACATTTTGTGTAATTTAATTATAATAAGGGCACCATATGGGACTGTATGTGCCCCCTCTAATTTCCTTGACTAGCACATTGATAACCCACTGATTCTGATGTGCCATTAATGCCCCAGAAGTGTACAAAGGGGCATCAGATGAACCACTCTGGTGCCCAAACGTACCCCTTCCAGAAAGGGATAAGTTAGGTGAGTAAATTTGGGCACTGGATGGGCTCATCTGATGTCCCATTGTACACCTCTGGGGCATTATAGGGGCACTGGACTACTAAAGTGCTATATAAGGGCATTTAGTTGCCCCTTCTGCCCCCCTCACTCAAATGGCCAATAAACAGTAGTAACTGTGCACCATTGATGCCCATATGTAGGACATTAGTAGCCCAGTGCCTCTATAATGTCCCAGAGGTGTACATTGTGACATCAGATGAGATCATCCAGTGCCCAAATGTACTCACCCATCTTACCCCTTTCTTGAGGTGAGTCTGAGGGGTGCATTTGGGCATCATAGTGGCTCATCTGATGCCCCTCTGTACACCTCTGGTGCATCAGTGTCACATTAGAATTAGTCAGGGTAACCAATGTGCTACTCAAGTACATCTGAGAGGGCACAGACACAGAGAGTCCCATATTGTGTCCTTAATGTACCATATAGAGTTGAACTTATGACATTTAGTAAAAAAAATCCTAAAACCATGAACTCATTACTGTCAGTGCTCACTACTTTCTCCGTCTCACTTGTTCTCTGACGAGTTAAACTGGAGAAAATCTGGGCCAAACAAATTGCACCATTGTGGAGAAATTCCCCAAATTTCCATAGATTTAAACTGGGCTTTAAACCCCTTGTAGAGGTCTCCGAAGTGTTGCTTTGCAATGCTTTGGAGACCTGCTCAGCATTCAAGTGGTAAAAAGCCAAGTTCAAATCAGTGGGAGTTTTAGGTTTTATTTGTCCCCAATGGTACAGTTGATTTGTCTCAGGATTTCTCCAGTTTTACTTATCAACATCCTGTCACACTCTCTCTCTCTCTCTCCCTCCCTCTCTCTCTCTGGGTGCCTCTGTAGGTCTCCCTCTGTGTCTATTTGTCCTTCTCTGTCAGACTGTGTGTCTTTCTCTACTTGTCTGTCTCCATCTCTTCTCTCTGTCCATCTCTCTCTCACCCTCTCTCTTCATTTCTCTCTCATGTTTAATATATTCCAAATAAATTCCATGACAACAGAATTTAATTTTAATAAATAAAATATTGTTTATTAAATATTTACTGTATCACATAGTAATAATTGCTGAGGGAGTGGGTAATATGGACATCTGGGGATAAAGAACTAGTGAGCTGGACAGAAGGTGGACCTGTCGGGCAGGGGAGGGCTTCCTGGCAGAACAGACACTGAAGTACTAGTTGGGAATAGACACAGGAAAGAGTGGAATAGGACTGGGGAGCCATGGACTGGCAAATAAAACAAACCCAAGGCTGCCTCTGAAGTGCAGCTTGTGAGCGAAGCTGGGGTGCGTCGCTAGCGAGCCGCGTCAACTGCTAGCATGCCCTTGTTGCATGCAGAAGCCATGGGAAATGTTTCAACCACAAGGTGGAACAGCAAGGACCAGTTGAGCTGGACCTGGACCGGGGTGGTCTCACTTGATCGTCGATGGAAGCAGCAGCAGAAAGTGGCACAATCAGGTAAGAAACAGAACTAAAAGCTCACAAACAAACCAAGGTGTGCAACCATTGCTAAGATCAGGCAGGCAGCAAACAAACATGGGCAGGAATCACAAACCATGGTCAAACACAGAATACAGTAGCTCTGGAACACTAGTCAGATTCAGAAAGACACAATACATGTGCATAGTAGTGCCTGTGAGACTGCTCAATATAGGCCTCAGAGGGGGGTGTCCAAGAATGCAGACAAGATGACAAGTAATAGCAGATCAGGAGTAAGAGGAGCAGGTGTGTCAAGGGAAACTGACAGGCCTGGAAATACTAGCAAAACAAGGCTTTCTGGACTAGGCTGTTACAGAGGGCAATCAGCTGAGGAAGGAGATATGAATTTTGGGTTAATAGACTGGGAAACGTAGTGGCATATATGGATTTTGGGGGTTAATAAAATGTGGAAATGGAAAGGAGATGGTCTGTTAACGGTGATGGCATCTGCTGCATGACAGAAAATGACAGAAGATAGATGTCAGAAATATGTTTATATATATATATATATATATATATATATATATATATATATATATATAATATATTATTATTATTTTTTTTTAGCTTTGGAGTTCAGCAGTGTTTGTGAATTCTTTCACAATGGATGCATTTGTTATAAAGAAACCAAAAATAACACCAGAAGGAACCAACAGGGAGAACAGTGACGAAAGTGACAGGCAGTTAGCCAGTACAAGTGGAAACCTTGGCACCAAGTCAAAGACAGCAGCTGCTCCCAGATATCGTCAGTACAGTGACAGCTACTTAGAGATGGGATTTACTTGGTGCCGCGAAGAGTCTTGTCCTCAGCCTGAATGTATCATTTGTGGCAGAAAACTGGCAAGTGAAGCGTTGGTTCCTAGTAAACTGAAACGTCATTTTACAACAAACCACTCAAACTTGGTAGGTAAAAAAACTGAATACTTCAAAACACTGCTGGACTTTCAAAAACGTCAGGCAACAAAAAGTTCAAAAACTTTCAAAGTTTCTGAGAAGGCTCAGGAGGCCAGCTATTTGGTAGCTGAACTTGTGGCAAAGCAAATGAAGCCACATACAATAGCAGAAAATGTAATATTACCTGCCACTTGTAAAATAGTTAATAAGCTATTTGGTCCAGAAGCAGAAAAAGAAGTTTTGAAAATTCCTTTGTCAGACAGCACAATTAGCAGGCGAATTGGAGACATGTCAAAAGACATTGAAATATTAGTAACAAAAAAGTTAAAAATCACAAATATGTTTGCCATACAAGTTGATGAGTCAACAGACATAAGTGGAAAAGCCCAGCTTTTAGCATTTGTCCGATTTATTAATGAGCAAAATATAGAAGAAAATTTTTTGTGCTGTAAGGAGCTCACAGAGACAACCCGTGGCCAAGACGTTTTTGATGTATTAACAGCATATTTAGAATCTGTTAGCCTTTCTTGGAATGCTTGTGTAGGTGTCTGCACTGATGGTGCACCCTCAATGACTGGATCAATGAAAGGCTTTGTATCTCTTATCAAGCAGCAACACCCAGGTATCATTAGCACTCATTGTTTTCTGCACAGAGAGGCTCTTGTAGCTAAAACATTAGCTCCTGAATTTAAAGATGTTCTTAGTCAAGCTGTACAGATTGTGAATTATATTAAACACAGACCATTAAAATCACGACTTTTTGCAAAGCTATGTGAGTCTTGCGATTCTGATCATGTGAGGCTAATTTTACACACTGAAGTGAGGTGGCTCTCAAGGGGCAATGTATTGTCACGAGTTTATGAGCTTAGGGAAGAAATTCATACTTTCTTAACTCTTGAAAAACATGAATTATGTGAATTTCTCAGCTGTGAGTTCTGGATTTGCAAGCTGGCCTACTTGGCTGACATATTTCAGGTATTAAACAAGCTGAACCTGAGTATGCAAGGTAAGAAAGAGAACATCCTGAGTTCTTCTGACAAGCTACATAGCTTCAAAGAAAAACTGTGTCTGTGGAAAAAGCGTGTAAGTGAGGGTGATCTGGAGATGTTTCCTCTCACATTTGCTAGAAAAAATAAAGAAATCATAAAGCAAATATCAGATCACTTAGCAACACTGGAACAGAAAATAGAACGCTACTTCCCAAATCTGAACGTGGTTCTCTATGACTGGATTCGTAATCCTTTCTCAGAGCTTGCTAGTCGCACTGATGGACAATTCAGCCTCCAAGAGGAAGAAGAATTAATAGATATAAGACACGATCGCAGCCTGGAAATTAAATACCATGAACTGTCATTGGACACGTTTTGGATACTTGTCTCTGGAGAACATCATAACATTGGAAGAAAAGCACTTGCTATTCTTTTACAGTTTTCAACCACTTACCTCTGTGAATTGGCTTTCTCATCCATGACAAACATTAAAACCCAAAAAAGAGAGAGGCTGCTATCACTGGAGGATGAATTAAGAGTGTGCCTATCATCAATTCGTCCAAGGATTGACAAACTCTGCAGGCTTAAACAAGCTCAAGTTTCACACTAAATAGCACAGAGTAGCTCTCATAAATTTTATTTCATATAAAATATGTTATTTGTATTCTGTCAGTGTTTAGTTTCTGATTAAAATTTGTAGGAATTTTGTTTGTACTTGGTTTACTCTTTTCCTATAACAGCACACATTTGGCATAGTTTTGAAAAGTGCTGCTTGAAGGATAACATATTTCTTTGTTTACTGTAATTTGCCTTATGCTGGAGTCTGGACTGCTATTAAAGTCCCTAAAATTCACTTTTACTCTGTGTGCTGTCCATTTGTTATCAGTACTTTACTGTATAACTAATTTTTGCTCTGCTCAATTATGTTATACTGATTTTAGGAGGTAAAATTAACTACTCTTATATATGTGCTATTCATTACACACTGTTAAACGACTGTCGAGACGTTAGGGGTGCCCCGGGAATTCCAGACAGTGTGTAGGGGTGCCTTGAATGAAAAAAGGTTGAGAACCACTGCTTTAAATACACAACAACCCACAGGAATCAAAGAGGTTGAAACTGAAATCTAACAAGTGCCTGATTTACTCCACACACACCTCTGCTAGCTCCAAATCAATCACAAGCCATTAGGCAGAGATACCCACATACCAGAAAACTAGCAGAAATTATGTGATTTACGATCCCAACAACCTCCTGATAACTGTAACACTCGCTCACTAATCTCTGTGGTGCAGACATCTTGCCCGGAATTGATGCACTTATCACTGTAAATATGGCCCATCCTATATAATAATTTGCTAATGTATGTTTGTCAGAAGCCGTCATGTGCAGTAAAGACGGCTGCGCACGCTGCAGTCATGCGCAGTACAGAATGCCCACGGTGTGGCTGATAACGGAGAGGGGTGCTCCAAATTCAGAGGACTACTGTCTGAATTCGGAGAGCCCTTCTCCGTTATCAGTCGCGGCGCGGGCAGTCTCTGCTGCGCATGACTGCACCACGACCGTTGCTCCCTGGCACTGGGACCCGTGTTGACGGGCTGTTCAACTAGTTGCTCCATAACCCCTCTGGCCAAGAAGCCAATAAACATTGCATTGTATAGAGAAAGATGTACATGAATTAACATTTGATTTTTGTTTTTCAAATGAATCTGTCATAGCAATTATTTGGACTAGGTGATGATTTATATGCTTTCAGTAACTCTGGGCAACTCAACCTCTCCCTAGGGGTAAACAGAATTTCCTATTGATTTAAATTGGATTTGTAATCCTTGCAATGTTAGAGAAGTCTTTAACCCATTGAGAAGCAATGCCTTGGAGACTTTTTTTTTTTTTTTTTTTTTTTATATTATTAACAGTCTGAGGTTAAAAGCCCTATTTAACCCCGGTGCACGGCCGGCAGTTACGGACCACTAAGCATTTTATTTAATTATATATTTTTTTCCTCGTCCGATTCAGCGGTCCCTGAGTGGGGTGCAGCCACGCAGGACCCCTCAATTCCATGATGTCCCAGCACTGTCACTGGTCCTTAATTGCAGGACCACTGTAACGGTCCTGGTGCATCATTGATCCTTAAGGGGTTAAATGAATGGGAAGATTTATTTATTCCACTTACCCATGGAGCATTTTGCTTGGCCCAAAATTGCACCAAATTTCTTTTGTGCATATGGCTATTAGATTGTATGTGCTTGTGTAAGATTAGATACCGGACACAGATTTTATACTTTAATTTATATATTTTAAAATAAGTGTTTTACCCCTGATGTCAGGGATGGATAACATGAGGCCAACTGGCTGCTGCCAGACTACAACTCCCATAATTCCTGGATACCTAAGGCTGGTGGGGAATGATGGTAGTTGTAGTCTAGCAGCAGCTGGGGGTGGTGTCATATTACCAATGCTTCCCTGTGGATTCAGTTGCATTGCAATTGTCCAGTAAACTTTTATTTAAGACTCTCTTCTTTTCCTTTCAGTCTATGAGACAGCGAGAGGCAATCCTTAATCTTATCCTGAGAAATGAGAATGTAAGTCAAATATTATATATTGTATTATTTTATCTTTTTTACTGATTTTGTCTATGTATTCTACTGTTAAGAGCAAATATCAATATTGGGATTCCATAGATAAGCATAATAAAAACAAATCAGACAAGTATACTGTGGGGAAAAACATTACTTTATGGAAGCTGTCAGTCCTATTAAGTCTTTGGAGGAGATTCACTAAGTGGTGATAAAGTGGAGATGACGTCACCAGTTTATCACTTCTCCAGTTCCTATGTTATTCTATGGAGCCCATACACTATCTTCAAAGCTGAAGAAATCGTAACCCTTTGAGTGCCAGAGGGGCAACACATTGCTTTGTCCATCTTACAACTCCTTCCATCCACTCTTCAGGGGGTCTTCCACTTGTGACAGACCCCCGCCCCTATCAGATCTTCCCTGCCTAAACCACCGGGTGTACCTGATGTGTCTGATTCATCTGAGGAGGAATTATTGGTGGACTCTGACGATGATAACTGTTCCTTCATCTCAGTTTTTGCAGACCCCTTTGAAGCTGACCCCATTCCTTCGGCTGATGGCCTGATCAGGGCTGTGTTGACCACCCTGAACATTCCCTTGGTGCAGGAGGTTTCTTCTGACCTCTCTGATGTGTTCCAGGAGCCTGTTAGGCCCCATACCTGTTTTCCACCTAACCCCACCCTTGATCGGTTGGTATCAGAGGAATGGAACTTTCCAGTCAGGAAGCCATCTGTCTCTAGGAAGTTTGCTAAACTTTTCCCATTCTCTGACACATCCCTTACGCAATGGGTCCATCCTCCCAAGGTGGATGCCCCTGTTTCCAGGCTTACTAAGTCTACTGCCTTGCCTGTGGCTGACCCATCTGCTCTGAAAGACTGGACTGACAAGAAGCTTGAGATCTCTTTCAAGCCTATTTTTGTGACAGTTGGTTCTGCCCTCCGCACTGCATTTGCTGTGGTGTGGGTGAATAGGGCTGTGGCTGTTTGGACTGAACAGCTCACTACAGCTGTCCGTCAGGTAGCTTCTACTGCTGACATGTTGCGGCTTCTCGCGAACATCTCTGAGGCTCAGCATTATGTTTCTGCTGCCCTGTTTGACACTGTCCAAATGTTGGCCAGGGTATCAACCATGTCTGTGGTAGCCAGACGGGCTCTTTGGCTCAAGATCTGGTCTGCAGACACTGCCTCCAAGAGGGCTCTCTTGTCCTTGCCCTTTCAGGGCACCTCACTGTTTGAAGATCTTTGAAGCCACTGGAGAGAAGAGTACTCACCTGCCAGTGGTCCAGAGGAAGAAGGCACCTGTCAAAAGTATTCGGCTTTTTCATCCCTATCAGTTAGACTTGCTCCAGGCGACCCAGACGGCCCCTCAGACTCCGCGCTCTTCATCCAAGCCTAAGTAGCAATGGAGGCCCAAATCCTCCGCTAAGCCCAAGGCTTCCAAAATTTCTTCTGCACAACTCACCGAACCCTGGTCCCCACCCGCAGGTATGTGGCTGCTTGCACCCCTACCTCTTGGCTTGGGAGGCCTCTGTGGAGGACCCGTGGGTTTTACAGGTGGTACATACAGGGTACAGGATTCCATTCACCTCCCTCCCTCCCTCCTTCCAGGACCTTTTCTTCTCATTCTCCCTTGGGAGAGGAAAAGCGCCACCTTTTCAAGGAGGCCATTCAGGCCCTTTTGGACAAGGCAGTCCTGGAACCTGTTCCTCTTCAGGACAGGGGCTTGGGATTCTACTCCAGCCTTTTTGTGGTTTCCAAAAACGATGGCAGATGTCGTCCAATTTTGGACCTGAAAGATCTCAACTCCGTTGTGGTCCTGTCCCAATACCTCCAGGAGTCACTGCTCACAGTGATAGCAGCCATGTCCCCTGCGAATTTCTGGCCTCTCTGGATCTTTAAGATGCCTATCTGCACATCACCATTCATCCAGAGAGTCGGCAGTATCTCCACTTTGCCTGCAACCGAGGGCATTTCCAGTTTTTTGCCCTCCCCTTTGGCCTGACCATGGCTCCCCAAGTCTTCAACAGAGTTCCTGGGGTGTTGATCTCCGTGCTACATCGGAACAGCATCAGAGTTACTCCAAACATGGACAACCTTCTTCTGAAGGCCTCTTCTCCAGACCTCCTTCATCAGCAGATGCAGGACTGCATTCATGCTCTCCCCCATCACGGTTGGATCATCAATCTGGACAAGTCAGACCTTGTCCCTTCCCAGAGGATGGTCTTTCTGGGCATCCTCTTTGACACTCAGAGAGGGATGGTGTTCCTCACGGACGAAGTAGCTCATCAGATAGCACTAAAGGTCCAGGCTGTCCTGTCTCAGGGTCCTGTTCCAGCCAAGAAATTGTCATCCTTGGTGGGGAAGTTCATTTCCACCATAGAGGTGGTTCCGTTTGCCATGGCTTATACAAGGGAACTTCAGAGGTTTCTAATCCTGGCATGCAGGAGTCAGACGGTTCTCCTGGAACGATCCCTATCTCTTTGTCTTCACGTGGAGCAGAGCGTCTTGTGGTGGCTCAACTTGAACAATCTCCTGAAAGACACACCCTTCCTGGTGCCCTTCTGGACGACAGTCACGATGGATGCCAGCCTCTTCAGATGGGGAGAGGTGTTATGGAGTTACTATGCAAATACTGTGACACTGTTTGTTTATGGTGATACTGCATTGCCTTGTACTTCCTGTTTCCTGTTCTTACCTCTGACCTGGATGCAGTTCTGTATCATAACATGATTCCTCACACACACAGCTTGCAGTGTCTTTATTACTATACTTGAAACATGGTGTCAGAAGTGGCTAGAATTAGAACTGAGCCTCTTGTTTGGAGCACAGCAGCTTTGTGAAACAGCACAGGTTTGTGAGTTACTGCCTAAGACTGTACTTTGTGGACTTTCCTGGCATTTCAGTGCTCAGAGGTTAAGCTGCAAAATGGCTACAATGAATTGCATACCTCCCCCAGAGGGAATGAAAATCAGTGGGGATTGGAGTAGCAATTGGGAAACTTTCAGAGCTGAATTTGAAGATTATTCTCTTGCTACAGGGTTGAGTGAGAAATCTGCAGCAGTGCAGGCAGCAACTCTGAGGAGAGTAATGGGCAGTGAATGCAGACATGTTTATAAGCACAACCTAAACCTCACAGCAGAGCAGCAAAATAATGTTGCAGCCATTTTAGATGCATTGGAAGCTTACTTCAAACCTGCTAAAAATGTCATATATGAAAGGTATGTGTTTGGATGCTGCAAACAAGAAGAGGGAGAATCTCTTGATAACTTTGTTACACGCTTGAGAGAAAAAGCAGCAACTTGTGAATATGGCACTTTGAGGGATGAATTAATAAGCGACAAAATTGTTCTTGGTATAGCCAATGAGAGCACACGCAGGCGTCTCCTAAGAGAACGTGAATTAACTTTGAACACAGCTATAGAAACCTGCCGTACAGCAGAGCTCACTGACAGATGTATGAAAGTTATGGAACAGGACAGACAGCAGACTGACAGCATCAACATTGCAATGCAGCGGCAACACATTAGAGCAGATCACGGGACCAAACCGCAGCAACAGCGCCGCCTGTTTAGCACAAATGCTGCCGACCCCACAGCGTGCAAATACTGTGGGAATGTGCATCAAAGAATCAGGGAGCAGTGTCCAGCTTATGGAAAGTCTTGTGGAGGAACAAATCATTTTGCTAGAGTATGTTTGTCAAGTAAAAGACGGCCATCATTAGGAAAGTTACACAACATAGAGAACACATCTACATATGAGGAAGAGCCACACACCTCTGAAGTGATATACAGCAGTGAAATGATTGGCACTGTGCAGGCCAGGGGAAAGAAATGGTTTGTCACTTTAACTTTAAGTAATAAGCCCCAATCCTGCCAGCTTGATTCAGGGGCAACATGTGATGTAATGTGCCTGAGAGACAAAATGAAGTTAGCACCTGAAGCAAATCTACTGCCAAGTGACACCAGACTAAAGTTATACTCAGGTGAGCTGATGAAATCTCTAGGACTCTTTAGGACAGGGTGTGTCGTACGTGGACACACACACAAGCTAGAGTTTGAAATAGTGGTAAGCCTGTCAGAAGCCACTGTTATCCGGCTCAACCTGTGAACGTCTGGGGCTGATGCATTTCTCCATCCCTGCAGAGCTCAACGTAATGGACAATCAATTGAAAGGGCCCTTGACAAAAAAGCTGCTCATAAAAGAATTTGAGGATGTTTTTACTGCACCAGTAGGATCTGTACCAGGAGAAGTTCATTTTGACCTTGACGTGAGTGTCCCTCCAGTTCAATGTGCTCCACGCAATGTGCCGGTGGCCATAAAACAGGCAGTTAAGGCACAGCTCGACCAGTATGAGGCAGATGGACATATTGCTCCAGTGACTGAACCAACTGATTGGATAAGTAATATGGTGATTGTAAAGAAGCCTGATAAGCTGAGAATATGCATAGATCCCAAATTTTTGAATCGGGCCCTGCGGCGATCTCACTACATCATGCCAACTCTCGAGGATGTTTTGTACAAGCTGCCTAAGACGCGGTTGTTCACGCTTGTTGATGCACGGGATTCATTTTTGCAATGTAAGTTGGATACTGCAAGCAGTTTCATGACAACCTTCTGGACTCCCTGGGGCAGGAAAAGATGGCTCAAATTGCCTTTTGGGGTCTCGGTTGCACCAGAGGTTTATCAGCGTAAGCAACATGAACTTTTAGCTGGACTTAGTGGCATTGAACCAATTGCTGATGACATCCTTGTTGTTGGCTGTGGGGATACAGATGGAGAAGCAGAACAAGATCATGATAGCAAACTGCTGGAACTGATGAATCGGTGTAGGCATGTAAAACTAAGAGTTGGTTTGAAAAAACTGCAATTCAAGGTCAAAGAGGTCCGTTTCCATGGACACATACTATCCTTGGAGGGTTTGAAGGCTGACCCAGAAAAGATCAGAGCTATACTGGATATGCCACAGCCAGCCAATGTGAAATCTCTGCAGCGCTTCATAGGATTTGTTACCTACCTAGCAAAATTCCTACCACACCTCTCAGAGGTTTGTGAGCCATTGCGAAGGCTTTTAGACAAAGATGCAGTTTGGCATTGGCTTCCTAAGCATGAACATGCGGTGCAGGACATCAAGCGTTTGGTCACAGATACACCTGTCCTGAGGTACTATGATGTTACAAAACCTGTAACTATTCAAAGTGACGCAAGCAAAAGTGGACTCGGGTGTTGCCTATTGCAAGAGGACCAGCCTATTGCTTTTGCCTCGAGGGCACTGACCCCTACTGAGCAAAATTACGCAAAAATTGAAAAAGAATGTCTGAGTATTGTTTTTTCCTGCCAGCGCTTTCATCACTACCTCTATGGTTGTGACAAGATCACTGCAGAAACTGACCATAAGCCTCTCATATCCATTTTCAAGAAACCACTTTTGTGTGCACCCAAACGCCTTCAGAGCATGTTACTCACGTTACAAAACTATTGCCTTAATGTTGTTTATAAACCTGGACCTGAGATGTATATTAGCGACACTCTTAGCAGAGCTACAGTAGCAGGTGGCACACGTGAGTGTGCACAACACACAGTTTGCAGTGTTCAACAGGAGCTGTATGACATATCGCAGATTAATCATTCAGACTATTTAAATGTCACAGACCAACGGTTGCTTCAGATACGACAGCACACAGAAATTGATGAGAGTTTGCAAGCACTTAAGCCTGTTGTTCTGGATGGTTGGCCAGATTCAAAGGAAGAGGTGTCATTAATTGTGAGAGAATACTGGACTTTCCGTGATGAAATCAGTATTCAGGATGGAGTACTGTATAAGGGGCCAAGGGTCATCATTCCAAAATCATTGAGGTCGGAAATGTTGACACGCATACATTCAAGTCACATTGGTGGAGAAGCATGCTATAGGCAGGCACGAGATACCTTATACTGGCCCAACATGCATAGTGAGATTAGAGACTTTGTTAGTCGTTGTTCAGCTTGCAATGAATATGCACGGGCACAGCAGAAAGAACCCATGATGTCACATGGAAAGAACCCATGATGTCACATGTGCTGCCTACCCGGCCTTGGCAAATTGTAAGCATGGACTTATTCAGTTATGCAGGGAAAGACTTTCTACTAATTGTTGATCACTATTCTGACTTTTGGGAGATTGAGCTGCTTCCTGACCTTTCTGCTGACACTACAATAAAGCGTTGTAAGGCACAGTTTGCACGTCATGGACAGCCGGACAGGGTAATCTCTGATAATGGACCTCAATTTGCATGTGAGCAGTTCAGGCGGTTTTCAATGGATTGGGGGTTTGAGCATCTTACCTCTTCCCCCCCGGCACCCACAAGCTAATGGTAAAGCGGAATCAGCTGTCAAGATAGCCAAGTATGATGGTAATGACCCATGGAAAGCCATTCTACATTGGAGGAACACCCCAACTGAAGGCATGGAAAGTAGCCCTGCACAGCACTTGATGTCCAGGAGACTGAAGACTTCATTGCCAGTGGCCAACAAATTACTTGAACCTTGTGTTGTAACAGGTGTACTGGAGAAACTGCGACGGAGGAAACAGATCTCCAAATTGACATATGATGTCTCTGCCAAAGACTTACCTGAACTAAGCATTGGAGAGCCAATCCGTATGAAGCCACTTCCTGGTGACAGGACTGGTCGCTGGAGACTGGGTACCTGTATACAGAGGGTTGCTCCTCGATCTTATCTTGTGGATGTGGACGGCAGTCTCTACCGTCGCAATCGAGTGGACCTGCAAGTGGCAGAACAACTCACCACACAAACCTACGAGCATCCTGTACTTGACCCTACTGAGATGCTCAATGCCCCTAGTCCTGCTGGACCACGTACGCAAAGCAGAGACAATACTGCTGTCACATCAGAAGAATGCAATGAGGAAAACGTAATGCAGCCGCATATACCAGCAACTTCTTCTGGGCCAAGCACACCAACCAGGAAAGTGTGCAGTGCCTTAGCAACACCTTCTGGAGCTAAACAGCTCCCCTCAGGCAAAATCCCAGTTACTTTGCGTAGCGGTCGACTTTCAAGACCACCAGATAGATACATTACAGATTGAGTCTATCAGTAACACAGTATGTTATATTTAAGACTGTTCAGTATTTGTTCTAGGTTAATTGTTTGCTAATTTTGGGTTGAATGTAAAAAGGGGAGATGTTATGGAGTTACTATGCAAATACTGTGACACTGTTTGTTTATGGTGATACTGCATTGCCTTGTACTTCCTGTTTCCTGTTCTTACCTCTGACCTGGATGCAGTTCTGTATCATAACATGATTCCTCACACACACAGCTTGCAGTGTCTTTATTACTATACTTGAAACAAGAGGTACTAGGGCACTTGAGTGTTCAAGGCCGGTGGTCCCAGGAGGAGTCTCTCCGTCCCATCAATGTCTTGGAACTTCGGGCAATATTTCATGCCCTCCATCACTGGACACGACAACTAGAGGACTGCCCAGTCAGGGTACAGTCGGACAACGCCACAGTGGTAGCCTACATCAACAAGCAAGGCGGCACAGGAAGTCTCGCAGCTTGGCTAGAGGTCAAGGCTATTTTATCATAGGCAGAGCAGCATGTCCCTGCCATTTCCGCAGTTCATGTTCCTAGTGTGGACAACGTTCTCGCAGAGGGTGGGAACTGCATCCAGAGGTGCTTAACCTCATCATCCAGCAGTGGGCTCTGCCGTGCATCGACCTGATGGCGACCCAGCACAACAGGACGGTTCCAACGTTCTGCTCTCGTTGGGCAGATCCCCTGGCTCTGGCAGCGGATGCCATGTCAATCCCGTGGATATTTCCTCTGGCTTACCTATTTCCTCCAATTCCCCTGTTGAACAGGGTGCTATGGAAACTGAGAGTGAAACACTGTCCAGTCATTTTAATTGCTCCGTATTGGCCTTGTCAAGCCTGGTTTCTGGGGCTTCTGGACCTCTCAGTGGCAGAACCTCTTCGACTTCCCTCCCGTCCGGATCTTCTTCTGCAAGGTTTCCTCTGGAAGGAAGACGTTCATCGTCTGGCTTTGACGGCATGGAGGTTGAATCCTCAATTTTGAAGAAGAGTTTTTCTTCTGGTGTGGTGGCTACTATGCTTAGTGCCCGTAATGCCTATTTCCTCTAAGGCCTACCATAGAATGTGGTCTACCTTTCTATCTTGATGTGCTGACAAAGGCCTGCCTCAGGATTCTGACCTTCCTACAGTGCTTTTCTTCCTCTGGGATGGTGTGGATAAGGGTCTTAATCTGAGTTCCCTTAAGGTTCAGACTTCTGAGCTCTCTGTCTATTTCCAGAGGTGTCTTGCTATCATTCCTGATGTCAAGGTTTTCTTCTAGGGTGTTGCTCATACCCATCCGGTGTTTAAGTCCCCTGCTTCTCAGTGGGACCTTAACTTGGTTTTGGGAGTGCTTCAGCATCCTCCTTTTGAGTCTTTGGCTACCATTCTTCTATGTATGCTAATGTGGAAAATGGCTAACGTAATGGTTGGACATCCCAAAGTTACCAGTAACCTGTATTGCACAGCAGAGAAAATAGGATTTTAGTCTTACCTGTTAAATCCTTTTCTCTCAGTCCATACAGGTTACTGTTCTCCCACCCTGTCAAGGGACCATGCTTGGCTCTCCTGTGGCAGAACGTAGGGGTCCTTTCGGGTTCATGCTCAAAGGAGTCTTCCTTTACCTTCTAACTACCTAGTCAATAGTTAGTTTTCAAATCTTACTGGTTGGGGATTGGCTAGATGCATCCTAAGGAGAGGAGGTAGGCTCCACCCAGCAATCACTTCTCAGAATTGTTCCTGCCTATTTAAAGGAGCTGATCGCCTACCCAAAGTTACCACTAACCTGTATGGACTAAGAGAAAAGGATTTAACAGGTAAGACTAAAATCCTATTTTAAATCAATGGGAATGTTTGTTCTGGTGCAGTTGGTTGCTCCAGGTTTATACACTAAGGTGAGAGAAACTCTCCAGTTCCTGTGTTATTCTATGGGAGAGCTGTAGTTAGACTACACGGGGAGATGCACTAAGGTGTGATAAAGAGGCGATAACTTCTCCAGTATGAAACTCTCCAGTTCCTATGTTATTCTATGGGAGAGCTTTAGTTATAGACTACAGGGAGAGATGCACTAAGGTGTGATAAAATGGAGATAACTTCTCCAGCATGATAAACTCTCCGGTCCATGTTATACTGTGGTAGAGCTTTTGGTATAGTCTACAGGGGGAGATGTACTAAGGTGTGATAAAGAGGAGATAACTCTCCAGTACTTATGTTATCTTAGTGCACAGGCTTCATAAAATAGAATGTATCAAGTTGGAGTAGTCGTAGGCTCCACAGAATAACAGGAACTGTAGAAGTGATGTCGTAGAAGAAGGTACCACCTCTTTATCACACCTTAGTGCATCTCTCCCCAGTTCTTCTTAGGCCGTTAGCCTTGCAGTGTTAATCTGTAGAGGACTGTGTAAAGATGAAGTAAATCAAATAGGGCTCTCTGCAGCCTTCCTGGGCAAACAAACGTATGCAGATACTCTACGTGGCCAAAACTATGAGGACATCCATTTAATTAGTGGATTTGGCAGTTTCAGCCACACCCATTCTGGCAGGTGTATGAAATGAAGCAGACAGACATGCACTCTACATAGACAAACACTGGCAGCAGAATGGCCTGTACTACATAGCACCGCGACTTTCAACTTGGCAGTGCCATAGGATGTCACCTTTTCAAGTCAGTTTGTCAAACTTATGTCCTGCTGGAGCTGCACCAGTGACCTGTAAGTGTTGTTATGAAATAGAAATGTCTAGGAGCAACAACAGCTCAGCCTCGAAGTGGTAGACTACACAAGTTCACAGAACTGAACTGCCGAGTGCTGAATCGTGTTGCACTAACAAATCTTCTGTCCTAGTTTGTAACACTCACTACCAATTTACAGAATGCCTCTGAAACAACATTGGCACAAGAACTGTTCGTAGAGCGCTTCAGGAAATAGGTTTCCATGGCCAATCAGCCACACACAAGCATAAGATCTCCATGCGCAATAACAAGCGTCAGCTGGAGTGGTGTGAATCTCTCCATCATTGGACTCCACAGCTGAAATGTGTTATCTGGTATGATGAATCATGCTTCACCATCTTGCAGTCTGACAGGTGACCCTGGGTTTGGAGGATGCCAGGAGGACTCTACCTGCCGTATTGCATAGTGTGAGCTGTAAAGTTTGTAGGAGGAATAATGGTTTGGGGCTATTTTTCATGATTTAGGGTAGGCCCCTTAGGTCCACTGAAGGTACATCTTAATGCTACAGTTTACAATGACGTTCTATACAATTCTGTGTTTCCAGTGTTGTAGCAATAGTTTGGGGAAGCTCTCTGTTTCAGCATGACAATGCCCCTGAGCTTAGTGAGGTCCGTACACAAATGGTTCGTCAAAATCTGTGTTGAAGTACTTAATGAGCTGCATAGCTCTGACCTCCATCCCAATGAACACCTTTGGGATGAATTGGAACGCTCGCTGCGAGCCAGGCCTAATCACCCAACATCAATGCCCGAACTCACTAATGCTCTTGTGGCTGAACGGATTCAAATCCCCACAACGATGTTTCAATATCTAGCGGAAAGCCTTACTAGAGGAGTGGAGACTTATATCAGCAAAAGGGGAACCAATTCTATATTAATGCCCATGATATTGGAATGAGTTGTTTGATGAGCATGTATGTGTCCACATCCTTTTGGCCATGGAGTGCATACTGGAATGCTAAATGAAGGACTCCTATTAGGTTAAATCTCTCTGTTGAACAAGTGAAGAGCCACTTATTGCTGGTTTAATTTACTATTTAGATGGCATGCTGTTGCATAGAAATTATACAAGAGAGATCTGTTCTAAATTATTTAAGTTTGTCGTAAAAGAGCAGTAAACTTCTCCCCCCCCCCCCTTAAAAACACACTCTGTGGGGAGATTTGACATTCAAACATTATTACTGCTCAGTCGTTTTGTTTTTATCAACTGTTGTCCATAAGACTATTGTTTTATTGCATTCTATGACAGCGCTCGAGTCTGTGACTATGGCATTCCATAATAAATAATGGACAGTGACCACAATAGAAAATTGCAGTTTAACGTGTTAAAGAATGTAAAAATATTTAAGCAGTAATAACTTTGAATGCAAAATCTCCCGGCATTAAGAGAAAACTTGTTTTTTGTGACAGGAAAAGCCTTATAACATTTATATTTTCAAAAAGAAAAGTTTCCTGCTCCTTTTATTCCACTGTAATTTACCAAGACTGGCACTCTTACTTTTCGGTAGGTGGATGAACATGTGGATTTGTTGGAAATTGCGAACAGCACCGATGGATTTTCTGGAAGCGATCTAAAGGAAATGTGTCGGGACGCAGCACTGTTGTGTGTCAGGGAAAGTGTGATCAACTCTGTAGTGGAAAGGTTTGTATACACTCAGGTGCAATACTTAAGGACCACGGAGCATTTTTTTTTTTTTTTTTTTTTAACCCATCGGATTCCGGACTCCCTGAACGGCGTGCAGCCGGGCAGGGAGCCCGGAATTCCATGATATACATGTACGTTCTTGGTTCTTTATGAACCACAATCATAACATACATGTATGTCATGGGTCTTAAGGGGTTAAACACTAACAACTCCTGTAATAACTTCACCAACTTACTTCACCCTTGGAGTGCCAGATGGGTGTGCATTGCAGTGCGTTAGGCACCCCTCTGCCATTCACAGGGTTAAAGTGAACCTGTCAGCCTTTGTGAAAAGAATATTATAAACTGCCTGTTTGTTGTACTAGCTATTTGTACTGTAAATATTTTTTGAGAAAACAGTTGTATTTGTTGGTGACTCAGTCTTGCACTTAATGCTGATTACTTCCTGTGCTGGTCCAGTATCACCACACACTGTGCTATGTGTGTATCTAGGCAGAACCTGTACACTGGAGATATCTCTAATAGCAGTGAGTGATACGTTTGTTCCCAAGTAGAACTAGTTAGCATATTGTGCAGGGAATTAACATAATGTGCCAAGCTGTGCCACCAATTCTTAAAGTGGAACTATCAACCTAACTAAAGTCCCCCCCGAGGAATTAGACATATGGCGATATACTTAGAACTAGTGCTGTTATCACGCACAAGTACTACGTTATGAAGAAATCCTTCTTCTGAGACTGGCGGCCAGGCTTGAGCACAGACATATTGGCTTGGAGACATCTGCGCGCCTGCGCTGTCCTTCCCGGTCTCCTTCATTGTACCATAAGGTAACAGGAAGTGACTGACTGTGCAGGGGCGCAGATGCCTCTAAAGCAAGAAGCCTGCCCGTCAGTCTCAGAAGTAGGATTTCTTCATAATGCAGTACCCATGAAAATTATATACCATTTTTTTTACGTGCAAATAGAGCTTTCTTTTGATACCACACTTATATGGATAGCCCACCATTTATTTTAGTAAAATTAAAGAAAACGGTTAAAAAAAAAAAAAAGTAAAAAAAACAGCATTTTTTTTTTTCTCTTGGGATCATTTTGGCGCAATGGGTTAAATTTTTATGGACACTGCATGAAATATAAAATGGGCCGTTTTAAGTGGGCACTGTCCCCCTGGGTGAAAATCCCCATGTCCCTTTTTCCCCACCCTATTTTCCCACTTTTTTATTGATTAAATTTGGCGGTGTGTATAAGTGTATTACATGGCTCCACAACAATCACGCTCCCAGTTTTGGTAATTGACATGTTTTTTAATATTTTTTTCTTCTGCAAAAAAAAAAAAAAGTGTTTTCTCTTAAAAAAAAAAAAAAAAAAAAAAAAAAAAAAAAGAAATGTTGATTTTAGCAGGTCAAAAATTAACCTGCATCAAGCCAGCCTCCAGCACAGCAGTAAAGGGGTTAACACCCTCAGCTGCTGCATTTTTTTTTAACCACTTTGATCGTAAGGGACAGACAGGCTGAGCAGAGATAGAGGCAGTACTGCCTCTTTCATTCACAATACCGGTACATGACCCGGCACAAGTGAAAGTGGCTGAGACAGAACACTCCGGTACTGCATCGCTCAGTCTCAGCCTGGAATCAATGATACCATCGTGCACGGAGGCGCGCTGCTATCATTTAACCCATGTCGGTCCAGGACCATCATGGGTCCCTAAGGCAAAACAACACATGACGGTCCTGGACCGTCATGGGTCATTAAGGGGGGTTAATTAATACCTACAATATTATAGCCATCTTAAAGTAAGTATTATTTTCCCTTTAAAAACAATTTGGGCCTGCAGTGAGTGGATCATCCTTCTTTATAGGTCCTCTTCCCCACAAAAACCTCATTAGGGCATTTTATTAAAGGGGTTGTATCACCTCTATACAAGTTAACCTGAATACTTACATTATATATCGAATATCTGTAAACGTTTGTTAATTTCTTCTTTTAAAGCTCTAGTTCATCAAAACTGAAGTAATAAAGCTGCCCTGCACCTACTTCCGCAGGTAACCGCAGTCTGTCACTCTTCCTCTGCTCCCCTCCCTCTATCCAGCCTCCTCCGATGATGTAAGCTGGAGCGGTCTCATTGGCAGAGGTCGATTATCTAGCCAATCAGAGCTTACAGGTAGAAAGCCTCTGTCATCGGAGGAGGCTGGACAGAGGGAGGGGAGCAGAGGCAGAGTGACAGACTGCGGGTATAGAGAAGGTAACTGCACTCTATGTGGAAGTAGGTGTAGGGCAGAGTTTATAACTTCAATTTTGACCAACTAGAGCTTTAAAAAAAATAAATTAATACATTTTACTCATATTCACTATATAATGTAACTATTCAGGCTAAATTGCATAGGGGTGATACATCCCCTTTAAAAAACAAAATAAAAAACAAAAAAAAATGTAAAAATACAAAAAACAAAAAAAGAAAAAAAAAGATAGGGACTGTCTTGAAATATTGAAAATACCCTGACATGGTGAGAGAGCTTAAAGGAGCAGTAAACTTTTTTTTTTTTTTAATGAAAAAATATATATTGTAGGGATTTTCCTATTGAGTAAGATAAGGGTACTCCCACTGCTGAGAGATTTACATTACCAGAGTTATTACAGTTTAAACCCATGTTTTTTTTTACATTAGCAGTGCCCTCTAGTGGTCAAATTCTAATTAGATTTCCTGTTAGATTCTAATGGAGAGGAAAGTCAGTGACATACAGTTCTCCATAGAATGTGATAGAAACTGCTTGTCACTTCCTGTCAGAACTATCAGGAAGTAAACACAGTAAATTCACTTCCTGATTATTTGAACTGCTATAAATTTTGAATAAAACAGTTGACAGCAGTGGAAGTACCCTTGTTTTATTCAGCAGGAAATGCTCTATAAAGTATGTGTTTTCATAAATAAAAGTTTACTGCTCCTTTAACCACACTTTGGACAAACTATGCAAACGAAAACCTCAAATTTATCAAAAGTGGTATGCGATGTACTTTATACAGGGTTCACTGGGTCTTTTTATTTCTCAAATGACTCCTTGGCTGCTAGATACACCTCCGACCAATCCATGGAGATCTCTCTGGCATTCAAGTGTTTCAGACATAAAGAACAGTATCAAATAAAGCCATTACCATTATTCTTGTCTTTTCAGCCCTTATGAGGAGATCCGACCAATACAACAACGTGACTTGATGAGAGCCATTGAAAAGATGAAGAAATCCAAAAATGCCACAAACCAGGGTGTTTTAATGCACGTTAGTTTGGACTAATGTCTCCGTACATCTTCCTAGCGAACCTAGTTTGTAGGAAGAAAACCACAAGGGAACATAGGGCATTGGGGAGAGTCTTGCCCTTTACTAAAGGGCGTATGAACTGTTGAGCTCTTTTTATCAGTTTAAGCTTCAGTTATTAAACAATGGTAACAACTCACAATAAAGCAAGGCCATTGCTAACCCCTTTTGAGTGCCAGAGGGGTATCCTCTGGCACTCAAAGGGTTAATAGAACGATAAAGGGGAGGAGCATTATGCTGATACAGTGTGTGACGCCATCTTGATTCTACTGCGTTGGTCAGTGGAACGTATTTAAAGGATTTGTATGCAGTAATGTTTACTTCATCCCCAATGCTGTATATATAAATATATGATACATGGATCAGGATGTCAGTCTATGTGCACTGAGAGATGGAATGTATAACCCAGGAAGTAGCCTGGCAGTCACACAATGGCTGATTTATTAGTCATGGTTTATAACAGTGGTTTTACATTTTTTTTGTCGCATTGTTTTTTTGTTTTTTGTTTTTTTTTATAGTGGAACCCTAGGAATCAAACCCTTTAACCCCCTCGAATGCTACAGAAGTCTCTAATGTATTTCTTTGCAGTGCATTGGAGACGTCTGTAGCATCCAAGGGATTAATATTGTATTGGCATCAGATGTACGTGGGTGTTGATTGGAACTGGTAACGAAGGCCTTGATTACATTGCAGGTGACAACGTTATGAGGTGTTTTATCTACAAATGTCTTTATAGATGTAAATGCAAATCTGTTAGTAAAACAAGTGACAATACTAATTAAGTGCAATGTAATGTAGGTGTAAATTATCATGCTAACAGTTATCAGGTCATTTCATCTGCTGAAACAAATTGTTGGAAGGCTCTAGAGTGCTTATTATGAGAGAACTCTAACTGTTGTGCTGTTTACAGTGTTTCAGTCATCCACTGGTAGTGACAGAACCATACACAGAAATATATATATAGTGTATAATACCACACACACTCTGACTTTGACGTATCAAGAAGAATTGCAGTAATCCTGGGGCAAACCAAATGCACCAAAGGAGATAACCTCAAATCTCCATGGATTTAACCTTTTGAGTGCCAGAGGGGTGCTCAGTGCATTGCTTATCAGCATGTTGAGACTCCTCTGGCACTCAGAGGGATAAACGCACAGGAAGAGGGATCCTATGTTCAAAGTAAATATACCTGAACAAAAAAAAGTAGCAGTCACCCAGCCACTTGTATTGTAGGCCATCAGGTACACTGTGCATACCAGCTAGAAGGCTTACGGGAAAATAACCCTTTCCTGTTCAAGCACCTCCAGTGAGAAAAATTCAAATGTTGATCTGGTCCAGTATAAAATAATATTTAATATAAAAAAATAATAGGATAACACAAACTAAGAATAAAAATAATGTGGCCTGATAAACCAAAAAGTTTCAAAGTCTCTTGAGACCGTCTCGTCAGGTTTTCAGGAGCTGAATAAGTCATTTTATTTGAGACCTGATCACCATTTGAAGTTACTTTCCAGATGTGCCCCAGTAGGGGGCAGTGGTTTCCCCTGAAACCTTCTAGCCATTATATACTACATACTGTGTACCTACCGGTGTACAACACAGGTGAGTAGGTCATTGCTCCTTGTTGTGTATACAGTGCTGTGTGTTCTGGATGTGGTGGGGTTTTTTGGTAATGGGATAAGACCTGCCTGATAAGAGGATCAGTTGATTATGACATTTGAAGTCCCCTCTGTGGGGGCAGCGATAATACTTACCATGTGAGTCTTGATACTATACACTGGGGGTATAACAGTTATACAGTGTGAGTACAACTATAGAGTTTTATTACAGTACTGAACATCATTATCTTATTACACACACACCCTTTTGGTTCTGATATATTGATTTAAATAGGGCTTTAACCTACTGAATGTTATAGACATATCGAATGCAGAGTTTCACAATGCGTTAACCTTTTGAGTGCCAGAGGGGTATGCAACGCATTGCTTTGCAATGCGTTGCGTACCCCTCTGGCACTCAGAGGGTTAAAGGGTTCCAAACCCTAATTAAATAAAGGGAAAGTTTTTTTTGTTTTTTTTTTTCTCCACGTGGTGCATCTAGATTGCTTCAGAATTGCTCTAGTTGTACTTAGTACACCAGCCATCCTGTCTGCTACAAAGGCCTTGTTCCATTGCTCACTATTGCTTACGTTTGTCCTATGACCCCTATTGATACTTCTACGTGGAACCCTGGGGTCCCAAAGAACTCCGTTGGAGAACCATTGTTTTCTTGTATGAAGTCAACAGTTCCTTTTATCCTGGATCTCTGAAGGCATAATACATACGAAGAGAAGTAAGAAGAGGCTCTCGTCAGTGTGGTGCAAACATAGAAAAGTATTTTATAATAAATCACACACTAGATTGTCAGAATAGAGAGAGACGATCTTTATATTGTCGTGATGAAGTGTATAACATATCTGTTGGTATAGAGCAAGCAGTAAATATTGCCTCAGTTACATTTAGGAGAATTTTAAGCCACTTCAAATTAGAGATACCCCTTTAACACATAGGTGCAGAAAAAGGGTACCCAACACCTTGAGAATCTCCAACTTGTCCAAGGGATTAGATAATGACTACACGTTTTCCCATCCTGCTAAGCGGATTGGATTGTTTGTCCCTTATAATCAGGGAGAGGATTTCACACTGTGTTCTAGGACACTGAGATTCTCCTTGACTGTGAAGGCCCCTTTCCACCAGTGGGGCCTAGGCAGCTGCACCCTTGACCCTGTTTTTAGAACTGCCTTCGTCACTTTGTGTGTGGTTTGTGTTTTCATATAAAGACTTTCTACATTGTCACACATTGCTGAGTGCCTCCACTTTTGTTTTTTCCGTATACTACAGATTCCTATTACTTCTTACTGTGGAAGAGCAGCAGGAGAGTTAAGCCTGGGGAAATGTATATTTTGCTGCACAAAGTCAGGAATTGTGATTTAACCCTATGTGTGCCAGAGGAGTTGCTCAACACATTACTTTTCAGTGTGTTGCGTACACTTCTGTAATTCAAAGGGTTAACATAGATGACTCCCAGCAGTCTTATGTATGTGCTGCTTTGATGAGTTCCAGGGTCTTGGAGGTCTCTGCTAGTATATTGCTATGTTTGAGTAAAACAATGGTGCTGCAACTACTGAGAGATTCCTCTTTCAAAAGTGATTACATCTCAAACCCTCCTTTTTTTATTATAAACTTAAAGAGGATCGAACACCTTATAACAACTTCCAGGTTTTAAAAGCTCTTTCAGTATCCTCTATATGTTAGCCTTTTTTCATTTAAAACAAGTTTATTAGATACATAGTTTTGTCAGTTTATGCAAATAAACTAATACTGGCTTGCAGGGAGTGACAGGTGCGAGGGAGAGCGATGTGGAATGTTAGTGTCTGGTTGGCAGGGAGTGACAGGTGCGAGGGAGAGCCATGTGGACTGTTAGTGTCTGGTTGGCAGGGAGTGGCAGGTGCGAGGGAGAGCAATGTGGAAGGTTAGTGTCTGGTTGGCAGGGAGTGGCAGGTGCGAGGGAGAGCCATGTGGAATGTTAGTGTCTGGTTGGCAGGGAGTGGCAGGTGCGAGGGAGAGCCATGTGGAATGTTAGTGTCTGGCTGGCTGGGCGTGGCAGGTGCGAGGGAGAGCAATGTGGAAAGTTAGTGTCTGGCTGGCTGGGCGTGGCAGGTGTGAGAGAGAGCGCAGTGTGGAATGTTAGTGTCTGGCTGGCAGGTGGGAGAGAGAGCAGTGTAGAATGGTAGTATGTGCCAAGTATGTCGGCTAGCACTGTCTAACTTGCATATGTTGACAAATGAAGCTTTAATATCTATGAAAAGTATTGTTTGAAATAAAAATTGGCTAACCTACCATGTAGATGATTTTTGAAGCTCTTTAACTGTCTTTCTCTGAGTAGGAGATCATGTGTTTTTGACTGAAGCTTTCCATAGAACATGATAGAAACAATGGCATCAGCTAATCATAATAGACAATCAATTTAATTTTACACGAAAAAAACAATTCTATGCTCTTTGAGACAAGTGATTTTCTTCCTTTTGTATCTGGACAGCGGCTTTTGATTTAAGCATAAATTGCCGTGGAATTTTGTGGTTTTATCTGAACACTACAGAGATTACAGATTATTCAGTCCACTTTACTATATGAAACAAAAAACACTTTATTTTCATTTTTTAAACCTCTGCATGTACCCACGCTTTTTTCTTATGGATATATAGATGTGATATAACGTTGTTTAATTAGCCAGGTTCAGACATATCCATGAATGGGTCACTCACTCTCCCAGGTTTGGTCTAGCAGTGAAGTCTGTAAATGTCCCAGATTCACAGAGGACTGTGTATAAACAGACTGGAGCATTGTGGGCTGAACAAAATGCACAACATTCTCTCTCATTTAATGAAACTTCTTAACCCCTTTGAGTACCAGAGAGGTCTCAAACACATGGCTCTGCAAAAGCATTCAAGACGTTAAAAGTCCCATTTAATTCAGTTGGAAATTGCATTTGTCCCATACAGTTCAGTTTTCCCCAGAATTACTTTACCATTTCTTTGCACATCAGGCCCTGTATATGAGTTCTATATGGAGTGTGCTCTAATCTATAGAATTTCTGGATTCAGTATGGAATCGGCTCTAATGCCTAATGTGGTAATAGGCGGTACTTCTAAAATGGAACGTGGCCTCTAGTCTTTTAAAGGGATAGTAATGTTTCATAATAAAAGAATCTCTGATTAATCTTCATTGTGTTTGGGCCTTGGAGAGTGTTATTTCAATTCTAGTTCAATTGTAGTTCAAGAGTAATTGAATGATAAAGTATCCCCCCTCTTGCCCCTTTACTGATGTAACACTGCTCAGCTTAGAGCAGCAGGGAGTGTCCAGGTAGACTGCAGAGATGGACAATCTTCAATTAAGATAAGGGAAAAAGCTGAACAACCTGTCAAGGGGGCAGGGATTTCACTGTTCTCATAGGAAGAAGATTGTCCCTTGATGCGAGCTGTCTGGTCTATAGACTGGATTCCACATCTGAGGGGAGGCTTACACTAGGTAAAAGGGGCGGGAGGGGATACTATATCATTCAATTACTCTTGAACTACAACGCTCACAGTATTGAAATAACACTCTCCATGGCCCAAATACTATGAAGATTAATTGGATCTGCTGTTTTTGTGAAACCGTTGAGGAACTATATTTTAGTTGTATCAGTCTGTGTTTGTGTCCGTAGGTTGATTTACTCTTTGAGCGACAGACAGGTATCCAGAGCCTTGTGTTGGATTCCTGCCTGGAACTCAAAGGGTTAAGTAGAAAATATTTGTGTCTATATATATCTATATAATAGATAGCTATAGCTCTGCAGCAGGAATTGTGTGCTTGTGGCTTTCCAGCTGCTATTTGACAATGACTCCCATTATCCTCAGCTGGCCACAAATTGCACACCCCTGCTGTGAGGCAGATGCTGAGAGAAGAACTGGGGGCGATGCCCTAAGGCGTAATAAAGAGGTGATACATTGGAGATGACGTCTGCAGTGATGTCACTTCTCTGATGCCTGTCTTGTTTTAGAGATCTTCGTGTACAGGCTCCATAGAATTACATAGGAACTGGAGAGTTTATAGTGCTGGAGCAGTGATCTCCACTTTATCACCTCTTTAGTGCATCTACCCCCGGAGAAGAACCAGCTGCACTATGGAGGACAATAAAGGTTCCTATGGATTTAATGTCTTGGATGCTAGTGAGGTCTCCAACACACTGGAAAATTCTCTAGCATGTAATGGGATAAAAGCCCCATTTAAAGTGATAGTAAACATCCTAATTGACTCTGCATAATCTGGAAAGTGAAATGCCTATATTTTTATTATTTTTTTTCATCTCCACCTGTTCTTTTATGTCACTGCCATGGAGCTCCTTGCATCTGTTTCCAGAGAGCTCTCTCTCAGGCAATGTGAAAGCAGGGACAGTGATGCAATGTATTCCTGCAGCAGAAAGGACTGCTTCAGCTACAGCATACAGAGCACTCAGCGCTGCATGGATAGTGCAACATTGTATCACAGTCCCTGGGGAGTCATTTCTCCTCTGTGGTGCAGCTGTTCTGTCCCTGAATGACTTCCCTTCTCTGTAGTACATTAGCCCTGGTGTGTACATATGTATGGTACAGTGTATAAATATGATAAAGATCTATAATATATTCATACCCACATTAGTAATGTGTAGAAATAATGATGGCTTAAGTACTTGATGGACTGTTTGCTAAGTGTATATGTTTTAACCCTTTGGGTGCCAGTGGGGTATGCAACACATTGCTTTTTCAATGCGTTGCGTACCCCTCTGGCACCCAAAGGGTTAATAGCATTATTTCGATTATGTGTAGGTTAGCGGGATACTAACATCATTTAATAATGGTAATCCCCAGTTTACTCTAATCTGGGCGGAGAATCTGTTCTGTGTTGATTGGTTCCCCAAAACTAGTCTTTTAATTTATGCTGGATATTCTGTCCACGGAGGCGGATATGATTTTTTTTTTTTTTTTTTTGCTGGACTCTGGGACTCCAAACCCCTCCCACTTTAGTCTTCCTTGGGAGTTAGGGATCCGGGAGTCCAGCTATAAATAACAGCACCTGCCTTCTGGACATGATATCCAGTTCTAGGTAAAGATTTGGTTTTAGGAATCCATTGTCATAGAATTTATTCAAAGTGATTAAGATTTTCTGTTCAGGTTAACCCTTTGAGTATCAGAGGGGAGGTATCCAATGCAGTGCTTCACAGTGCAATGAATGCCACTCTGCGCACAAAGGGTTTAAGGACAGAGGGTTATACCATCTCTCTAGTCCATATTAGGGGAGATGTTAGGCTCCCTTCTCATGGGGGATAATGTAGTGATATATTGGTGATGCTGCCAGTTTTGAAAGCTGTAGTTCTGGGCTAATGGTGCCTTTCACATAGCCTGACGTGAATATACAGAAGTCCAGCGTACTGCATCTTTATTACATTCACCCGGGAACACAGTAAAACTGCAGGAAGGAAGGTTTGCACTGCAGCCTATGGGTCACAGACAGACCTTTCACACAACCCTTTGTGAATGTACTGAAGTCCAGCGTACTGCATCTTTATTGCATTCACCCGGGAACACCGTAAAACTGCAGTAAGGAAGGTTTGCACTGTTGTTTATGGGGCCATGGACAGACCTTTCACACAGCGGTTGCCTATCTCAACCTCCAGTGAATGGCCGAACCAAGTGGCTTGCATGATAGGCCATCAGACATACCCCTTCTGTGTCTGGATCGTCAGTGAAATGCAGGGGTGACAGGACTGGAGCTGCGGGGGGCTGCAAAAGTTCTGTTACCTGCATAAAAGAGCCCTTAAAGTGTTAGTAATGTCCACAAAAAAGTTTTTTTGCATGTAGAAGAGCTTAAAAAGCTGAGCTAAATGCAAAAAAAATGTATCTCTCAAACCGCTATGGTTTAAGAGATACAGGCGTTTAAAGTTTGATCTCTCCTACTGACACAACTGTAAAGCTGTCAGCAGGAGATCCCTGTCGGCTGACACAGAGGCGCGTGAGCAGAGCCGCAATCACGTTATTTACCACGAATCCCTTCATTGGAATGGTCTAAAACGAGGGCTTGAAAACCAGGCGCACATTTTAGACCATTCCAATGAAGAGATTCGAGGTAAATAACGAGATTGCGGCTCTGCTCAAGCGCCTCCGTGTCGACCGACATGGATCTCCTGCTGACAGCTTTACAATTGTCAGTAGGAGAGATCAAACTTTAAACGCCTGTATCTCTTAAACCATAGCGGTTTGAGAGATACGTTTTTTGCATTTACCTCAGCTTTTTAAGCTCTTCTAAAGGCCAAAAAAACTTTTTTGTGGACATTACTAACACTTTAATGTTCTTTTATGTCTGTGCCTTTACAGCGCGGAGTAATGTTGTTTCACTAGTACTATTGCACTGCTGTGTGTTCATAATGGTGTAGGAAAGAATGGCTGACAAAATCTTACCCGACTTTACTGAAAGGGAACTTTCTTTGCATTTTACTTTAACCCTTTGCATTGTGCACCCCTCTGGCACTCAAAGGGTTAATGCAATGAAGTGGTTTTGTTTTTTTTTCTTCTATGTTTCCCTTACAGTTTCCTTTTAATCTGGCAAATGTATCACATTTAAAGGAGAACTGACACCAACTAATAATAAACACCCAATTTACATAGTAAGACTTGGAAAAACCTAATGTCCCACTTTTAATTTTGCCCTTATGCCTTTGTTCCAGAGTGAGCATCTGCAGTCAGTGCTGGATGATATGTCCATGCAGGCGGATATGACAGTTGCTAGCAGTTTGTGGGACTAGAAAGGTGCACAGTACACTGTGACTCGATGTATTGCACACCCATGGGGATTACCATGTGCAGTGTCAGGTCCTCTGGTCCCACCACCAACTGTCATGTCTGCATAATTCATAAGGTCATTAGGGTTTTCTGGTCAGAATAAGGTAAATGGGGGGGGGGATTATTAGGAAGTGTTAGTTGTGTTTTAACACCATTCCTGCCCAGAAGGGTTTAACACTTTTTCTTTTTTTCCCACTAAGGGTGCAGGCTTCATAAAAAGCCTAGGGCTGCTCTGTGCAACCCAAAATGGATCCAGTGGTAGGGAGGATCGTGTCAAAAAAGGACCCCCCTCAGATACAGTGCAATCAGGAAGTCTTGCGGCTCACAGTCTCAAACCTTGTGAGTTGTGTGCACAGCCTCCATAGGCCCCCAGTGTTGGGCTTTCAGCCCTGAAACAGAGGGTCTGTTTGGATCAAGTCAACCTGGAACAGAGACTGAACTATGAAACTTTAGTCTTGCACTTAAGTTTCTTCTTGTGTGATGATCAGAACTGCACATTGTCCATTTTTAGACCCTGGTCAGTCCTCCCGGGATCACACTGCAGGTCCAGTTCATTGGCTGCCTGCTCCCAGGAGAGTATCAGAATGATAGTTGCCCTTTAAATCCTGGCCTACAGGTGTGGGTCTGCTGGTGGTTTATGAGCATGGTGGAATTTACTTTTATCTCCTAGGGCAGTGCAAGTAAGGCTATCCATGCTGGAACTTCCATCCAATAACATTATAATTATAACAGGTGGACACTCACATCAGTATGGACACAGCTGTGCAGGCCGTTTGTAGCAAACCAAATGCACTACAGGGGACAAAAAATATCCAAAATATTCCTTCGCTTAATTGGGGCTTGTAACTCCTTGAATGTTAGAGAGGTCTTCAACGCATCGTAAAGGATTGTGTTGGAGTCAATTAGTATTTAACCTCTTATCAACTGATGACATGCAAGGACTAACATCACTGGATTTCTCTTAAGGACTGATCATGGTCCTGGCACGTCATGGGTTAATTGTCCACATGGCTCCTACGGGGTTTGAAACTGACCGATCCAAGACCGGTATCAGACCTCCGTTCGACTAATCACGTGTGCCGGCTTGCCGAATACCATCAAAGTGCTCCATAATGGGAAACCACTCCCCAGGACCACCGACGTTAAAGGGTTAAAAGCTCCATTAAGTCAACAGAATTTTTTTATTTGCCCTCTATAGGAACTTAATGAGGAGGGTAGAAAAGTGATGCAATTCGGCATAAGCCAACTACACCAAAAAGACAGACAGAAAAGCTCCCATTGTGTCAATGGAGACCCCTCTGGCATACAAGCTGTTAAAATCCCCAGTTTAATCTTCTGGGAATATTTGTGTTCATCTCCCTGTGTTGCAGTTGGTGTTCTCCACAAGTACACCAATTAGTGCATCAGTGGTGCATTCTCCAATTCTGATTTGGCCAGATATCTGAGATACTAGACTTCCAAATGCTATCCAGCTGGGCACCCTGCAGACTGCAATTCCCATCATCCTCAGCCAGTAAGCAGAATCTGAATAGTTGTCCAGCCCCGCTCTAATGGGATGTTTTTTCCTGCTGTCTGGTAAATATTTCATTTTAATTATGTTTTTTTTTTTCAAACAAAAACAGTTTGAATCCTAATTTTGGACTTTGTAAATAGTAGTAATTTTTTTGTTTGATTTCAGAAGCACTGAGTAACGATAGGGTATCGTGTCTGTGTCAGAATGTTTTTAGAATTATTGTGGGTCATAGAAAAGCTGACATGTAAGGATGGCAAAGAGTTAAACTGTTGTACGACTGGAATTGTGAAAAGGCAAATAAACAACTTTTTTTTCCATAAACTGTCTATTTTGTTGTCCTGTTTCTGTGTCTAAAAATAGCGAAGATACCAATTTTGGTGACATGTATGAGAATGGATCTTGTGGAATCAAATTTATATGACAACCCCTGCCTTATTTTACTATGCTCAGCCATTTCTGTTCTTAATATTATTACATATAACATTTCTATTGCTGTCTTTAGCCTCAGCTCTTGGTTGATGTCTACATACAACATGGTGACCAAATATTTTACATCCTCTCTGGTCCTTAAATGGTTAAAGAGCAGCAAACTTTTCAAGAGTATATACTATATATATTTATATACATACACACATACTGTGTGTGTGGGGGGGGCAGCAGTAGGGTAAAGTTCTGCTAAATGCATTCTGGGATTTGTAGTTTTCATTTCCTAGGACTTGCTCTGTTTCCTGAAGAAGAAAAAAAAAAAACTACATATCCTTTTTGCAAATGTTCTGAAACTTGGGTCTTTGCCTGAAATATAAAGACAAAATGTTTAACATAACAGGTGTCCAAGACTGGTAGTGGAACACCTGCAACTCTATTTACACCGACTAAAACAGGATTTGAGTTAGGGCCCTCGGATCCTTCTGTTCTTCTCATTTGGTTGTACAATTTAATACCTGTGTATGTCTATTCCCATTTGTACAGCTCTGCGGAATTAGTTGGCGCTGTATAAATAAAGAATATTAATAATTTGGCAGCATCTGGCACTTGATCGGTTGTATTAAATTACCAAGCATCCTCAACATGAAAGACAGGAGACAGACCAATAGAGATACAGAAAAAGACATTAAAAATGCACACACTTAGGACAGGGAGCGCACACGCAAGGAAGCACTGAACCAAGTAAGAGAAAATGCACGTAAGAGAGCAAGACAGAGTGTGAGGAACAGTACAATCAAGAGAGAATGGACACAGGCAAAACAAGGCACAGACAATAAGATGGTGACTGTAAAACAGCAGAAGCAAATGGGAGTGAGAAATTGAGGTGGCTGTAAGAAAGCCAGAGAGAGAGAATTCCAGAAAGACTGAACTTCTGAATGCCAGGTGGGTCTGACACTGTAGGTGTGTGTATGACCCTACACATCACATCACTGGGCCATGAATGATCACTTAAGCGTCCCTAGATGGCCAAAATGGGAGTCTGGAGTTCTCTGGTAATTGGAGAATTGCCTAGCTCTTTGTGGATGGACTCTTACTTTTGGATGGGTTTGGTCTGATGTGCTTAACCCCTTAAGGACCGGCCGCACCCACACTGTGCGGTCACTTAAGGACCAGGGACCTTTTTTTTTTTGGAATCCGATTCTGGACTCCCCGGATGGCGTGCAGCCCAGAGTTCCATGATGGCCAAGGACCATCATGGGTCCTTAAGGGTATAACAACCCATGATGATCCAGGACCATCATGGGCTCTTAAGGGGTTAAGGATATTTGTTGTGTGTATGGCACTTCTATTTTATTATAAACTAGTATAAAAGCCCATGTACACAGGATAGCATTCTGCGTGTTCAGGCAGTCACTACTGAGCATGACTAAATTGCCAGTGTCTACTGCGCATATGACTGCATCAGACAAACATACATCTGTCCTTTTCTATTCTAGGATATGTATGAGGTGTCTTTGCCAGACACACCCAGGGTAAGCAGTAGTTAGGTGTTCTGCTAATTCCTGCCCACTGCTGCCTGCAGTCTCCTGCTCTTGTCTAAGTAAAGATAGGTTTTGAGATTGATGATTTGGTTTGGGGAGGGTGAAAATCCCCTGCAGACTCCTGTACAAATCACTGCAGGACCCTTCGTGCACTATGCCCTTGTTCCCTCTACATCCCTCCTCTGTATTCTGCCTTCTTCCCTCCAGCTCCACATTCTCCTGCGTGTCAAGTCTGCTTCCTTGCACCTGCACATTCCCCTCCACCCACTCCCTTCCATTTGAAAAAAAAAACTGTCCACCTTTGAAATCGAGGGGAGCATGGAGGTAGGATAGTGGCAGACGTGTGTTCTGCAACTACCAGCAGGACAGTGGAACAAGGCTGTAGTGGTTAGACCTTGTATGTGTGGTCTGTCACTACCAGCGGGACAGTGGAACAAGGCTGTAGTGGTAGACCTTCTATATGTGTGATCTGTCACTAGCACCGGGACAGTGGAACAAGGCTGTAGTGGTAGACCTTGTATGTGTGGTCTGTCACTACCAGAGGGACAGTGGAAGAAAGCTGGTTGTCATTGTATGTGTAGATCTGTGACTACCACTAGAACAGCTGAACAAGGCTGGGGTGGCACACAGTATCAGGCTCTGTGACTACCAGTGGAACAAAGCTAAGGTGGCACACTGTTTGTGTGGTTCTGTGACTACCTGTGGACGTTGCGGTATGTCTCTCTTCACCTTGCCTCTTCTCTCACCGGGAAACTCTGTGCTTCATTTGCTACTGTGAGCTAACAAGTCTGCACCCTGGTCGGGTACACCTTCAGTAAGCTTCTTGGACTCTCACGTGTGTGTGTGGGGGGTGTAGAACAAAAGACTAGAAAATGGACCCACCCCATAATAATCAATCGAGCCAAAACCTTAAATATATAAGCATTTATTTCATATTGAATGTGAGCATTCGTATCACATTTATGAGACTATTACCAAGCATAGGATATCTTAAAAATATACAAGAGTCCTGTCTTGTCTTTAATAAATAGATTAAAAAAACATTGGTTTACAAAATTATTCCAATTAAAAGGTAATCAAAATACTATACAAAGCAAGCAGTTTTCTGTAATGCATTTACTCTTTACAAGAAATGAATGTCCTTCATAATCACCAAAAAAAGATACTTGGCATCTTTGATGCCCAAATCCAACATGTTCCATGCTGGATTCCTATCTGATACTTTGTGTTGTTACTATTCTGTCAGCTCCTGCCAGAGGCTCTGATCACTGCTGAGAGGCACCAAAGTCATCTTTTTAGGATATCTGAAATTATTTTAGTTAACTAATTCTCAAAATATAAAATTGGTCCATTATTAGAAAGTGTACATATGAGAAGTTGGAATATTTCAAACTTCTGAGGTAACAGATGAGTGTTCAATATATTGCTTTGTAATGGGGAGGATTCACTAAGGTATGATATAGATTTTATAAAGCAGAGATGACTTCTCCAGTGATATCCCTTCTCTAGTTCCTATGTTATTATATGGAGCCAATGCACTAAAATTTCTTCAACTGTGGAAATCTTAGAGCATTAGTTTCATGGAATAACAGAGGAACTGGAGAAGTGATATCACTGGAGAAGTCATCTCCACTTTATCACCGCTTGATGAATCTCCTCCAATGTGTTGGGTACTACTCTGGCACACAAAACTTTAAATATTCCAAATAAAGGAGGGGGATTAACCCTTTGGGTGGCAGAGGGGTACGCAATGCGTTGCGTACCCCTCTGTCACTCAAGGGTTTAAGAATAATCTCACTAGTGCATTGTATAAAACATTAGAACCTATCACTGAATGTTGAGTAAACATAGAACTTTTATATTCACACCATCATGAAATTACATTTCCAGTTGCACTTCATTTTTGCCCGGCTGTAATGCAGTCTTAGAGAAAGATGCTAATGGCTTCGTTTCGTTGTCACAGCTTACCAAGTGTGCTCTGGATATTAAAATTATGCACGGAATACAATTGGCTAATATTAAAATAATGAAAAAAAGAAATATTGTTTATCGACGTCCTGTCTTCAAGTGGACCTCAATGATGATTTAATGTTAGCCAAAAAGACAGCAGATGGACAGTTTGGGAGAGAGATTAATATGCTTATTTCTACATGCTGATCTCTCTTAGTATGGAACCATATGCTAATTAAAGGAATATACCCCTAATAATAAACTCCCATATACCTTAATCTGGGCAAAAATTCTTAACGGACATATCAATTGTGTAGGTTGGTTACCAAAAATAATAGTGGCTATCATGTCAGTGGGAGGAGTCAGCTGACTTGGAGTGCGATAACAAAGTATCATATCCACCAACATGGCCATTATAGCCAATAATAATTAACCCTTTAAGTGCCAGAGGGGTACGCAATGCATTGGTTTGCAATGTGTTGCATACCCCTCTGGAACTCAAAGGGTTAAAGGTTAACTTTGGTGAACCAATCCACGCAGAATTGACTTAAAAGTGGCCATTAGGAATTTTATTTATTTATTTTCAGCAGATTAACCCTTTGAGTGCCAAAGAGCTAAGCCGATACTTCTCTGGCAGTCAAATGGTTAAGGTAAGTAGGGCATTATCGATATGAGAGTTCTTTACATTCTGCTTTGCACTGAAAAAGATCACCATTCTATAAATGTATTCATATCACCTAAACGGCACTTCTGGCAGAACACGAATTAGCAGCATTTGATTACATTTTCAAATGTGCACACTTTGTGAAGTTCGTTTTAAACTAACACTATTGCTAAAATACACCTAGCTATTTTGTAACAAAAGCACAGAGTAACTTTCATAAGACCTTGCAAGTACTGTTTTCGGTAGGATAGGGGAAGCCATTTCCCTTGCACCCCTCCCTTTCTGCTGTGTTGTACACATTACTGTTCAGGCTTCTGAGAAAAAAAGGGAAATTACCCCTACCCCCAGAAGTGCGTGCTTTCTCATATAATGGCAAGTTGTATTTTAGCAAGTGTTTACATCCACAAGAGTTTGCAGTAAGTTGGGTAAAACTCCCGTCAATCACCGAATTACACTTATAACATGTTAACCCTTTAAGGACCAGGGGGTATGTAATGCATTGTGGAGCAGCGTGTTGGACATGCATCTGCGTTGATACCTCCCTGACATGCGAAAGGTTAAGATCACAGAACATATACCTTCATATTAATCTATGCACTTTTATAACCTTGAAGACCACTAGTATCATTAGGGTTAAAAGAGACATTAGTAAATCATCTCTAATGTACAGCCATCATTTATATATCTGAAATACAGTGAATACCCTATGGCATTGCTGGGATTTAAAAGGGAATGATACCATTGCGATAAGTGGCTCTTAATTTGTTTAAGGGAAGAACTTAACCTGGCAAGTATCAGTTATACAGAAGGCAGGTATAGCTATATATTGCGTTTTGTATTTAAACTCTGCTGTACTCTATAAGCAGACTGTGACATTTTATTATCTTGGTGTGTTTAGAATTACGGACGGGTCTCTCTGGCCATTCGATTAAAGCAGAACCGTCATCAAAATAAAAGTGCCCCCGAATCATTACTAACATAGCGATACGCACATAAATACATTTATTATGCTGAATAAGTCAGGCATTATTGAGGAATACAAATTGTTCGTCAGGCATCAGCGGGCAACAGTGCAGACATCTTGCAGAAAAGGCATCTGTGAGTCTGCGCTGTCCGTCCCAGTCTCCTCCAGGATTGGTGAGGGGGAGTTCCATTGTACCTTAAGGTACAGGAAGGGACTGACTGTGCAGGTGCACAGAGCATCTACAGCAGGATACCTGCCAAACAAGTTGTATTTCTCGATAATGCTGGACTTATTCAGCATAATAAAAGTATTTATATGCATATTTCTATGTTAATAATGAGTTAGAAGCACTTTAATTTGGGTGAAAGTACAGCTTTAAAGAAGTTTAAATGCAGAAATACTGTAAATAAATACAGCTGGCTGCTATATGAATGACACCTGCCTAGGTAAGTCGTTCTGTTAAATTAAGATCCACTTATCCCAAGGGTATGAATCCCATTTAAAGGGATAGTAATACTTGCAAATTACTAATCCCCATATTGTACCTTTGTTATAAGAAACTTATTGCCCCCAGTGTCATCTCTCAGACCCTTATGGTTTGAGAGATGATAGCGCTCAAAGTTCCCCCCTCCCTCCCCCTTCCCTGACTGAACGACAGTCTTATGTGCATCAGGCGGCTCTGCAGCTGAGCCAAGATCGCGTTTATAAAAAACTAGTTGAACAGCCCGTTACACAGGCCACAGTGCCACTGCCACCCGGTCGCAGGGCAGTCACGCACAGTAGAGAATGCCCGCGCCACTGCTGATACAGAGCCTCTGTATCAGCTGCGGCGTGGGCAGTCTCTACTGTGCATGACTGCAGCATGCGCAGCAGTGTCTACTGCTCATGTCGCGGCGTTACACACGTTTTAGCGAATTATTATATAGGATAATTCTTTCACTGAAATGGTCTTCTACGTGTGATTGGTTTGTACTTGGTTTGCAAGCACACGTAGAAGACCATTTTAGTGAAAGATTTCTTTTTTATAAATGCAAACTTGGCAATTCTGCAGAGCCGCCTGACGCAAGTAATACCGGATATCCCTGCAGTCAGCGTTCAGTGAGGGAAGGGGAAGGGAGGGGGGAACTTTGAGCGCTATCATCTCTCAAACCATAAGGGTTTCAGAGATGACACTGGGGGCAATACGTTTCTTTTTAACAAAGCTACAATATGAAGATTAGTAATTTGCAAGTATTACTATCCCTTTAATGTTAATCCCTCTCCTGCTAGCAATGTCTCCAACACATTGGGTTAGATACATCTTTAGCAGCCATAGTGTTATAAAATACCAACCCTTTTAGGTGAATCATAATTTAAGTATAAAAAGAGACATTAAAATGTATTAAAAGGCGCATAATCGCATTATTTTACTACTAATTTCTATATAAAAGGATTTCAGTGATAAAATAACTAAACTATGATTTTTAGCGCTTCAGTGCAGCTTGGCTGCCCATTGACATTCACATTAACAGTTTTTATCCAAAGAGCAATAGTAATCGGTCAGGACTTTCCAGGCCTTGGGTGCCATGAAGCCATCCGGTGGGTTTTGGCCCTCACGTGCCAGTTTCCTCATGCGAGTTCCAGAGATGAAGTCAAATTCGCTGTGTCTGTAACACGACAAAACAAATATCTGTGTGTTTATGGGGTATCCCACCAGCGTGTTTCCGAGATTTAGTTATATAAAATAAAAACACAAAGTAATTTGTTGCGTACCCCTTTGTCACTCAAAGAGTTAAGTGTTTTTTTTTTATTTCATTTTATTATTGTCATTAAAGGGTCGGTAATGCCCGTATTTAACTTACTTTATTTTTGTAACCTCTACAATATTAAATAATTTGGAGAAAGTGCCATCTCTCAAACCCTTACGGATTGAGAGATATTCGCATCCACAAGTTCCCCCCTCCCTCCCCTTCTCCTGATATCAGAGCTGTGCTACAGCAGGCGATCCCGGTCTAAGGACCAGCCGGTGGCTCTTCAGCAGAGCCGAAATTGCGTTATTTAAAAGTAATTACTTAACTGGAACAGTCTACAAAGTGTGCCTGGTTTGCAAGCACACTTTGTAGACCGTTCCATTGAAGTAGTTCTTTTTAAATAATGCGATTTCTGCTCTGCTGAAGAGCCTCCTCGTGTCGGCCGACTCTAATCTCCTGCTGTCAGCTTTACAGCTGACATGAGGGAGGGGGGAACTTTAGCTGCGCATCCTATATAATAATTCGCTAAGTTGTGTGTAACGCCCGACATGCGCAGTAGACACTGCTGCGCGAGCGGCAGTCATACGCAGTACAGACTGCCTACGCCGCGGCTGATACAGAGCTGGGTGCTCCGAAGGAGCGTCCAGCTCTGTATCAGCAGTGGCGCGGGCAGTCTCTGCTGAGCGTGACTGCTCCGCGACCGGCTGCCAGAGGCACTGTGGCCCGTGTAACGGGCTGTTCAACTAGTATATATATATCTCAATCTGTAAGGGTTTGAGAGATGGAACTTTCTCCAAATACTTTATTTTTGTAACCTCTACAATATTAACCCTTTGAGTGCCAGAGGGGTACGGAACGCATTGCAAAGCAATGCGTTCCGTACCCCTCTGGCACTCAAAGGGTTAAATAAAATTAAATATGGGCATTACTGATCCTTTAATTTGTGAATTTCCTATTGCTAACTCTGGAGAGCCATGAAGCAAAATATAAAGGAGAGCTCTATAAATTAAATCCAACAGAATATTACCCCCAAAGGAAGACATAACAATATTAAGTATAATATAAATAAAATCACAAATGGGTTATCAAATATCAAAAATATGCTTTACTACAATAGACATGATAAACATATAATATCCTAATTAGCGTATATTATAAGACATTGGGGAGATTCACTTAGCAGTGATAAAGAGGTGATAAAGCGGAGATAACTTCTCCAGTTTATCACTTCTCCAATTCCTATGTTATTCTATAGAACCTATGCACCAAGATCTCCAAAACTTAAAGGAGCAGTAAACTTTTTTATGAAAAAATATATATTGTAGGGATTTTCCTATTCAGTAAAATCATGGTACTCCCACTGCCGAGAGATTTATTTTTCCAGAGTTATTACAGTTTAAACCCATGTTTTTTTACATTAGCAGTGCCCCTTAATGGTCAAATTCTAATTAGATTTCCTGTTAGATTCTAATGGAGAGGAAAGTCAGAGACATACAGTTCTCCATAGAATGTGATATAAACTGCCTGTCACTTCCTGTCAGTTAGAACTATCAGGAAGTAAACACAGTAAATTCACTTCCTGGTTATTTAAATTGCTATAAATTTTGAATAAAACATCTAACAGCGATGGGAGTGACCTTGTTTTATTCAACAGGAAATGCTCTATAAAATGTGTTTTCATAAAAAAAAAACGTACTGCTCCTTTAACCCCTTAAGGACCCTTGACGTACCAGGACCGTCACGGTCCTTGAACTACTGAAGGACCAATGACGGTCATGGTACGTCACGTACTTTTTACTTACAGCGCTCTACCGGGAGCGCTGTAAGTAAAAATAGGGTCCTGAAATAGACCTCTCCAAGATCGGAGCGATCTCTATCAGGCCCCATAATGACACGCTGATACACGTGGCAGGTCACGTGTACCGGCGCGTCCAAGTGCGCCTATGCGGTCATTATGGGATGGAAATGTCCCATGACCGCCAGTCCTTAAGGGGTTAAGAAATGGTAGTGAATTGTCTCCATAGAATAGCATAGGAATTGGAAAAGTGATAAACTGGAGACGTCATCTCCACTTTATCACCTCTTTATCACAGCTTAGTGAATCTCCCCCACGATATGTTAGGCCTAAGAAATCTGCAGGACTAACTTATATCTTGTCTTGTAGTATACACTATTTATGATATTATATGTCATCTTGTCTATTGTAGTAAAGCATATTTTTTATATTTGATAGTCCATTTCTGATTTTATTAATATTATATTTAATATTGTTACTTCTTCCTTTTGGGGGTAATATTCTGCTGGATTTAATTTACAGCGCTCTGCTTTATATTTTGCTTTGGGGTTAGAGATAGATTTAGCACACTTGTCTTAGGATGATAGCAGGCTAGTACTTATGAGTCCTCTATATCCTGGTGTATTTTTATTTTAGAACATTTTTTCACTCAGAGTGTCTAGTGTGTCTACTTCTTTCTAGTTCCCTTATGGCGAGCTATAATCTATAACTCAACAGGAGTGTATTCTAAAAAACAAATTGCCTTTTGAACACAAGTTGGTGCTGTTGCTAAAGCTGGAGACATCTCTAACATTCAGTTGATTATACACGGTCAACCACAATAACTGTGTCCTCATATAATAATAGATGAGTGTTGGTACCATGTTAGCCGTAGAAATACAAGAAGCAAATATAGTCAGGTTGATACCTTTATTGCCTAACTAAGCAGATTTAACATACAAGCTTTCAAGACCTTTTAGGTCTCTTCCTCAGACCCATGTACTAGACTGAGCTGATTTCTATTCTAAACAATGCAGTGTGTACTTGTATTTAAGAGAGATGTTTTCATATTTATCTGTATAACGTGCCTGCGGAAGAGACCTAAGAGGTCCTGAAAGCTTGTATCCTAAATCTGCTTAGTTAGCCAATAAAGGTATCAACTTGCTCATAAAATAATGGCAGTTTATGTTAAACGCCCAGAGCATGAAATTGCAGATTGTGGCTGGATCAAGATAAGCTCCATGCCAATTTGTGGTCCATGTTTGTGAACCAAACCTGTTACTGGATAACTCTATAACTTTTGTTCATTGTGCAATAAGTAAATATGTATGCTGGCCTAGTGATTGGCACTGGGCAAAATGTCGATTACTCTTTGAGACTCTACCTTTCTTTGTCGTAAAACTCCATGGATTTGTTTTTTGTATTGTATGCCGCAACTCTAAAGGGAATGATTTCCACAGAGGTCAATCCTGGTGCCATGCTTAAAACCTTTCCTCCGTGTGTTGCCTCGTACAGGTCCTGTTTGGTCTCTGGGTGTGGCATGCCAGCTGGGTCACGTCCAACGATATAGAAGTTGCACCCTGCAATCATTCTAGACCTGCAGTGCCACTGAACCTGGGATCAAGGAACATGAATATATATTATTGCCCTTGTTTCCACAGAGAAATCAGCTAAGTATACAGGGCAATCCTCTGCCCTTACACTATTATTGGACTACAACTCACATTGGTCAACTGAGGACAGTGGGAGCTACAGTTGTTCAATGACACCCAGAGGGTTGTAAGTTGTCTACCCTTAGTTTAGATGGTAAAAGCTATATTCAGGAAGCTAGAGATGCAACTGCACCATAGTGAACAAGGTAGGTTACAGGAAGGTAATGCCACAAAAAAAAACACATTTTTTTTAGAGAGGAACATCATATTACCTCAGTGGGTCCAGCATAGAGCATTGGGGATGGGAAAATTGCAACAATGGTTGTCTTTGGGTCCAGGATCCCCTCCTCAAGCACAGCGGCATGTTGTTTCATGCGCCAGTCCAAGGGCACATCATCATCCTTGGTCCAGCCTCCCAGGGGGTGAAGCAAAAGCACAGGGCACTTATAGCCTCTGGACAGCAGGTGGCGCCTTGTGTCCTGCATAAGCAAAGCATGTCCATTGTGCACTGGATTGCGCAGCTGGAAAGCAAACACGGCATCTGGGAAACAGGAAAGGGTCAAATCAGTACAAACTCAACAATAAAAAAAAACAGTGCACCGGTCCTGGATTTTAACCCATTTTTAGCAAAAGGTTTAGCAATTAACCCTTTGTGTGCCAGAGAGGTACTCAATGCACCTCTGGCACTCAAAGGGTTATTTGATCACAATTTGGCAGCAGAAGTGATTAAAGTACACAAGTGATTCTGAGTGACTACCAAACTGAACATCAAAATCATGGTTTTCTAGAAATCGCTATTTACCCCACTGGCTGCAAAAAGTGGATTCCAGCACGTTGCACAGCAATGCATTAGAGAGCATTCTAGCATCCAGTAGGTTAAGGAATACTAAAGTCAACCTACAACTTATTACACAACATAAAGGGCCATATACACAAAGTAAAGCGGAGCGAATCTGAAGCAATCCAGTTGCACTATTGGGAACAAATAAACATTCCCACTCGGTAAAAAATCAGATTTATATATATGTATTTTTTTTATTGTATAATAGAGTAAATGAGTTAAAACAGTTTTAAAACATCTAATTATGTTACTATGGCAACAGGGAGAGTATTTACTCTCAATTTCCTCTTCTCTGATGTCAGCAACTCAGACCCCCCCCCCCCAGCCCTCTCAGCTCACGCTGCCCCCTTACAATTTCCTTCTGTGGAGGCTGGCGTTAGATTATCAGTGTAAGGTTTAATCCTTTGAATGCCATAGAGTTGTCCAGTGCATTGCAAAGCAATATGTTGGGCACCTCCCTGGCACTCAAAGGGTTAAAGGCAAAAAAAAAAAAAAAAAGATCTCAGAAGACAGAGGAGGCCAGCTGAATTTATATGCCTTGGGGAAAATTATGATAATGGTTAAGATATAAAAAACTAAGAGTATTATTTGAGCCATGGAGAGTATTATTTAAAGCGGAACTACCACCGCACAACTTCTTTAGCTTAATTAAGTTCCCAATCTGGCGACTAGCTGATTAGTAGCGCTGGTCGCCAGAATTATTACCTTATTTAATAGATTCCTGCTTTTTTCCATAGCTGACAGTAGCACGGAGCGCGGACATATTGCCATAGTGACGTCCGCGTGCCTGCGCTGTCAGTCCCAGCCGGGTCTAGGAGGCTTTGCTAGGAGCCGTCCGGCTCCAAAAGGGACTGACAGCGCAGGCATGGGGACGTCACTATGGCAAGATGTCCGCGCTCCGTGCTACTGTCAGCTATGGAAAAAAGCAGGAATCTATTAAATAAGGTAATAATTCTGGCGACCAGCGCTACTAATCAGCTAGTTGCCAGATGGGAACTTAATTAAGCTAAAGATGTGCGTTGGTAGTTCCGCTTTCAATACTGTCAGACTTGTAGTACAAGAGTAATTGAATTATAAAGTATCCCCCCCCAGCCCCTTTTACTGATATAACACTGCTCACCTCAGAGCAGCAAGACTGTCCGGATGAATCACAGAGAGGGACAATCTTCAGTGATCATAAGGAAAAACCTGAAATACCTGTCAAGGGGGCAGGGTTTTCCTTATGATCACAGTAAGAAGATTGTCCCTTGCTGCAACCTGTCCAGTCAAGAGATCAGATTCCACATCTGAGGGGAGGTGGCTTACACTAAGTAAAAGGGGCAGGAGGGGGATATTTTATCATTCAATTACTCTTGTACTACAACTCTGACAGTAATGAAATAACACTCTCCATGGCCCAATTACTATGAATCATTAAGTCCAAATACTATAATGATTAATTGGAGCTGCTTTTATTTTGAAACATTATTATCCCATTAAGAGTGTATGAGATAGCCCAACCATGCACACTTTAACTTATTAACCCTTTGAGTGCCAGATGGGTACAGAATGCATTTCTTTGCATTGTAGACCTCTATAATCTCTAGACTGTAAGCTCTCACGAGCAGGGCCCTCTGATCCTCCTGTTCTCCACATCTGATTGTACTATTTAATACCTCTGTATGTCTATTCCCAATTGTACAGCGCTGCGGAATTAGTTGGCGCTATATAAATAAAGAATAATAATAATATAATATTCAAGGTGTGCATTGTAGACCTCTATAATATTCAAGGTGTTAAAACCCCATTTAAATCTGGAATTGGCATTTGTTCCCCCAATGGTGTGCATACTGCCAAAGGTTAGAACAAGAGCACGTCATCCAAAATGGAGGGTGGAGAGTTACGGGGGAGAGTGCAAAGTACTTCTGTATGGAAAGAGCAATACATAAGAGGCATTTACTACCCCCCTAAAACAATGTCCATAAGCTATGCCATTCTTCAATGCTCTGAGCACCAAAATCACTAATTTACTAAAAAGTGAATTTTGTTACAGAGTGAAACGCATGACTGAGCAGCACCTGAGGGGGGCACCATCCCCCACAAAATAAACTACTAATTATATCAATTCTCAGCGTGCACGTGTCACACTGCTTGTTTTTTTATCCCCATAAGTGGAAGGGTATCACAGGCACTGTGCACAGAGCAGTGATTCTCAACCATGGTGATGTGGCACTTTGGTGTACCACGGACGTCCACTTAGGGTGCCCCACGTTCTCTAGGAAGACTTTGACAAAAATGTGAATGTTGAGTTTCAAGTGTGTATTTATGGAAATTTTCATGTGCACTATGTTTTTTTTTTATTATTCTCACTGTATCCTTCATAATTCCCTTAACAAAGGTGCCCCAAATACACTAGATTTTAAGATTGGGGTGCCATAAGCATGAAAAGATTGAGAACCACTGGCATAGAGGGATCTGCTTCACCTCTCCGATGAGGCGCACGAAATGCTGAAACGTATGCATGGGGGTTTTGCTGCTTCTATTGCGCAGTGGAGATTTGCCTGCCATTTCAGTGCAGGACCACCTGTTTGTGGGACCAAACTGATATAGATATACAAATGTCTTCTTTATAATAGCACAGGGAAGGGAAAATTGTGAATGAGCAGCACCATCCTCACAGATAATCTGTTAAAATGAATTTGTTCTTGATGTGCCCGTCTTACTCCTCTTCATTTAGTGGTCTGGTCCGCTGGTTCATGCGCTAATATATTTTTAATGACATATGATCCAGTCGTAGGAATATCCTTGTTTTTACAGAGAAGGAAACTCCTATAATAGATTAGAACTTTTGTCTCTTTAAGAACTTAAAGTGGAACTATCACTCCAAATAAAGTGCACCAAATAATTATTCATATAGCGATATGCTTAGAAATACTAATATTATCCAGAATAAGTCTAGCGTTATTAAGAAATCCTACTTGATCCGAGATGAACGGGCAGGTGTCAGCGCAGACATCTTGTCTTAGAGACATCTGTGCACCTGTGCTGTCTGTCCTGGTTTCCTCCAGGACTGGCGAGAGGGAGTTGCAATGTACTTTAAAGAGATAGTAATAGTTCGTTTTATCTTTATTTTATTTTGTAGGCATTAAAAAAACACGAAGAACGATATAAGTCTTATCTCTCAAACCTTTATGGTTTGAGAGATATTCACAAGCAAAGTTTCCCCTCCCGCCCCTTTTACCTAGTGTAAGCCATCTCTTCTCAGATGTGGAATGCAGTCCATAGACCAGACAGATAACAGAAGGGGACAATCTTCTTCCTATGAGCACAATGAAAACTGTGCCTCCCTTGACAAGTTTTTCAGGTTTTTCTCTTATCTTAATTGAAGATTGTCCCTCTCTGCAATCTACCTGGGCACCTCCCTTCTGCTCTGGCTGAGCAGTGTTACATCAGTAAAAGGGGTGGGAGGGGGATACTTTGTCATTGAATTACTCTTGAACTACAACTCTGACAGAATTGAAATAACACTCTCCAAAGTCCAAATACCATGATGATTAATTAGAGCTGCTTTTATTATGAAACATTGCTATCCCTTTAAGGTAACAGGAAGTGACTGACAGAGCAGGTGCACAGATCCCATTAAAGCAAGAAGTCTGCCTGTGAGTCTCGGATCAAGTAGGATTTCTTAATAATGCTGGACTATATACTAGTATTTCTATGCTTATCGTTATATGAATAATTATTTGGGCGGTACTTTATTTGGTGGGATAGTTCCGCTTTAAAGCAGAACTAACACAACCTACTAATACTCTCCACTTACCTTCCAATGGTCAGTAAATCCTGCTGGCCCCTATGAATTTTATCCTTGTGCCGTAATTCAAGAGATAACATCTTCAATCAAACCTGAATGTCATATCCATGGAGGCGGACATTACAGTTGGCAGAAGGACCAGAGGATCTCAAACTCTGCTCCCTGCACATGGTAATCTTAACCCTTTAAGAACCAGAGGGGTGTGCAACATATTGTGAAGCAATGCGTTGCACACCCCTCTGGACCTTAAAGGGTTAAGAAGTCTCACGCATTCTCCCTGCTTCAGTTCGAGAAAAAAACTTTCAGCAACTGTCATGTCCGCCTCCATTGAAATGATATCCAGGACTTATTGAAGACAGGGCTTAAAATGTGAAGTCCTTTGCTACTAGCCAGACCTGAAAAGTTACTCGCCACTGCAAGCCATAACATACCCAGCAGGGCTGAATTTATATTCGCCAGGGCTGAATTTTCACTCGCCATTGGCTAGTGGCAAGTGGAAATTTTAAGCCCTGTTGAAGCTGTTACCTCTTGGACAAAAGCACAAGATAAAAATTCATAGGGGTCATTAGGATTTTCTGACAATAGTAATGTAATTGGATATTTATAGTTTGGAGGTGTTCGTTCTCCTTTAAAAGGATAGTAATATTTCATAGTAGTGCAAGTTGTAGTGCAAGAGTAATGGAATGATAAAGTATCCCCCTCCCACCCATTTTCTCTCGTGTAAGCCCCTCAGATGTGGCATCTGGTCCTGGCACCAGACAGATCACAGCAAGGGACAATCTTCTTACTGTGAGAACAATGAAAACCCTGCCCCCCTTGACAGTTATTTCAGGTTTTTCCATGCTCACTGAAGATTGTCCCTCCCTGTGATCCATCCGGACAGTCTTGCTGCTCTGAGGTGAGCAGTGTTACATCAGTAAAAGAGGTGGGAGAGGGATACTTTATCTTTCAATTACTCTTGTACTACAAGTCTGATAGTATTGAAATAACACTCTCCATGGCCCAAATACTATGAAGATTAATTGGAGCTGCTTTTATTGTGAAACATTACTATCCCTTTAACACTTTGTGCCCTTTGGTGACCTGTGTTCTCAGAAGTTCAGTGTTTTCCAAGAACAGATTAGTTTATCGGCCACTCATTGAGGTATCATGAGGACAGACTTTACAATCACTGCACACACCTCTCACACACCTCTCTCTCTCTCTCTCTCTCGCCTCACTACCGCAGTGTAAACACAATCATCCCACACAAGTCAATATCCGAAGCCTGGCACCAAGAGCCGCTCTCAATCCAAGCTCCTCGTTTGATCACTGACATTTTTGGAGTCAGGACGAAATTTGTTTTCCTCTTTGAAGGCAAACTTGAAATTGACGTTGGTGGTGGTAGGGATGGGGGGTTGTTTATCTTTTTTCAGTCATAGGTTAAAGTTGAGGGACATGTGCGTTTTTCTTTTTTTGCTCAATGTCAGCAACTACGCAACTGTGTCTGCAACAGTGAAATACTGTTATTAAAGTGATAGTAATACTTAAAATGTAAAAAAATATATGTTGTATCCCCCAGAGTAAAACAAGGGTACTCCCACTGCTGAGAGATATTTTATTAAAAAATTATAACAGCTCAAACTTGAATTTTTTTAGGTGCAATATCACAGTGGCCTGAAAATTTACAGTGACACTGTTGCAACACCATCCTATGGACTGCTCTGGTCTGTAGACCATAAATCTCCATAGGATGGTGTAGCAACAGCGCCACCGTACAATTTCAGGCCACTGTGATATTAATCCTAAAAAATTCAAGTTTGAGCTATAATTTTGTTTTATTTGTGGACATAAACCCTAAAACTTATACTTTTGTACGTCTTAAGTATTACTATCCTTTAACCTTTCAGGGACCAAAATGGTGCACTATGCATTTCTTTGCAATGCAGTGTTCAATCCACTGGTCCTTAAAGGGATAGTAATACTTAATAATTACTAATCCCCATATTAAAGTCATATTAAAAAGAAATGTATTGCCCCAGTGTCATCTCACAAACTTTTATGGTTTGAGAGATAATGGCTCCTAAAGTTCCCCCTCCCTTCCCCGTAGTCAGCGTTGTAGCTGAAGGGAAATCCGGTCATAGATCATCAGGTGGCTCTGCAGCAGAGCCAAGATCGGGTTAATACAAAAAAAAATCTTTCACTTAAACCAAGCACACACAGAAGACCATTTCAGTGAAATATTTCTTTTTTATTAACGAGATCTTGGCTCTGCTGCAGAGCCGCCTGATGGTCGTACGACAGGCTTCCCTGCAGTCAGCTAGAACGCTGACTTCGGGGAAGGGGGAGGGAGGGGGGAACTTTATGAGCAATTATCTCTCAAACCATAAAGGTTTGAGAGATGACACTGGGGGCAATACATTTCTTTTTAATATGACTTCAATATAGGGGTTTGCAATTATTAAGTATCAGTATCCCTTTAAAGAGGGAGTATAGTGTTAATGCAAGAATCTTTGTGACCCACTTCCTGTGCTCTCAGAGCGAAAGGAAAAGAATTCTCATAACCCAACCTGCTTCTCCCATCTCTTATCTGCCAGGCTGGTCTCATCCCCCTCCCTTTACTGCCCTTTCTTTTCTTCTCTTTTCTCTCTCTCTCCAGTTCCTTTGCTTTCATCTGGACATTTTCTTACTTTTTCTTGTGAATATAGTCTTGAGATCTCTAACTTTAATCCTGAACATGAGAAAACATTTTAGCTTAATGTTCTCTGTTGTATTCATTTGACGTTGTATGCTCACTTGTGATTTTGCTTATATTACATTTTTTGCATACTTGATTTTTCAATACAGCTCTAAAAAAAAAAAAAAAAAAAAAGTTCCCATAGCTCAGTGGTTCTCAAACTTTTTTTGTTTGGGGCACCCCTAACGTATTTTAGAACATTTGGAGCACCCCTAACATATTTAATGTATTTTATCCAGGGCGTAATGAAGGTACAATGCATAAATATTATTAAGTCTTACAATCATAATAACAAAAGGAAACATAATGTCCATAACAATTTCTATAAATCTTTATTTAAAGGGATAGTAATACTTAAAATGTAAAAAAAAATATGTTGTAGGGTTTATCCCCCTGAGTAAAACAAGAGTACTCCCACTGCTGAAAGGTGTTTCATTCATAAGTTATTAATTTTCAAAGTTGAATTTTTTTAGGTGTAATATCACAGTGGCCTGAAATTGTACAGTGGCGCTGTTGCTACACCATCCTATGGAGATTTATGGTCCCGGGACCAGAGCTGTCCATAGGATCGTGTAGCAACAGCTCCGCTGTACAATTTCAGGCCACTGTGATATTGCACCTAAAAAATTCAACTTTGAAAATTAATAACTTTTGAATGAAACACCTTTCAGCAGTGGGAGTACTCTTGTTTTACTCAGGGGGATAAACCCTACATCATATTTTTTTTTACATTTTAAGTATTACTATCCCTTTAAAAGTCCATTTTTGTTAGTCTTCACAGAAAAAATGGGGCACTCTAAGTTTATATCCGTGGCCCACCAAAGTGCCACGGCACCCTGGTTGAGAATCACTGCCATAACTCTTAACTCACCCATTGTCTGCGTGTCTTCTGTGCAGATCACCAATGTCTGCAGAGTGGGGTGACATAATCTTACTTAGAGCCCATGGGACATCTACAGAAGTCTCATCTCAGAGAATCGGCCTTCAGTGGGCTTCTATGGAGTGAGGTAAAAGCTCCCATGAGCTCTGCGTAAGGCACCGATCTCCACCCTCTAGTCATATATTGGTGATTTGCACTGCAAACAGGCAACTCCTCTGTTCCCATTACTCTAAGGACACTGACAGTAACAGGGCTGGATTTCCCTATAGGCAGAGTAAGCAAGTTCCAAATTTTGAGGGGCGATACTTCAACCTTGCTGGCCACACCCATGTTCTAAATTGTGGGTGTGGCCAAAGCAATCTCAATGCCTTGGCACCAGTTGTAAATGCATTATTTAACCCCTTGGATGATTTCATTTTAACCCCTAGAGTTCTAGATTGGTCTTCAATACATTACAATGCAATGTGTTCTAGACCTCTCCAGCACTGAAGGGGTTAAAAGCCCTGTTTAAATCAATTTTCAGTTACTTTGTTCCAGAATTGTTCCACTTTCCTTGTGGTTATGGCCCTGTAAGTCAGCACAGACAAGCAGCACTGTGGCCTTTATTCATCAAGCTAGATACACAATTCTGGAGCAAACCAACTGTAATGCAGGAAGGAAATAAAAATATCTATTGAGTTAAATGGGTTTTTTAACCCCTTGAATGCCAGAGAGGTCTCTACTAGTGCTTTGTTTTGCAAGGTGAATTAGTGGACTTTTCATTTCGACCCTCCGTGTGTAAGAAGGCGCCTTTACCTGCGTTCATCTCTTTAGCTTTCTGTTTCAGCTCCAGAGGGGTCAGGCGGTACTGATCCAAACCATCGTTCCACCTTATCCTTTCCAGAACCTCCAATTCCCCACCAGCCAGCCAATCACCACTCTCCAGCACCATCTAGAGGGCAAAGACACTTGTCATGAGGAATGTCAGAATGTCAACAGATGCGGTCTAGTTGGATGTTCTTTAACCCTTTAGAATGCCAGAGAGGTACACAACTCATTGAAAAGCAATGCGGTGCATACCCATCTGGCACACTATTGGTTAATTCCTGTATGCTAGAGAGGACAGATTGGCAGAGACAGAGGGAGCAGGGAGAGAAAGGGAGTGGGAGAGAGAAAGAAAGACAGAGGGTGAGAAAGGGAGGGAGGGAGAAAGAGGGTGTACATAGATATAGAGGGGGGAGACATAAAGAGAGAGGGGGAGAGGGAGAAAGAGAGAGGGAAAGACAGAGAGACAGAGATCAAATGGAGAGAGATAAAGCAACAGAGAGATTAAGGAAAGTGAAAAACAACATGAAAGGATCAAGGAGTAAAAGAGATACAAAGTGAGTTGGGTGCAGGTAGAACATCAATTACTCTCTAAATCAAGTGCAAGAATGGATTGTCACTCCGTATGCCTCTAACATCAACGTGCTAAGCTACATACTCCAGTTTTCCTCCCTTAACACTGCCTGCACCAAGGGGACAACCATGTACTAGTCCGCAGGAGTCTCAGGGGGATCTGATCTGTCCCTCTATACTTCTCTTAGAGTAACATATTAAGCAAGGCATAGAGGGAATGGTGTTAGTGTACCCCATTTCCCTATGTATGTGACCAGGCTGAGGTGTCTGCAGGTTGATGAAACTGTGGCATATTTGCACCGATTCCATCTTGTCACGTGCACTAAAAGTCTTCTCTGTCTTATGCCTGTGAGAACACCATAAATCCACCGACGCCATCAAGCTTTCTCCATGCCTTCACCAGCTGATGATTTTGCAGTGACTACTTCAACAATAGCTCATTTGCATATTGAATTGCAGCTTAATGAATCATGATTGTATTCTTGTGAGTGTGTTTATAAGTTAATGTGGCACTTATATGTACTAAGCTCCGATAGCAGCCTATGCTGTTGGAGTTCACAGGCTCAATTGGAGGTGGAGAAGTTGGGATCTTCCCATAGCTTTCTCTGTTTTCTTGCAGAGTGTAGCAGGGTCTGCCATTTACATGAATCAGCTGATCAGCCGATAGTCCGCTGTGGGCTTGAAACAGGTGATCAGACAGTTCATGTAAACACAGAACCAACAGAGCAGCTGTTACATGTTATAGCTGCTCTGCTGGCGCTGACCATCTTTCTGAGGCTGTTCCCACTGGGAACTCTTAATATGTCAGCCTCAGAAAGATGGTCAGTGCCGGCGGGAGCCTCAGCCACGGAACTAGGGTGACCACATGTCCCGGAATGGCAGAATGGAAATGTGGTCACCCTAGAATGTGAATATTATGTTAAGAGGGGCAGGGTTTGTTTATGTTATAACTTTGAGGGCCACAGGGGCTGTACACACTATGGCACTCAAAAGGTTAAGGAAGGCCTGGGGTGTTCTTGGTGAAGCCTGAGTGCATTCTCTCTGCTCCCCACTTGCCCTCTCTAACATCACCAGTCTCATGTGCTAATGATTAATATGTCTCCCTCTCACCTTGCATGGATAATCCCTAGTGCATATGGCAGTGTGTTGTATTCTCAATGGCACAGTGATCGCTGTACATCACCAGACATACTTCACCATTGCATCAAACATTAGTGTATTCCCTTTCGTTTTATTTAACCCCTCCAAGTTATTAACTGTTTGGATGCTAAATAAGTTTCCATCACATTATTTCGCATTGTGTTGGGACTTCTCTAAAAAAAAAAGCAACACAAATGTAATTCTTACTTTCACGTGTGGATGCTGGGCACATGTCGTCCCCCAGACTCGAGCGCATCTCTCTTCCTTTCTGTGCTCGTAGAATTCCGGATTCCTCAGGATGGCCACATTCTTTCCCTCATATTTTAGAGTAAAAGCTTTTGATTCGGACAGACGTTCTTTGGTTTCCTTGGAAACGGGTAGCACAATGGGAATGCTCAGGTTGATTACACCTCCTGCCAACACAAACTGCACGTTAATACGTGACAGCACCAATGGGGATGTTAAATGTGAGAGGAATGTGGGGATAACTAACTGATAAGTGTAAGATACATGTAGGGATAACTCACTGATAAGTGTAAGATACGTGTAGGGATAACTCACTGATAAATGTAAGATACGTGTAGGGATAACTCACTGATAAGTGTAAGATATGTGTAGGGATAACTTACTGATAAGTGTAAGATAAGTGTGGGTAAAACTCACTGATAAGTATAAGAGAATAGGGATAACTCACTGATAAGTTCAAGAGAATGGTAGGGAATGGGATAAGTAATTAATAAGTGCTAGAATCATATAGGGATAACTCACTGAAAAGTATAAGAGAAGTGTAGGAATAACACAATAACAAGTGCTAAAGAAGTGCAGGGATAACACCTATAAACACAAGAACAGTGTGTGTGGATAACTAATTGATAAGTTCAAGAGAATGGTAGGGAATGGGATAAGTAATTAAGAAGAACTAGAATCATGTACGGATAACCCACTGATTAGCACAAAAAATGTTGGGGGTGACTCACTGATAAGTGCTAGAATTCTGTAGGGATAACTCACTGATAAGTGCTAGAAATCTGTAGGGATAACCCACTGATAAGTGCTACAAATCTGCAGTGATAACCCACTGATAAGTGCTAGAAATCTGTAGGGATAACTCACTGATAAGTGCTAGAAATCTGCAGTGATAACCCACTGATAAGTGCTAGAAATCTGTAGTGATAACCCACTGATAAGTGCTAGAAATCTGTAGGGATAACCCATCGATAAGTGCTAGAAATCTGTAGGGATAACCCACTGATAAGTGCTAGAAATCTGTAGGAATAACCCACTGATAAGTGCTAGAAATCTGTAGTGATAACCCACTGATAAGTGCTAGAAATCTGTAGGGATAACTCACTGATAAGTGCTAGAAATCTGTAGTGATAACCCACTGATAAGTGCTAGAAATCTGTAGGGATAACCCACCGATAAGTGCTAGAAATCTGTAGGGATAACCCACTGATAAGTGCTACAAATCTGTAGGGATAACCCACTGATAAGTGCTACAAATCTGTAGGGATAACCCACTGATAAGTGCTAGAAATCTGTAGGGATAACTCACTGATAAGTGCTAGAAATCTGTAGGGATAACTCACTGATAAGTGCTAGAAATCTGTAGTGATAACCCACTGATAAGTGCTAGAAATCTGTAGGGATAACCCACCAATAAGTGCTAGATATCTGTAGTGATAACCCACAGATAAGTGCTAGAAATCTGTAGGGATAACTCACTGATAAGTGCTAGAAATCTGTAAGGATAACTCAATGATAAGTGCTAGAAATCTGTAGGGATAACTCACTGATAAGTGCTAGAAATCTGTAGGGATAACCCACTGATAAGTACAAGAAAAGTTAGGAGATAACTCACTAAGTTCTAGAAAAATATATGGATAATTGAGTAATAAGTGCAAAGATTTGTAGGGATAACTCACTGATAAGTGCAAGAAAAATTTAGGGATATTCTCTAGAAATGCTCATATAAACGACCTACACTCCAGCCCATAGGCGCCCGTGCAGGTCAGCTTGCTGAAACGTTAATGTGAGTGCATCCACGTTACAGGACGCTGCATTCTGTGAAGCAGAAATCACCCCTGTGTGAAGAGCACCACTGGGGAGGGGCATTGTGCTTTACATGGGTAACTCTGCATTAAAGTCATTCATGTAAAGAACTATAAGGGATCTCCCTGCTTGAGCACAGGTGAACTAATTAGACTGAAAGACGCAACAATTATACATCTGTGTTCAGGCACGGAAATCCTTAACCCTTTGAGTGTCAGAGGGGTACGCAACGCACCCCTCTGGCACTCAAAGGGTTAACCTTTTGATTTCCAGAGAGGCATCCACTCCCTGGCAATCAAAGGGTTTTAAAACCAGCACTATTATGGGTATTTGAGTATCCAAGTGTGTGAAACTCTGCCCTAGAATTGGGACTAAACAAACCACATGTCTGACAGTTTGGGAGATGACTCATACTATGGCAGGATTCCCTACATGGGCGTAATAACGGTAATCACTCGCCAGTGTGTGATGATGTAATCACCAGCGCCCTGTGTTACTGTGATGTCACACTAGGCCTTTCACCTTTTGGACTCCAGGGTCCAAGGTATTAAAGTTAATAGTTTGTGAATAAATGAGTGATGTATTAGCTGAAAAATAATACACAGGGTTAAAAAAGTCATAATACAAGAAGATACATATACTGTGTTTATATATAATTATCGGTTATATACCTTATCATTGCGATTTATAGGAAATGAGCATGTTTCTACATTATACAGTGTGCGGCTGTGAGCAGTGTCATTTAATGTTTCGCAACTTATTTTAGGTGCAATTCAGTAACGTAAAGAGGTGCAATTCTGGAGCAAACCAACTGCATCATAGGGAACAAATAAAATCTATCTCCAAATTCCTATTGAGTTAAATGAGCTTTTGTGGTTTTAACTCCCTCGGTGCCAGAGGCCTCCAGCGTATTGGAAATCTATTTGGCATTGGAGATCTTTCTAGTGTTCAGTGGGTTAAAAGACCCATTTAACCCTTTGAGTGCCACAGGGCTAAGCAATACATTGCAAAGCACCCTCTGTGGCACTCAAAGAGTTAGCACAATAGAAATGCCTTTTCCCCGTTGCAGTGCAGTTAGTTTGATCCTAAATGCACCTTGTTAACTTACTGAATTTGAAGTTTTGTACGCTTTATTTTATTTCATCCAATTGGATCCCAAGGTGGTAGGAAGTAGGAGGAGTTTCTGTAGACTCCACCCCCTAAAACATGAGTTTCTGTAGACTCCACCCCTAAAACCTGCCAGCTGCACTGAACACAGCCATACACTATCAATGCAGAAAGATTAGACCATATAGAAATGAACCTGTGTTTCTTTCATATATAGAATACCAACCAGGGAGATGTTTTTGTATCTAGTATGAGAGATCTTGAAAGTCATACACTAATAATGAGAGTATTCTAAACAATTCAGGCTCATTGCATACAGCTGCTCATATTGTACACTTTGCATTATAAACAGGAACTAATGATCATAGCAACAAGATTCAAATTAATATTCAATAGAGAATTATAAATGCACTGAATTAGACTTAGTAAAAGATGCCAACATTTTGCACTCCTTTAATAGCATATTATCACATAAAATTACATTAACCAAATAGACTCTCAGTTTTACAGTTTCCATCCTAATATGCAGTATTAATTTTACCTGATTTCTCTCTTTTTTGGACACCCTTCTGTCCCTCAAAGGGTTGATAGGTAGAATACCCCATATCATTGAGGATGATATACTAATTCAAACTGGAGCAATTCCAGGGTGAACCAAATGCCCCATTTGGGACAATACACATTCTTATTGCTTTAAATGGGGTGTTTAATCCATTGAATGCCTTGTTTACGTCACAATTTCTCCAGTTTCACTTAGTACATTGGCCTCTCTGTGCATTTAGCAAATCAAGTCTGCCTTTTTAAGAGCCCAATTCATGTACACTTTATATTGAAATAGTTGTGCATATAGCTGCTCTCTGCTGCCCTCTAGTCAGTCCTCTGTGTCCTACATCATTTACTGAAGCAGTCATTTTTTCAGTACAGCCATGAAGAACACAGATTTGATTGGACCAGTATGGTCAGCTATTTTATTATAAAGCACATGTTAGGCAAATATTGAAGGCGTATATTTATTTGGAGGCATAAAGTGGAATTGATAAGTACACTGGAAACAGGGATAATAACAATTTAACCCTTTAAGTGCCAGAGAGGTACGCAACGCATTGCTCTGCACTCAAAGGGTAAAATTATTCCAATTACATAAGTGCTATTTTGCTTATACCAGTAATGTTAATTTTACGTGATAATCTGTGGCTATTTTCCATAACTACATAGAGTTAAATGTCAGCATCTTTTGATAAATGTAGGTCATTGTCTCCTTTCTGATTGATAAAATGAAGTACAGGGATGGTATATTTAGTATAACAAAGTACACATACAAAAGCTAATTTCGTTAACCATAAAAAGCTGTCAAATTTGAAAAATCTGACAAGGCGTCCAGTTCTGGAGCAAACCAATTGCACTACAAAGTACTAATAAAAATTCCCAATATTCAGCTTGCTTTAAATGGGGATTTTAATCCTTTCAGGGGGTTAAAAGCTCCATTTAAATCAATTCTACCCTATAGTACAGTTAGTTTGCTCCAGAAAAGCGCCACTGATTAGCCGACTACGGTGTTAAAATACCATCAATGTACTGTCACAATCTGATTGTTCAAAAATGTCGAAATTAAAATGCTACATTTTGTAAAACATTAATCATTATGTAGCACACGATATATGGAAAATGAAGTCTCTGGGGTTGTATTTAGTGGATTGCAGAGGTTGCAGAAATCTCATTTTTTTTTCAGCAAACATACAATATTCATTTTGAATTAATGAAGGTTTCACAATTTTAATTTCGTACAATTTTTCCACAAGTGCAAGCCACTAATCCATTCAGTAAATGTTCATCCACCCCACAATTTAGCTTATGGCAAGAACTGGGAGTGTATTGGTTTATTATAATTTTAGTATCCGAGTGTGATTTTTGGATGGATTCTTGCGAAACAGGATAAACTCACCATGGAACTTTGTGAAAGATAAATCTGAGTTATGCATCGCATCTAAGGAAAAGTTCAGTTTGATACATCATATTGCAGGTACTTACTTTTGTCTTAAATTTTTAGTTGCTTCTTTTCACATAAGCAAATGTTATAATAACTATCCTGTAATATAAAAGGCCAGATGTATGTTTGTCCGATGCAGTCATGTGCAGTAGAGAGTGCCCGAATGCACAGAATGCCGATTCAGTCTTTGTAGAGACTGCCCAAACGCACAGAATGCTGGGAGGTGTAGTTAGGTGATAGCGTATCGCGTAACTACTCCTCCCAGCATTCTGTGCATTTGGGCAGTCTCTACTGCGCATGACTGCATCGGACAAACATCCATCTGGCCTTATATATTATTTGATTTCTTGGTATGTATTATATCAATTATATTATTCATGTACATTTTAAACCTTATTTTACTTTATTATTATTATTTTTTATTATTTTACTAATTTACTTTATATTATATATTTTTAATTCTTTATTTTGAAAAAAAAATTCTATTAGCATAAATTACATTAAAATATGCCACATAATATATCTTTCTTTACGCACTTTGGCCCATGTACAAGGGCTTTTACACCAGTTTTTACAATAAAGGGTTACACTGTAAAAATAGAAGTGTGCACGAACAAGGGAATTGTTCAGTGAATTCTTTAACCCTTTGTGTTCCAGAAGGGTACGGAACGCATTGCATTGCAATGCATTCCGTACCCCTCTGGCACTCAAAGGGTCAACTTCTTGGATGCAGGAGAGGTCTCCAACACATTCCTTTGCAATGCACTAGCAATTGCAGGGTTAATTACATTGTACCACAAACCCCATCACTGAAACCGCTATGGTTTGAGAGATATGTGCAATCAAAGTTTCCCTGTCTCTCCCCTTCTCTTGATATCATCGTCTACCTGACAGCAGAGCTGAAATCCCGTTATTAGAAAATAATTAATTGGAAAGGTCTATAAAGTGTGAATGGTTTGAAGCACACTTTGTAGACCTTTCCCCTGAAGTAGTTCTTTTCTAATAACAGGATTTCGGCTCTGCTGAACAGTCTCATTGTGTCGGGCGACACGGATCTCCTTCTGTCAGCTTTACAGTTGAGAAGGGGAGGGAGGGGGAACTTTGATTGCCAATATCTCTCAAACCATAGCAAAGCAATGTGTTGCACATCTCTCTGGTTCTTAAGGGGTTAAGTTTCTCTTCTCCGTAGAATGTGATACTAACAGCTCCACCTCTTTGTGACAGCAGGGAAAATCTTACAATATATATGTTTTTCATAATAGCTTCTTTTTTTTTTAATGACCCTTTGAGTGCCGGAGATGTATGCCGGCATACCCCTCTGGCACTCAAAGGGTTAAGAGAGGAATAAAGGGGATTGGGATGATGAGGGGTTGTAGACAATTCATTATTGGTGCATACATCAAGGTACTCCTGGAGAGATATGTTATAGGTGAAGCCCACAATTTGGGGTCCTCTAGGGTTCTGACAAACACTCAGGAATTTTTTAAAAATATCTTAACCCTTTGAGTGCCAGAGTGGTACCCAACGAATTGCATTGCAATGCGATGGATACCTCTCTGGCACTCAAAGGGTTAATAAATATTAATGCCAACAAGCTACAAGTGTGTATGGTGTCCATAAAGCAAGTGGTTGGTTGAAATATTTCTCACAAGCATTTTGATTTGCTATATCATTCTAACATGTGGTAACCAACGCGTTTTACAGATGGTTGTTCTATGAGACCATCTAGGGCTTGACAAAGGCAACCTGAATTTAATATAAGACTATAACCGAAATGTTATCTGAATCTAGTACAAGCTAAAAATCAATGGGTTTTATAGCTGTCACATAAGTTAAACTGCTAATGTTTTTCAAAGTGCATTTTACAGTAGAATGTGTCATTCAAGGTATTTAGGGTGGGCAACCTGAGGCCCTCCAGCTGTTCAGGACTACAGTTCCCATCACCCCCCCATTTAGCCTAGTTGGGGATGACAGGAGTTTTGAACAGCTGGAAAGCCTCAGGTTGTCCAGCCATGTTTTAAGTACTGAGGTCCTTTTCTATCAAAAGCTGTAAAGTTAATCTGCGTGAATTGTATCCAAAGTGATATTTATGCCTTAATTTTAACCCCTTGAGTGCCAGAGAGGTATCTAAAGCAAGTATTTTTTTAAAGGGGCAATGAAAAGTTACACAAAGCATGTGTTCATAATAAAGGACATAGTGTAACTCTTTGATGCCCCCTTTAAAACTATGCTAAAACATAAACTGTTTTACTCTTTGAATAAAATATTCTGTGTATCCCTTGTCTACCTGGCACTGTATGTAAATAAGCTACTTTGCATACAGAGTCGTGCGGAATTGGGAAGTGACATCAATCTAATAGGGAATGAAATCAACATAAATTATTATAGACCATATGCACAAAACAGGAGGAGCAATTCTGGGGCGAACCAACAGCACCATAGGGGAACACACAAAATCATCAACAACACTGGTGAGCTGAGATTTCTAGCATTTAACCTTTTAAGCACCAGAGAGGTATCCAATACATTGCAACTCAACATGTTGGATACCTCTCTAGCACTGAAAGGGTTAAGGGGTTAAAAGGCCCATTTAAAAGAAATTGAGGTTTTCCTTTCTTCCCTTATGTTACAATTAGTTTGCTCCAGAATGGCTCCTCTTTTTCTTAGTGCATGAGGCTCTAAATATCTATATCTAAATAGGCTGCGTAAGTAATAATGAACTTGGCCTGACTGATTAACCTTTGGAGTGCTAGAGAGGTCTCCAATGTAATTCATTTGTAACCTCCTCAGCATCCAAGGGGTTAAAGATTTATACAGTCTCACATATCTGGACTGTCTGTGGGCTCTTAAGGATTAACCCTCTATATAAAATAGATAAGAACTGTCATATATTTTTAATCTGGATAAACCCTTTGAAATGTCAGAGGGTGTGTGTGTGTGTGTGTGTGTGTGTGTACCCCTCTGGCACTCAAAGGGTTAATAACCAACTCTACCTTACACTAGTCCAAATACTAGGAGACACCTCATTGTAAACGTTTATTGGTGACAGTTCCCCTCTAATTTATGCAGAGGGTTAATCCTCAAGAACCACACACAGCCCAGATGTGCGAGACTGCATGAATCCTTAACCTTTTGGACGCTGGAGAGGTAGGGTTGCCACCCAGAATGTATTTTTCCGGCAGGCCAGTTAAAAATTGGCTTCTGTCCAATGTTAAGTCTATGAAGGGAATGCCATGGCCGGTATTTTTTTGAAGAAAAGGTGGCAACCCTATGGAGAGGTTGCCAACAGATTACACTGGAGATTTCTCTAGCATTCAAAGGGTTAATCAATCAGCCTGAGTGAACTGGTAGTTACCGTGCCCCTAAATTTGCACTATGTATCTCTCATGGGCTTGTGCTTTCTTTGAACTCTTTCAGTGCCAAAGAGGTATAACCCTGCTGGCACTGAAACGGTTAGCCCCATTATGAGCAGAATAATGTGAAAATCGCTGCTTCACAATGCGCTGTCCTTGTCCTTAAAGGGTTAATGTTAAGCACTATAGTTATGTACAGTTGCACAAACATTTTCAAGCATTCTTTACCAATCAATGTATCACTGTCTGTCCCACAGAGGTTACAATAATCCGTACATAGAAAAGTAGCCAAATTCTGGGCCAAACCAGTTTCATCAAATGAAAGTTAAAATTGATTTAAATGGATCATTTGACCCAGAATTTCACTGCTCTCCTTTTACGTATAAGGCCCAAATGTATCCATGGGATTGGTGAACACCTGAACGTGTCCATCCCTCAACAGAATCAATGCAGAAAAATGTAAACTCATGTGTTAAGTACAACAGATAATAAACGTGATATTACCATCCAAGAGGGTGTCAAAGTGAATCACTTGTAGGTATTCCCTCTCGCGCATAAAACCTTTGAGTGGAGTGGCCCAGCCTTCACTCAGGATCTGCACCCACTGGAGATCAAGCTGGGGAGAAGATAATTATACTTCATATTAAAAATCTGGCCAGTATTTACATAATGGGGGTTATGCACTAAAGCATGATAAACAGGTGATGACTTCTCCAGTGATATCACTGCTCCAGTCCCTATATTATTCTATACAACCTATGCACTAAGATCTCCAAAACTTAAAGGGATAGTAATATTTGCAAATTACTAATCTCCATATTGTAGCTTTGTTAAAAAGAAACTTATTGCCCCCAGTGTCACCTCTCAAACCCTTATGGTTTGAGAGATGATAGCGCTCAAAGTTCCCCCCTCCCTCCCCCTTCCATGACTGAACGCTGACTGCAGGGATATCCGGTACTACTTGCATCAGGCGGCTCTGCAGCACTGCCGAGATTGCGTTTATAAAAAATAATTCTTTCACTGAAACTGTCTTCTACGTATGCTTGCAAACCAATCACACGTAGAAGACTATTTCAGTGAAAGAATTCTTTTTTATAAACACGATCTCGGCTCAGCTGCAGAGCCACCTGATGCACATAAGACTGTCGTACGACAGCTTCCCCTGCAGTCAGCGTTCAGTCAGGGAAGGGGGAGGGAGGGGGAAACTTTGACCGCTACCATCTCTCAAACCATAAGGGTCTGAGAGATGACACTAGGGGATAACACTGGGGGATAACAAAGCTACAATATGGGGATTAGTAATTTGCAAGTATTACTATCCCTTTAAGAAATGTTAGTGAATTGGCTCCATAGAATAACATAGGACTTCGAGAAGTTACATCACTGGAGAAGTCATCTCCATTTTATCACCTCTTTATCACGCCTTAGTGAATAACCCCCCTTGTGTGCTTAGCTATTCCCCTAGCCACACCCCCACTCCTAAATTGACCCCACTCCCAGGCCCACCCATTTATGTTTGGCAAAGAAAATAACCAAAGCCTATAACATGCATCAAAGATAAAGCTCATAATCCACAGAATGCTTTAACCCTTTGAGTGCCAGAGGGGTATGCAATGCATTGCAGAGCAATGGGTTGTGTACCCCTCTGGCACTCAAAGGGATAAATTACTCCATCTACAACATCATAGCCAACTGCACAGCAAGTAAGAATGAGGCTGCCACTGGCCGTGAGCGGGACACGAAGCTTAGGACTGTCATTTTATAATGCTGCTACTCCCAGAAGTGAAATTAGCAGTGATTCATTAGTAAAAGACTGAGCTCTAACACGTCTGCAAACATACAACTGACTATTACAGGCTCTCTTTACGTTGCCTCTATAAGCTGGTGAAGATATTGTTGGCCCAGGCACAGAAATACCCAGGTAGGTCTCTGCTGTGTCTTGTACCTTAGTGATCTCCACGGATGGTAACAGTTCGGCTTCTTCTCTAGCCTCCTTCAACTTGTTCTCTGGGACGAAGAGTTCATGCACTTCTTTTGTTGCTCCAGATGGGACAATGGACTGGAAATGAAGGACACACAAGGTCAGCACATGTGATGGGGCATGAATAGTAAGTACAGGGGCAGATTGTAGAGGAATACCAGCCCGTGCATTTTTTTTTTTTAAAGCAGCCCACTAGCTGCACCGACGTCCCCATCGACGCCCCCTTGTGGTCCCTGTGTGGCAAGGGAGAGCAGGCGCCAGGATATTATGTCACATCCTGGCGCTCTGCATTAACCCTTTGAGTGCCAGAGGGGTATGCAATGCATTGCAAAGCAATGCGTTGCGTACCCCTCTGGCACTCAAAGGGTTAACAAGGAACGCGAAGGCTGTCACTGAGAGTGCCTGTGGCAACACAGACCTCTCCTTCAAAATATCGTGGGACGGTGAGGTGAGATCCTCTGATCTCCCCCACCGGCCCATGATCTAGCGGCCCACCGGGGGATGCCCGCTCCCCTGATAGGACAATCCGCCCATGAGTAAGTAATAGTACCTTGTATCAAATGAAACCTGTGAGGCCTCTACAAAGCTTCGTCAGTGGATGAAAATGACTGAAAACCACATACAACTTTATCTAAATGCACTGGGAAGGGGACTGTCTTAACCCTTTGTGTGCCAGAAGGGTATCCAACGCATTACAGATGATACAGGAGGTCTCCCAAGTACTGTAAGCTCAACATTTAAGGGGTTAAAAGCCCCATTTAAAACGGGGGGGGGGGGGGGGTTTGAGAGATTATTATCTGTTTCATTGGATTGCTCCAGAATGGACAATATATGGATACTATTCTGTGCTAAGCTCTGAAATTGATTTCCTATTTCAATTTACTAAATGGTTGGTATCGGGAAATCTGAGGGCATTTGGTGGGTTCCTTTCCTTGCAAAACCCATTTGAGTTCCAAAGCAAATTAATACGTTGCATACCGCTTGGCACTGAATATTGCATGCCCCCTGGAACTGATAGGGTTAACGCAATTTACTAAGCAAGGCGTAAAGGTAACGGTGAGATTTCTTAACATTTTGCTGAGCATACTATAGAGCAGGAGTAAGCGACTTGCTGCATTAAAGGGATAGTAATACTTCATTTTTGCAAGATATAATATTGTATGTATTAAACAAATAAACAAAATCATAACTTGTATAGTTTAGAAGTAATTGCGTTGTAAAGTTTACCCCTCCCACCCCTTTCATGTGCGTCACTGCTCAAGCTGAGAGACTTGGGTTCTGGTCTGTGGTCAGGACGAAGTGTCTGGACAGACGAAATAGCTTAGCTTAGGTCTTCTGCCTCAAACAATGCCCACTTTGAAGACCATTATCGTGAGGTTTTTAATTGGTATCCAGACATTCCGTCCAGTCCAAAAACCAGAATCCAAGTCTGTCAGCTTGAGCGGGGATGTACATAAAAGGGGCGGGAGGGGTAAACTTTAGAACACAATTGCTCCTAAACTATGAAAGTTTTTGGGAAAAAATGCATAGATGGTTTTGTTTATTTCTTTAATACATACAATATTATATCTTGCAAAAACGAAGTATTACTATCCCTTTAAAATCCTAATGGAGGCAGAGTGTGCCCACCGTTGTGCACTATAGCAATCATATGCTGTGGGGCTTACCCTGAAGCACAGCCACTGGCACTGGAAGATTGCACTAGCGGAGCTGGGAGGGCATCTTTGTACATTCATTCCAGTGTTTGCCAGTCCTGGTCAAACTAAGAAAGTAATCTGCAGGTTATACTTACCATCTCCTGTAACAGTTCCACGATCTGATGGATACACTCATTCACACTGTGGATGTTAGTTTTCAAGACAAGTTCTGGGGCCTCAGGCTTCTCGTATTCCGAGTCAATGCCAGTGAATCCTACAAACAAATGAAATACGTAGGAATAGTGAGAGGAACAAGAACTAGGGAATCACTAAGAGGACTGCTGCAATGTGTTATTAAAGAGATAGTAATACTTCGTTTTAACTTTATTTTATTTTGTAGGCATTAAAAAAACATGAAGAATGATATAAGTCTTATCTCTCAAACCTTTATGGTTTATGAGATATTCACAAGCAAAGTTTCCCCTCCCTCCCCTTTTACCTAGTGTAAGCCATCTCTTCTCAGATGTTGAATGCAGTCCATAGACCAGACAGATAACAGCAGGGGACAATCTTCTTCCTATGAGAACAATGAAATCCCTGCCCCCCTTGACAAGCTTTTCAGGTTTTTCCCTTATCTTAATTGAAGATTGTCCCTCTCTGCAGTCTATCGGGGCAGCTCCCTTCTGCTCTGGCTGAGCAGTGTTATATCAGTAAAAGGGGCGGGAGGGGGACACTTTGCTTGTGAATATCTCTTAAACCATAAAGGTTTGAGAGATAAGACTTATATCATTCTTCATGTTTTTTTAATGCCTACAAAATAAAATAAAGTTAAAACGAAGTATTACTATCCCTTTAAATTCCCAAAAGACCAGGGTCTACCATTACCATTAACCTTTTGGAGTGTATTGAAATGCATTGGATACCTCTCTGGCACTCCAAGGTTTTTTAAAAGAACACTTATACCTGCTAAAATTAACCCTTTGAGTGCCAGAGGGGTACACAAAGCGTGTACCCCTCTGGCACTCAGAGGGTTAAATCATCACTTATCCTAAACTGGCAGATAATCCTGTTGGTCACTATGGATGAATTCTGAGAGGACTGTGTAAAAATAATATTTAATTCTTGCAGTATATCATGGCCATGGAGGCAGCCATGATTCTTTCAGTACATCTCCAGGACCAAGCTCCACTCAATGAAGCCTTCTAAGTCTGGCAAAGGGAGAGTAACGCTTACTATGGAATTAAGCATTACTATTGCAGGGTTTATCCTGTTGAGTAAAATAAGGGTACTCCCACTGCTGGGAGATGTTTTACTCAAAAGTTACTGCAGATCAAACTTGGTGGCACTGTTGCTACAGCATCCTATGGATGGTTATAGTCACTGACAATAGCTGTTTGTAGACTGATGTAAGAACAGCACCACCATAAAATTTCAGGCCATGGAGGTACTGCACCTGAAAAAATGCAAGTTACAGTATTGTTGAGCAGTCGGAGTGCGCTTGTTGTACTCACCAGGATAAACTCTAAAATATAATAATATTTTCTACTAGCAAATGGAACACGGCATTGCCAGTTCGAATGGGAGCATTGTGCACATCGGTGATCCACTGGACCTCTGCAGTGGGGAATCTCACTGCACCAATTTTCACAGGAGTTGAAGAGAGAGGGGCTAAAATCCCCTTGACATGATTCACTGCATTCGGCCAGGATCGGACAGACAGCGAACCAGAATCCACTTAGATTTTTATATATAGCTATTAGACACTAGTTGCTTTCCAGTTCATTCGATACCCCCCCGGCATGCAAAGGGTCAATCCTTTACTGACCACAAGGGGGCAAAACACATTGCAAAAAGCAATGCACACCCCTCCCCTCCCCCTTAAATGTATAGTAATGCTTATTATGGATATATATACAGGGCTTAAAATTTAAAGTCCTTTGCTACTAGCCAGACCTGAAAAGTCACTCGCCCCTGCAAGCCATAACATAACCACCAGGGCTGAATTTCTACTCGCCAATGGCGAGTGGAAATTTTGAGCCCTGTATATAGGTTTATTTTTTTGGCACAGTAAGTCAATGGCCTGATATTTTATGGTGGCGCTGTTGCTGCACCCACATCCCAGCACAATGGGCTTCTCTAGCACACTGAGGCGCCACCCCTCACAATAATATGTACTGCCTAATGGGAAATGTAGCTCTGGTTGCATGGCGAGTAGTAAGTGATCTCTATAACCTACCTTTGATTTCTCCAGCCCTGGCCTTTTTATACAATCCCTTCACATCTCGGCTTTCGCAGATATTCAGCGGGGCATCGACGAAGATCTCGAAAAACGGGAGCCCAGCAATCTCGTGAATTTTCCGTGCTTCTTCACGATCCTATTGAAGCCAGCAGCAAAAAGCACATGAGAGACTTGTAAATCATTACTTATAAAAAGGCTACGGTAACGTTTAACCCATTAAGGACCAGCGCGCATGCACGCGACCAGCACGTAAGGACCATGGAACTTTTTTTTTTAATCCGATTCAGGGCTCCCCGAATGGCGTGCAGCTGCATGTATGTCATGGGTCCTTTAGGGACATTCACCCATGACTTACATGTACGTCCTTGGTCGTTAAGGGGTTAAAGGGACATGAACACCTACAACAGTATAACGGGTCATATATTAGTAAATATTCTATCCTCCTTGCTATGCAGAAGAAAAAAGTGGAGCAATTATAGGGCAAACCAACTGCACTATGGGGACAAAAATGTTTATGGGTTTAAATGGGCCTTTTAACCCCATGAATGCTAGAGAGGCCTCCAATGCACTGCAGTATTCATGGGGTTAAAAGCCAAATGAATGCATGGTCATTTTTATCTGCCTCCCACGCATAGTTGGTTTATACGAGATTTACTCCTGTTTGTCTTTGCGCCTATTTCTCTAGATCCCCCAAAATGTGATTGTAAGCTTGCATTTCTAATGTATCTATAGAACAGCAAAACATTTTGTTTAGCTTTATTTATGCAAGCCTGTAATGAGTAACACGAGTTAAGACAGGAGCAGAAAACTTTTTATGAAAAAACAAAACAAAACTCCCTCTCAGGCTCTCTCTGTCTTCTTCTGGGAAATTTTTCAATTAACATTCAATTAACTTCTGTTAAGCACTGTTGACGTGTATGGTGCTATATAAATAAAGATACATACATACAACATACATACATTTATTTATTATATTAAACTGCAATTTTTCCCTGTGGTCACCAGGTGGTGCAGTTCCATTAATTTATTGATAAGCGCAGTCTATAACTTAAGCCATCCAACACAATGCTTTATAAAAAAAAATTCCTTTTGCACACTAGTTGGCGCTGTTGCTAACAGATGAATTAATAAAAACAGTACAGATGCAATAACTTTTGAATGAAAGACCTCCCATCAGTAGGAGTAGCTTGTTTTACTCAGTGAGAAAGTACCTTTAATATATTTATATATATATTGTGTGGTTTGAGTTATAATAATGTTTGGATGTAGCATTTCCCAGCATTCAGCTTGTTTCAGTTAGCAGGATAATACAGGTGCATGGCCTGCACATCAAATAACAGGTTACCTTGGTGTATGGAGAGATGAAGCTAGTGATGCAAACCAGACCCGCGTCTGCAAACAGCTTGGCCACCTCAGCGATACGGCGAATGTTCTCCTCTCTGTCCTCAGAAGTGAAGCCCAGGTTTTTGTTCAGGCCGTGTCGAATGTTATCACCATCAAGAGAGTAGCAAGGAATGGCGTGAGTCACCAGATATTCCTCCAGAGCAAAGCCCAGAGTCGTCTTACCAGCGCCTGACAGACCTGTGATAGAGCAGAGGACTACCGTTATACTAACAATACCAACATTCCAGGACGTCTGGTGCTCCTAGGCAAGGGAGGTGCGCTAAAGGGCGATGAGAGGCCAGGATGGTGATATGGTGGTGAATTTGTGTAAATGAACAGTACGCACTGACATGTCTTTGCCGTCATACCCAGGTGAATCTGCACCAATCCACCATGCCTTCAACAGGTTTACTCTTTTGCTCAGCAATGGCTCATTTGCATATGGAAATGCAGTTTAATGAGCCATTGTCATATTCATGTGGGTGTGTTTATATGTTAATGTGACACTTTGCCACATGCACTAAGCTCTGATAGCAGCCTGTCGGAGTTCACAGTTTCAACATCGCCAACCTAAAGAGCAGAGACAGAGGTTGCCCTCCCATAACTCTTTCAGTGCCATAAGGATGGGTCAAATGAAAATGTCCAATGATTTAAATGGGGCTATTAACCACATGAATGCTAGACAGGTCTCCAATGCATTGCAAAGCAATGCAGTGGTGAACTGTCTAGCATTCATGCTGTTAAAGATCAGTTTAAATTGATGAAGGTTTTGACAATATGTATTTGTCATCTTTGAAGAAATTGGTTTGTTCAATAATAGCAGCGCTCTATAGCTAACTGAACATGGCCCTACCTTTATCATGAAACCCAGAACTTGCAGCTCGATTGCACCATTACTAGCAGGGAGACTAGCACCATTATATGCCTCAAGATGGCAATAAGAGAAGGCCCAGGGATTTAGGCTTAGTCCCCTCAGCCAGTACCTAGCAATGCCTCTGCAATAAATGTTTTGTACTAATCTTAATGAGGGAGGACTACAGAAACAGTTCCAAAAAGGTGAGATAATTAACACTGAATTCATTTTGACTTACATATTAGAAAATGTTATTTTCATATTTAGTGTGACCCTCAGGCCACTGACCTGATTACACAGTGGAATATGGTATCAGGATAGCACAAAACAAAGGTAAAATGAGGTGTGTGCATGGATTGGACTATGGTACAGTCATATAGCTATCTAGCAAATGTCTATCCTCATCACAGCTGTATGATCAGTGACACAAGGAACAGTATGAGCTCCTTATAGGAGCAGGGACACAAGGTTCATTGACCTAGTGAGATTATGTACATTTCATAAATACTGCAGGCAAGGACCAGCAACCTCAACTGCATCCTCAGAGGATCTTGGGAGTTATAATTAAATATCAAAAGAGCCTCTTGTTAGCCTCCCCTGAAGTAGAAAGTGAAACAAATTTGTTTTGCAACTGATAGCTAATTTTCAAAGAGCTTAACCCTTTGAGTGCCAGAGGGGTATGCAACGCACTGGGTTAAAAAAAAACAAAAAAAAACCTATCCTATATAATAATTCCCTAGGATGTTTGTCAGAAGCCGTCATGCGCAGAAGAGACTGCCTGAACGCAGAGAATGCTGGGAGTTCTGTGCTGGGAGCATTCTGTGCATTTGGGCAGTCTCTATAGTGCATGACTGCATCGAATGCATGGCAGTAGTATGCAGAGCAGGACCAGCCTTTTAACCCTTTGAGTGCTGGAGGGCTACGCAACGCCTGCGTAGCGGGAGTACGCAGAGCAGGACCGCCATTTTAACCCTTTGAGTGCTGGAGGGATACACAATGCATTGCTTTGCATTCAAAGGGTTAATATCACCCAGACCCTGGCCCATGTACACGGGCTTTTACACTAGTACATTGTTAGTCATTTTTGTTAAACAAAAATATTTTGAGACATATAACTGTATTTATTTGTTGGTTTATACAAATTATAAAGTACAAGCTGGCATACTAACCACTGCTTTCCCTCCCACCTGCAGCTTCCTGCCAACCAGATATTAACATTCCACACTGCTCTCCTCCCCACCTTCAACTTCCTGCCAACCAGATACTAACATTCTCCACTGCTCTCCTCCCCACCTGCAACTCCCTGCTAACCAGATACTAACATTCCACACTGATCTCCTCCCCACCTACAACTCCCTGCCAACCAGATACTAACATTCCACACTGATCTCCTCCCCACCTACAACTCCCTGCCAACCAGATACTAACATTCCCCACTGCTCTCCTCCCCACCTGCAACTCCCTGCCAACCAGATACTAACATTCCACACTGATCTCCTCCCCACCTACAACTCCCTGCCAACCAGATACTAACATTCCACACTGATCTCCTCCCCACCTACAACTCCCTGCCAACCAGATACTAACATTCCGCACTGCTCTCCTCCCCACCTGCAACTCCCTGCCAACCAGATACTAACATTCCACACTGCTCTCCATCCCACCTGCAACTCACTGCCAACCAGATACTAACATTCCACACTGCTCTCTGTCCCACCTGCAACTCCCTGCCAGCCAAATACTAACATTCCACACTGATCTCCCTCCCACCTGCAACTCCCTGCCAACCAGATACTAACATTCCACACTGATCTCCCTCCCACCTGCAACTCAGTGCCAACCAGATACTAACATTCCACACTGCTCTCCCTCCCACCTGCAACTCAGTGCCAACCAGATACTAACATTCCACACTGCTCTCCCTCCCACCTGCAACTCACTGCCAACCAGATACTAACATTCCATACTGATCTCCCTCCCACCTGCAACTCCCTGCCAACCAGATACTAACATTCCACACTGCTCTCCCTCCCACCTGCAACTCAGTGCCAACCAGATACTAACATTCCACACTGCTCTCCCTCCCACCTGCAACTCACTGCCAACCAGATACTAACATTCCATACTGATCTCCCTCCCACCTGCAACTCCCTGCCAACTAGATACTAACATTCCACACTGCTCTTCCTCCCACCTGGAACTCCCTGCCAACCAGATACTAACATTCCACATTGATCTCCCTCCCACCTGGAAATCACTTCCAACCAGATACTAACATGCCACACTGCTCTTCCTCCCACCTGGAACTCCCTGCCAACTAGATACTAACATTCTACACTGCTCTTCCCCCCGCCTGCAACTCCCTGCCAACCAGATACTAACATTCCACACTGATCTCCCTCCCACCTGCAACTCCCTGCCAACTAGATACTAACATTCTACACTGCTCTTCCCCCCACCTGCAACTCACTGCCAACCAGATACTAACATTCCACACTGCTCTCCCTCTCACTTGCAACTCACTGCCAATCAGATACAAACATTTCACACTGCTCTCCCTCCCACCTGCAACTCCCTGCCAACTACATACTAACATTCCACACTGCTCTTCCTCCCACCTGGAACTCCCTGCCAACCAGATACTTACATTCCACATTGATCTCCCTCCCACCTGGAAATCACTTCCAACCAGATACTAACATGCCACACTGCTCTTCCTCCCACCTGGAACTCCCTGCCAACTAGATACTAACATTCTACACTGCTCTTCCCCCCACCTGCAACTCCCTGCCAACCAGATACTAACATTCCACACTGATCTCCCTCCCACCTGGAGCTCCCTGCCAACTAGATACTAACATTCTACACTGCTCTTCCCCCCACCTGCAACTCACTGCCAACCAGATACTAACATTCCACACTGCTCTCCCTCTCACTTGCAACTCACTGCCAATCAGATGCTAACATTTCACACTGCTCTCCCTCCCACCTGCATCTCCCTGCCAACTAGATACTAACATTCCACACTGCTATTCCCCCCACCTGCAACTCCCTGCAAACCAGATACTAACATTCCACACTGATCTCCCTCCCACCTGCAACTCCCTGCCAACTAGATACTAACATTCCACACTGCTCTTCCCCCCACCTGCAACTCACTGCCAACCAGATACTAACATTCCTCACTGCTCTCCCTCCCTCCTGCAACTCCCTATCAACCAGATACTATCATTCCACACTGCTCTCCCTCCACCTGCAACTCGCTGCCAGCCAGATACTAACATTCAAATGCTCTTCCTACCACCTGCAACTCCGCGGCAGCCACATAACTAACTAGCATTCTGTACTGCTCTCCATCCCACCTGCCACTTCCTACTGGCCAGTACTAGCCTATTTGTCGAGTGACAAACTGACAATCATGTAAATCCTGACAAACCTGTGTCCCACCTACTGGATGAAATCAGCAGACTGCGCATTAATCTCTATATTAATATCCTACCTGTCAGCCACACAGTACAGCCACGGAAGCCGCCTCTAGTGCCCACAACTTGTCCTCTCTTACTTCTGCTCACATGGTGGGACTGGTAAACCACGTTTGTCGATCTCTGGATCTGACCATGTATAAAAGAGATTTAAATATAGGTTAGACATAGACACAACGCGTTTCATTTTTTATTGCAGAAGATAGAACTTTATCTCCCTGGATGCTAAAGATGACTAATGCTTCAATGAGGCTGGTGCAAACCAACTGCAGCTTAGGGAACAAATAAACATTCACGCTGATTTAAAGGGGCTTTTAACCCCTTGAATGCTAGAGAAATCTCCAATGCATTGCGAAGCAATGCGGTAGTGACCCCTCTAGCACTCAAGGGGTTGAAAGTCCCATTCAAATCAGTGGAAGTTTTTGGAACTTTAAATTGTTCCTTGCTGCACTTAATTTTAGTACACCTGCCTCCCAATGCACTGGTCCCTAGCAATCAGGATTAGGAATCACCAGAGATAAGAGAATAGAGATGAACTCTTATGACTCAGAGACGATAAGTAACATATTCACAGAGCGTATATCACTGAGGTCATTGACCCCAATAAGATTAATCAGAGAGGTTAGTGAAAAGGGATCAAGGCGAAGGTGAACACAGGTTGGACTACAGTATGTGTTTTAAAGATATACTGAATATACACCACCATTCAAAAGTTTGGGGTCACTTAGAAATGTCCTTGTTTCCCATCAAATAAATTGTAAATACAGACAAGACGTTGACTAGGTAAGAAATAATTTTTTACAGTTTAAATAATAATTGTGTCCTTCAAACTCTGCTTTCGTCGAAGAATCGTCTATTTGCAGGAATTACAGTCTTGCAGACCTTTGGCATTCTAGTTGTCAGTATGTTGAGGTAATGTGAAGAGTTCACCCCCATGTTTCCTGAAGCACCTCCCACAATTTGTATTGGCCTGATGGGCGCTTCTTACGTACCATACTGTCAAGCTGCTCCCATAACAGAAACAAGGACATTTCTAAGTGACCCCTAAAGTTTTGAACAGTAGTGTATATCAGACATATCGTGAAGTCACAGGTGAGAAAACACTTCATCAAAAGACAATTCTTGGACAAACCAAAGTCACAGCGGGGGGGGGGGGATAAACCTCCCCTTTGATTGATATGAGGATTTTAATCCCTTGAATGCTAACAAGGTCTCCAAAGCATTCTACAGCTATTTGGTGTGGATATCTCTAGCACACAAGGGGTTAAAAATGTGCATTTATATTAGTGGAAATTTGGGGGAATTTTTATTTGTGCCCGAGTTTAAAGTTGGTGTGACCCTCGATTACTCCAGTTTCCTTTTGTACATAGTAGGGACCTAAAGGGCAAGAGAGAAAGGGGAAACTGATCCAACAAGTTTAACCCTTTGAGTGCCAGATGGGTATCTAAGGCATTGCTAAGCAATGCTTTGGATACCCCCCAGCACTCAAAGGGTTAAAGGGTAAGTGCCTTCTAGGACAAAATTGAGATAAGTGCAGTAGCATGTTATGGGAATAAAATTAAGATACTTGTTTTTTTTTCCTCTTTTTGTCCACAAGTTTATTTTTCACATTATCTATCTATCTATCTATCTATCTATCTATCTATCTATCTATCTCATATCTATGTATGTATCTATCTATCTATGTCATATCTATCTATCTATCTATCTATCTCATATCTATCTATCTATCTATCTATCTCATATCTATGTATGTATCTATCTATCTATGTCATATCTATCTATCTATCTATCTATCTATCTATCTATCTATCTATATCATATCTATCTATCTATCTATCTATCTATCTATCTATCTATCTATCTATGTCATATCTATCTATCTATCTATCTATCTATCTATCTATGTATGTATCTATCTATCTATGTCATATCTATCTATCTATCTATCTATCTATCTATCTCATATCTATTATATATCTACGTATCTATCTCATATCTATCTATCTCTCTATCGATCTATCTATCTCATATCTATGTATTTATGTAAGTATCTATGTATGTATGTGTGTATGTATGTATGTATGTATCTATCTATCTGTCTGTCTGTCTTTTAGCAAGCTCTTTTTGTGGTAATGGCCGCAGACGTGCTTTTGTGTCATCAGTTGAAGATTTAGAGGAGGAAAGAATCAGGAGGAGGAGACATGTTGAATTTATCTGACCCGTACAAATTAAGAGAAAGGTAAAAATATCAAAAGCCAACGCATATTAATAATAACAACCCCTAATTCAACTTCCTGTAGCCATAAAACCCATGGAGGTCAACATGACATCTGCTGGATGGACCACAGGACCTGAAACTCCACCCATTGCACATGGTAAGCTTAACCCTTTATCTTACCCTATCTTTACCCTTAACCCTTTTATCTTTATTTTATTTTGTAGGCATTAAAAAAACATGAAGAATGATATAAGTCTTATCTCTCAAACCTTTATGGTTTGAGAGATGTTCGCAAGCAAAGTTTCCCCTCCCGCCCCTTTTACCTAGTGTAAGCCATCTCTTCTCAGATGTGGAATGCAGTCCATGGACCAGACAGATAACAGAAGGGGACAGTCTTCTTCCTATGAGAACAATGAAAGCCCTGCCCCCCTTTACAAGTTTTTCAGGTTTTTCCCTTATCTTAATTGAAGATTGTCCCTCTCTGCAATCTACCTGGGCACCTCCCTCCTGATCTGGCTGAGCAGTGTTACATCAGTAAAAGGGTCAGGAGGGGGATACTTTGTCATTGAATTACTCTTGAACTATAACTCTGACATAACTGAAATAACACTCTCCAAAGTCCAAATACTATGATGATTAATTAGAGCTGCTTTTATTATGAAACATTACTATCCCTTTAAGGAACAGGGGGTGTAAAATACAATTACAAAATGCAACACATTACACACCCATCTGGTTCTTTAAAGGTTAAGTAGGCTCATGCACTCTTCCTGCGTTGCTTCAGTTTAAAAAAAACTGGCACCATCTGTCATGTCCGCCTCTGTGAACACGACACCCTGCACTGGCTGAACATGTTATCTCTTGAATGAAAGGGTAAAATCCATTGGGACAATTAAGATGTTTTGGTCATAGTAAGGTAACAGAGGGGTTATTATTAGGTGTTACCTCTCATTTAAGATATGTGGGGCATTTGGGAGTGTTAAGGTTAATGTCTTCAATACTAAATTCATTCTGGGAAAATTACTGGTGTGTCAAACAGTGGTTCTGTGACTACCCAGTGGAACAATACTGGGGTGTCAGACAGTGTATGTGTGGGTCTGTGATTACCAGTAGAACAATACTGGGATGACAGACAGTGTATGTGTGGATCTGTGACTACCAGTGGAACAAGGCTGGGGTAGCAGACAGTGTATGTGTGGATCTGTGACTACCCAGTGGAACAATACTGGGGTGTCAGACAGTGTATGTGTGGGTCTGTGATTACCAGTAGAACAATACTGGGGTGACAGACAGTGTATGTGTGGGTCTGTGACTACCAGTGGAATAAGGCTGGGGTAGCAGACAGTGTATGTGTGGATCTGTGATTACCAGTGGAACAATACTGGGGTGTCAGACAGTGTATGTGTGGATCTGTCACTGCCCAGTGGAACAATACTGGGGTAGCAGACAGTGTATTTGTGGATCTGTGACTACCAGTGGAACAATATTGGGGTGTCAGACAGTGTATGTGTGGATCTGTAACTGCCCAGTGGAATATTGGGGTAGCAGACAGTGTATGTGTGGATCTGTGACTGCCCAGTGGAACAATATTGGGGTAACAGACATTGTATATGTGGATCTTTGACTACCAGTGGGACAATACTGGGGTAGCAGACAGTGTATGTGTGGATCTGTGACTACCAGTGGAACAATACTGGAGTAACAGACAGTGTATGTGTGGTTCTGTGACTACCAGTGGAACAATACTGGGGTGGCAGACAGTGTATATGTGGATCTGTGACTACCAGTGAAACAATACTGGAGTAACAGACAGTGTATGTGTGGGTCTGTGACTACCAGTGGAACAATACTGGGGTAGCAGACAGTGTATGTGTGGGTCTGTGACTACCAGTGGAACAATGCTGTGGTAGCAGATAGTGTATGTGTGGTTCTGTGACTACCAGTGGAACAATGCTGTGGTAGCAGATAGTGTATGTGTGGTTCTGTGACTACCAGTGGAACAAGGCTGGGGTGACAGACAGTGTATGTGTGGTTCTGTGACTACCAGTGGAACAAGGCTGGGGTAACAGACAGTGTATCTGTAGCTCTGTGATTACCCAGTGAAACAAGGCTTAGGTGGTCTTTAATATAAGCCCAACGTTGATGCTAGGTAAATTTCCAGAGCATTGCTGAAGACCTCTCTAGCTTCTAAATTGTTTGATTATCAAGATTCCATTAGGATTCTGTTAGTCCAACAGATTCACCAGTTGAAGAAGCACTGAGTTACTTGATGGATTTGCTCATTTGTTTTTTATAATGCATTTGAAGTAAGTAAAGTTCACGGGTGAAGTGATAACAGGGGAGCTATTATAATTCAGAGTTCAAGAAGTAGCATATTCATATCATATCTTATATATCACTAAGGTCATTAATCCCAGTAAAATTAAACAATGAGGTTTGTGAACAGGAAACAAGTTGAAGACAAACAATCAGGGGAGGGCTGGCAACTTGTGGCCTGGGGGGCAAATACAATCAAGTGGCCTATTTCTATTATCATTCCAGCCCACTGTACCAGCCAATGCCGCGTAGCTTACAACGGAAATGGGGCTACACTTCTGATACTACAGAACTTACAGTTGAAAGGGAGATTCACTAGTGATACCGCAGAGCTTACAAGGGAAATGAGTTATGCTGCTATTGTAGCCCCATTTGGATTGTAGTTCTGTATATCACTTGTGTAGCTCCATTTCAATTGTAAGCTCTGTGGCATGAACAGTGTAGCTCTATTTACAGCAGCAAGCGGGAGACTGAGTGAGGCAGTGGTCCACTGGTCCAGACATATGACCGGCCCAGGGGGCAATTGCCTCCCTGCCCCCCAGGCCAGCCCTCCCCTGCAAACAATGTGTATGTAAAGGTTGCATTACGGAATGGGTTTACAGATATGTATCAAACATATCTCAGAGTCACAGATGAGAACAGTTATCATCTTAACACACTGACACAAAGTTCACAGAGACAATGAACAGCCCATAAATACACCTGGGGAGATGCACTAAGGAGTGATAAAGAGGTGATAAAGAGGACATAACTTCTCCAGTGATATCACCTCCAGTTCCTATGTTATTCTATGGAGCCAATGCACTAAGATTTTTTAAACTTTACAGATCTTAGTGCACAGGCTCCATAGAATAACATAGGAACTGGAGAAGTGATATCACTGGAGAAGTCATCTCCTCTTTATCACCGCTTAGTAAATCTCCCCCCTTGTGTGTAAATGTCACTGAGGCTATGCTCTCAATAGGAGTAAGGGCAGGAGCGGAAGAACAGACTGACCTAACATGTGTCAAGGGACAGTGCCTCCCAGGACAAACTTTAAAATAAGAGAAGCAGCATATTCAGAAAAAAACATGTTTGTGGCCAGAGGAGTACACAAACCATGTGAATATCCATCTACATATCTATCATTTTTTTGTATTGGATGTTTGATATAGTCTATAATTTGAGATGCTCATTTCCCAATCTGATCCACTTCTTTCATTGTTCTGCAAAGCAACTGGGTGGGACTGATGGAAATAATGGGATTTGTAGTCCAATACAGCTGAAGGGATTCCCATCCCCAATATGTTATTTGTCCCTGGTCACAACAGTCACTCCATCACAGAGATGGCTAATTACCCAGTACAAGTAAGTGGTGGTGGCTGAGGGAACGTCAGCCTCTTGCTGTGTTGGACTATATCTCCCATCATCCCCAGCTGCCCTCCTTCATCTGTTTTTTCAGGGATGATAAAACATTGGCCTTGATTCCTCAAGCTGCGCCTCTGTCCCCTCTTAGCTTGGCAATTAAGCTCAATAAAATAGCAAAACAAAGAAATAAACAGAAATTATTACACAGACAAATGGACAATCCTGTACAGAATGAATCTTCCCTTTGCCAAAAATATAAAAAAAACCAGAGTGAACTATGGCAGACCTCTTTAGTGGGGAAACTAAATCCCTAACATGTGTTCCTCTTACTAAATAATTCAGTCGGATCTTTCAAGATGAGCTGACTCTGAGATGTTCTAAATATTAACCCTTTGAGTTTCAGAGGGGTACGGAACGCATTGCAAATTTGCTCTAACGCAAAGGTGCTCCAGTCAGTCTGCAAGGAGCCTTTAACGTGTTACAATTTAGAGATCTCACTGCCTAAGCACATTCCCCATTCTCCCATTCTCTTTCTGGTACCCAATTTGAAGACTAAAGAATCATTTAAAGGGATAGTGATGTTTCATAATAAAAGCAGCTCTGATTAATCTTCATAGTATTTGGGCCATGTAGAGTGTTATTTCAGTACTGTCAGAGTTGTAGTTCAAAAGTAATTGAATGATAAAGTATCCCCCTCCCGTCCCTTTCACTGATGTAACACTGCTCAGCCAGAGCAGAAGGGAGGTGCCCAGGTAGACTGCAGAGAGGGACAATCTTCAATTAAGATTAGGGAAAAACCTGAAAAACTTGTCAAGGGGGGCAGGGCTTTCATTGTTCTCATAGGAAGAAGATTGTCCCCTGCTGTTATCTGTCTGGTCTATGGACTGGATTCCACATCTGAGAAGAGATGGCTTACACTAGGTAAAAGGGGCGGGAGGGGAAACTTTGCTTGTGAATATCTCTCAAACCATAAAGGTTTGAGAGATAAGACTTACATCGTTCTTCATGTTTTTTTAATGCCTACAAAATAAAATAAAGATAAAATGAAGTATTACTATCCCTTTAATTGGGGAAACTCATACAGTAGGTAACACAGGACTCTCTAACCCTGAGAATTTGGCCTTTCACCCTGACACCCTGAGATTTGGGTCAAAGCTCTGAGTCTCAGGGTCAAACCCAGGTACTTCCCAGGTATGGTACTAACCAAATGCAAAGACGAGAAGATGAGCTGCCTTTTTTTCACCTAGACCAGTGGTTCTCAACCCTTGCCCTCAGTGGCTACTAACAGGCCAGGATTTGAGGATTTCCTGGTTAGAGCACCGGTGAGTTAATCAATATGAATGAGGTTCTGATCAACACACTTGTGTTCTAGCAGGGAAATTCCTAAGTCCTGGCCTGTTAGTGGCCACTGAGGACACGGGTTGAGAACCTCTGACCTAGACTGAACCTTGGATTTGTGAATATAGGTCAGTGCTGATTAAGAACCAAGGCCCGGTATATATCTCATGTGCAGGTATGCAAGACATCCGACGGCTTCCCTAGCCCTGACCTGGCCACATCCCTACTATTCCCAGAACCCTGCACTATACCCTTTCTACCGATGCCTGTACAGAAACAAAACACTGTAACATACAGAGAGGGGCTGATGTACTAACAGGAACTGCAGTGATTTTAGAGCAAACCAACTGAGTGGATCTAGGACACAACTTTCAAGACAACCAGGTCTCTTCTCCAGGCGTAATAAAAATGAATCATTGAATAGTATTTTTATAATATAAGTGTATTACATCAAACAGAGCATTCAATGCTGCAGTAACACTGTATTACATCACACAGAGTGTTCAGTACTGCATAGAGACTGTAACACTGTATTACATCACACAGAGTGTTCAGTACTGCATAGAGACTGTAACACTGTATTACATCACACAGTGTGTTCAGTACTGCATAGAGACTGTAACATTGTATTACATCACACAGAGTGTTCAGTACTGCATAGAGACTGTAACACTGTATTACATCACACAGTGTGTTCAGTACTGCATAGAGACTGTAACACTGTATTACATCACACAGTGTGTTCAGTACTGCATAGAGACTGTAACATTGTATTACATCACACAGAGTGTTCAGTACTGCATAGAGACTGTAGCATTGTATTACATCAAACAGAGCATTCAGTGCTGCAGAGAGATTGTATTATATCACACAGAGCATTCAGTGCTACAGAAATACTGTAATATTGTATTACATCACACAGAGCATTGAGCAAATCAGGGAGAGTGTAATATTATATTACATCACACAGAGCATTCAGTGCTGTAGAGAGACTGTAACATTGTATTACATCACACAAAGCATTCAGTGCTACAGAGAGACTGTAACATTGTATTACATCACACAGAGCATTCAGTGCTGCAGAGAGACTGTAACACTGTATTACATCACACAGCGCAATCAGTGCTGTAAGGAGAATGTAATATTGTATAACATCACACAGAGCATTCAGTGATGCAAATTGGGTGCAATATTGGTGCAATATGGCTTCAATATTGGTGCAATATGGGTGCAATAAGGACACATTAACCCTTTGAGTGCCAGAGGGGTACGGAACGCATTGCAAAGCAATGCGTTCCGTACCCCTCTGGCACTCAAAGGGTTAAGGAAGAAATATGGGTGCAATATTGACGCAATATGGGTGCAATGTTGACGCAATATGGGTGCAATTTTGGTGCAATATGGGTGCAATAAGGACACATTAAGGACACTTTAAGGAAGCAGTATGGGTGCAATATTGACGCAATATGGGTGCAATGTTGACACAATATGGGTCCAATATTAACGCAAATTGGGTGCAATATGGGTGCAATAATGATGCAAATTGGGTGCAATATTGGTGCAATTTGGGTGCATATTGTGTCAATATTGCACCCATATAGCATCAACATTGCACCCATATTGCGTCAACATTGCACCCATATTGCTTCCTTAATGTGTCCTTAAAGTGTCCTTATTGCACCCATGTTCCACCAATATTGCACCCATATTGCTTCCTTAATGTGTCCTTATTGCACCCATATTGCACCAATATTGCACCCAATTTGCATCAATATTGCACCCATATTGCGTCAACATTGCACCTATACTGCGTCAATATTGCACCCATATTGCTTCCTTAATGTGTCCTTATTGCACCCATATTGCACCCAATTTGCGTAATTATTGCACCCATATTGCACCAATATTGCACCCATATTGCCCCCCATATTGCACCCAATTTGCGTCATTATTGCACCGATACTGCACCAATATTGAACCAATATTGCACCATTATTGCATCCATATTGCACCAATATCGCACCCAATTTGCATCATTATTGCACCCATATTGAACCCATATTGCACCAATATTGCACCCACCCAATTTGAGTCATTATTGCACCCATATTGCACCCAATTTGCGTCATTATTGCACCCACATTGCACTCATATTGCACCAATATTGAACCCATATTGCACCCAATTTGCATCATTATTGCACCCGTATTGCACACATATTGAACCAATATTGCACCCATATTGTACCCATATTGCACCATTATTGCATCCATATCGCACCCATATAGCCAATATTGCACCCAATTTGCGTCATTATTGCACCCATATTGCACCAATACTGCACCCATATTGCGTCCTTAATGCACCACTATTGCGTCAATATTGCACCCATATTGCGTCCTTAATGCACCTCCATTGCACCCATATTGCGTCAATATTGCACCCAGATTGCGTACTTAATGCACCCATATTGCGTCCTTAATGCAACCCTATTGCACCCATAATGCGTCAATATTGCACCCATATTGCGTCATTATTGCACCAATATGGCGTCCTTAATGCACCCCTATTGCACCCATAATGCGTCAATATTGCACCCATATTGTCTCATTATTGCACCCATATTGCAAAATGTTAACGCACAAAATGGTGACTGCGCCATTCGGAGCGGCGCAAAATGTAGAATTTGCATCACTTTATGACGCAAAACTTTAAATGCAACACTTCAAATGACGCAGCAAAACACATGCTTCATTTTATGACGCAAAACTTTACATGCAACACTTCAATAGTAAACCCCTCTCTGATGAAAGTCAGAGACATACAGTTCTCCACAGAATGTGATAGAAACTGCTGAGTCACTTCCTGTCAGTTAGAACTATCAGGAAGTAAACACAGTAAATTCACTTCCTGATTATTTAAACTGCTATAATTTTTGAATAAAACATCTGACAGCAGTGGGAGTGACCTTGTTTTATTCAACATGAAATGCTCTATAAAATATGTGTTTTCATAAAAAAAAGTTTACTGCTCCTTTACAGAAAAAGTACTGTGGAACATAGAAGAACTACATTCTGTAGCGCTCTTTCCTGCTGAATAAGACAAGAGTGTTCTAACTGCTGGGATCTGCTCCATTCATAAATTATTACAACTCAAACACTGATCATTGGATGTGCAATGCATTTGGAAACCACTTTGGCACTGATGGAGTTAAAAATTCCATTGATTTCAATTTGTATTTTTCCCTGTGAAGCAGATGATTTGTTTAAATTGAATCTATCACATATAGAAAAGTAATGCTCATTAGTTAGAGCATTTAGAGAAAAAGTTAAACATGTTACTCATTTTTTACAAACCCCATTATCTGTGCAAAAATTCAAGTTTAAAAAGTGCCCAGCAGCCTACTTCCTGCTTGCAGCACTGCCTCTGCTCCCATCCCACTACCCAGCATCCTCCAGTGACGGAGGCTTTCTTTCTCTACGCTGGAGCGATCTCATTGGCAGAGATTGATATCTAGCCAATAAGATCTCTCCATCTTAGAGACAGACCGCCTCCGTCATCGGAGGATGCTGGGTAGTGGGATGGGAGCTGCCTCTGTGTGGCAAGCAGCTTGCTGCAGCGGCAAGCGGAAGTAGGCTGCTGAGCACCTTTTAAACATTAATTTTTGCGCATTTTTTTTTTTTTTTTTTTAAATGAGTAGCATATTAAAGTTTTTTTGCTAAACGCTCTATCTAATGAGCATTATTTATCTATATGTGATAGATCCACTTTAAGCAGCTCAGGCCCCAACAGAATTAACCCTTTGAGTGCCAGAAGGCATTGCATTAGGCTTATTAACTCCTTGAAGGCTAGGAAGGTCTCCAATGTATTTCTACCATGTGACGCAGTTGGTTTGCCCAGAATCACTCACCTGCCTACATAAGGCCAATATACTTACTGATGTTACATAAATATTCTATTTTTTTTTTTTTTTTGGAAACACGCTCTGGAAACCTTGTCCTTAGGATAAGGAACTCTAAGCCTGGAGGAAAACACTTTTTCTCTGAAGCAGACGATCAAAAAAACTTGCCACATTAATTACAGATATTCCATATAACAATATTTTTAATGCCAAAAGCTGCACACACCAACAAAACTGACACAACTACAAAAGCTCCATACTGCGCTTAAAAGGATGGTAATGTTTCACAAAAACAGCAGCTCCAATTAATCTTCATAGTATCTGGGCCATGGAGAGTGTTATTTCAATACTGTCAGAGTTGTAGTTCAAGCGTAATTAAACGATAAAGTCCCCCACCCCTTTTACCTAGTGTAAACGCCTCCCCTCAGATGTGGAATCTGGTCTTGGGACCAGATAGTTCACAGCAAGGGACAATCTTCTTACTGTGAGAACAATGAAAACCTTGTCCCCCCATGACAGGTTTTTCCTTATGCTAATTGAAGATTGTCCCTCTCTGCAATCTACCTGAACACCACCTTGCTTCTCTGAGGTGAGCAGTGTTACTTTATCATTCAATTACTCTTGAACTACAACTCTGACAGAATTGAAATAACATTCTCCAAAGTCCAAATACTATGACGATTAATTGGAGCTGCTTTTATTGTGAAACATTACTATCCCTTTAACAAAACCAAGGTATTTTGTTTAAAGCAGATCTATCACACAAATTAAAGTTACCCCCAAATAATTATGCACATAACGATAAGCCTATCCATACTAGTATTATCTGGAATATGTTCAGCGTTATTGAGAAATACAACTCATTCTGAGACAGCCAGGCAGCTATCAGTGCAGACATCTTGCCAAAGACGTCTGTGCTGTCCGTTCCGGTCTCCTCTAGGAGGCACTGCATTGTACCTTAAGGTACAAGAAGTGACTGATGGTACAGGTGCACAGATGCCTCTACAGCAAGCTGCTTGCCTGACCGTCTTACAACGAGTTGGATTTCTCAGTAACTCTGGACTTATTCCGGATAATACCAGTATGGATATCCTTATCGTTATGCGCATAATTATTTGGGTGTAACTTTGATTTGGGAGATAGTTACGCTTTAATTTTTTTAGATAGTCTCCCTTTAATATAGCTGTATCATTAAACATTAGTTGTTTAACTCTTTAATGGACAGAGGTATGCAGCGAATTGCTTTGCAATGTGTTGTATTCCCAGCTGATCTTTAAAGGGATAGTAATGTTTCATAATAAAAGCAGCTCTAATTAATCATCATAGTATTTGGGCCATGGAGAGTGTTATTTCAATTCTGTCACAGTTGTAGTTCAAGAGTAATTCAATGATAAAGTATCCCCCTCCCGCCCCTTTTACTGATGTAACACTGCTCAGCCAGATCAACATATTTTTTTTTACATTTTAAATATTAATATCCCTTTAAGGACGCTTGTCGGTCCTGGCACGTCATGGGTCGGTCGAGCCGAATTGGTCGGATTCGGAAAAAAAAGTGCCGGCCGTATGCATGATTGGTTAAAATAATGATTTGCTTAGAAATGTAAACTTGTATTTAATATCACTTTGCATCTGTTTACTGTGCTTTTCCGTTTAACCCTTTGAGTGCCAGATGGGTACACAACACTTTGGTTTGGAATGCGCTGCATACCCCCTGGCATTGAAAGGGTTAACTCTGCTGTTGCCTATAACTGAAGACACTACTAAGTTCAACAGTTAACCCTTTATATCAGGGACACTTATAAAAAAAAAACCCACACATGGCACAGTTGCACTTTTTCCTGTAGTAACACAATAACATTTTCATAAGTGTCAGTGATTTAATGGGCTACGTGGCAATCTTAATTACTACCTTGAGAAGGATTTCATGTCCTATTAGAACCCAGGGTGGGGTTCTCTGTCTTTTACGGTTCTGGCCAGCCCCACCTATAATTCTAATGCAGGCAACTACAGATACTATGCACAAAATATATAAACCTAATACCCGACTGCTGTGTGTTCTTTTAAACTCAGTAATTATATAGATACACCTGACTGCTGTATGATGGACTCCGACCTAGGTAAGTGCTTCTGTTACACACAGTAATTATATAGATACACCTGACTGCTGTATGATGGACTCCTACATAGGTAAATCCTTCTGTTACACACAGTAATTATATAGATACACCTGACTGCTGTATGATGGACTCCGACCTAGGTAAGTGCTTCTGTTACACACAGTAATTATATAGATACACCTGACTGCTGTATGATGGACTCCGACCTAGGTAAGTGCTTCTGTTACACACAGTAATTATATATAGATATATATAGATATATATATTTATATATACCTGACTGCTGTATGATGGACTCTTACCTAGATAAGTGCTTCTGTTACACAGAGTAATTATATAGATACGCCTGAGTGCTGTGTGATGGACTCCTACCTAGGTAAGTGCTTTTGTTACACACGGTAATTATATAGATACACCTGACTGCTGTATGATGGACTCTTACCTAGGTAAGTGCTTCTGTTACACACAGTAATTATAGAGATACACCTGACTGCTGTATGATGGACTCCTACCTAGGTAAGTGCTTCTGTTACACACAGTAATTATACAGATACACCTGACTGCTGTATGATGAACTCCTACCTAGGTAAATGCTTCTGTTACACACAGTAATTATATAGATACACCTGACTGCTGTATGATGGACTAGGTAAGAGCTTACGTTACACATAATAATTATATAGAAATACCTAATTGCTGTAAGATGGACTGCTACCTATGTGTTTATGTTACACACACTAATTATATTAGGGTTACCAGACCTCACCTTTAACCTGGGACACATAAAAAAAATACTGACTGGGCTGCTTTAATTTCGGTGCAGTCCTGAAATATGCCTATTTCCTATGTGGCCCTGGTTAAAGGTGAGGTCTGGTCAGCCTAAATTATATAGAAATACTTGACTGTTGTATGATGGACTCCTACCTAGGTAAGTCCTTCTGTTACACACACTAATTATATAGATACACCTGACTGGTGTATGATGGACTCCTACCTAGGTAAGTGCTTCTGTTACACACAGTAATCATATACATACACGTGACTGCTGTATGATGGACTCCTACCTAGGTAAGTGCTTATATTACACACAGTAATTATATACATACACCTGACTGCTGTGTGATGGACTCCTACCTAGGTAAGTGCTTCTGTTACACACAGTAATCATATACATACACGTGACTGCTGTATGATGGACTCCTACCTAGGTAAGTGTATCTGTTACACACAGTAATTATATAGATACGCCTGACTGCTGTATGATGGACTCCTACCTAGGTAAGTGCTTATATTACACACAGTAATTATACAGATACGCCTGACTGCTGTATGATGGACTCCTACCTAGGTAAGTGCTTCTGTTACACACAGTAATTATATAGATACACCTGACTGCTGTATGATGGACTCCTACCTAGGTAAGTGCTTCTGTTACACACAGTAATCATATACATACACCTGACTGCTGTGTGATGGACTCCTACCTAGGTAAGTGCTTCTGTTACACACGGTAATTATATAGATACACCTGACTGCTGTATGATGGGCTCCTACCTAGGTAGGATCTTTGTTTTGTCGTGTATGGCTTGAACACTGGGTAGCTGTATTGAGCAGAAGGGAAGATCTGCGTATATGATAACGGTAGGATTAGTAACATAAGGTGAACACCGCATTGTTTATGCTCTAACTGGTTTAAATTGTAGTGCTGCATTATTCCATGGGACACTAGTATTTTGTCTGTTTGTGTAGCCTGTTATTTGTCTGTCTTGGTGTAATCGCTATACAGTTATCTGCTTTCTGCCACAAATGGTACAATCCATTATAGTACTTTTTATCCCAGTTACTTTCCCTACATTTCTGACAATGGACTAGGCCGAATTGTCTTTTCTTATTACACTAAGTTCACACACAGGGCACTATCAGCAATCTGATCACATGAAATAAAGGCATGAATGTGGTAACAGCAATGCGTTGCACACCCCTCTGGCACTCAAAGGGTTAAGGTAGGGTGACCAGACCTCACCTTTAACCAGGGACACATATGAAAAATGCATATTGTAGGGCTGCTTTGATTTCAGTGCAGTCCTGCAATTTGCCTATTTCCTATGTGTCCCCAGTTAAAGGTGAGGTCTGGTCATCCTAGGTTATATGGGTAACTTTGTTGCAGCGAACCCATGTGAACTACTCCATAGAAAACAATGGCTAACTTGTTGCAAAATTTTCCCAGTCTCAATATCATTGCTTTCATGCAGTTCACATTGTTTTCTTCTACGCAGTTGCCCATGTAAACAGGCCTAACTCAAGACCTGTTGCACATCAACACAACTTGCTGAAACACTGGTCCAATTTTAGCTCCATCAAATCTCTGCTACTGGTTTAAATGGGATTGAAATTAAATTGCACTAAAAATGCAGGTGGCTGCATTTTCAATGTATATTTAATCAGCTGTTTATACTGAGAGCAAGATATGCTGGGAGAAAGACAATCCTGTTACAAAGCTGCGTGAAAGAACAGTCAAAATGTATCTGTTTCTCAATACATTATCACCGCTGACTGAAAAGAGCCTTAACCTTTTGAGTAGTGTCCCCTCTTGCGCTCAAAGAGTTAAGATTATGAATGAGAATTTTATATAGTTTAAAGAGAATCCACTGATTCTAAAACAACATATATGAATGCAGTCAGTTTTACTAATCATGACTCACGTGTCTATTTGGAAAGAAGAAAGTTATTAGGAAATATATCTTCATTATTTATAAATTCGCTAGAAATTTTGTAACAATGCAGTCATGCGCAGCAGAGATTGACGTGACGAGGCTGATACAGAGCGGGGCACTCCGATGACGCAGTCAAGCGCAGTAGAGATTGCCCGTGACGAGGCTGATACAGAGCGTGGCGCTCCGAAGGAACGTCCCACTTTGTATCAGCCGTGGCGCGAGCACTCTCTACTGAGCATGACTGCACCGCAACCATCTGTCACTGTATCAGCCGCGGCATGGGCACTCTCTACTGAGCATGACTGCACCGCAACCATCTGTCACTGTATCAGCCGCGGCATGGGCAGTCTCTACTGCGCATGACTGCCCGGCGACCGGCTGGCAATGGCACTGTGGCCCATGTAATGGGCTCTTCAAATAGTCATTAAATAAGGGAAGAGTACATTCCTGTTCTGCCTTGTTAACCCCTTGAATTCTAGCCAAATCCCCATTACAGTCAATGGATATTTAGCAGTTTTAATCTGTTCCTTTCATTCTGTTGATTTGATCCAGAATTTCTGCATGGGGCAATTGAAGACCTCTCCAGTATTCATAGGGTTAAAACAGCATTTAACTGGATAGTAATTCTTGAATTAAAGTTGAGGTCCAAGTCTTCTTTATATTTTTTTAACACATAGTGCTATATTTCAATACTTACAGTTGTGTAGTTCAAGAGCAATTCAAACAGAAAGAATCCCCCTCCTACCCCTCTCCCCTGCATCACTCTGCCTCAGTCTGGTCTGGGTGGAGAGCGGCGGGGGACAATCTTCAGTAAGCAGAAGGAAAATCCTGTCCTCCTTACTCAAGGGGGGGGCAGGGTTTTCTTAAACTTACTGAATAAAAATTGTCCCACGAACGGATTCAAGATCTAATGGGGGGGCGGCCAGAACTGGCAGGAGGGGATCCTTTCAGCTTGAACTGCACTCGAACAACAAAAATGTAAGTGTTGAAATAGTGTTATGTGTTAAAAAAAATATATAAAGAAGACTCAAACCTCAACTTTAATTCAAGTATTACTATCCCTTTAAAGTGATAAGTAATACTTAAAATGTAAAAAAAAAAAATGTGTAAGAGTAAAACAAGGGTACTCCCACTGCTGAAAGGTGTTTTATTAAAAAATTATAACAGCTCAACCATGAATTTTTTTAGCTGCAATATCACAGTGGCCTGAAAATTTACAGTGGCGCTGTTACTACACCATCCTATGGAGATTTATGGTCTACAGACCAGAGCAGTCCATAGGATGGTGTACTAACAGCACCATTGTACATTTTCAGGCTACTGTGATATTGCACCTAAAAAAAATTCAAGTTTGAGCTGTTATAATTTTTTAATAAAATATCTCTCAGCAGTGGGAGTACCCTTGTTTTATTCGGGGACATAAACCCTACAACATATATATTTTTTTACATCTTAAGTATTACTATCCCTTTAAGTCAACAGCAATGTTAATTGATTTCTATGGTGAATCTGATTTGTTCCAGGAGGTTAAAGCGGAACTACCACCCTATATAAAGTCGCCCCCCAATTATTAGGCATATGGTGACTAGCTTCTTAATAGTGCTATTATCTCACACAAGACTGATGGCCAGGCTTCTTGCTTTAGAGCTGTCTGCCTAGCTGTGCCATCAGTCCCTTCCAGAGCCTTCCGGCTCTATGCAGCACCTCCTAGAGGATACTGGGATGGACAGCGCAGGCTCGCAGACGTCTCTAAGCCAAGATGTCTGCATGCAAGCCTTGCCGTCAGTCTTGGAAGAAAAAGGATTACTTCAGAACAGCTACTTGTGTGAGATAATAGCACTATTAAGAAGCTAGTCGCCATATGCCTAATTATTGGAGGGCGACTTTATATAGGGTGGTTGTTCCGCTTTAATAGCACCCAACAATTTCTCTCCCAAAAAGACTTACAAATTTTGGGGGGTCTGAAGCACTGTGTAATAACGTGACGTGTGTATCTCACAGTAAAAAGATGATGTGGCAAAGTGAGACTGAAAAAAGGATCTCTGTTTCCAGCCAACACAAGCAATATGTGTATGTTACTCATAATACAGGGAGTCGCTGAGCTGAACTCATTGCTATCTGCTTCTACCCTGGCTCCACCAAACTTACACTACTTTGTCTGTTTCTTTTGGCTCGATACGGCCCATTCATGTCTGTTCCTAGGAAAGCAAGAAGTGCTGTAAGAAGACCAACGGAAACATTTTGGTCGCTTGGGGAAAAATAATTAATTTCACTTTGTCTCCAGTGGCTAGATGGAATGTAATGTCACACAAGCAATGACATACACATCCCCTAGGCCAGGCATAGGCAACCTCTGGCTCTCCGGCTGTTGGGAGAACATAAGATCATCCCCAACCAGCCACTGGCCTCTAGTAGCCTTTAGGATTTTCTGCTAAGATTAAATTGGACCTGCTGTCACCGTTAGTCAGTTTTAGTTTTTTTATATGCAAACTAGTTGAAAAGCCCTTTTACACGGGCCACAGTGCCACCACTGTAGTCTTACGCAGTAGAGACTGCCCGCACCGCAGCCGACACGGAGCGGGGCGCTTTGAATTCAGACTGGAGTCCTCTTGGAGTCCGCTTGGTCCCAGGGAGGTCCGCAGAGAGAACTCCGGTCTGAATTCGGAGTGCCCCGCTCCGTATCGGCCGCAGCGCAGGCAGTCTCTACTGCGCAAAACTGCAGCGCACACAGCCGCCTCTATTGCACATGACGTTTTCTGACAAACATCCTTAGCGAATTATTATATAGGATTTGCCTGTATGTCATGTTAGCCATTTTTACACAAAATAAATTTAAGATAATACCCTTCATGTTCTCATTGGCACAGTTTGGCATTTTATGGTAATCTGCTGCAAGTATGCTAATTAGAATGAGGCCTAACTTACCACTCACTGTGCTATTAGAGATGACTCATTTGAGTGTGCTCTCCAACTTGAAACTAATTTGTGTGTGTATGTGTGTGTATATATATATATATATATATATATATATATATATACACACAGGGCTTATAATTTTAAGTCTTTTGCTACTAGCCAGACCTGAAAAGTTACTCGCCACTGCAAGCCAAAACATACCCACCAGGGCTGAATTTCTACTCGCCAGGGCTGAATTGGTGAGTGGAAATTTTGATATATATAAATATACAATAAGAGAAAAGGATGTGGCAGCACACGTGATATAGTATTTGCCTTTAACATTGTCTTGAGAAAGGTCCATAAATAGGACTGAAACATTGTCCATTATTTTTGGCTTTTTCATCCAATAAATAGTATTATTGAAAAGTCACACGGGTGCTGCCCCATCCTTTTCTCTTATTGTACATATTTATAGGGATTGTGCACCTGGGCATAGATATTATTTGGAGAGAGCGCTTTCAAATTTGGACATATATACACACACATCCTATATAATAATTCGCTGGGATGTTTGTCACAATGCAGTCATGCGCAGTAGAGACTGTCTGCATTTGGCCAGTCTCTACTGCGCATGATTGCAAACAAGCAGTGCGTTTCATACCCCTCTGCCACTCAAAGGGTTAACATTACCCGGACATTGGCCCATATACACGGGCTTTTACACTACTTTTTTATTAAAAAAACCAAATGGCTGATATAACAAATCCAGCAATTTGATGTTATATTCCAGAGTAAACTAACTTCATATTAGTGTCAGGTACACTTTAACCCTTTGACTGCCAGTGGAGTGTGAACCACCTTGAGTTACATATCTCTCTGGCACGCAATGGGTTATGGTAAGAGAGGGTTTATTGTTAGGAGGTGTTAATGTTCCTTTAACCATCTGAGTGCAAAAAGGCTGTGAAATGCACAGTGTAGCAACGTACTGCACACGTTCCTGGCATTCACAGGGTTAAATGTATAAGATACTCTTCTGGCACTCAAAAGGTTCATTTACCAAGGTGGCTGAATGGAGAGACCTTACCACAAACAGACCTATTCATAAAATGATGCCGTGCTGGCAGTACTTCAGCCCTGGTTGCTGGTGTGGCCTTGTCAGTGAGAACTCAAAGGTCCTCTTTATAAGTGTGATGTGAAGGCCTCAGTATAAGGTGGAGGGAGCCCTGTTTTATGAAGCCTTCCCCAGACAAAAAGGCCAGGCGAGAGACTCTCATCATTCAGCACTGAAAAAATTCAATGGCTTGGTCTCCATGGAAACAAACCATGCTGTGTGTGTGTGCGTCACAAAACTCTGTCCCAGAGCAACTTATCTGATCCAGAGCCTCAGTCAATCAAGATAGCCTCGGAGGTCAGTGACTGGCTCTCCGACACTGACTGAACAACAATTACCCAGCCATCAACCTTAGAATTATGAACCTAAATAGGTGCATTTCTGGGGCAGACCAACATCGTCACAGGGGAAAAATGTAAAATTCCATTTTTTTTTTTTTAAACGTGCTTTTAACCTTTTTAGTGCTAGAAAGGTTTCCAATAATGTGCATTCAAGGATTTAGAAGCCTCATTTAAACCCTAAGGTCCAGATGGAATGTGATGAGTACCAGTCTGGTCTTTTGGGGGGGGGGAATGCAAAATCCCCATTTAACCCTTTCAGTGCAGGAGAGGTACGCAACGCATTGCTCTGCAATGCATTACGAACCCCTCTGGCACTCAAAGGGCTGTATGCTCAAACAGATAACAACAAAATGTTGTGTGAACAATACAAATAAATAATCGTATGCATGAACTACTTATTTTCTATACTAGTTTTTTTTTGTATACTCTAATGCCCATTGTGTACGACACAACTCCAGAATAGTAGGGCAAATGGGCGGGGAAAGGGCGTGGCTAAACTATTCTCCAGTCTTGTATAGAGGAAAAGAAAATTTGTCATATACAGCGTCAAAAAAATGTAATGCAAAGAAAAATTGTGTACGTTAAAGGGATAGTAATACTTCATTTTATCTTTATTTTATTTTGTAGGCATTAAAAAAACACGAAGAACGATATAAGTCTTATCTCTCAAACCTTTATTGTTTAAGAGATATTCACAAGCAAAGTATCCCCCCCCCCCCGTTCAGCCAAATCAGAAGGGAGGTGCCCAGGTAGACTGCAGAGAGGGACAATCTTCAATTAAGATAAGGGAAAAACCTGAAAAACTTGTCAAGGGGGGAAGGGCTTTCATTGTTTTCATATAAAGAAGATTGTCCCCTGCTGTTATCTGTCTGGTCTTATAACCAGATTCACATCTGAGAAGAGATGGTTTACACTAGGAAAAAGGGGCGGGAGGGGGAAACTTTGCTTCTGAATATCTCATAAACCATAAAGGTTTGAGAGATAAGACTTATATCATTCTTCATGTTTTTTTAATGCCTACAAAATAAAATAAAGTTAAAATGAAGTATTACTATCCCTTTAAGAAAAAAGTGGAGGGAGTGTGAAGTTCTGAATGAGAGAAACCTATAATAGTTGAAGGAAACACAACAAAAGCACAATTACCATATGTACATAACAAAATTTTTGTCGTTAATTACAACTTTTTGTCGTTACATATGACAATTTCAGTCAGGAATCTTACTTCAATGACAAAACTACATATTTCCAATCACAATCGACACTCTCTGAAAATATTAATGAGCCCAGTGACACTGTACTTTGAAGTGACATTACAAACGACAAAAGCTATTTCACTAGTTCTTTGAACACACGGCCCAAAGGGTTAAAACAGTGGAAGATTTCAGTTCTCCCTTATGCAGTTGGTTTGTCCCAGAATCACTCCACATTACCTTTGAACATGGCCCTAAGTATCTGAGAGGCCTGCAGTAAACAGTGAGACAGGAAATACACTAAACCAGCTCCCATATGGACACACTTTACATAAATACATGCAGGGCTTCCATAAGAGATGCTGACTTCCCAGTCTTAAAGGGGAAGCAGGGCCCCCCAGATTTAATTAACAGTAATAAATTACTTCCAGGGGCCTCAGAATGACTTGACTTGACACAATACTACAAATACCCCTCTACTTCCTTGATTGTGGCATAGACTGTAGTCTTAACCCTTTGAATGCCAGAGGAGATGGGGGAGTTGTCTAACTTAAATTCTTTGATGGGAAATGTAAAAATGGAGCAAGTCTGGAGCGAAACAATGTTTAATTTATTACCAAATAAATTATTTATATTATTAACCCCTTGAATGAGATAGAAGTCTCCAATGCAAAAAGACTGTCCTAGGAAACCCAAGACACGTGTTCAATCTTTTATTTTAAATGAGTGTGCTACGTCCTTGGCAGCCTCTTTTTGAGACATACACAGACCCGGAGGAAGAACTGCCCAGTAACTGCTGTGACAGAAAGTGATGCCTGAGCTGGGCTACAAGAAAATGAAGCTGCAGCTCCTCTCTGGCACCATGAAGTAACACTTAGTTCTCCTTATCGTGTTGAGAAACAGTGCAGAAGCCATTTTCTTGTAGCCCAACATAGACATACATGTCTTAGCAGCAGTCAATGGACATTTTTCCTTCTAGTGAGCATGACTCAGTGGTGCTTCTGAGAAATCACAGTGGTTCAAAAGAAAAGGGGTTCAATTCTGGGGCAAGTCAACTGCACCCTATGGGACAAATTCACAAAATAGCCATTAATGTTAAATATGGTCTTAACCCTTTCAGTGCCAGAGTGGTATCAAACGCATTGCAACACAGTGCATTGGATATCTCTCTGGTACTCAAAGGGTTAACCCCTTGAATGCTAGAGAGGTCTCCAACGCAGACCTCTAGAATTCAAGGGGTTAAAAACCCCATTTAAATTAATGGGCATTTCTTTTTATCCCTTAGGGTGTTGGTGACTTGCTTCAGTTTTCTTAAAGCCCAGTGACATCATCAATGACCAGTGGTGATGTCAGATGATGTCAGTGTGGGGTCACATCAAGGTATATACACTTTGATTTATAGATCTGTTAACGTTCCCTATCCTGACCTTCTCTATCATTTAAAAGCAGATTGTATTTTTCCATCAGAATTCCTTTAACCCCTTAAGGACCGGGCGTGTGCGTACGCGGCCGGCACTTAAGGACCACACCTGGGAACTCTCCGGTTTTGCCCCGGAGACCCGGTAATTCAGTGTCAACAAATGAGAGTTCCCAGGTATGGTCCTTAAGTGTCGGTCGCGTACGCACGCGCCCGGTCCTTAAGGGGTTAAAGGAATTCTGATTCTCTGGATGTGGGGAGTTTCTGATGAAGCTCTGCCCACATGTGCTCAATCCCACCCTCTTCCTCTCACTTCCTGCCCTCTTCTCCTCCTACCCCAGTCTATTCTAGCTATTTTTTGTATTTTAGAACTCTTGCCCCAATCATGATTAAGCCCTGCCCCTTTTATGAAGTGAATCGCATCATTTCTCCCTCCTCATCGGCACCCCAGGGCTCTCCTCTGGGTAGCCAAAACCAAGAAGTTCCCAGGTATGTTAAGGACCAAAGACTTTTCTTTTTTTTTAATTTCCGGATCTAGTTCAGGGCTCCCTGAACGGGGTGCAGCCATTCTGGGAGCCCTGAAATCCATGATGGTCCTGGCACGTCATGGGTCCTTATGGACATACCTGGGAACTTCCAGTCGAGGGCTACCCGGAGGGTAGTCCTCTGTTCACCAGGGGGTGACAAAAATGACGCTAATCGCGTCAAAAAGGGGCGGGGCTTGCCGCGAGTGTGGGGGGGCGCTTAACCCTTTGAGTGCCAGAGTGGTACGGAATGCATTGCAAAGCAATGCATTCCTTACTACTCTGGCACTCAGAGGGCTAGGGACTGAGTATCAGAAGGAGAAAAAGCGGATGTGGCAGAGTTTCAATAGAAACTCTCCACATCCGGAGGAATCTGCCTCTGCCCCGGAGACCCGGTAAAGTTCCGTCAGAACCGGAGTCTCCGGGGCAAATCCGGAGAGTTCCCAGGTATGCTTATGGATCGCCAACCCATGACGTTCCAGGACCGTCATGGGTCCTTAAGGAGTTAAGGACAGGAGAAGTGTGCAAGCAACCCATTGCTTTGCAATATGTTGCATATCCCTATGGTTCTTAAAGGGTTAATAACACTATTCAGGATTGCACTGTCCCTAAAATCTGACCTCTCTTCGGCTCTCTCAATGAGTTCCACACCTCTGCTCCAGGAAATAAGCTAAAGATCACTTTATTTTCATAAACACAAATCCCGGCCAGAGAAGAGGCAGAGGAATTACACACTGAAATGTTCATAGACTTCCTAGACATGCCTTGAATGTTCCATGTTGTTTCAAGGTGCATTTTAAGGGACCTCACACAAAGTCCCCTTTGTTTGCTCAGTCCTTTCACTGGTTTCAGACATGCTAATTGATTATTTGGATTAGGTTATCAGAACTCAGAATGCAGAGAAAGATCTTTAACAGTATGAGTGCCAGAGTGGTATCCAACACATTGCATACCTCTCTAGGACTCAAAGGGTTAAGCCTTTCAGTGCCAGAGAGGTATATGGAACTCAAAGGTTTTAACCCTTTGAGTGCCAGATGGTTACGCAACTCATTGCAAAGCAATGCAATGGGTACCTCTCTGGCACTCAAAGGGTTAAATGCTGGATTGGACTACTATGTTTTATTAGTAGAAGACTGCAAAAAAAAAAAAAACAAACTTCAAAGTCATGTGCAGTGGTGTAACAATAGGGGTCGCACCTACGACCGGGCCTGTCACTCCAGGGGCCCCGGCCACCCCCTGCAACTCCGTTTGTAACTTAGCTGATCTCCCACTCTGGCCTCCGGCACACTAGAGCAGCGTGCCGGAGCTTCAGTGGTAGAGATCTGTGCCGAAGGAGGCACAGAATTGTGAAATCACGCCGCTAGACCACCAGGGACTGGAGGTAGGGGTATTGTGGAAGGGGCAATGTGGAGATGAAGGGGGCATTTGGAGATGGGGGCATTGAGGAAGGGGCAATGTGGAGATGAAGGGGAAATGTGGAGATAGGGGCATTGTGGAGATGAAGGGGGTATTGTGGAAGGGGCAATGTGGCAATGAAGGGGGCATTGTGGAAGGGGCAGTTTGGAGATTGGGAGGCAATGTGGAGATGGGGGCATTGTGGAGATGAAGGGGCAATGTAAAAGGGGCAATTTGGAGATTGGGGGGCAATGTTGAGGTGGCCAATGTGGATAAGGGGGCCAATGTGGTTGAGGGGGCCAATGTGGTCGGGGGGGCCCATGGCAATTCTTGCACCAGGGCCCGTTGGCTTCTAGTTACGCCTCTGGTCACGTGCAATTCCCTCATAAAGAAGAATTTTACCCTTGAAACAGGTGGCTCTTCATTTGTTTAACATGTTGATGTAAATAAATATCCTTTATTCAGCAGCCAGGTATATCTATCTATGCATCTGTGGATTATTTGTGCAGTTTCCTGTATGTAGTGATCTCTATTGAAGTCTGCCTCTAGGACATGACTTGTAAGGGACCCTAGTTATGATAATTAAAACTGATGTAACTATTGCGAAATTAAAACAGATATCAAATACAAACTGAAACAATAATTCAGAATAACTGACTGATGTTTGCAGGACACCTACTTAGGAAAGTCCTTCTTATGATCAAATTTAAAGCGTCTTATTCTTAACCCCTTAACGACGCATGACGTACTTGTACGTCATGAGGTTGCGGTCCCTAAAAAACCAAGGATGTACATATACGTCATGGAATTCCGGGCTCCCCGGGCAGATGCACGCCATTCAGGGAGTCCAGCATCGGATGGCATAAAAAAAAAAAAAAAAAAGTTCCGTGGTCCTTGAGTGACAGCACCGTGCATGCACGGCCGGTCATTAAGGGGTTAAAGCATAGAAGAGTGCAAGAGGAGTGTACAACACATGTCAAAACAATGACTCATAAGGGACACAAGTCTTTATCATATTATACACAGTAACCATTAGCAGTGGACTACCTATGCTGCAGGATGATGTTTGCTTTCATTGCTGCATGGATATTGTAACATTGTATGACATCACACAGATCATTCAGTGCTGCAGGGAGACTTTAACATTGTATTACATCACACAGATCATTCAGTGCTGCAGGGAGACTGTAACATTGTATTACATCACACAGATCATTCAGTGCTGCAGGGAGACTGTAACATTGTATTACATCACACAGAGCATTCAGTGCTGCAGAGATACTATAACATTGTATTACATCACACAGAGCATTCAGTGCTGCAGAGCGACTATAACATTGTATTACATCACACAAATCATTCACTACTGCAGAGAGACTGTAACATTGTATTACATCACACAGAGCATTCAGTGCTGCAGAGCGACTATAACATTGTATTACATCACACAAATCATTCACTACTGCAGAGAGACTTTAACATTGTATTACATCACACAGAGCAATCAGTGCTGCAGGGAGAGTGTGACATTGTATTACATCACACAGAGTATTCAGTATTGCAAGGAGAGTGTAAAATTGTATTACATCGCACAGAGCATTCAGTGCTGCAGGCAGTGTGACATTGTATTACATCACACAGAACATTCAGTGCTGTAGAGAGAGTGTAACATTATATTACATCACACAGCATTCAGTAGTTCAAGGAGAGTGTGACATTGTAATACATCACACAAAACACTGAGTGCTGCAGGGACAGTGTGTTATTTTATTAAATCACACAGAACATTCATTATTGCAAGGAGAGTGTAACGTTGTATTACATCAGAGCATTCAGTACTGCAGAGAGACGGTACATAGTTACATATGAACTGTGTCACAATGTGTCGACTACCTCTCTAGTAGTGACTGTTTTAAACGCCACATGTTAAATCAATGGGAATTTTTAATTGACCTCTATTGTGGAGTTGGTTTGCTCCAAAACGGTGCCACTTTGCTTCTGAAAGTATGGCCCATTGAACAGAATATTACCCTGGGTTGCTAGCAATGTATAACTACAGGGGATGCAGAGGGTCCAGTTTAACCAGGGACCTGCAACCAAGGTGGTATTTGTCGTGGCACTATCCCACAACCCCCTTACAATCATGTCTTGGCTGTTGGTCACTGACATCATCATTCATTACTGCCAGCCAGTAAGGTAAGGGTACTGTCAGTGAGCCCCTCCCCTCTTTCTTATCAACCCCTTCAGTACCAGATTGGTGTCCAACCCACTGCAAATGTCTGTATAGGCACGTGTTATTCAAACTTGCTCCAGACCATGTGCGCGAGGGGATCCAACTTCAGATGTCGCACCAGGGCCCTATAGGCTCTAGTTACACCCATGGAGTTTTCTAGAGCCATCTGTAATGCATTGGTGATGTCTCTAGCAGCTGAAGGGTTAACCTTTTGAGTGCCAGAGGGGTGCTCATCTGGCATTCAAAGGGTTAAAATGCATGGCAGCAGCCTACATTGGCACAATAATTCTATTGTTTATTTAATGTTGAGTTTGAAAAAGTCCTGCAGTCCGTCAGGCTCACACTTTACTAGGATTGTGTATCCAGAGGACAGGAAACAAAACCCCTATTGAAGCCCCTGCCGAACGAGAGTGAAAAGGAGAGAACAATTCCTTCCCTACCCTCTTTCATCCACTAAAATACCAGTTAAATATGATTTATTATAGACGCCCTGACCCTTCTGGGCTGTATTCAGGAAACGATATAGAGGAAATTCTGGAGCAAACCAGCTATAACAGAGGGAACAAATTAACATTCCAAAAGTCCCCATTCATTTAAATAAAGCTTATAATCCTTTGAATGCCAGAGAGGTCTCCAACGCATTGCTTCGCAAAAAGTTGAAGATCCTTCTAGTATTTAAGTGGTTAAAACATCCATATAAATCAATGGGAATTGTGTTCCCTATAGTGCAGTTTTGCTCCAGAATTGCTCCTCTCTAGTCCTGAATATGGCCCTTATGGCTTCAGTGATCCGGCTAGGGGGGCCACTGCATCTTCCAACTAGAAGACATCACTGTAGGGTCCATGTCTGCTCACTGTTTCCAATACAGAATCTGTATCGTGTTGCATGCCTCACACTGGCGTGATCTCAGCCAAACATGTCATGCCTCACACTGGCGTGATCTCAGCCAAACATGTCATGCCTCACACTGGCGTGATCTCAGCCAAACATGTCATGCTGCCACTTCCCTGAAACTAACACATAACTCCAGGAAGTATGGTGAGCCCATAGATGGATCACAGAGAGATAACTGGCAGTTGAGATGGTCATGGCAATCTCCAATGAATGGGCATTAAACTAACTGGACGATCGGGAACGTATAAAAATTGCCCAGATTACCACATAATTTAAATGGAACTTTTAACCCCTTGAATGCTAAAGAAGTCTCAATTGAATTGCAAAGCAATTCGTAGGAGACCTTTCTAGCATTTAAGGGATTGAAAAGCCCCATTTAAATGCGTGGCAATATGGGCGATTTTTATGTCTCCTCTAAGGAGCAGTTGGATTTGCCCCAGAATTGCAATGTTGCACTTTTATTATAATATAACATCTGAATATCTCTGTTCTAGAATGGCAAAATCATTCAACACTTTTTGTATTTTCTGTTTTAAAACCAAAGCAGCCACACACCAGGATAACGTCTCTTCTTTCCTCATTCCTGAGACCATATTGATTTAATAGACACCTGATGATTGACACAGAGACAGTTCTTTGATCTCCCAGAAGACAGGCAGAGTGATCTTACACAGTTATTTAGTAACTGTCATATGTCTGTCCTATCTATCTATCTATCTATCTATCTATCTATCTATCTATCTATCTATCTATCTATTGTCCCCGGGTGCTTCTTTGATTCTTAAAGAAGGCCCCAACTGAGGACCAAAACGGTGATCTGCACTCACTGTTGCCTAGGTGCACAGTACCAAATCTGGATGAAGCATAAAATAAGAGGAGGGCAGTACCCGTGGGTCTTTTCAAAAATAGCTTTACTGGCACAAATGATCAAAGGAACATGGTCGACGTTTCGGTCATGAGACCTTTGACAAGACTTCTCAATAAAGTTCTCATGACCGGAATGTCGACCATGTTCCTTTGATCATTTGTGCCAATAAAGCTATTTTTCAAAAGACCCACAGGTGTTACCCTCCTTTTACTTTTATATAAAAACATATATGTGTGTGTATTATTTTTATTGTTCTTGAAAAAGAGGAAATCTTCTGCACTCGTGAATAATAAAATCAAGTCTTTATTGTGAACAAATGGACCACAGAGCTGACAGTCTCACGCGTTTCGCACACCAAGGTGCTTACTCATAGACCTGGGTCTATGAGTAAGCACCTTGGTGTGTGAAACGCGTGAGACTGTCAGCTCTGTGGTCCATTTGTTCACAATAAAGACTTGATTTTATTATTCACGAGTGCAGAAGATTTCCTCTTTTTCAAGTTCTTATGTTGGATGTTTTCAGCGCATCTTTTCTTCGTTGCACCGGAATAGAGACTTGATCGGTGAGTCATTGTGGATTGAAACCTGTTTCTAGTGCTGCTTGGATTTTTTTGTTTATTTTTATTGTTCTCCATATAGCATTTTATATAGCACCAACTTATTCCGCAGTGCTGTACAATGTGTACAGCCGTGTGGGATGTGAATCAAGTTCTCCTGTGATCTGTAACAAGGTACAGAGGGACAGAACACCCAGACACACCCACACACTGCCCACATCTAGAGCAGCCTTATGGTATGTGAATCAAGTTCTCCTGTGATCTATAACAAAGGTACAGAGGGACAGAACACCCAGACACGCCCACATCTAGAGCAGCCGTATGGGATGTGAATCAAGTTCTCCTGTGATCTGTAACAAGGTACAGAGGGACAGAACACACAGACACACCCACACACACACTGCCCACATCTACAGCAGTTGTATGGGATGTGAATCAAGTTCTCGTGTGATCTGTAACAAGGTACAGAGGGACAGAACACCCAGACACGCCTACATCTAGAGCAGCCGTATGGGATGTGAATCAAGTTCTCCTGTGATCTGTAACAAGGTACAGAGGGACAGAACACCCAGACACACCCACACACACTGCCCACATCTACAGCAGCCGTATGGGATGTGAATCAAGTCCTCCTGTGATCTATAACAAAGGTACAGAGGGACAGTACACCCAGACACGCCCACATCTAGAGCAGCCGTATGGGATGTGAATCAAGTTCTCCTGTGATCTGTAACAAGGTACAGAGGGACAGAACACCCAGACACACCCACACACACACTGCCCACATCTACAGCAGTTGTATGGGATGTGAATCAAGTTCTCGTGTGATCTGTAACAAGGTACAGAGGGACAGAACGCCCAGACACACCCACACACACTGCCCACATCTACAGCAGCTGTATGGGATGTGAATCAAGTCCTCCTGTGATCTATAACAAAGGTACAGAGGGACAGTACACCCAGACACACCCACACACACAGCAGCCGTATGGGATGTGAATCAAGTTCTCCTGTGATCTATAACAAAGGTACAGAGGGACAGAACACCCAGACACACCCACACACACACTGCCCACATCTAGAGCAGCCTTATGGTATGTGAATCAAGTTCTCCTGTGATCTGTAACAAGGTACAGAGGGACAGAACGCCCAGACACACCCACACACTGCCCACATCTACAGCAGCCGTATGGGATGTGAATCAAGTTCTCCTGTGATCTGTAACAAGGTACAGAGGGACAGAACGCCCAGACACACCCACACACTGCCCATACCTTGGCACAAACCATACAAAGCTGCAGTTTCAGCACACGAAGAGAGATATGCACAAAAATGAGAAGCAAATCTGGAGCAAACTAATTGCACCATGGGGGCAAATGAAAAGCCTCTCTGATTTAAATGGGCCTATAAACACCTTGAATACTAGCCAAGTCTCCAACACATTGGGAAGCAGTGCACTGCAGAACTCTCTGTCACAAAAGTTCCATTTACAGCAGTGCGAATTTGATGAATTTGTATTCATCCTCAGTGGTGTGGCTGTTTCACTCCAGAATTGCTCCAATTTTGTGCACATGTGACTAAAGGGATAGTAATACTTAAAATGGTCCCAGGACCAGAGCTGTCCATAGGATGATGTAGCAACAGCACCACTGTACAATTTCAGGCCACTGTGATATTGCACCTAAAAAATTCAACTTTGAGCTGTAATAACTATTGAATAAAACACCTTTCAGCAGTGGGAGTACCCTTGTTTTACTCAGGGGGATAAACCCTATAACATATTTTTTTTTTACATTTTAAGTATTACTATCCCTTATAAGAGCACTATAGATAGACGCAAGTATGTAAAGTGCCCTGCAGTGCCCATTTGGTGCCTAGAAATATCCCACAGAACTAGAACAGACTCTGCACCTGTTTAGTACCTTCTCCTTAGAATGTTATCTTAAATGAACCAGAGTTCCCCTTTAAAGCGGAACTACCACCCAATATAAAGTCGCCCCCCAATAATTAGGTATATGGTGTCTTGCATCGTAATAGTGTTAATATAATCTGCTACAAGTACCACGATCTGAAGAATCCTGTTTCTTCAGAGACCGGCGGCCAGGCTTGCATACAGACATCTTGGCTTAGAGACGTCTGTGCTCCTGCGATGTTATCCCGGTCTCCTCTAGGAGGCACTGCATGAAGCCAAAAGGCAACAGAAGGGACTGACGGCACAGGAGCACAGACAGCTCAACAGCAAGAAGCCTTGCCGTCAGTCTCCAAAGAAAGAGGATTACTTCAGATCATGGTACTTGTGGCAGATAACACTATTAACCCTTTGAGTGCCAGAGGGGTACAGAATGCATTGCTTTGCAATGCATTCTGTTCCCCTCTGGCACTCAAAGGGTTAAGAAGCTAGTCGCTATATGCCTAATTATTGAGGGGCGACTTTATATCGGGTGGTAGTTACGCTTTAATACAGGACACACATGGGGAACACAGGCAACAGGGTCCTACTGATTCTTATGCAGCCATGAACCTACAGAATTAACCATTTAAAGATCAAAGAGTTGTGGAAGGCATTGCTTTTCACATGCTTCTGGTCCTTAAGGGGATAGTATTACTTCAAAATTACTATCCCTCATATTGTAGCCCTTAACCCTTTGAGTTATGGAAGGAAAAATTATTAATTGAAAGAGTTTTCTACGTGTGCTTGGTAACCAATTAATCATTTTTCCTTCCATAACGAGATATCGGCTCTGTTTAACCCCTTAGTGATGGCCGCGTGCAGACGCGGCCGTCACTTAACGCCCGTCTAACTTTTTTTTTTTTTTTTCCATTAGAATCCGGAGTCCCCGAACGGCGTGCAGCCGCGCGGGGATCCGGATTTCCTGGATGTACATGTACGTCCTCTGTCACTAAGTGACAGCCACAGAGGACGTACATGTACGTCCTTTGTCGCGAAGGGGTTAAGAGCCTCCGCCTGTCCCGGGACTGGATTCCCCTGCTGGCAGCAGAACGCTGACAGCAGGGGAGAGGAAACTTTGAAAGCGGCTCTCTCTTAAACTATAAAGGTTTGAGAGATGACGCTGGTGTCCCTTTAAAGGGTTATAATTTCATATTCATATATATAATATAGCCTGCATGAAAGGGGATGTCTGGCATGTTACGTTACCTAAATGTTTCACTTCCTCTCTTTATGGCACGGTTGGGCTATTGGGGAAACTACAAACCTGACCTCCTCTCATGTGCATGCATAGGTCACTACTTGTACTGCCATCCACCCACATTCCACTAGTACTAGACTAGGAATTCCTGTATAATAACCCTGTTGTGTGTGCACTTACATGTGTGAAAAAGATCTGAAAACCTGTCTCCAGCAAACAACCAAAACCTTAACCCTTTGAGTGCCAGAGGGGTACGCAACGCATTGCAAAGTTAAAATGTTTCCATTATGTTTCCAGGTTTCCACGCAGCCAATATGCAACATGCATGCGGTTTTTATATATGAAGGCGTGCAACTTTATATAGACATATCTGTGCAGATTATTTATGTTATTTAAACCTTTGAGTGCCAGAGGGGTACGGAAAAGCAATGTGTTTCATGCCCCGCTGGCACTCAAAGGGTTAATATAAGATAAACTTGATTCGTAGAAGCAATAGAAAAATTAAATTACCTAATCTGCGTTATATAATCAGATTCTGTGTGCTCATTTTATTTTAATCAGATTATTATGCAATCAATCGTATTCACATCTCAGTAAGTCCATTGTACTGTAAAAAAAAGTGGCTATAAAAATATTATTTCAGCCTTGTTCTGTCCACTAGACATAATCCTTTGTAAGCATTAGATTTTTAATATGCCTGAGCTTTACTTTCAGTCATTGACTCATTATAAAGCACTTTTTATTCTATTGCCAAGAATGACCTACCCGAAACAGGCAACCTTTCAACAAGACGGAGTGAGCCGCTTCCCAGACCCACCTAGACTGAACATTCCATTACATTCAAGTGAAACACTGACCTTACACATTCAAGGTGTAATCTGATATGTTCTTCTTTTTCTTACTTTAGAATCAAGGAATGGACAAAGGTGTCATTTATAACTGTGGTTCTCAGACTGGGTTCCGCAGAACTTCAGTGTTCCCTGATATAGTTCTAGGGGTTCCAGAGAACAAATTGCAAAAGAAAATTACAATTATATGTTAATGCTTTCAGTGCCAGAGGTGTGCGCAACACATGGGGGGAGATTCACTAAGAGGTGATAAAGTGAAGATATCTTCAACAGTGATATCACTTCTCCAATTTCTAAGTTATCCAGGGCCGGATTTACATCACAGGAGCCTGTAGGCACAGGAATCTGAAGCGCCCCCCCACATCGGCAATCTCCACTGGACACCTCCACAATGCTCCAAATCCCCCCCATATCCCTATTGCCCTTACATTGCCCCCCATCATCTCCACATTGCCCCATCATCTCCAACTTGCCTCCATCAGCTCCAGCTTACCCCCATCACCTCCAACTTACCCTCACATTGCCCCCATCATCTTCACATTGCCCCCAATATCCATTTCCTACCTCCCTGGTGGTCCAGTGGCAGAAGTCTGTGCCTTCTTCTGCACAGTCCTGTAGCTGCTGTTGCTCCCGCTCAGTTTTCTCTTTAGGAATGCAGAGCGCTGGGAGATTATGTCATCTCCCAGCGCTCTGCATTACTAAAGAGCCAACGAGGGAGCAACAGCAGGACCTCACCATGCGGCGGGCGGCGGGTAATGGGTAGGGTTGTTGTTGCCACAGCACGAAGCGCTGTGAATGAACATATAAAAAAAAAAAAATTGATTCCAATGACAGGCTCCCCTCTGTGGGATGCGCCTGTAGGCAGATGCCTATACTGCCTTATGGCAAATCCGGCCCTGGTGTTATCCTATAGAGCCTGAGCACAAGGATTTTGCCAACATAGTAGATCTTAGTGAATAAGCTTCATAGAATAACATAGGAATTGGAGAAGTGATAAACTAAAAAAGTCATCTCTACTTTATCATCGCTTAGTGAATCTCCCACATTGAGTTGCAAACCCCTCTGGCGCTCAAAGGGTTAACACTTTATTCAGAAATTACAGCCTAATAATATACCCATACAGAAGAACAAACACCTCCTAACAATAACCCACCTTACCTTCATATGGACATAAAATCCTTATGGCCCCTATGAATTTTGTCTTTCTGCCTTTGTTCGGGAGATAATATCTTCAATCAGTCTTGGATTTAATGTCAATGGAGGCAGACATGACAGTTGGTAGCAGGACCATATGACCTCAAACTCTACTCACTGCACATGGTAATCTTAAAACATTAAGGACCACTGGGCTTTGCAACATATTGCTTATGGTCCTTAACCCTTTGAGTGCCAGAGGGGTACGCAGCGCATTGCTTTGCAATGCGTTGCGTACCCCTCTGGCACTCAAAGGGTTAACCTTTCAAGTGCAATGCACTGAATTCCCCTCTGGCACTAAGAGTCAAAGGACTAATTAAACTCGTGCACTGCTTGAGTTTGCAAAAATTGTATAAAGTGCACCTATCTAGTTAAGTCTTTCTGCTAAATAAATTGAGCTTCTTATTCACAGAGCATAATTCTCCTTTAAGTGAGATATTTTAAATAGAATATGCTGGTTTTCAGCAGTATGGGCTAGCAATTTCACTTAGCACTCCTCAAGTCCTGGTTAGAAGGCTATACTTAAAGGAGCAGTAAACTTTTTTATCGAACCTATATGTTATAGAGCTTTTCCTGTTGGTTGTTTTATTCAAATGTTACAACAGTTCTCAGAATCAGGGAAGTGAATTACAGCACGATTACTTCCTGACCGATCTAACGGACAGGAAGTGGCTCAGTTTCTATCACATTCTATTGAGAACTGTTTTTTTCAGTGACATTCCTTTCAAATAGGATGTAACAGAATAACTGATTGGAATCTGACCACTTAAAGATAGTGTTCATGTAAAACAATGAGTTTAAACTGTAATAACTAACTCTGGACATATGCATCTCTCAGCAAGGAGATTAGCCTTATTTTAGGGAACAGAAAAAGACCTACAGTATATATCATTTTCATAACAAAAGTTTACTGCTCCTGTAATGTAAGGCACAAATCATCCCCAAACACAACCAGCCAATGACTGGTTGGTGTAATGATAGCTTTAGTCCCCAACAGCTGGATTCCCAACAACTGGCTACCCCTTCTTTAACTCCTTGCAGGTGAGGGATGTTCCCAACACATTGCAGAACAAAGGCCTGGAGTGGCTGCTACCATCCACAGGACTGAAACAGATGTTGTTTCTGGGAGAGATCGATTCTAAGCTCTTTGAGGCAGGAATCCCTTTAATATTGTAGATATTCAAAAAAAATAACTAAATTGATGACAGTCCGATCTCTCAGACCTTTTTGGTTTGAGAGATATACAGTGATAAAGTTCTCCCCTCCCTCCCCTTTCACTGACATCAGAGATCTAGCTGACAGAAGAAGATCATGGTCCCGGGGCCAGCAGGCGGCTCTTCAGCAGAGCCGAAATACCACAATCTAAAAAGAAATACTTAATTGGAACGGTCTACAAAGTGTGCTTGCAAACCAGGCAGACTTTGTAGACCTTTCTAATTAAGTATTTCTTTTTAAATTGCTGTATTTCTGCTCTGCTGAAGAGCCGCCTCGAGTCGACTGACACAAATCTCCTTCTGCCAGCTTTACAGCTGACATTAGTGAGGAGGGAAATTTATCACCGTATATCTCTCAAAACTGGCATCAGATGATTTATTTTTTTAATATCTACAATATTAATTTTATTAATACAAGACATTACTAAACCCTTTAAGCAAAGTAACATTTAAATAAAAAAATGTGTTATAGGGTGTTTCCTGAGAAGTGACACAACTGTGCTCTCACTGCTGGGAGATTATGATTTTTTTTTTTTTAGCAAAATCTCCAATTGGTATCCAAAAGGCAATACTTTTAACACTTTTGTAATGCTCTGCACACCACTCTGGCACTTTAATACAGCACTCTGTGGGTGAACTTGAGTCACTGGCAACTGTTCTCCATATAAAGTGACAGGAACACTAACTCTGAGAGCAATAACATTGACTTTGACCCTGTGTGATGTTTAACTTGTAAAGGTTGTTTTAAAAGGGCAGTGCCTCCTTTTACAAAAGTGAAATAGATAAAGTAACGTTAAAGGGATAGTAATACTTAAAATGTAAAAAAAAATATGTTGTAGAGTTTATCCCCCTGAGTAAAACAAGGGCACTCCCACTGCTGAAAGGTGTTTCATTCAAAAGTTATTAATTTTCAAAGTTGAATTTTTTAGGTGCAATATCACAGTGGCCTGAAATTGTGCAGTGGCGCTGTTGCTACACCATCCTATGGAGATTTATGGTCAACTGACCAGAGCTGTCCATAGGATCGTGTAGCAACAGCGCCACTGTACAATTTCAGGCCACTGTGATATTGCACCTAAAAAATTCAACTTTGAAAATTAATAACTTTTGAATGAAACACCTTTCAGCAGTGGGAGTACTCTTGTTTTACTCAGGGGGATAAACCCTACAACATATTTTTTTTTACATTTTAAGTATTACTATCCCTTTAAGGAAAGAAAATAAAACGGATCTGTATATAGTCACAGTATACAGTGAATATAATGGTAAGATTCATCTTGCTGTATTATATTAAAGGTACAGTAATGTCACATAAAAAATGTTTATGGATTTGTAGAGGGTAAAAAAAAGAATCTCATTGCCACAAACCCCATCTCTCAAACCGCTATGGTTTGAGAGATATTCTCAATCAAAGTTCCCCCTTCCCTCCCCTTCTCCTGATGTCAGCGTCTAGCTGACAGCAGGAGATCCCAGTCCGGGGATCAGCCGGCTGCTCTGCAGCAGAGCCAAAATCACATTATTAGAAAAGAGTTACTTAACTGGAAAGGTCTACAAAGTGTGCCTGGTTTGTAAGCACACTTTGTTGACCGTTCCCATGAAGTTGTTCCTTTCCAATAACGCGATTTCGGCTCTGCTGCAGAGCCGCCGGCTCGTCCCCTGAGTGGGATCTCCTGCTGTCAGCTAGACACTGACGTCAGGAGAAGGGGAGGGAAGGGGGAATTTTGATTGCGAATATCTCTCAAACCATAGCGGTTTGAGAGATGGGATTTGTGGTAATGAGTTTCTTTTTTTACCCTCTACAAATCTATAAACATTTTTTATGGGAGATTACTGTCCCTTTAAGACCATTTTTTACATTATTTTATGCATTTTATTTTAGCTTCATTTACCAATCTGATCACTCTCTGAGCCTTAGCCTTTTCGTGTACTTTTAACCATTTCTGTGCCAGAGGCAACCCTCTGGCATTCAAAAGGTTAATTGCATTACAGTGAAGGAATTTAATCTCATTATAGGGAATGACTGAGTTGTACTCCAAGCTTGGCATGAATCTTTACTTTACTCACAAAAAGTAATGTTTTAAAGGGATAGTAATACTTCGTTTTATCTTTATTTTATTTTGTAGGCATTAAAAAACATGAAGAACGATATAAGTCTTATCTCTCAAACCTTTATGGTTTGAGAGATATTCACAAGCAAAGTTTCGCCTCCCGCCCCTTTTACCTAGTGTAAGCCATCTCTTCTCAGATGTGGAATCCAGTCCATAGACCAGACAGATAAAAGAAGGGGACAATCTTCTTCCTATGAGAACAATGAAAGCCCTGCCCCCCTTGATGAGTTTTTCAGGTTTTTCCCTTATCTTAATTGAAGATTGTCCCTCTCTGCAGTCTACCTGGGCACCTCCCTTCTGCTCTGGCTGAACAGTGTTACATCAGTAAAACGGGCAGGAGGGGGATACTTTGTCATTGAATTACTCTTGAACTCCAGCTCTGACAGAATTGAAATAACACTCTCCAATGTCCAAATACTATGATGATTAATTAGAGCTGCTTTTATTATAAAACATTACTATCCCTTTAATAACCAAGGGCATAGAAAACTACAGTACATAACCCCATGTGTAATCATATGAGCTGGAGGCTAACTTCAAAAGAGATGTATTGGGGTATTCATACATTTCCCCTCAAATTTCTGTGGGGCTCGTAAAGAAGAACCAATCGGTAGCCCATTCTGAGAAATTTTACATATACCACCCAAGTGTCCCTCTTTAGTCAGGACAGTCCCTCTTAGAGACCCATATCCCTCTGTTCCGCTTTCCCACCCTTGTGTCCCTGTGTTTAGGAGATCAGACTGTGCTGCGTGTATATACGTGTATCACTCTTGTGTCCCTGTGTTTAGGAGATCAGACTGTGTGGTGTGTATATAAGTGTATCACCCTGGTGTCCCTGTGTTTAGGAGATCAGACTGTGTGCTGTGTATATAAGTGTATCACCCTGGTGTCCCTGTGTTTAGGAGATCAGACTGTGTGGTGTGTGTATAAGTGCATCACTCTGGTGTCCCTGTGTTTAGGAGATCAGACTGTGTGCTGTGTATATAAGTGTATCACCCTGGTGTCCCTGTGTTTAGGAGATCACACTGTGTGGTGTGTATATAAGTGTATCACTCTTGTGTCCCTGTGTTTAGGAGATCAGACTGTGTGGTGTGTATAGAAGTGTATCACCCTGGTGTCCCTGTGTATAGGAGATCAGACTGTGTGGTGTGTGTATAAGTGTATCACCCTGGTGTCCCTGTGTTTAGGAGATCAGACTGTGTGGTGTGTATATAAGTGTATCACCCCGGTGTCACTGTGTTTAGGAGATCAGACTGTGTGGTGAGTATAGAAGTGTATCACCCTGGTGTCCCTGTGTTTAGGAGATCAGACTGTGTGGTGTGTATATAAGTGTATCACCCTGGTGTCCCTGTGTTTAGGATATCAGACTGTGTGCTGTGTATATAAGTGTATCACCCTGGTGTCCCTGTGTTTAGGAGATCAGACTGTGTGCTGTGTATATAAGTGTATCACCCCGGTGTCACTGTGTTTAGGAGATCAGACTGTGTGGTGTGTATATAAGTGTATCACTATGGTGTCCCTGTGTTTAGGAGATCAGACTGTGTGGTGTGTATATAAGTGTATCACCCTGGTGTCCCTGTGTTTAGGAGATCAGACTGTGTGGTGTGTATATAAGTGTATCACCCTGGTGTCCCTGTGTTTAGGATATCAGACTGTGTGCTGTGTATATAAGTGTATCACCCTGGTGTCCCTGTGTTTAGGAGATCAGACTGTGTGCTGTGTATATAAGTGTATCACCCTGGTGTCCCTGTGTTTAGGAGATCAGACTGTGTGCTGTGTATATAAGTGTATCACCCTGGTGTCCCTGTGTTTAGGAGATCACACTGTGTGGTGTGTATATAAGTGTATCACTCTTGTGTCCCTGTGTTTAGGGGATCAGACTGTGTGGTGTGTATAGAAGTGTATCACCCTGGTGTCCCTGTGTTTAGGAGATCAGACTGTGTGGTGTGTATATAAGTGTATCACCCTGGTGTCCCTGTGTTTAGGAGATCAGACTGTGTGGTGTGTATATAAGTGTATCACCCTGGTGTCCCTGTGTTTAGGAGATCAGACTGTGTGGTGTGTATATAAGTGTATCACCCTGGTGTCCCTGTGTTTAGGAGATCAGACTGTGTGGTGTGTATATAAGTGTATCACCCTGGTGTCCCTGTGTTTAGGAGATCAGACTGTGCGGTGTGTATATAAGTGTATCACCCTGGTGTCCCTGTGTTTAGGAGATCAGACTGTGTGGTGTGTATAGAAGTGTATCACCCTGGTGTCCTTGTGTTTAGGAGATCAGACTGTGTGGTGTGTATATAAATGTATCACACTGCTTCACAACAGTAAAACTCACATTCATGTTTGTTTAAATTTTAGTATATGTGTTTTTAAGCTAGCCTGTGTAAATAAAAATAATTTGGCCTTGCTCTAAATTACTTTTTCAGTTACACAAAGCGGTAATAGGTCATGAAATAACCTACAAATTCTCGGTATATCCCTGCATATCCGCCATGCTCCCCACAACACTACCTAAAAACAAAAGTATCCTTCTTAAAGCAGAACTTTCATCAGATGAACATAGAGCGTTAAATCATAATTACACTGGCGATATGCCTAGACATAGTTGTCTTTTCAAGAATAATCACTGCACTAACCCCTTAAGGACCAGCGGACCAGGGGTGTGTGGTCCTTTAAAGACCAGATAGGGAAGTTCTACGTTCCGCCCCACGTGACTGATCACATGTGCCAGCACAGCGAATGAGGGACTGAAAGAGATTGCTCCGGTCTTGGAACGATCAACTTCAGTCCCCGGTATTACTCACCGCGCTCCTGCAGAAGCGCGGTGAGTAAAAGTACGTGATGTACCAGGACCGTCATGATCAGCCTGACCAGCTTGACGGTCCGGGTACGTCATTGGACGCGAAGGGGTTAAAGAAGAATAGAACCTTTTCTATAGGCAGGCACCAGCAGGGATCTTGCTGTAGGAGCTCTCTGCGCTGTCGGTCCCTTCCGGTGCCTTTTGGAACAAAGGCATTTAACTCACCAATCGTGGAGTGGAAGGGGACGGACAGCTCAGAAGCAGAGATGCCGGCTCTACAAGATGTCTGTTCTGTTCCCCGCTGCCTGTCTGCCGAAAACGTTCTATTTTTCTTTAATGTAGAGATTATTCTTGAAAAAACAACTATGTCTAGGCATATCGCTAATGTAATTAGGATTTAAGGCTCTATGTTCATCTGATGAAAGTTCCACTTTAAAACGTTGGGAGGTATGTTTGTGGTACTCTGTACTTGTGTCTCAGGAACACACCTTTTTCCGTCTACTGTACCAAAATACAGCAAAAAAAATAAGAGAAGTTTAAATAATTCATTATGCAGATCTGCATCCTTTACAATGAGGAAATAATAAATACAGTTATTCCAGGCAACACTGGCAGCTCTGCATACCCCCTCCGGTGTATTGCAATGTGTTGGAGAAGTCTTTAATACCCAAGTGGGGTTATGCACTACGATGTGATGAAGTGGAGATAACTTCTCCAGTGATACGACTTCTCTAATTCCTGTGTTATTTTATGGAGCCAACGCACTAAGATCTCTTTTCAACTGAAAAATCTTAGTGCACAGACTCTATACAATAACATAGGTACAGGAGAAGTGATATCACTGGAGAAGTTATCTCCATCATATCTTTATCACACCTTAGTGCATCTCCCCAAGGTGTCAACCCTTTGAGTGCTATAGGGGTGTCCAACGCATTGCACAGCACTCAAATGGTTATGAAAACATGACTACCACACACTGACAGACGTAGTAGGAAATAATGAGTTGCTGTCTGGTTGGCAGACTGGAAAGTATTCTCCTAAACTTTATTTACCCAATTTACAGCAGGAAATGCTCTTGACACCTCATTCCACATTATCTGACAGCTGAAACGATGACTTTCTTTATTAAAAATGTATATTTAAAACAAGAAAATTGCACGTTCTCTGGTATAAACAAGGACTGTCGCAAGGTATATTATTCAAAACCTAAAACAGGTCAGTGCACCAGTGCTGTGGGTGTTGGGGTCAGTGTTACTGAAGGTATGAAGTAAAGCTTAAAAAAAAATGCAATCGCCTCCTAATATTAACCCCAAAATGGATCTTAATCTGGGCTGGAAATCCAAAAGGCCACTATGAATTATGTATGGATTGGTTCCCCAAAATAGACCTCTGAAGGATACGTTGGATTTTACACATTTGCGACCAAGGAAATGTTCATATTTTTGCTATCTGCCTGTTTACCAGGTCTCCCCAGTTTACTCTTTGTGATAGGGGTGCCCAAAACATGTTTGCACTGTGTGTGTTTGTGCGTGTGTGTATATATATATATATATATAGATATATATATATATATATATATATATATATATATATAGATATATATATAGATATATATAGATAGATATTGGCAAAAAGTCAACTTTTCGGCCCAAGCAAGTCTTGATAATGGCTCTTGCTTGAGACAAAAAAATAACCTTAAAAAAAGGTTCCTATCCCCTTTAAAAAAGTTTCCTATCTTCCTAAAACCCTGAACAAACAACTAACAAGGAGCTCAAGGGTATCTAAGGATTAGGGGAAACAAAATGTACCCATGTTCCCATTATGTATGTAGGCAGGTAACAATACAGTTTAGATGGGGGATTGCATTTTAGACGATCCCTGGAGATAGCTACACCTCCCCAGATTTAGCCTATCCTCGGGGGGGGGGGGGGGGGCGTTTAAACTGCTTCCCTCATTTGCCTCTCTACCACCCTCCAGGTACACTAAAACATAAACAAATGTTGTCTCCTTTCTTTAAAGGAATAGTAATGATTCATAATAAAAGCAGCTCTGATTAATCATCATAGTATTTAGGCCACGGAGAGTGTTATTTCAATTCTCTCAGAGTTGTAGTTCAAGAGTAATTGAATGATAAAGTATCCCCCTCCTGCCCCTGTTACTGATGCAACACTGATCACCTCAGAACAGTAGGCAGGTGCCCAAGTAGACTGCAGAGAGGGACAATCTTCAATTAAGATAAGGGAAAAAGATGAAAAACTTGTCAAGGGGGGGTAGGGTTTTCATTGTTCTCACAGTAAGAAGATTGTCCCCTGCTGTTATCTGTCTGGTCTTACAACCAGATTCCACATCTGAGGAGAGCAGTGTTACACTAGGAAAAAGGGGTGGGAGGGGGATACTTTATCATTCAATTACTCTTGAACTACAACTCTGACAGTATTGAAATAACACTCCCTGTGGCTCAAATACTATGAAGATTAATTGGAGCTGCTGTTTTTATGAAAGATTACTATCCCTTTTAATGATAGTTTCTGTAGTACAGCGGCTGGACCAGTCACCATCGGTCCCATGCTCACTTACATAGCATAGCAACTTCCATATCATCAAAGGGAAGTTCTGTGCGCATGACTGGTGGGGACCATTTACATGTGGGAATGATGTAAAGAACTTGAAAAACCACAGCCCAATAGTAGCACAATACCTACATGAATAAATAATCAGTTTACACAGAAAAGATAAAAATGTACTTATCTGCAGGAAGCAGAAAAGAAAGAGGAGGAGTTTGGGGTTGCAGCCTCATTTATAATATGGGACTCTATGTCATTGGTGGATTGGTTGGTATGGTTACTGCAAGTTTTTTTTTCTTTGTATGTTTAATAAAGTATCCTTTGCTGCTAGAGGAAGCAGTGCAGAGAGTATAATGCATAATATGAAGCCTCCGTTCTTGCCATAAAATTACGATCTGGTTATGGGCCCCTGGGAACCACTCACAGTGGATCTCTGGGCTGTCTCAGTGGCCCCAGTGCACACAAGAGCTAGCTTAGAGTCAGCAGTAGATGTACTTAGGTGAAATAAAGGGGAGACAGACATCCCCAATTCTTATATTATTCTACGGAGCCTATGGACTTAGATTCCTCCAACTTTGGAAAGTGTCTCAGTTGAATAACAAAGGGATTAGAGAGTTTATCATCTTTACTCTTGTATAGTACTATCAATTTGTACATAGAGGTGTTTGTCCAGGGAGATAAAGCAACTTTGTCCTAAGATCAAATGGAATTGTTGACGTTTGGGAGTTGAACCAGGTTTTACAGCTTCACAGCCAGTGTCTCGGCTTCAACCTCAGTTGAGTAACAAAGCTCATTCATTCCTTCTCCATTGCTTATCACGTTTATCTCACCACAGTGCATAAACCCCCAGGAATTCTACAAAAAGAATCATGTCTTCTTCAAAGGATATGACATTCAGTATTAAATAAAAAAATAATTTTGGGGAACAAGTCCACACCGAATGTATTCACAGGGGCCATTAAGATGTTCTGTCCAATTTAAGGTAGGTGCGGGTAAAGTATTAAAAGGTACTTGTTTTCATTTTGCTTCAATCTCTAGGCAATTGTATTAACCCTTTGAGTGCGTAATGCGTTGCGTACCCCTCTGGCACTTAAAGGATTAAAAGATAAGCTAGGAACATAAACACCGACCACAGTAATGGTCACTCCAAAGCTATTTTTGTGAATTTTATTTGATAGCCATCTTCTACTATGTGGAGAAAACAGCTCAGGGGCTAAATTCTTTTGCTCTGTGCACCAAGATGACCTACGAAAATCCCATACAGGCTAAAGGTTAAACAAGACATCAGTGCATTGGGAATGTACTGGAAAAGCCAGTTTTAATGGCAAAATGCACACAATTGGTAGTGGACTACCTGGGGACTCTACGGATCTGACCCAAAGAGTCTGGTTTTCAGACTTAAATTCTGGTCTCCAGGGACAGAGATTGAGTGTCTGGTTTGTAGAGTCCCCTGGTAACTTCTCACAGCCTGGTTCCACCCACTCCTGTCCGCTTCCCTGCTCTAGCTCTAGCTTTCCACTTTAGTAAATGCCCACCCACATTGATGTGAATCGAGTCATTTCATGACTCGCATTTCCATCCCTCATTGATACTCTGGGCAAGATTGGCGCTTGAAGTTTCCCAGGTATGGTGGTGGAGCATCATTTGAGAATTGAGACAACTTTTTGGGACCTACAGGCTACAAGAACATTACATGGATGGGGGAACTGGGTGTCAGAGAAATGAATGGAAATGGAACTGAGTGAGAACTTTCTCACTTAATCCCTGCTTAAGAACTGGTGCCCAAAACTGTACTCCATATTCTACATGAGGCCTTAACATGTATTTATATAGAGGTAGAATTATATTTGCATCCTGTGCATCTATACCACTTTTTATGCAGGATAGCACCCTATTTGTTCTTGCAACAGCTGAGTGATTGTAAGATTGTAAGCTCCTTGGGGTAGGGTCCCTTTCCCAATGCACTTTCCCTCCGCAAATTATGCAATTATCACACTTTAGCCTGATGCGATTAAAGGGGAACTTTCACATCTTAAAGACTTTTATCCACGTGCTTAATTTATTAAAATAGTATTAGGATTGGTGTGTGTTTTTTATTTTGCTTGCCTACTTCCTAAGATATCCACATTTCATTATTGCCATTTTCGCATTCTGCGGTACACTGAATCATCGGCACTGCTCTGCTGGACTTCCCCACTGCGGTAATTCTCCTCCCACCTCCCTCCCAGCTGTCCCAGGAAGCGCGTTCACGCTTCCCTTCGTAGTGGTGTGAACAGCGTCTATCTCTACAGCAAGCTCTGTTTATCATTATACCGGGCTTGCAACCTCTACAGGGCTTGCTGTAAAGATAGACGTGATTCACACCACTACGAAGGGAAGAGTGAACGCTTTCCCTGGGACATTTGGGAGGGAGGTGGGAGGAAAACCACAGCACTAGGGAAGTCCTGCAGAGCAGTGCCAATGATTCAGTGTACCGCAGAACGCGAAAGTGGCAATAATGGAGTGTGGATATCTTAGGAAGCAGGTAAGTAAAATAAAAAAACACACACCAATCCTAATACCATTTTAATAAATGAAGCACGTAGATAGGTCTTTAAGATGTGAAAGTTCCCCTTTAACTCCGTTCTGTATTTTTGTACCGTAATGTTACAATTTCTGTAAAGTGCTGTGTACATGTATGGCGCTATATAAATAAAGATACATACATACATATATACATACACACTGCATCATCTATCAGTAGTCCTAAATCTTTATCTAACGAGGATTCCCCAAGTGGGGGATAGCATTTTAGATGGCCCCTGGGGATGGACACACCTCCCCAGATCTAGCCATCCCAAGGAGGTGGGGTTATGTAAACTACTACCCCCATTTGCCTCTCTACCTCCCTCCAGCACCACTTTGAGTAAAACATAGACGACTGTTGGTGAGTGAGAACTATCACACTTAGCCCCTGTTTTCTGGACAAAAGGGATTTTCTCTCTCTTTAGATCCTAAACTAGAGTGAATTTTTCAAGAGAGTTGGCATACCCTATAAGTCAAAAATATGTCTTAAACCTGTGTATTGTCCCTTTAAAGGAGCAGTAATGATTTATGTATAACACTTTTTCCTGGTGGGTTCAACAGGGTTACTCCTACTGCTTAGAGATGTTTCATTCAGAAGTTATTACTGATTGGACTTTTTTCAGTGAAACTGCAATTTTCTGTTGATATCACCAGGTGGTGCTGTTCCTATCACTTGCTACGGAGAATTGTAGCCTAAGACTCAAGGTCTGCCATAAAGTGCATCACACACACACACACACACACACACACACACACACACACACTTGCCTTCTGGACACCAACTGGGGTGGTAGGCAACAGTTTCTTTAACCCTATGAATGCGTAAGAGGTCTCCAACATATTGCTTCTAAATGGGTTGGGACCTCTCTAGCATTCAAGGGGTTAACACCTTAAGCATCAGAGGGTTGCATTATGCATTTTGAAGCAGTGTGTTACACATTGGGAAGCAATGCATTGCACCATCCCTCTAGTCCACAAAGGATTAAAGAGCAATCATCACATTTTAATAAGTCTGATCCAATCCCTGCAGAGCATATCTGCCCATGGGGCAACTGTAGGATGATAGCTGTGCTCTCACCCTTCGAGTGCAAGAGCTGTGCACAATGCACAGCAAATCAATGCGTTACACACTCCACTGGCACCCAGAGGGTTAAAGATTAATGTACTTTACACCCTTCTGGTCCTTAAAGGGTTGCAAAAAGTTTGAAGTATTATCATTTTTGGCTGAAGCTCCTTGCAGTAATGTGAGTTCACCACTTCTACACTGTTAATATATGATTTTAATAATAATAGTAATAATACTTTACTGCTCCTTTAAGAAGAAAAATGTACTTCAACAGGAGGATAAAAAAACCACGCTTTCCCTACTGACATGTAAACAGAGGTGTAAGACCATTTGATCCCTCTTTGTTTAGACAAGTGATAAGGGAAATCTCTGGTGTGATTGAGGTAAACATATAAATAAGAGAGAACGTCTTTCCTTGAACTTAAAGGGATAGTAATGCTTAAATATTACTAATCCCCATATTGTAGCCATGTTAAAGGGACAGTAATACTTCATTGTTATTATCCCCCATGTTGTAGCCCTTAAAATTCTGAATTCAAGTTCCCTCTTTTTGGCTTTTCCCCTGACGTCGGCGTTCTAGTTGAGAGCAGGGGAATCCGGTCAGTGAGCAAGCGGCGGCTCTGCAGGAGTCATGAGATTGCGTTATAGAAACAGAAATCCTTCACTAAAATGGCCTTCTACGTGTGATTGGTTTGCAAGCACACGTGGAAGACCATTTTATTGAAGGATTTCTGTTTCTGCAGAGCTGCCGCCGGTCCCGGGACCGGATTCCCCTGCTGTCAGATAGAATGCTGACGTCAAGGGAGAGGGAACTTTGAAAGCAGATATCTCTCAAGCCATAAAGGTTTGAGAGATGTCGCTGGTATCGTTGAATTCAGAATTTTAAGGGCTACAACATGGGGGATAGTAATAATGAAGTATTACTATCCCTTTAAAAAGAATGTAATTGTCCCCAGTGTCATCTTTCAAACCTTTATAGTTTGAGAGATAACCACACGCAAAGTTCCCCCTCCCTCCCCCTTCCCTGAAGTCAGCATTGTACTGACTGCAGGGATATCTGGTCTTATTTGCATCAGGCGGCTCTGCAGTAGAGCATAGATTGCATTAGTAAAAAATAATTATTTCACTGAAACGGTCTTCTACGTGTGCTTGCAAACAAGCACACGTAGAAGACTGTTTCAGTGAAATAATTGTTTTTTTCTAACACGATCTCAGCTCTGCTGCAGAGCCACAAGCGCTTCCCCTGCAGTCAGTACAACGCAGACTTCAGGGAAGGGGGAGGGAGGGGGGGAACTTTGCATATGGTTATCTCTCAAACCATAAAGGTTTGAGAGATGACACTGGGGACAATTAAATTCTTTTTACCATGGCTACAATATGGGGTTTAGTAATATTTAAGTATTACTATCCCTTTAAAGGGATAGTATTGCCAAGTTGTAACAAAAGCTAATCTAGCAGGTGTTAAAAAGATAAACTAAATGCTTCCAGTCCAATCTCTCAAACCTTTATGGTTTGAGAGATATTTGGGACCAAAGTCCCCCCCCCCCTTTCCCTGATGTCAACGCTCAAGCTGACTGCAGGGGAATCCGGTCCAGGGACAGTCTGAGGCTCTTCAGCAGAGCAGAGATTGCGTTATTGAACAGGAAATCATTCACTGGAACGGTCTACAAAGTGTGACCACTTCGTAGACGGTTCCAGTGAAGGAGTTTGTTACAACTTGGCAATTCTATCCTTTTAACTGGGCGGGTTTGAATCTCAAAGGTATTATCTCTCGTTCTGGATTTATCTTTTTTTTTTTTTTCTCTTGAAAGACCTGAGGGGTGGGCAACACATTGCTTCACAATACTTTGCATATTTCTGTGGTCCTTAACGTGTTAAACAACCTGATAACTGTAGACATGTTTACCTTTATTATGACATATTGTAGAACCTTTACACCAAAGTAGAAAACAAATGCTAGGAGAAAATAAAAGTTTAACGGACATGCACCCCTTTTCGTTTCTTTATGGTGATAATGCCGTTTAACCCTTTGAGTGCCACAGGGGTTTGCAATGCATTGCTTTGCAATGCATTGAGTACCGCTCTGGCAATCAAAGAGTTAATCTCTTGTCTAGATCTATCTTATCTGAATTTGCACTTGGAAGTATGTGGTATCATGTATTTCCAGATTTCCAGCTTAAGACTGCGGTTCACACCTACTCACAAATATAAATACAATCATGACTTGATAGATGGAGGGACAGGCAGGCATATAGATAGACAGACAGACAGACGTGGATGGATGGATAGATAGCTAGATAGATAGATAGATACACATGTAGATAGATAGATAGATAGATAGATAGATAGATAGATAATGCACATCTATTAACAATATACAGCAATACCTTAACCCCTTGGATGATAAAGACGTCTACAATGCATTTCTTTGTCTCTGGCATTCAAGGGGTTAATGCACTGCTATTCATCTGGTTATACATCTGTGGAACATGCTGGAGCTTTATAAATAATATAGGCAACTAAACAGTATATAACTACACATAACAGGTACAGATAAAGCACCACACATTTTTCATTTTTTTTTTACAGCAGGTAATATTGCATGTCGTTACTTGTAACCCATTAAAGACCAGAGGAGTTGCAGCACATTGCTAGACAATGCGTACACCTTTGGTCTTTAAAGAGTTGATCATTCGAATGCCAAAGGTTCTCTGTACCGTGCAGCGAACCCCTCTGGCACTCAGTGTTAAAATAATCTCTAAATTGAGAAGTTTTCACTGACAATGAGATTTCCTGTCTAAGAGCTTATCTAAAATAGACATTATTCACCCCAAAGCACTATGCACTTACATCATCATGATCATTAAGTAATATTTACATATTCTTGGAAAGCCCATAGCCGTTTAAACCCTTCAGTGCCAGAGGTTCTGTAGCCTATAGCACGGAAAGGGTTAACCGTTTAATGACAAGCACATCATCTAAACCGTTCGATTGCGTTGCACACTTCTGTCACTCAAAAAGTTAAACAATGAACAATTTAACTCTTTGAGTGGCAGAGAGGTAGAGATATACAACGCATTTCGATACTCAAAGGGTTAAAACACATTGTACAACGGAATGGACATTAGCCACAACAACGTAAGCTAACCTTTTGATTGCCAAAGGGGTACGCAACGCATTGCAAAAATTGCAACGCGTTGCTCACCCTGCTGGCACTCTAAGGGTTAAAGGATATAAAAAAAACCCTGAGCGACAGATAGCATTCCTTAACTAATGATAGTACAACGCTAACCCATTCATTAACATAGCATTTAATCATTTAACAACAAGTACATGTTGTTCTGATCCACAAAGTGCATGCGGATAATGTGTGAAGCTCAAGTTTAACCCTCTGAGTGCTATGAGTTTAGGATGAACACCCTACCACTGAAGGGTTAAAATATTACATGAAATCAACCTTTAAATGGCAATCACATAACGTATTGATCCAGAGAGTTGTCAAAATAGGTTGCGCAACTTGTGCGAGGGGGGTTAAAATGAAAGTTTAACCCTTTAAGTGTCAGATCCTTATACAGGGAACCCCAATGTTCCACAGACATGTGAGTCAGTGGGCATGGATGATGGGGACATGGAATACAAAGTTCCGTACCTTAGACATGCTGGAAGGAGTAGGGATGATGTGACTGCTGACAGACAGATACACAGTGACAGACAGACAGACTGCAGAGAGCCAGCACCCAGCGCTAGACCTGGAGGTCTGAAGTCCCACAGCTGGCTACAGGAGGTATTATAGGGCTGGGGAGACACGTAGCCAAGTCCCAGTTTCGGCCTCTCCTCCCCTTCCCTCCTCCTCCTCCTAGGCCTTCCTCCTCATTAACCATTCAAGGTCAGGGCGGAGAGAGGGGTGCGTTGGGTCAGTCTGGCAGGGGTAGGGACACAGGGATAAGGGAAGGGGCGGCGTCCCTCCAGTCCTTAATACATCCTACCTCTCTTTACAGTAACTTCTCTCCTCCCTCCCAAGTTATCACCCCTCCTCTGAATTCCAATACTCTGCTCTTCTTTGCTCTCAGTAAAACCCTTTCACTCCTACTCCTAATGAGATCACTGAGGCTGACATACTGAAATTCTGAAGCAAACTGTCTGCACCATAGGGGAGAAGTAAATACTTCCATTATTATAAACGAAGCTTTTAACGTCTCGATTGCTAGAGAGGTCTCAGCAATGCGTTGGAGACTTCTCAGTAGTCAAAGGGTTAAAGCCCCATCTAGATCGATGGGAATCTGGCACATTTTCATTTGTTTTCTGTGGGGAACTTGGTTTGTTCCTTTACTGAGTTTAGTACACCAGCCTTACTGAGTGTGTAAGAGTCAGTAATTTAAAGGGACTACTGATCAAATACAAATTTTTTGAAGGGGTTATTGAAAATATGTTAAAAAAGCACTATCAACTAAAATGATATGTATTTCAGGCTAGTAACTGCAAAATACCTTTTCTGAGGCTTTAAAATCTTGTTTTCTATATTTGGTCTGCAGGAGCAGACATTCCTGCCTTTTTCTGGGCTCCAATTTTTGTGCCCAGAATTTTCTGTACATTGGATTTATTTATTTATTTATTTAGAAAATGTTTTGCCAGGAAGAATACATTGAGATTTCTTTCGTTTTCAAGTATGTCCCGAAGCATTAACAACAAGATTTGCATGTTTGCTAATTACAGAGACATTATACATATATACACACATATACTAAAAATGTTATATACAGTTGCACATTGTTTTTAGATATGAAGAAGCAGTTATTTTTAAGGATTTTAGACTGAGAGAAGATCTAATTTTTATCAGGTAGGTTATTCCAGACTTTCGGAGCTCTGAAGGAGAAGGCAGATAGAAGGGCTTCTTTCTTGAAATGTGGTATACGCAGTGATGAGATAAGGTAACAGACGTTCTGAATATAAGAGCAGCAGGCACTAATCACAATCTGTTAATTGCCTTTACCTCTTATATCTCAACGCAAACAGCAAAAACCACATTGAATGGATGCTCTCTGAACATAACACTTTACACGTGTTCAACAGCAAGATTAGGATTATTTTTGAGGGATGTAACATGAATAATTAAATGTATGTGATATTTAAACTTATATCAGCCTAGTTCATGTTTTTGTGTTACTGTTCCTTTTAGTTTTCTTAATATTAAGCATAGTTCAGTTTGATTTAAAAGAACGATACGTTACAAATTCTTTAATAAACTATAAATCCCTCTCCTTAACCCATTAGATCGGGGAAAGGCAACCTTTGTCTTTTTCAGCTGTTGGAGACTACAACTCCCATCGTCCCCAAAACAGACAGTGTCTTGTAGTGGATTATGTCATTTGCAGTTTCCAACAGCTAGAGAGCCAAAGATTGCTCACCATCGGCTTAGATGCCAGTAAGGTCCACAACACTTGAATGCATTAACATGCCCCTGGCACTACAATGTTACAAAGAAAAACGTCTGGGGTCCCCCTACTCAGTGCATAAAATCCCTCCCTTAACCCTTTGAGTGCCAGAGGGGTACGGAATGCATTGCGTTGCAATGCATTCCATACCCCATTGGCACTCAAAGGGTTAACCAACTGTGTACCAGAGGCGTGTTCAAAGCATTCTTTCACAATGTGTGAGTGGGCAGAAACATTTTAGAGCAGTGGTTCTCAAGCCTTTTTGCTCAAGGCACCCCCAACATGCAGACTGCAATTTTCGGGGCACACCTAACATTTTATGTCATTTGTCAAGGGTGCAATGAAGGTTACAAATACATAAATAAACAGTTCTTTTTAGATCTCACAGTGAATATAACCATATTGTGCATAGTAATTTCCATAAATATACAGTTGTAACTCTACATTCACATTTTTGTAAAAGCCTTACAGATAAAATGGGGCACCCTAAGTGCCACGGCACCCTGGTTGAGAAACACTGTTTTAGAGTATGCCTTTTGATTTCAATATAAACGAGTTGTATCTATTTTCTAACCTGTACAGTTCCAAGGTGGTACAATGTACAGGCTTGGGTAGGTGTTCCTACTGTTCCAAGCCTGTAAGCTATTCCTTCACAATGCGGCAATCTCTTAAGTCGGTACTTCTCCGCTCTCTTTCCAAACCTCTCCTTCTATTACAGACCTCCTTGGGGGTCATCAGGATCCCCTCCTGATGACACGTAGCTATTGATCTCCCAGCCAATAGTGCTGGGAGATCAACAGAATCGACCACAGAGAGAAGCACGGCTCCCCTGCTTCTACCCTTCCTGCATTTCCAGGTAGGACTGGTGGGGATTGGGGAAAGCATCCCACATTACCGATGACATTGGTAATGTCATTGTAGAGGTGAGAGGATTTCCCCGATCTCGCCCATTCCTACCTGGAAGTGAGGGTACGGTGGAAGTAGAGGAGTTATGCTCCTCTCTATGAGGTTGTCTGTATTGATCTCCTAGCTCTGTAGGATGGGAGATCAATAGCTGCGGCAGTATCAGGAGGGGTCCTGATACCCTCAACGTGGTCTGAGTAATTAAATAAATAAGATGTGTGCCAGAGAGGTGTCCAAAGCATTGCATTAGACACTCCTCTTCAACACACACATTACAATGTCCTCCCACTGCATCCTGATCCACTGTCCACTGGTGGTCATATCCCCCCCATACGCTGCTTGACCGCACTACCTAATAGCCTGGTTCACAGATCCCCACATACACTCTGCCACCCACCCTCCACACACACACACACACACACACACCACTATCACCACCATGTTCCACTGGTGACTGGTCACTGATATCCCCACTTATACTGTCAGACCCCAAGCCTGGTTCCACTGCCCACTCTTAGTCACTGATCCCTGCATGGAATGACACATATACAGCCTGCTCCCCTACCCTTCTTCCACTGGTAACCATGTTTCTGGTACCCAGTACAGTATGTCAGCCCATACCATGTGATACCATTTTTCTCTGGCCAACTTTAGGTACTGAATACAGTAGGAAATTCCATGGTGTTGTCGTAATATTGGCAAAATATGTAATTTTAACTTTTTTTATATTTATGACATCATAGCTTGTCGCTTGATAAAAAATTAAGATATCCTGAGGCGCAATGAACAATCTGAATTTGTTCTGAAAAATAGGATATATAGTTTTCCATATGTAAATAGAAAAGTTATAAATGGATATCATTCTTAAACAGATGGATAGCAAAAATGCTGAAAATGTGTCCAGCCAGCAGGGTACAAAACAGTCTCTAAGTCTCTGGCACTAAAACAGTTAAAACAAAATCAATTTATTAAAAACAAAATTATCTTCATACTGTCGGCCACTGGCCATGAGTTATTAAATGATGAAAAGAACCAGCATTGTCCTTCATTTTGCCAAAGCGTTAGTGTAAAATTATCTTATTAACAATCAATTGAATAAGAATGTTTTGTGTACACATTGGCACATTAAAAAAACTATTGGGGAATCTGGTGTGAATTTGGGACATTGCCTATACATTCTTCACTTTTAATGGGTTTAAAGGGATAGTAATACTTCATTATTAGTATACCCCATGTTGTAGCCCTTAAAATTCTGAATTCAAGGATACCAGCGGCATCTCTCAAACCTTTATGGTTTGAGAGATATCCACTTTCAAAGTTCCCTCTCCCCTGATGTCAGCATTCTGACAGCAGGAGAATGCGGTCCTGGGACTGGTGGTGGCTCTGCAGCAGTGCTGAGATCTCGTTATAGAAACAGAAATCCTTCACTAAAATGGTCTTCTACATGTGCTTGCAAACCATGCATACGTAGAAGACCATTTTAGTGAAGGACTTCTGTATCTATAACGCGATCTCAGGACTCCTGCAGAGCCGCCGCTTACTCACTGACCGGATTCCCCTGCTCTCAGATAGAACGCTGGCGTCAGGGGAAAAGCCAAAAAAGAGTGAACTTTGAAAGCATATATCTCTCAAACCATAAAGGTTTGAAAGATGCCGCTTGTATTGTTGAATTCAGAATTTTAAGGACTAAAACATGGGGATAGTAATAATGAAGTATTACCGTCCCTTTATGTAGATTACCGAGACATAGGTAAGACTATAAAAAATAGATGCAGACGGTGTAGGTTTCCCTTGATAAATTATAGACATTAAATGAGCAAATACCCTCCCATCCCCCCCCCAAAAAAAACAACAAAGCAGATTTAACCCTTTGAGTGCCAGAGGGGTATCCAACGCATTGTTCTGCACCCCTTTGGCACTCTATGGGTATGTTTACACAGGTATTTTAGCTTAAGCCAAGTCACCCAGACTGTCCTCCTGCTTTCCCCCAACAATTCTCTTGCATGGGGGTGCGATGGATGTTTTATATATAGCTGCCCATGTGGGTCTCAATTATACATCATTGGCAGGTACCCTTCTGAGCTGGTGTGCTGCAGCAAGGATTTGTCCATCACAGAATACATACAAGTTGTAGCATGCTAGTTACAGTTGCGTTCTGTGAGGTGAAGATCACCGGTGTAAACGCCACCACTAGGTGCGTGGTTTCATTTTTGGGCCGTTAGTGCAGTGGTCAAAATGATGTGATAATGTCACTCATTTGAAGTTATCATTAAAAGTGTAAAGAGACAATTAGTCATGGCATGGTTACACTGTGCAGTGATAAATCTGTTTTGATATCATTTAGCACAGTTACACGATGTGGTGATAAAGCCTCCTTGATGTCCCTTATGCAGAACATAACTTTTAGACCAGGGTATTCATATGGAGGGCTGTTGCAGGCACAAGAAGCAGCCCAGAACAACTTGCTGCAACTTCCCTGTGCACAACACAAAGTTAGGAAGTTGCAGTGGAGCTGATCTGTATGGCAACCTATGGTGCTGCTGTGAAAATCATTCAAAGGGGCAGTTTGGATGGTAAACGGATTATCTAAAGAAGTAGATATCCATTTGAGTCAGCCATCTGATCATTAGGGAATGCTGGACAATGCAGATAAGTAGAAAGAGTAGTTGGAATGTGACCGCATCATTTGTGTGTTCCAGTTCTAAGTGTGATTGTAGCCTAAGTGCCATTGGTTTAGAAGAATAAAGAACTAATTCAGGAACAAATTAAATGCACCAGAGTAATGCCTTGAACATTCATATGGCAGGCAACGGGTTAAAGGGATAGTAATGTTTCATAATAAAAGCAGCTCTAATTAATTATCATAGTATTTGGACTTTGGAGAGTGTTATTTCAATTCTGTCAGAGTTATAGTTCAAGAGTAATTCAATGACAAAGTATCCCCCTCCCGCCCCTTTTACTGATGTAACACTGCTCAGCTTAGAGCAGCAGGGAGTGTCCAGGTAGATTGCAGAGAGGGACAATCTTCAATTAAGATAAGGGAAATACCTGAAAAACTTGTCAAGGGGGGCAGGGCTTTCATTGTTCTCATAGGAAGAAGATTGTCCTCTTCTGTTATCTGTCTGGTCTATGGACTGCATTCCACATCTGAGAAGAGATGGCTTACACTAGGTAAAAGGGACGGGAGGGGAAACTTTGCTTGTGAATGTCTCTCAAACCATAAAGGTTTGAGAGATAAGACTTATATCGTTCTTCATTTTTTTTAATGCCTACAAAATAAAATAAAGTTAAAACAAAGTATTACTATCCCTTTAAGGGAGGGCTTCTGCTGTTGATGATGCTGAAGTCTGAGGGCATTCTCTCCCCCACTTGCCCCCCCAACACATTGCCAGATTTATGATAAACTCGTATGCTATGATCAAAGTTGCTCCTCCTCCCATTTCATAGTTAATTCTTAGTGCATATGGGGAAATGTGTCATATTCTCCATGGTAAAGTGATCTCCTCACACCCCCAGACACACTTCTCCATTGCTTCAACCATTAGTGCTTCTCCCCTCTAGTAATTAACTCCGAACCCCTGAGTCTCTGCAGTAGGTCTAGAGAATTCCCAGCTATGATATTAACCCTTTGAGTGCCAGAGAAGTATCTAATACATTGCAACACAATACATTGGCTACCTTTCTGGTACTCAAAGGGTTAAAGGTATCACCAACTAAAGCAAAACCACATTTGTTCTTAGAAAAGATAGTAGCAGTTTTTCACTCCATTTCAATTTCACGGACATGTTGTTGCTATTGTTGTCTATGAAGAGCTATCACCAGTGACCAAAGCTATATAGACACATCAATGTGTGCAAGAACTATAACAATACATATCTCCCAAGTGTCCCTCTTTAGTTGGGACAGTCCCTCTTTCAGATCCAAATCCCTCAGTCCCTCTTCAAACCCTAGTGTCCCTCTTTTTAGGAGATCAGACTGCATGGGGTGTGTATCACATTGTTCCACAGCCATAAAACTCACATTAATGTATGTTTAAATGTCATTATATGTGTTTATAAATGAATCTGTGTAAATAAAATACTTTGGTGTTTCTCTAGATCATTTATTAATTTGCAAAAAGAGGTGTCCGTAGGTCATGCCTACCAGCCTCGCCTCAGTAACACCTCCTAAAACGAAACTGTCCCTCTCTGGCCATTTGAAATGTTGGTAGGTATGACAATACTCCATCCATATGCTCCCAAAAAAGCAGGACTGAGCTGTAATGACTTTTGAATAAAGGATGTTCCAGTAAGGAAGCACCTTATTTTTCTCATGTACTCATATTTTCTTTGTAAACTTATTCAATGTGTTTTTTTCCTAAAGCCCCTTCAGCATAATGATTACTGCTAGAATAGTACAGAATGAGGCTGATGTTTTAAGCAAGTGGATTAATTCTGGGGTAAGCCAGTGGCACCATAGGAACAGATAAACATTCCTATTGCAAGGCTTAAAATTGGAAGTCCTTTGCTACTAGCCAGACCTGAAAAGTTACTCACCACTGCAAGCCATAACATAACCACCAGGGCTGAATTTCTACTCACCAGGGTTAAATTTTCACTCGCCATTGGCTAGTGGCGAGTGGAAATTTTGAGCCATGCCTATTGAATCACTAGAGGTGAAATTCCAAAGTGTTAGAGATCTCTATAGCAGTCGCGTTTATATGTGTTCCCTATGGTACAGTTGGTTTGATTCTGAATTTCTCCACTTTACTCAGCTCATCAGCCCCAGTCTTTCTAGAGTTTAGTCCCTGGAGTTGACTTGTGTTGCTTACTTCCAGGTTCCATTCCCGATGACTGTGTCAGTTTTTCTTTTTGAGGAACCCCGAATGGATAATAGGAGAGGTATTGGGTTCCAAAGTGAACCCCTGGCCTTTTTTTTTTTTTAACTATGTCTGGTCCCATAGGAGAAGATTTAGTAAAAAGTGATAATTGCTGCTTAACCCTTTGGATGCTAAAGATGTCTCCAATGCATTGCTTTGCAATGCACTGGAGACATCTTTAGCATCCAAAGGGTTGAAGAAAAACTACTGTCAAAAAGCATCTTGGTATCCTATGAAAGAAGATAAAGGGGGAGATTCACTACGCGGTGATACAGAGGTGATAAAGCGGAGATGACTTCACCAGTGATATCACTTCTCCAGTTCCTATGTTATTCTATGGAACCTATTCACTAAGATCTCCAAAGCTGAAGAAATCTTACTACATAGGCTCCATAGAATAATATAGGATTTGGAGAAGTGATAAACTGGAGAAGTTATCTCCGCTTTATCAGGGGTGTAACTAGAAGCCTCCGGGCCCTGGTGCAAGAAGTTCCACGGGCCCCCCACCACCACATTGGCCCCCCTCGATCACACTGACCACCTCCACAATGCCCCTCAATCTTCACAATGCCCCCATCTCCTACTTCCCTGGAGCTCCTGCTCGGTCCTCTTAGTAATGCAGAGCGCTGGGAGATGATGTCATGATGATGTCATCTCCCAGAGCTCTGCATTACTAGAGCGCCGGAGGGAGATTGCAGGCGCCAGGCGGACGGGTCGCAGGGGGCGGCCAGGCCCCTGGAGTGACGGCTCGGTCACAGGTGCGACCCCCATAGTTACGCCACTGCACTTTATCACCGCTTAGTGAATCCCCCTTTGTATCAGTCAAAGATCTATGTAATTTTTTCTATATGTTGATTTGCAGAATTGTATAAGGCTCCCTTAACCTGATTGGTGAGGAGACAGTACAGGAAATTCTGTTTATTGTCCCCATAATCTCAGCCCCGTGCCACCATGTGTTTTGTAGGATCCATCTGATATTCTCAATATATATTCGCAATACAGTTATGAGAGACAATTCAAAATGAGGCTGATGTAACATAAAGAATTAAAGTAATTCCGGAATAAAACAAATTAACAATTGACTAATCCAATTCCTATTAATTTAAATGGCGATTTTAAACTTTGAATGTGCGAGGTTTCTAGCTTCGCTATGCAATGGAGACCTCTGTAACATGCGCAGAGTTATAGATGCAGGGGGTGCAGTTGTGATGGGGACCAGAATCTAAGAGGCCCACTGGCTCTGCATTATCCTGCAATGCTTACAACTAGACCAGTTTCCTGTCTTGGCTGGAGGTCACAGACATAATCACACAGGGCCCGCTGCTAGCCTGTTAGATATGAATACTCTTTGTGAGGCCATTCCCTTTTCTTCATCCACCTTTTGATTATCAGAGAGGTGGCCAGTGCATTGCAAACCAATGTGCAGGTCTCCTATCTGTCAGTAACAGGGTTAACTGGGAGCAATGCTGTGTTAAGGCCTTCTGAGGCCCTGGCATAATGCTACATGGAGGTCCCCCTATCTAGGAGTTCATCATACAGCAGTCAAGTATATCTATATAATTACTGTGTGTAACAGAAGCACTTACCTAGGTAGGAGTCCATCATACAGCAGTCAGGTGTATCTGTATAATTACTGTGTGTAACAGAAGCACTTACCTAGGTAGGAGTCCATCACACAGCAGTCAGGTGTATCTGTATAATTACTGTGTGTAACAGAAGCACTTACCTAGGTAGGAGTCCATCACACAGCAGTCAGGTGTATCTGTATAATTACTGTGTGTAACAGAAGCACTTACCTAGGTAGGAGTCCATCAAACAGCAGTCAGGTATATATATAATTACTGTGTGTAACAGAAGCACTTACCTAGGTAGGAGTCCATCATACAGCAGTCAGGTATATATATAGAATTGCTGTGTGTAACAGAAGCACTTACCTAGGTAGGAGTCCATCATACAGCAGTCAGGTGTATCTGTATAATTACTGTGTGTAACAGAAGCACTTACCTAGGTAGGAGTCCATCACACAGCAGTCAGGTGTATCTGTATAATTACTGTGTGTAACAGAAGCACTTACCTAGGTAGGAGTCCATCAAACAGCAGTCAGGTATATATATAATTACTGTGTGTAACAGAAGCACTTACCTAGGTAGGAGTCCATCATACAGCAGTCAGGTATATATATATAATTACTGTGTGTAACAGAAGCACTTACCTAGGTAGGAGTCCATCACACAGCAGTCAGGTGTATCTGTATAATTACTGTGTGTAACAGAAGCACTTACCTAGGTAGGAGTCCATCATACAGCAGTCAGGTATATATATAATTACTGTGTGTAACAGAAGCACTTACCTAGGTAGGAGTCCATCATACAGCAGTCAGGTATATATATATAATTACTGTGTGTAACAGAAGCACTTACCTAGGTAGGAGTCCATCACACAGCAGTCAGGTGTATCTATATAATTACTGTGTGTAACAGAAGGATTTACCTAGGTAGGAGTCCATCATACAGCAGTCAGGTATTTCTGTATAATTTAGGCTGACCAGACCTCACCTTTAACCGGGGCCACATAGGAAATAGGCATATTTCAGGACTGCACCGAAATCAGAGCAGCCCTGCAGTATGCATTTTTCATGTGTCCCCGGTTAAAGGTGAGGTCTGGTAACCCAAATATAATTACCGTGTGTAACATAAACAAGTAGGTAGCAGTCCATCTTACAGCAGTTAGGTATTTCTATATAATTACTGTGTGTAACGTAAGCTCTTACCTAGTCCATCATACAGCAGTCAGGTGTATCTATATAATTACTGTGTGTAACAGAAGCACTTACCTAGGCAGGAGTTCATCATACAGCAGTCAGGTGTATCTATATAATTACTGTGTGTAACAGAAGCACTTACCTAGGCAGGAGTTCATCATACAGCAGTCAGGTGTATCTATATAATTACTGTGTGTACCATAAACACTTACCTAGGTAGGAGTTCATCATACAGCAGTCAGGTGTATCTATATAATTACTGTGTGTAACAGAAGCACTTACCTAGGTAGGAGTCCATCATACAGCAGTCAGGTGTATCTATATAATTACTGTGTGTAACAGAAGCACTTACCTAGGTAGGAGTCCATCATACAGCAGTCAGGTATATCTATATAATTATTGTGTGTAACAGAAGCACTTACCTAGGTAGGAGTCCATCATACAGCAGTCAGGTGTATCTATATAATTACTGTGTGTGACAGAAGGATTTACCTAGGTAGGAGTCCATCACACAGCAGTCAGGTGTATCTATATAATTACTGTGTGTGACAGAAGGATTTACCTAGGTAAGAGTCCATTATACAGCAGTTAGGTATATCTGAGTCTACCATACAGCAGTCCAGTATGTCTGTATAATTGCTGTGTGTAACAGGACTTAAATAGGTAGGTATCCATCAGGGAGCAGCCTGACGCCCCTGACAAACACCGTGTACACCCAGGCAATAAAATGGCCCTGACCGGAAGCATGTGCAGGATCTCTCTGAAGCTGCAAACAAAATGATTTTCCTTTCTGTGTTTCCGTCCAGTGAAGACCTTCTGAGATCCTCCGATGGGAAATACAACTGGTGTCTGTGTCAAGGCCTGATTCAAACTTGCTCAAGATCATGAGTGGCCCAGCCTTATATTTTCCACCAGGGCCCAGATCATTCTATTTACAACCCTGATTCAAGGATCCAAAAGCCTAATTTAAATCAATGAAAATGTGCATTTCTCCCCTAAAGTGCAGTTGGTTTGCTCCAGAACTGATTGAGTTCGTCTTAGTACATCAGACTTAGTGGGCTCTATGTATAGAAGCAAAGTACACCAATTCTGGGGCAAACCAACTGCACCATAGTGGACAAATAAATATTAAGGTATATTTTAAGCCATTGAATGTTAGAGAGATGTCCCCTATGATACATTTTGTTGTATACACAAATGCCCAGTATATGTGTCAGTACAACAGTGGATCAGTTACTGACTGTGCCTTACTGTTATTTATCAAAGAAAAGCCCTGGGAAACCGATGACTTTGATCATTTGCTGTTAGACATACTCATGGGCTGTAATAGGATCGATCACCGTAGCCATGGCGTCACCAACTTCATGACACACAGTGATCAGTGTGTAACCTGCAGGCCCTTCAGCTGTTCTTGACCTGCAATTCCCATCATCCTCAGCCGGCTAAACAGTTTTAGTCATTATTAATAATATGGTGCACAAACGCATTGCAAAGCAAAGCTATGTGCATTCCTGTGGTCTTTAAAGGTTAAAGCAGATGTACACTTTATTTTAAATGAAATATTGTAAGGATTTTCCTGCTGTGTGATATGTCAGCATTCCCACTTTTGTGAGATTTGCATTCAAATTTGTTAAGACGCAAAGTAGTTTTTATCACATTAAGCTGCAATGTTATACTATGGTCATTAGGTGACACTGTTCCTATCACTGGCTATGGACAACTGTTTTCAGTGATTCAGGTCTTTCCATTGAGGGCATTATGAAAGAGCAATTGTCTTTTGGAGACCAATTGTTGATTATGGTGTAAAAAAATAAGTTTGACATGTAATAATTTTTAAATGGTAAACCTCCTAGCAGTCACTGTGTGTGTGTGTGTGTGTGTGTTTGTTTTTGTGTTTGAGCGTATGTATGTGTGTATTTGGGTGTATGTATGTGTGTGTATGTTTGTATATGTATGAGTATGTTTGTGTGTTTACGTGTGTAGACCAATGGATTTTGCTTCTAAAGTGTTGGACCTATACACAGAAGCACCCAACTGGCTAATCGCATGCTTTACAATGTGTTGGAGATGCCTCTGACAACCAAGGGGTTAAGATAATTATGTTGATGTCTGTGGCAGTTACTGTGGCACAGGATGGTACTGACATTTATGAAAGATTTTCACAATGTCTCTTCCTGATTATTATTGGTTTTTCATTTGAGATTATTGAGATTATTGATGTCACCTTAGAAGACATTTCTAGTTAACCCTTTGAGTGCCAGAGGGGTACGCAATGCATTGCAGAGCAATGCGTTGCGTACCCCTCTGGCACTCAAAGGGTTAAAATTTATAGGGACAGATGATATTTCTGAAAATCCTTATTTAAATAAGAGCATTGAAATGGTGCGTAATAAATCCATTGTACATGTTGGTTAATTTACTTAACCAATTGTGGGAAATTTAATTGGACATAAACAGTTAATCTCTTGGATGCTAGAGAGATCTCCAGTATGTGGTGAATAAAGAATGGTTTTGTAATCCACATACAACTGGGAAGAGATGGTCTAAGGCTTTATGAGTTGGAAACTTTTTTGGGGGGTGATGTGAGCTGCACTTCACTTTAGCAAATAAGACACATTTTCCATCTGCACTAAGAATACAATGAGCACAGTTTAAGGCCCTAACCTTAAAGCGGAACCATCATCAAAATGATATTGCTCTCCAAATCCTTATTAACATAGCAATGTGCATATACATACTTTTATTATGCTGAATAAGTCCATCATTTTTGAGAAATACAACTTGTTCAGCAGGCATCAGCGGCAGCGATCTTGCTGTAGGCGCTCTCTGTGCTTGCGCAGTCAGTCTGTTCTAGTACCTTAAGGTACCAAGGAACTTCACTCACCAATCTTGGAGGAGACCAGGACAGACAGCGTAGACTCACAGATGCCTTTTCTGCAGGATGTCTGCGCTGTTGCCCGCTAATGCCTGCCGATGAGTTATATTACTCACTAATGCTGGACTTATTCAGCATAATAAAAGTATGTATATTGATATCACTTATTTAATAAGGATTTGGGGGGCAATTTAATTTTGATGATAGTTTTAACCTTAACCGGTTTAACCTAAAAAAAATAACTATGTCTAACACTGATGCTAACTACCTGTTATATAATATAGAGTTATTGGCTAACTGAGTGGCTGAAGGATGCAGTCTTTCAAGACAACCTAGGTCTCTTCTTCAGGCATAAGAATGAAGGCTGGATACACCATACATGACAGGTTAAACACTGATGCAAATTATTTTAACATTTAACTTCCACTGGCAGTGAATATTCTTATCAGTATTGTCTAAAATTAATTTCCTAAGTTCCAGTAGAGTCTCTTTGTAGTTAGCTAAGTGAAACAAACAAGATTTATTAAACTGTCGTTTACTGTGTATTCAGCGTTCATTCTTGTTATGCCTGATGAAGAGACCTAACTTGTTTTAGAACAGGCTCAGACTGGCCGTCGGGCATACCGGGCATTTGCCCGGGTGGCCGGTCCTGTCAGAGGTAAACATAGTTGTTCATTTCTTCTAGTTCCTGTCCATCTACAGTTATTGTCCTTGGTATAGTAAATTTTAGACTTGTGCAATTCTGTTCGGCCAATTTCGGAATTCGGACGAATAAGGCGTATTCGGCATCATTCGGCCCTTCCGAAAGCCAAAGTCCGCCCACAAAAAAAAATCAGACTCCGAAACGGACCTAGTCCGAAATTTCGGTGTAAATTTCGGAAATTCGGACGGCACTTTCCCGCCTGAAACTATTACAGTGTTGCTACATGCTAATAAAAATAGACGGCATAGCGGTTTCTTCCTGAAACTATTACAATGTTGCTACATGCTGCTAAAAATAGATGTGGTAAAACAGGTGCTTTACAGTTCATGCAAAGTGCAGATATTAACCACATAAGGACACAAGCCATTTTGGCATTTTTGCTATGTTTGTGTGTGTTCAACCATAATTCCTATCTTTCTCATTTATTGCACAAACACGTATTATATACCATTTTTCAAAGGGCAGAAAGGGCTTTACTTTGGTGTGACATGTACATATATAAATTCTCATTTATTTTTATAAAAATAAAAAAATTACAAAACAAAAAAAAAAACACTCTTTTTACAGTTTTGGCAGTAATAATGTGTTACATAATGGGTGCAGCTTAAGAAAAGTCATTCAAAATAATGTATTTGTCCTGATGAACTCACCTGTGAGGCTTGCCTTGGCGCGGCAGCTGAGTTTACATTCAAATGGCCATTGGAGTGAAACTAAAAGCCTCCAATTATTTAAATGTGCATAGGGATTTGGGACAGAGTGTAGGTAACCATATTTGCCCTATTAAGGGTTAATAAGTGTGTAGGGGTTTATAAAATACCCCCTCCTGTGACAATAGAGATTTAATATTATTATTCATTTAGTTTTAATGTATTTTTGTATTTTTATTTGTTTAATTTTAATTTTTTATTGAATATTTTAAAGTTGTTTTTTAAATTCGGCCGAATAATTCGGACTAGTGCCAAATTTCGTCCAAGTCGAACAGGTCTGGTCCGAAATTCGGATCCTCTGAATTGGGAAAAAAAAATTCATCCGAAATAGAATTTTACCTAAAATTTTTGCCGTGCACAAGTCTAGTAAATTTGTTAAACATTACGTGTTTTGTTGATATTCATCTTCAGACCCAAATTGTGAGTCTATCTATCTATCTATCTATCTATCTATCTATCTATCTATCTATCTATCTCTCTATCTATCCATCTATCTATGTATATATCTATCTATCTATCTATCTCATATCTATCTATCTATCTATGAAAAACAATAAATAATACCAATAAAATATAAATAATACACCAGAAAGCCTTATTGAGTCTCATATGAGCATTAACATTTCCTTCGTTAATCTTTTGGGGCCATAGAGTGTACAATGCATTGGGCGCAACCCATAGGTCCTTAAAGGGTTAAAATAAATTAGGATGCCAGATATGTATTTTCTAAGAAAGAAACGAAAACTATATATTAATTAATGTAAAATACATGAATAATGCACAACATACTTGGATATAAATAGTTAAAAGTTTAATGTCAGCCCATATATATCTGGTGACAGGGCACGGTAGAGTACACTGGCATATTCATATCTACTGTATACTATATTACCATTTTCCACACCAGTTCCCTGCAAGCTGAAAGGAACATAAGAAGTGAATAGTGAAATACTTGTTCTTACAAGTGCCCCTTTGACACCACAGACTACCGTCTGAGTAAGTTGCTTAGTCCCAACGGGGAATAATTATACAGCAAGGTAGAAGGCTTAGGACTTCAGAATGAAGTGTTTGTGAATTAAATAGAAATAATGAGAAGATCTTATGTGTAATTAACCCCTTGTATTACAGTATTGTGATGAGAGTGAGTGCATTGTGATGGTGGTGCATGAGTGCTGCAGTAATAAAAGTATTCTACATACAGATAAATTAAGCATTGTCCTAACCTAAATGTCCCAACCTCTAACCCCAACTGTTACTCTTTAAAGGGATAGTATTGCTTTTATTTAACAAATATTAATATTGTAGACATTAAAAATAGGAGTACAGTGAGCTATGCCTCATCTCTCAAACATTCATAGTTTGAGAGATCGTAGCACGTAAAGTTCCCCCTCTCGCCCCTTTCATAGATGTCAGCGCTCTAGATGACAGAAGCAGATTCTGGTCCCAGGACTGTCCTGCAGCTCTTCAGCAGAGCCGAGATAGCGGGACATAGAAATAAATACTTAATTCGAACGGTCCACAAAGTGCGCTTGGTTTCCTAGCACACTTTGTAGACCGTTCCAATGAAGTATTTATTTCTATAAAAAGCTATTTTGGCTCTGCTGAAGAGCCGCAGGATGGTCCCGGGACCAGAATCTGCTTCCCTCATCTAAATGGTGGACTTCTTTGAAACAGTCAGGAGGGAAGAACTTTACATGCTTCGATTTCTCAAACTATAAATGTTTGTGAGATGGCACATAGCTCATTGTACTCCTATTTTTATTGTCTACAATAGTACTATTTGTTAAATAAAAGCAATACTATCCCTTTAAGGAGCTGGGATGTGTGTAACATTAACATACTTCTACTTCTTAAAGTCTTAAATGAGCTGGAAACCTTTTGCATGAAAAACATATAAGATTTTTTCTGCTGGGTACAAATGTACTCCCAATACTGGGAGAATTTTAATTCAAATGTAATTTCAGTTCAATTTTTTTTTATCAAGCTATAAACGGCAGTGCCAACAGTTGTTTAAATGAATAGTAACACTTTATTTTATATATTTATATTTAAAAAATTGAAAAAGAATTTGAGACTGCTGCTGCTAGAACTGGTGATTGAACTACAAAGTACTATACCTTTAAGAAAATGATAAATTGCGATATTAAAAGAAATTGACAGTTCCTGATATCTATATGTATATGAAAAGCAGATTTTGAGATGTTTATGATAGAATTTATTATCAGTTTTATATGCCTGAATTATTATGTGACAATTGGAGTTTTTGACCCCTTTAAGGAGAAACATTCTGTATATAATCCTGTATATAATAATAACAGCCTATTGAGAACTAGTTGAAGAGCCCATTACACGGGCCACAGTGCCACTGCCACCCGGTCACGGGGCAGTCATGCACAGTAGAGACTGCCCGCTCCGTGGCTGATACAGAGCTGGACGCTTCGAAGGAGCATCCAGCTCTGTATCAGCCGCAGCGCGGGCAGTCTCTACTGCGCATGACTGGAGCACGCGCAGCAATGTCTACTGCGCATGACACGCCGTTACACACGTTTTAGCGAATTATTATATAGGATAGTTATGTGTTCTACTATAATGGTCTTTGCTTTCAGTCGGCAAGACCAGTAAGGTAGCGTGGCCTGTTGCTTAGCAACGGATCGCGCATGTGATTGACGTCACCCTGCTTGAAATAAATTTTGATACTTTTTTGAAACCACAGAGTGCTGTCTCTGACTGCAACCCGGGATGCCCCAGGCTGAGTATACCGTTATTATCTCCATATGGGACGTGCACCGTATTTATAATATACAGATATAGTAAGATTTTGACTTGATGTGTGCCATTGTTTCTCATTACATTTGTGTGTGTGTGTATATATATATATATATATATATATATATATATATATATATATATTAGTATGAAAGCCCGTATACACGGGCTAAAGCATCCAGCTGCACATGTATGTAAGTATATTCCCAAAATACGAAGCTACTACAAGTTCCGCCTTTAGGATATACCAGGAAGCGCCAAGGAAAAATATAGTACCAAATACAATAAATCTCACAAATAGTCCGTCTTATGGGTATATTCAATCATCCAATGATGGATCTTCTGAGTCCAATGCTTGCTGAATGATGGGTTTGGGACTCCCAATAGTACAACTACAAGATAAAACAAATAAAAACAGCGCAAAAGTACTCCTCTGAGTGTAGTATCTCCAAATTCCTTTCCCTTCACCTTCACCGCCTGCTCCAAATTGGGTACTCACTTAGACTGAGGTTGTAACTGCCTCTCAGTATACATCAGCATTCCTGGTTTTAACCCCAGGTAGGTTTCCAACTCTCCGTTTCCTTTCAAGTATTCTTCACGTCTCAGCTTTCACAGCCACTATTTTGATATCACTATTGTTCCCTTACAGGGATCTAATAGTATATAAGACACTTAGTGTCTTATTCGTGGTAAATACTAGGATAGGGAGTAATAATATGTATATCGCCACTAAGTGATCCAAAGTAACTGAGGAGCACCAGAAGGGTATCACACACACACACACACACACACACACACACACACACACTATACATGCATAGCCCATACAGTATCACACACACAGACACACACTATACATGTATAGCCCATACAGTATCACACACACACACACACACAATATACTTGCATAGCCCATACAGTATCACACACACACACACACTATACATGCATAGCCCATACAGTATCACACACACAGACACACACTATACATGTATAGCCCATACAGTATCACACACACACACACAATATACTTGCATAGCCCATACAGTATCACACACACTATACATGCATAGCCCATACAGTATCACACACACACACACACACTATACATGTATAGCCCATACAGTATCACACACACTATACATGCATAGCCCATACAGTATCACACACACACACACACACTATACATGTATAGCCCATACAGTATCACACACACACACACACACACTGTACATGCATAGCCCATACATTATCACACACACACACACACACACACACTGTACATGCATAGCCCATACAGTATCACACACACACACACACACACACTGTACATGCATAGCCCATACAGTATCACACACACACACACTGTACATGCATAGCCCATATAGTATTACACACACACACACTGGCCCCACTGTCCACCTCCTCATTGGCCCTCATTGTCCATCACCTCCACCTATAAGAATGACAAACAGACCAGCACACCTCTGGAATTGCCCTGCGACATTGGCCTACACTCTGGTGAGTCTCTGACATCCCATTCCTGGTGGATATTATACTAGTTGGACACGTTTTGTCAACATTAGGCCAATCTGCATGTGGTTTTCTCAAACTGACCTAAAAACCCACAGATTTGCTCCACTACCAGAGTGAGCCTCCCCACACAGAGCTTGTTTAAATGTTATTTTCAGTTCAATGTTTCAGGTGATATTAACCCTTTGAGTGCCAAATGGTATGCAACGTATTGCTTTGCAATGCGTTGCATACCCCTCTGGCACTCAAAGAGCTAACTCCTCCTTGGTCTTGGTGGCTTGAAAGGCATTTTCAAAACTTACCACCCCACAGTGGTTTGACTGAACCACTCTGCCTCCACTTTCCACTGCTTCTGCACTGCGATGCTGCGTAGCTATGCAGCAATGTGACGTCTCAATCATACCCCTTAAGGCACCCCGCTGTCATAGCTCTTACTCCTTCTATCCAAAAAGGTTACCCCTCATCCACCTGTGGGTGCAACTCCTCACGCCAGCACATCCACTAGGTGGAAGAAATCATCCACTTCTCTTTTTATTTTATTTATAACAATTTAAATTATAAACATTTATAATAATATTTTGGCCTAGGCAAAAATACATCGCTGAGCACTGGTGGCACCCCCATTGAGGGTGTCACCCGGTGAGGTCCGCACCCGTCGCACACCCCTTGTGACGCTGCTGCTGCTCACGTTGCCTCTGTATCAGAGAGTCTGCCTCTGTAATGATTTCCCGCCCATGGAAAACGTGCGGGAGTTCCTTATATTCAGGCTGCGGCCAGTGAAGTCAGGTAGCAATGTGAAGCTCATACGACTCACACTGCATTGCTGCACTAGGCCATCTAATTCTGTAACAGTGTATTGCTGTGCTAGTGGCATGTAATGGTGTATTGCTCTGCAGGTGACCTGTAATGGTGTATTCCTCTATTGGTAGCATATAATGGTGTATTGCTCTAATTAGCATAACAAAGCTGACAGCAGCAGATCTGTGTCGGCGACTCGAGACGTCTCTCCAACAGAGCTGAAATACCGTGATCTACAAAGAACTACTTCACTGGAACTGTCTACAGAGTGTGCCTGGTTTGCAAGCACACTTTGTATACCATTCCAATGAAGTATTTCTTTGTAGATTGCGGTATCTCGGCTCTGCTGAAGAGCCACCTGCTGGTCTCGGGACTAGGATCAGCTGTCCACTATATGCTGACCTCAGTGAAACGGAAGGGGGAACTTTATCACCTTATATCTCTCAAACCATGAAGGTTTGAGAGATCGGAGTGGCATCGATGGACTTATTTTTTGAGTAGCTACAATATTACCTTTTATTACAATGAGATATTACTAACCATTTAAGGCGACAGTATCTGTACCTGTCCATCCACATAATACTCCGTCATTTGAAGGTTGTTTACTAAGTAAGCTAGGGGTTAAAATTAGTACAAAAGGACAGCACAATTTAATAAAAGGGTAACCTCATCAGAATCTATGGTATTTGTTTGTTAATCCATTAAGGAACAGAGGGGTACACAAAACATTGAAAACCAATGTATTATACACCCTCTAGTCTTTATGAGGTTAAACGAGATGCGGGCTGTGATCTTATTTTGAACATTTACGTAAGCAGAATACCTTAGACATTGTTATGCAGGACAGCAGGTTGGGGGATTAACTCCCTTGGTGCTGGTTTTGCTCCTAGTTTGGACACTTATACACAAAGGAGGCTATTGACTCAGTGATGTAAGTATACAGAGACGCAATGTGGTGGAGCCATGTCTGTTATTCAAGGGTTTAACAAATCCTCTTAACCCTTTGAGTGCCAGAGGGGTACACAATGCATTGTGTACCAGTCTGGCACACAAAGGGTTAAGTTCATGGGACTTTGGAGAATGTTTGTATGTATTTTATATTGGTGAATCTGATTTATTGTATTTATTTTATTTTATTTAGAACATATTTTACTAGGTTACATTAGGTTTTCTCTATTTCACAAGTATATCCGGGGAAACATTAACAGTACAAATTTCCACATTTATACTTAAACAGAAACAAATAAAAATAACACATTCGCAACTATATACAGTTACATGTTGTTCTTACATACAAAGAAGCAATTACTTTTAGGAATTTTAGACAAGCAGTGTATTTTGTTTTCATGTAGGTTAGTCCAGGATTTTGGAGCTTTGTAGGAGAAGGCAGATCAAGCACCTTCTTTCTTGTAGTGTATGGGATAGTCAGTGAGATGCACCTGGTAGTGGAGGTTATAGGAAGTATGGAGGGCTGGAGTGAGCACATTGCTCATGTAGTGTGTAATAGCCAGTGAATTGCTGGTAGTGGAGGTTATAGTTAGTATGGAGGGCTGGAGTGAGCACATTGCTCAGGTAGTGTGTAATAGCCAGTGAATTGCTGGTAGTGGAGGTTATAGTTAGTATGGAGAGCTGGAGTGAGCACATTGCTCAGGTAGTGTGTAATAGCCAGTGAATTGCTGGTAGTGGAGGTTATAGTTAGTATGGAGAGTTGGAGTGAGCACATTGCTCAGGTAGTGTGGAATAGCCAGTTGCTGGTAGTGGAGGTTATAGGAAGTATGGAGAGCTGGAGTGAGCACATTGCTCAGGTAGTGTGGAACAGTCAGTGAGCTGCTGGTAGTGTAGTTTATAGGAAGCATGGAGAGCTGGAGTGAGCACATTGCTCAGGTAGTGTGGAACAGTCAGTGAATTGCTGGTAGTGGAGTTTATAGGAAGTATGGAGAGCTGGAGTGAGCACATTGCTCAGGTAGTGTGGAATAGTAAGTGAATTGCTGGTAGTGGAGGTTATAGGAAGCATGGAGAGCTGGAGTGAGCACATTGCTCAGGTAGTGTGGAACAGTCAGTGAGTTGATGACAGTGGAGTAGAGGTTATAGTTAGCACAGAGAGCTGGTGTGGCTATACTGCTCAGGTAATCTGGTAGCTTTCCAGACAAATGGTATTCCCTGAAATTGCTTCTCTTCATCTTTGTTCATATTGACCTTAGTGTTTCGCTGTTTGGGGAGTTTTAACCCCTTAGATGCTAGAAAGGTCTCTGATTAATTCTTCTGCAATGCATCCAAATGGTTAATTGTACAATTATCCACACTAATACAGTGTAAAAGAGTCTGAAAGTGAAGCTAATGTTATCCTATGACCAGGGGAGTTGCTAAGTTCCAAAGGCCCATGGCTTGGTCCAACCTAATGCATTATTAGTGGCCCGTGCAGCCCAGTTGCACCATTACTAATATGGAGATTACTAGCATAATTACATGCCTCAAGGTGGCAACAGACCTGGGGATTTAATCATGAGACAAGACCTTAAATTTAAATTGATGGTAATGTTTCACAAAAAAAAGCAGCTCCATTTAATCTTCATAGTATCTGGGCCATGGAGAGTGTTATTTCATTACTGTCAGAGTTGTAGTGCAAGAGTAATTGAATGATAAAGTATCCCTCTCCCACCCCTTTTACCTAGAGTAATCCTCCTCCCCTCAGATGTGGAATTTGGTCACTTGACTGGACAGGTCACAGCAAGGGACAATCTTCTTTCTGTGATTGTAAGGAAAACCCTGCCCCCCCTCCCCTTGACAGGTTTTTTAGGTTATTCCTTATACTCACTGAAGATTGTCCCTCTCTGCGATCCATCCATAGTCTTGCTGCTCTGAGGTGAGTAGTGTTACATCAGTAAAAGGTAGAGGCGTAACTAGAAGCCACTAGGCCCTGTTGCAGAAATTGCCATGGACCCCCCCGACCACATTTCCCCCAATCTCCACATTGCCACCACATTGCCCCCAATCTCCACATTGCCTCCACATTGTCCCCAATCTCCAAATTGCCCCTATTGACCCCACCCAGTGTCCATCTCCTACCTTCCTGGTGGTCCAGCATTGTGGAAGGAGAGGTCTGTGCCTCCTTCTGCACAGACCTCTATACGCGGTCCTCTCTTCTGTAATGCAGAGCGCTGGGAGATGATGTCATCTCCCAGCGCTCTGCATTACTAGAGTGCAGAAGATGGAGCCGAAGAAGGCACAGACTTCAGCTTGTTACTTGTTGAGTGCGGGGGGGTCGTAGGGGGCAACCGGGACAGTGGAGTGACGGTTCAGGTCGCAGATGTGAGTCCTGTGACCCCTGTTGTTACCTCACTGGTAAAAGGGGTGGGAGGGGGATAGTTTATCATTCAATTTCTCTTGAATTACAACTCTGTATTGAAATAACACTCTCCATGGTCCAAATACTATGGAGATTAATTGGAGCTGCTTTTATTGTGAAACATTACTATCCTTTTAAGCCCTATGAGCCAGTACCTACAATGCCCCACCTATGATTATGACGTATGCTCTATAGAGGACAATACATTCCTGTGACCTCCTATTAGGACAGCATATTCACTTATATAACGTATATAACCTCTTCAGGATCAGAGGCTTGTGCTATGCATTTCAAAGTAATGTGTTGCGCACCCTCTGATCCCCAAGGGGTTAAGCAATCTAAATACCTGAAAGAGGCACTTTAGATAAAGATGAATGTTTGGAATATTTTGAAAACAGAAAAAAAATAATTAATATATTTTGCAGTTGTCAGACAGGAAAGTTATTTTGATGCCTCATAGTCAGAGGCGCAGGTTATGAAAGGACATTAACCATTTGAGTGCCAGTCTCAGTGTATTGCTTCACAATATTTTAGCTACCTGTCTAGCACTAGGAATTAAGGTACTTTAACCTCTTGGGTACAGCAGAGGTCGGTAATGCATTGTGAAGCAGTAACTGGAGACCTCCAACCCTAGAAGAAAATAAAAAAAATAGTGATCAGTGTTCAACACACATGTGAGAAGCATTCTTATTATTAGAGGAGAACTAACGCCTCTTAAAAACAGCCCCCACTTGTCTTACGAAGGCCAAAAAAATCCTAATGGCCCTTATGAATGTTGCTCTTGTGCCTTTGTTTAATCAGTCCTGGATGTCATTTCCATGGACAGGACAGTTGATGACTGAAGCAGACAGAATTCATGAGGCTACATCGCCATGAACCTGCAATACCCTTTAAAGGAGCAGTAAACTTTTTTCTGCTGCGTAAAACAAGGTCACTCCCACTGTTGTCAGTTGTCTTATTCAAACACTAGTTGAAAAGCCCATTTACACAGGCCACAGTGGCCACAGTGGCACCCAGCAACCGCTTCAGTCATGCGCAATAGAGACTACCCGTGCTGCGGCTGATACGAAGCGGGGCGCTCCAAATTTAGACCATAGTCCTCTCTGCGCACTCTCCTGAGACCAATGCAGTCCCAGGAAGGCGCAGAGAGGACTACGGTCTGAATTCAGAGAGTCCCGCTCTGTATCAGCCGTGGCGCGGGCAGTCTCTACTGCGCATGACTGCAGCACGCGTAGCCGTTTCTACTGCACATGACTGCAGCATGCTCAGCCATCTCTACTGTGCATGACAGCTTCTGACAAACATCCTTAGCAAATTATTATATAGGATTATAACAGTTCAAATAACCAGGAAGTGAATTTACTGTGTTTACTTCCTGATAGTTCTAACTGACAGGAAGTGACAGGTAGTTTCTATCACATTCTATGGAGAACTGTAAGTCTCTGACTTTCTTCTACATTAGAAAGTAACAGAATAACTAATTGAAATATGACCACTAGAGTGCACTACTTATGTAAAAAAAACACACAGATTTAAACAGTAATAACTCTGGAAATATGCATCTCTCAGCAGCGGTAGTACTCTTATTTTACTCAACAGGAAACACCCTACAATATATATTTTTCATAAAAAAAGTGTACTGCTCCTTTAAGTAATAATTTGCACACCTCTCTGGTTCTTAAAGAGTTAAAATCACCATGTGCAGTGAGCAGAGTTTCTGTCCTGTGATCATGCTAGGAACTGTCTTGGCCGCTACCAACAACGTGACATCCAGGACTAATTGAAGATACTATCTCTTTAACCAAGGATCAAGGGAAAAATTGATAGGGGCATTAGGATTTTCTGTCCATAGTAAAATAAGTGTGATCATTAACAAGTTGAACCAATTTAACCTTCCTCTCTTGTCTCTTATTCCTGCTGAGACAGAACCTCACCTCTAGAACATTCTCACACTAGAAGTATTTATGGGAAGTTCATTGTCTCAGAGAACTTGGTGCTAAAGTCTACAGATGATCACTCTTCTCCCCTGTGGTTCAGAGATACAATTGATATATATCTTTAAACTCATCACATAATGCATCAATGACTTACACATTGTTTATCCTTGTTACCTGTTTGTCTTCTTCATTGCACAGGGGTCATTGACCTCTATAATTTATACATCATGGCCAATGCTAGAAATGCTGCCATTATCAATTATCACCAGCCATTACCAATACTGACCAAAGTGAATAATAACATACGGTGCCATATGCACAAAAAAAATTGAGAAATTATGGGATAACCTGACAGCACCTTACAGGGCAAATAAAAATAACATTTGATTTAAATGTAGCTTTTAACCACCTGAAAGTGAGTGGGGTGTCAAGGCATGCAATGTATTTGAGATTTAGAGAATTTTTATTTGTTCCCCTGGTGCAGTTTATCCTAGATTTTCTTCTGTCAGAACAATGGATTTACAAAGGGACATATGATTAAAGGGAAAGTAATGTTTCAAAATAAAAGCAACTCCAATTAATCTTCATAGTATTTGGGCCATGGAGAGTGTTATTTCAGTACTGTCAGAGTTGTAGTTCAAGATTAATTGAATGATAAAGTCTCCCTCTCCCTCCCCTTTTACTGATGTAACACTGCTCACCTCAGAGCAGAACGGTGGTGTCCAGGTGGCTTGCAGAGAGGGACAATCTTCAATTAGCATAAGGGAAAATCCTGAAAAACCTGTCAAGGGGGGCAGGGCTTTCATTGTTCTCACAGTAAGAAGACTGTCCCTTGCTGTGATCTGTCTGGTCTGTGGACCAGATTCCACATCTGTGGGATGGTGGCTTACACTATTTAAAAGGGGCGGGAGGGGAAATTTTATATTCAATTACTCTTGCAGTACAACTCTGACAGTATTGAAATAACACTCTCTATGGCCCAAATACTATGAAGAATTATTGGAACTGCTGTTTTTGTGAAACATTACTATCCCTTTAAAATAGTAATTAGCTGTCTGTTCTCATCTAGGTTTAAAATATATGGTGAGAGTGTGCACAAGTCCTTTTCTTCTTGCCTGTGAATAAGTGTATACAGTCTCCAAAATGCGTAAGGCTGCATTACTGCAACAGACGTCTAGTACTTTCAAAAGTGGTTCAATAAAGTACTCTATGAGAAAAGTGGAGTTAATATGTGTAATTTGCCCCACAAATGTTATCATATTTTCAAAGCAATAACTCCATGTTTTATTCTAGTGACGGGACAGTAACCTTTTAATCTGAATCTATATATCAATCTATATCATTTTTTTTTACTATTAGTGGTTTCTGCATTTTCAGTTGTAGAGAGGCAGTCAGCAAACATGAAGAGGTCAGTGTCAAACAGTGCCAAACAAGGCTGAACATACACCTCATACCAATGTGGCTTTGGTTAGGCTGACCATACGTACCGTTTTAAATGTGACAGTACGTTTTTTTTCATACTTCCAGACCGTCCAATCTTTTTAATATAAATGTCAGTTTTGTCCCATTTTTTTAATATAACATATACAGTTTTACATTTTTTGTAATAAACTGAACACGACTTGTTTATTTCTCATAAGATAAAGCAAATCGGAACTTCCTTTCGTCACACTAGTGGTTTTACTGTACATACTGTATTGATTACCATAGAGTCTTATGGCTCAAGTGACTCATAACTGTCTAAGACCCTCAAGTCTATGGTAAATTACCATAGAGTCTCTTAGACAGTGATATGATGACGAGTCATAATGCTCTATGGTAATCAATGCGTACAGTAAACACAGTAAAACCACTAGTGTGTGTGATGAAGAGAGGAAGGTCCGATTTACTTCAGGGGCAGGCTTTTTGGCGAGGGAGAGAGAACACCGCTAGTAAGAGACAGAGCAAACACGTTCTCTCTGCTTGCAGTTTACTATGATCGGACTCAGAGTGACGGAGTCCCTCTGTATTCTGTGACCACAGAGATCATGTAAAAAAATGAATTTACATCTAAAGGAGCAGCATCCGCTGCTGCACCAAGTGGGGGGTCTTCTCTGGCATCTGCCGCTTCACCCAGCAGACAGCCAATTTGAGAATGTGGAGACCACTGGTAGTCTACAGCCTTCTTTGGCACTTGGTCTCACCCCAGGACCAAGTTAATATTAATATTCTATGTCTTGGCAATATGCAGAGCTCTAAGGTCCAACATACTTAACATTACTGTGCTTTAAAGGGATAGTAATGTTTCATAATAAAAGCAGCTCTAATTAATCTTCATAGTATTTGGACTATGGAGAGTGTTATTTCAATTCTGTCAGAGTTGTAGTTCAAGAGTAACTCAATGACAAAATGTACCCCCCCGCCCCTTTTACTGATGTAACACTGCTCAGCCAGATCAGAAATGAGGTGCCCAGGTAGACTGCAGAGAGGGACAATCTTCAATTAAGATAAGGGAAAAACCTGAAAAACTTGTCAAGGGGGGCAGGGATTTCATTGTTCTCATAGGAAGAAGATTGTCCCCTGCTGTTATCTGTCTGGTCTATGGACTGGATTCCACATCTGAGAAGAGATGGCTTACACTAGGTAAAAGGGGCGGGAGGGGAAACTTTGCTTGTGAATATCTCATAAACCATAAAGGTTTGAGAGATAAGACTTCATGTTTTTTTAATGCCTACAAAATAAAATAAAGTTAAAACAAAGTATTACTATCCCTTTAAACATACAGAGAGCTCACTTCTAATATTAATAATGATGGCTATTTCTTTCTAGTTTATGATGAAACATATGGTGAAACATAGGGTGAAATGCTAGTGGTTGTATAAATTCATCTAATCATTCTAGAAGCCTCCACATTATTGCGTTTGCGTTTAATAACAGTAGGAAATAGCTCACTGCTGTTTGTTTTTAATTATTTCATCAGTATTAACACAATAAGAGGAAAGACACTGTGGCTTTAAATTAAACATAATAAAAGTTATATATTAACGGTTTAGTGCAACTTTTAACCCTTTCAGTGCCATGGGATATGCAATGCATATGCAAAGAGCTAGTCAGAGATGCTCAACTAGGAATGAGCCTGCCCTCGAATTGATGAGGCTCTATAGGATAAGTATCCTACCCGGGTGCAGTCTCATTTAGCTCACTAGTGCCTTCCACAGAGAGGAAATACCCTTAAGCACATCATACTGATCCTACCAAAAGGCAGTCCAACCACTAAGTGCCAGGCAATTCCTCTCTGAACAAGAGAAGAAGTCAACCCCAGACATACATTTCGGCCTTGTTGGGCCTTGTCAGTGAAGTTCAGCTGATCTCTCTAGGCACTGTGAGCAAGGGGTCCACGTCTGGATTATCCTGTTACCCTTAGGGTGACTAGTGCCAAGGGTAATTTGCATATGCAAAGAGCTAGTCAGAGATGCTCAGCTAGGAACGAGCCTGCCCTTGAATTGCATATTGTGTGTCTGGGGTTTGCTGCTTCTCTTGTTCAGAGAGGAATTGCCGGCACTTTGTGGCTGGACTGCCTTTTGGTAGGATCAGTATGATGTGCTTTAGGATAGTTCCTCTCTGTGAAAGGCACTAGTGAGTTAAATGAGATTGTACCCTGGGTAGGACACTTATCCTATAGAGCCTCATCAATTCGAGGGCAGCGTCTCTGACTAGCTCTTTGCATATGCAATGCACATCCCTATGATGCTGAAAGGATCACAGGAGGAATGTAGAAACAAAAAGAAAAGCATGCGCTCCAGGTGTAATAACATTTTGTCACTGTATGCACACCAGCCCTTCACCAAAATTGGAATAGCACTCACAATTAAAGTGCTCAGTACAACACTTATATGTTCAATGAAACACACACTTAAGGGACTGATAAACTGCCCCTCACAGTATGACTTCTTCAGTTATCTCTCTGGATCCCTTACTTTGGACTGCTCCTCTATTCAACCACTTGGTAGTCGAACATGTAAAAAGACAACAAGGAAAGGGCGTCCGATGGTGCCTGTTATCGTTATTGGCACCTATACCAAACAATAGGTGTTATACTCACAACATTGGTGGTTGTGAAATGGACATCTGTCCAATCACAACATAACAGGCATACAAGGAATTTTTCAAAACTTGTCCTTGCTCGGGTTACTGCAGTATAAACGGTGCTTCAGTCTAACAAGACCACAAATACAAAAAACTTAAAATATGAAAAAAGAGGACGCTGCTACGATGTCCAAAAATGATTCCGTTTAATTAAAAATAATATAAGAAATGATTCCCAAATAAAACATTAAAAATATATAGTAAACAGGCACAAAAATCTATCAATGTTTCGCAGTTCTGAGACTGCTTTCTCAAGATCAAATGCCTAAAAAATGAACACAGGTGGGATGCTGTTTATGGTGTCAGAGTCAGAGAGGATGTTTTTCGCTACCTCAGTGGACAAGTGGGGGAGCAGAGAGAATGCTCTCAGACTTAAGGTTTGGAGAATTGCTGGTAATGTGTAAGGGAGGGCATCCTTTCCACATCACCAGCAGTTCAACAATCCTGCATGCTAATGGGGAACTTCTCCCACCCCTCCCCTTACATACTTTAATTCTGGAGATGTGCTCCCCACACATTACCAGGCACACATTGCCACAGCATTGAACCTTAGTGCTTCTCCTCCAAAGTGTCGCATGAGCACTGCCGCTGTCCATCGTACTGAAGTCTCTCTTCATCCTCTCTGCCCTTCTCTGCCTTCCCCAACACAGCAACACCTTTACAAAAGGATGATATGCTAATGATCACAGTCTCTCCCCCTCTCCTTTCATCCCTAATTCTTAGTGTATATGGTGAAGTGTGTGTCTCCATCTCCAAGGCAGTGTGCTCGCCACACATTTCTATATCATCGAACCTTAGTGCATCTCCCCCCGGTCTAAACTGACAATATTAGCTCTTGAACAAATGCACAAAGGCCAAATTCATAGAGGCCATTAACATTTTCCTGACCATAGAAAGGTAAGCGCTGAGCCTTTCTTAAGTGGTGTTAGTTCTCCTTTAATAAGTTGGACCAGTTTAACCTTTATTCCTGCTGAGACAGAACCTCACCTCTAGAACATTCTCACACTAGAAGTATTTATGAGAAGTTCATTGTCTCAGAGAACTTGGTGCTAAAGTCTAAGATGATCACTCTTCTCCCCTGTGGTTCAGAGATACAATTGATATATATCTTTAAGTTCATGACATCATTGACTTACACATTGTTTACCTTCACTTTGTATCCTTGTTACCTGCTTGTCTTCTTCATGGTCCAGGGGGCATTGACCTGTGGGACTTATACCTTTGAGTGCCAGAGGGATACGCAACGTACTGCGGAGCGATGTGTTGCGTACCCCTCTGGCACTCAAAGGGTTAAACATCATGCTGCCGTTATCTTTAATCACCGGCCTTTACCAATACTGGCCAGAATGAATAATAACATACAATATCATATGCACAAAGTAAATGGAGAAATTATAGGGCAATCCATCATCACCATTTGGGAGAAATAAATATTCCTTATTTTTTTGTTTTAACCCTTTGAGTGTCAGAGGTGTATGCAACGCATTGCAAGGCAATGCCTTACGTACCTCCCTTGGCACTCAAAGGGTTAAATGTATATTTTATTCACATGAATAATAGCGCATTCCTCCCAACATTTCAAATGGCCAAAGAGGGACAATAGGATTTTAGTCTTACCTGTTAAATCCTTTTCACTTAGTCCATACAGGTCACTGGTACTCTGGGAGGCGTAAGTCCCCTTTAATAGGCAGGAACAACTATGCAAATGATTTGCAAGGGGCGGAGCCTCCCCTCTTACTTAAGCCACCTTCTGGCCAGAGCCACTTTAGATTGATTTGAGACCCTAAAACTGACCTCAGGTAAGCAAAAAGAAAGACTCCTGTGAGCATGCCCGAACGGTCTCCCACTGGATGCCACAGGAGAGCCAAGACTGGTCCCTTGACAGGGTGGGAGACCAGTGACCTGTATGGACTAAGTGAAAAGGATTTAACAGGTAAGACTAAAATCCTATTTTCACTGTCGTCCAATACAGGTCACTGGTACTCTGGGATGTACAAACATTGAGCTGATCCAGAGGCGGGAAGTAAGGCAAGGACCAGGCGCAAGGCCCAAGTCACTAGAACTGCTATGACCAGTTAATAACATAGCCCAAACTGTAAGTGTCAACGGACACCAATCAAGGGAACAATCCCTGAACTAACACAGCACACGGAACCAGAGCCAACTGGGCTCAACAGTAAGGAAGCACTAAGGATCACAGAGCGGAAGACCTACACAGGCAAGACTGCCTCCAGGACCATCCTTCCAAAACTGGCATCAGCCGACGCCAGTACATCAACTCGGTAGTGCTTTGAAAAAGTGTGCACAGAGGACCAAGTGGCCGCTCTGCACAGTTGATCGGCAGAAGCTTGATTCTTGTAGGCCCAAGAGGCCCCAATAGATCTGGTGGAATGGGCAGTCACCCGGAAGGGAACGTGCTTATTCCGCAACTTGTAGGCTTCACGGATGGTAGCCTTAATCCAAGAGGCAATGGTAACTTTGGAAGCCGGTCTACCTGCCCTAGGCCCCTCAGGAATGACGAATAGAGCGTCAGACTTCCTGATAGACTCGGTGCGATGAACATAAAACTTGAGGCAACGCACCACATCCAACAAATGGAGATCTCTTTCCTTGTCAGATGAAGGATTAGGGCAGAAAGAGGGAACCACAATCTCCTGATTGATGTGAAACTCAGACACAACCTTGGGTAAGAATTCCTTGGTAGTGCAAAGCACAGCCTTATCCTTGTGGAACACCAGGTAAGGAGGTTTACAAGACAAGGCCTGTAACTCTGCCACCCGGCGCACTGACACAATAGCCAAAAGGAAGGCCATCTTCCAAGTCACAAGACGTAATGGAATGGAAGCCAAGGATTCAAACAGTGGTCGCTGTAGAACTCCCAGCACCAAATTGAGATCCCACTGGGGAGCAGGACTCTTGAAGGCAGGTCGAACATGAGTCACACCTTGGAAGAAGACTTTCACATCAGGAAGGATGGCAATCCTTTCCTGGAAAAACACAGACAAGGCAGAAGTCTGAACTTTGAGGGAACTCAGACTGAGCCCCTTATCCACACCGTCCTGCAAGAAGGCCAGGACAGTGGGAAGATGGAAGTCAAGAGACAACTTCTGATCAGAACACCATGTCACAAAAGTTGACCATATGCGATGATAGATCTTGGAAGACACAGGCTTACGAGCACTGAGCATAGTCGACACCACAGAAGGAGGAAACCCTTTCTTTGCTAGAATCGAGGATTCAACCGCCATGCCATCAAATGGAGAGAGTGAACATCCTCCTTCCACAGATACCCCTGAAGAAGTAGGTCCGGACGGGCGGGAAGTGGGATCGGATCCTTCACTGACATGGCCATCAACTCCGGGAACCAGGACTGGCGAGGCCAGTTTGGAGCAATCAGGATGACAGGACAACATTCTCTCTTCAACTTCTGGATAACTCTGACCAATAGAGGAAGAGGAGGGAAGATGTAAGCCAGGGGGAAGTCCCAAGGGATCGACAAGGCATCCACTGCTAGAGCAAGGGAGTCCCTCAACCAGGAGCAAAACACCGGAACCTTCCTGTTGTGTCTGGTAGCCATCAGATCCACCACAGGCATCCCCCACCGTTGAGTGAGCATGTGAAACACCTCTGGGTGAAGAGCCCATTCTCCGCTGTCGACGGTGTGACGACTGAGGAAGTCTGCCATGACGTTGTCCACGCCTGGAATATGAACTGCAGAGATGACAGGCACGTGATCTTCTGCCCAAGACAAAATATCCTTGACCTCCCACCAGGCGGAACCGCTTCTTGTGCCGCCTTGCCTGTTGATGTAAGCCACCGCCGTGGCGTTGTCGGACTCCACTCTGATGGGAAGACCGGTCAATTGAGACTCCCAGTGCCTCAGGGCCAGCCGGACAGCTCGAAGTTCCAGAACATTGATGGAGAGCATGGATTCCTCCAGACCCCATTTCCCCTGAGCACTGAAGCGACCCCAGACTGCACCCCAGCCCCGAAGGCTGGCATCCGTAGTGACTGTGGTCCAAGGAGGAACTAGAAAGGATCTCCCTTTCAGGAGATGTGAGAGATCTAACCACCAGTGTAGACTCGACTCGACATGAGGAGGAAGAGAAACAGACAGATGTTGATGATCCGGATGATTCCTGCACGTCTGGATCACAAATCTCTGAAGATCCCTGGAGTGGGCCATGGCAAATGGTACTGCTTCGATTGAACTTCCCCACTAAGGACGACAACTTCGGAACTGGAATTTCGTCCATGTCCAGAATCCCAGCCACTCTGACGGCTATCTGGTGAGCCACGTCCTCTGGAAGAAACACCATGCATTGGCTAGTGTCGAACAGGAGACCCAGGAACAGAAGCCTCTGAGATGGAATCAAGTCCGACTTGTCCAGATTCAGGATCCAACCATGACGGTTCAGGGTGTGCATGCACATCTGTAATTGCTGATGGAGAAGCTCCGCTGAGGAGGCCTTCAGAAGAAGATCGTCCATGTAGGGGGTCACTCTGATCCCATCCTGATGGAGCACCGCTATCAAGGAGCCCGACACCCTCTGGAAGACCTGAGGGGCTGAAGTCAGCCCGAAGGGGAGCGCTGCAAACTGAAAGTGTCCCCTGTGGCAGGCAATCCTGAGATACCGCCTGCTTTCTGGATGAATAGGGATGTGAAGATAAGCATCCTGAAGGTCCAGGGAGGCAAGAAACTCCCCTGGAGACATTGCTGCAATCACAGAGCGCAGGAACTCCTGGCGGAAGTGGGAAGTCACCACATAGGCATTGAGATCTTTGAGATCCAAAATGGGACGAGCTCCTCCGTCCTTTTTGGCTACCACAAACAGGTTGGAATAAAATCCTGAACCTGTGTCCCCTTGAGGAACCGCCTCCAGGACCTCTTTGTCCAAGAGATCCTGAATAGCGTCGTCGAACAGACGCCTTTTTGTGGGTTCCTGAGAAGGACGAGTAAAATGGAACCGAAAAGGAGGAAGGGAAGAGAAAGGGATCCTGTATCCCTCTGACACCACCTGAAGAACCCATGGGTCCACCACTGACTCCTCCCAAGTCCGGCGAAAGATGCGGAGACGACCGCCTACAGCCGGATGCGGACCCAGGTTCGGTGAGTCATGCCGAAGCAGTCTTGGAGGTCTTGGCCTTGGAGGCAACTTTGGGCTTCCAGGACTGTTTGGGCTTGGAGGAGGAGCGCGTAGTGGGAGGACCCGTTTGGGCCGAGGAGCGTGTCTCAGTCTGAAAGGAACGAAAGGACCGATTGCGTTTGGCTGGAAACTTTTTCTTAAAGACTGAGGGTAGAAGAGTACTTTTACCGCCAGTAGCCTCACTGATCATTTCTTTGAGTTCAGACCCAAAAAGTAAATTCCCCTGAAAGGGCAAGGAAAGCAAGGCTTTCTTAGAGGCTGTATCAGCAGACCAAATTTTCAGCCAAAGAGCGTGTCTAGCCACCACAGAAGAAGTGGAGGCCCTCGCCATCATGCGCACAGCATCAAAAGCAGCGTCAGCAACATAGTTCTGAGCTTCAGTGATATTAGCAAGTAGCTGCAACTGTTCAGATACTGGCGCATCCTGGCGAACTGCTTCAGTCAGTCGTTCAGTCCAGGCCGCAATGGCCCTATTAACCCATGCCACAGCAAAGGTTGGGCGCATGGCCGTGCCAATGGAGGCAAAAATAGACTTAAGAGAGAGCTCTAGCTTCTTATCCGTCCAGTCCTGCAGGGCAGAGGCATCTGAGACAGCCAAAGCGGTAGATTTGGATAGTCTAGACACAGGAGCATCCACCTTGGGAGGATGAACCCACTTTGCCAGCTCCACCTCAGGAAAAGGGTAAAGTTTAGCAAACTTTTTGGAGACAGAGGAAGATCTATCAGGATTCTTCCATGCCTCAGAAACCAGACGGGCAAGAGTAGGGTTAGTTGGAAAACAAACAATTGGCTTAGATGGCTTTTTCTGAAAAACATCAGTAGGATCATAAGTGGATTCCTGAGTCAGAGGAAGGTTGAGCGTATTCAGAACCGCTCTGATCAGACCCTCAGCCGAAACTTCAGGGTCACACTCATAGGGGTCCCCAATGGACCTGTTAGATTCAATAACAGTACGTTCCTCAGCATCAGAATCCTGTAAAAGTTCTTCTTCAGAAGAATCAGTGATATCAGGAGCTCCCTGTGGCTTAGGCAGGGAGGTCCTGATAGTAGAGGGGGTCTGCCAGACCTGGAGAGCCCCCTGTATCTGAGAGGGAAAGAGTTGAAGCGTGGATCTGAGATCCCTAGTGGCAGCTTTAAACTCCCTCACCCAAGATGGCTCAATAGCGTGGCTGGGAAGCCCAGGGTTGCTATCTTGACCAGTACAATTAGGGCATAGATCCCCCACATTATCGCCATCCAGCCCAATGTGGCAAGAGGAGCAAAACGCCATGGGGGTAGCAGACCCCCCATCCTCCTTAGACTTGGGTCTAGCCCCTAGCTCCAGTGAAGTAGACATGCTCACAGCGTCAATATACCCCACTAATAACACTATCACCCAGAAAAAGTGTGAAAGATTAAAGTTTCACCCCAGAAATGTTCTAAAAACGGACTTATCTGGCCAGCGAAGGGTTAATCTGTTGAGGAGAGAGAAGGCTCGGTCCCTGCGTAGTGTACTCGCCTAGGAAAAGTACCACAAAATGGCGGCCGTCATGACAGCCAATCAGAAACGAGCGCGAACCAAGCGCTCATGGGAAATGTAGTTTTCCTTTACAAGTACCCCAAACAGTGCCCGAAGCCCCCCTGAACACCCCACATGAATAAAACACATTCCGGATGATAGAGCAGGAGCCTAGAATTAAAATGAGCCCTCTCTGAAGTTGCTGTGACAAGCGGTTCCAGAGATATGTCCCATACTGTGAATTCTCATAGAGAGTAAAGGAGCCCTTGCGTCTGAGCGGGAAAAAGCCGCGCTTAAAGGCGCGGAACACCATTTTTAATAAAGTTTAGTAAAACATTAAAAAGTGCCCAAACAAGCATGAAACACATGAGAAACATAAATAAATGAATACCCAATGCTCCAAAACCCAGAGAATAACACAGAAATTGCATAAACAGTAATAATGCAATAAAAACACCCTATGAGTGCTGGAGTGTATTAAAACTCCCAAATACAAGCCCATCAAAGGGACACTGTGGGGACAAGTGGACCTTCAGCACTCAATGGGTGACTCACCTTCCTTGCTGGACTTCTGTCTTCAGGTGACCATGATAAGGAGGGAAAGAACCAGAGGTAAATTCCCCAATAGGGGAGCTGCTTAACACAAGCTGTCCCCTCTTCAGGGCATAAGGTCCACAGAAAATCCCTGGAAGCTGCACCAGCCACTTTAAAGAGGGCAATTCACAGCCATGGTCACCCTCCTAATGGTGGTATTCCATATTTGAATAAAAAAATAATAAAATACTAAGATGCATAGATGTTCTCTACCTGGTGTGCAAGCACACCAGGAACAAATCAATCTAAAGTGGCTCTGGCCAGAAGGTGGCTTAAGTAAGAGGGGAGGCTCCGCCCCTTGCAAATCATTTGCATAGTTGTTCCTGCCTATTAAAGGGGACTTACGCCTCCCAGAGTACCAGTGACCTGTATTGGACGACAGTGAAATTTGTGTTTTTTGGGGGAGTTGTTGGAGGTATGGGAAGGAAGTGGGGGGAACAGGGTGGAAGAGAGAAGAAACTCACCACCACCAGAGAATCAGTCTCTGTCCCCTGAGACCCTTTAATTCAGTCTGAAAGCCGGTGTCTCCGGGGCAGATATGCTGAGTTAGCAGGTCTGCCAGTGGGCAGTACATGCAGTGCTGGGATCTGACCTGCTGATTGAGCCGGTTCTGCATTGGGAGCCCCGGTGCACTAATAGGGGAGCAGGACAGGGTCTGACAGGAGGCCGCCATGTTGCCTCTGGAATATCTGTGCTGCATTACATGGTCAGATTCCTGTCCTGTACAATGCAGGTCCCCATAGACAGACTCTCTGTATTGGGCTTGCGTCCCCTATTTTCAAAATAAAAAGTGGTTATATGTGTAATTTGCTAAAAAATTATTACCATCACATATTCAGAGATAATTCCACTTTTTATTCCACTTAAAGGGACAGTATCCTTTTAGTTTGACTTCACATATTTTGCAAGTGCATAATGCAGTATGTAAAATCAAATTGCCTATACTTTTTTTTTTTTCATTGTCACATACTTATGTAGACTTTTATATCCCTGACAGTGAGGTCACTGAATTTCTGTTTCCAGTGCTGTATGTCTGTGACAGTGAAAACAGAGCTATTTATACAATGTTGCAGCACTGATTGATCTGTTTGCTGTAGAGGCAGATTTTCTGCATTGTTTCACTGTGTTTTTAATCTGATTTATTTTACATTGCTGCAGAATACGTAATGTCAAAACATAGGGATACAATTCCTTTGAGACCAAGAAAGACAGTTTTAGTCCTCTTTCACACGGGGGACAAAATTATTACAGCCTCCTACCATAGTTCTGCACTACACAGCCAATCAAGATACAGGAGAGGCATCTGAAGGCCGGCCCTTGTGAGCCAATATTACTGGTTGGTTTCCACGTGGGTCAGTCATTCATTGGATGTTGTTACAAGCATCACAGCCCAGCATGTTACCTTTAACTATTTGAGTGCCAGAGTGAGCAAAGCATTGCAAAGAGTTATCCACAGATGACATCACCAATGCGGCCTTGCTATGTTGGGGTCGACAGTATAAAGGGCAGTTTACAGAACACAAGGTTGTATGTATCAAGGCCAGGGCCTGATTTCCCAGTAGGCAGACTAGGCACCTGCCTAGAGATTCAAATTTTGAGGGGAGCCTCAGCTGTGCTGGTCACGCCCACATTCTGCATTGTGGGTGGGGCCAGAGCAATCTCTGTATCCATGCAGTAGCTTATACACCCCTTTATAGGTAATTATTTAACCCCTTGGATGCTAGTGAGATCTCTCCGCAATGCGTTGGAGATCTATCTCTAGCAACCAAGTGTTTAAAGCTTTTATGTCCTTGCTTGTTGTAGGCCAAAGGTATATTCTGTGCCAGGTAATAGTGGATGAGACTGGTGGAGTGGTCATGTGAGGAGTGGGGTGTGGCCATGGGTGGAGCTAAGGGTGCCCAGAGTGCCTTGCCTAGGGGAGCCTGGAATGTAAATCCGTCCTTGATCAAGGCAAATGTTTGACAATTCTGAAACAATATTTCTGCACTATATTTACTATTTACCAAAGAAATTGCCTCATTAATTTCAGTGTTTTTTGGGGGGTTATTATTAGGAGGTGCTGATTCTCCTTTAACATGTTGAACCAGTTTAACCTTCCTCTCTTGTCTCTTATTCCTGCTGAGACGGAACCTCACCTCTGTAGTACTAACACACTACACGTATTCATGGGAAGTTCATTGTCTCAGAGAACTTGGTCTTCAGATGATCACTCTTCTCACCTGTGACCGAGATATGGGTGATATATATGTTTAAGTTCATCACATAGTGCATCATTAACTTACACACTGTTTACCTCCACTTTGTATCCTTGTCACCTGCTTGTCTTCTTCATGGCACAGAGGGTCATTGACCTTTGGGATTTATATATCATGGCCAAAACTAGAAATGCAGACATTATCGCTAATCACTAGCCATTACCAATACTGGTTAGAGTGAATAGTAACATACAGTGCCATATGCACAAAGTAAATGGAGAAATTATGGTACAAACTGACATCACCATATAAGACAAATGAAAATTCCCAGTGGTTTAAATGTAGCTATTAACCACCTGAATGTGATCAAAGTCTCCAACGTATTGCTTTTGCTATGTGTTGGAAATCTTTCTAGCATTTGAGAGGTTAATTGTTAACCTTATGAGTGCCAGAGAGGTTTCTACATTGTTTCACTGTGTTCTTATAGTTTTTTTGTTTGTTTTTTTACATTGCTGCAGAATATATAGAGCAGTGGCGTAACAATAGGGGTCGCAGGGGTCGCACCTGCGGCCGGGCCCGTCACTCCAAGGGGCCCGGCCGCCCCCTGCGAACCCATCGCCACTCGCCCACAGCCCTGCCAGCAGCAGCTCAGCTGATCTCCCGGCGCTCTAGTAATGCAGAGCGCTGGGAGATGACATCATCTCCCAGCGCTCTGCATAACTGAGAACCGCGTGAGAGATGGAGGCAGGAGATGTGCATGGGGCAACGTGAATATGGGGGGGGCCCGGAGGCAATTTCTGCACCAGGGCCCGGTGGCTTCTAGTTACGCCACTGATATAGAGCTGCTATTCCTTTAAGATCAAGACAGACAGTTTTAGGGCTCTTTCACATGGGGAACACAATTATTGAAGCCCTCTACCACAGTTCTGTCACCAGTGTACTTCACCCACCTCTAACCTCCACTACACAGCCAATCAGGACTCAGAAGAGGCATCTCATGGCTGGCCCATGTGAGCCAATATTACTGGTTAGCTCCCACATGGGTCAGTCATTCATTGGATGTTGTTTCTAGCATCACAACCTCCACAAACAGTAAGAGATGGATTAAAGCTAGGCAAGGTACCAATTTGGGACCCACATCTCTTGTTCTGGTGCATGTGACAGTGCTGTTCAAATATACTGTCATTGGAGCTCTAATGGAAGTGGAAGCAAATGGATGATGTTGACCTCGTTCAACAAAAAGGGCACAAAATGTAAGGGTCAGCAACAGCAGAGACTCTGTCTGTGATCCATCACTAGCAGACAGGGCCCCTCATACTGTCATGGACCCTAGGCAGTTGCCCAGACTGCCATAGTGTATGATCTGGCTCTGCAAACACTTGTGTGAAAGATCTGCCGACAGCCACAGAGGCCACAGTGCAGATATTGCTGAGGAAACTCAGTAAAGTTGCTTCATAATAGACTTTGGAGAACTGACGAGAGGTGATGGTGGCCTGTGTGAAATTCACCAGGAGTGACATTGCTAGGACTGCATTGATGTGTTGTGTCACCCATGTAAACTGGGGTTTAAAGGGACAGTAATACTTGCAAATTACTAATCCCCATATTGTAGCTTTGTTAAAAAGAAACTTATTGCCCCCAGTGTCATCTCTCAAACCCTTATGGTCTGAGAGATTATAGCGCTCAAAGTTCCCCCTCCCTCCCCCTTCCCTGACTGAACGCCCACAGCACAGGTCGTTGCGCATTTCTGTAAGGACCCAGCGCCTGAAGGACACGGCACTCTACATCCAGTCTTGGCTCGGTTCTGACTCGCACTAATCGCATTTGACTCAGGCCAAAACCGGTTTGCCCAGCTCTTATTTAACCATTTGAGTGCCAGAGGTGTACGCAATGCATTTCAGAGCTATACGCTACGTACCCCTCTGGCACTCAAAGGGTTAAAGGGATATCTTGTAACCCTATAGTGAAGTTAGTCCAGAGTTACACCTTTTTAGTTTCATTAAAAAGGCATTTGGTTTCCTCAAGAATTGCTTCTAGGAAGAGTGGATGGTAGGGTTTTTCTTCCTATGATCAAAGCAGTAATCTTAACTACATTCCCTGGCTGAGCTAGGCTGTTGTGTCCAATGGGCTATATCATAGCATACCGGTACAGAGATGTTACATCTGTATAACACCAAGATCATTGACATCAGGATAACAAAGTGAGATGCGTCATCGGGGAAACACCATGAAAAGTAAAGGCATTTGCATATGTGGGTTGATTTGTAAGATGCACATAAGAAGTCTTATCTGTCAAGGTCGTTATGAATGAACATTACACAGTGACACTGAGTTCATTCAACTTTCAAGACACTACATGATCATGTCATCAGTTGATAACCTATGGCTCTTCAGCTGATGCTGAACAACTCCTGTCATCCTTTGCCAGCCATTGGCCATCTGAGGGTGATGGGAGTTGTAGCCCAACGCTAGCTGAAGAGCCACAGTTTGTGCACCTCTGTGTAAGTTAAGTTGACCAGATTTTTTTTAAAGGATTTAGACAACATGCAGGTGTCCAGTTGTTGTTAGACCACAGTTTCTATCATCCTCAGTAGGCTATGTGCTGGCTGAGGTTCATGGGAGATATTCCAACAACCAAATGGAGAGCCACGGCTGCCCTCCTGTGCAGTTATGGAATATACATTGTCTTAAGATTTAAGTGAACTTAAAGTCACATTGAGGCTGATGTACTAAGGAAGTGGTGCAATTCTGGAGCAAACCAACTGTATTGGGAGCAAATAAACATTACCCAAAATGCAAATTGTCTGGGTGGGTTGGCAAGCTTAACAATGTTTGGTCAAATTTTGGAACAAAATCCTAATATTTATTAACACAGTAGTATTATATGTGCCCAAATACAGGTCACACATTTGCATCTTCAATGCACTATGAAGCAGATCATAGAGTCCCTTTGTGTTAGAGACCTATCTAGCATTCAAAAGGTTAATAGGGACCTTGGTTTGCCCCAGAATGCACTTTTCTTCCTTAGTACATCAGCAACAGTGTAAGTGTGAAGCTGAAGTCCAACCACATGTAAAGAACCACTGGTTGCTACCCTCATTTAGGGTAAATTGACCAGATATGTTTTTAAAAGGGAAACTTTGCCCTAGAAATAAGTAGCTGTCCATTTGTTTTTTTGTAGGGCTTCATACAGAGGTCAGTTATGTGTATTTACTGTATTTATGTAGTTAAAAGGTGGTACCGTGAGCCATAATCAAAGCAGGACGCTGGTTGAATAACAGTGATGCCTTTATTGGCTGAGTGGATCTAGGATTTAAGCTTTTAAGATAATTTATGTCTCTTCTTCAGGCACACTAAGAGTAGGGTGATCAGACCTCACCTTTAACTGGGGTCACATAAGAAATAGGAATATTTCAGGACTGCGCTGAATGCAGATTGCATTTTTCATATGTGTACCCAGTTAAAGGTGAGGTCTGGTCACCTTAGTTTAAAGTGAAGGCTGAATACAAAATACATGACAGGTTATACATTCATGCAAATTCTTTTTTTAATTAAAATTCCACTGGAGGTGAAACTCTAATCATCATTGTCTGTGTAAATTATTCCTTAGACTCCAGCAGAGACATCTCTTTGTAGCTGGCCAAGTGCTACAAGATTTATTTCCTTTTTAATGTACGAATAGCTACAGTAATTTAAGTATGTAGAGAGTTTGTGACTGCAGCCAAAGATTGCTAAGTATATGGAACATATGGGTTAACCCTCCATGTGCCAGAGGAGGGTTAATACAATGCATACTCTTCTGGCAGTTAAAGGGCCCAAAATATGGTTATTGCTTTGAATGGCATAAAATGACATAATTGTCTGGTCATGGTTCAGGCCGCAGTTCAGAGTGTTAAACTTGGTTATCAATTTATACTCAGATCTTTCTGTGTCTGTAGGTTTCCCATCAGTACAGACACCCTGAGATCTTTAAAGGGATAGTAATACTTCGTTTTAACTTTATTTTATTTTGTAGGCATTAAAAAAACATGAAGAATGATATAAGTCTTATCTCTCAAACCTTTATGGTTTATGAGATATTCACAAGCAAAGTTTCCCCTCCCCGCCCCTTTTTCCTAGTGTAAGCCATCTCTTCTCAGATGTGAATCTGGTTGTATGACAGGACAGATAACAGAAGGGGACAATTTTCTTTGTATGAAAACAATGAAAGCCCTTCCCCCCTTCACAAGTTTTTCAGCTTTTTCCCTTATCTTAATTGAAGATTGTCCCTCTCTGCATTCTACCTGGGCACCTCCCTTCTGATCTGGTTGAACGGGGGGGGGATACTTTGTTTGTGAATATCTCTTAAACCATAAAGGTTTCAGAGATAAGACTTATATCATTCTTCATGGTTTTTAATGCCTACAAAATAAAATAAAGTTAAAATGAAGTATTACTATCCCTTTAACTCTGTGACCAGTTTTGCTAAGATGTTGACCCCCTGGGGTCCCTCTTTTGTTATCCACACTGGAGCTATGAGAAGATATTGTTTGGAGCTCTTTTGCGATGTACTTCAAGCTGGGGGTTGTAAGTGACTACTAATGGCAATCTGTTCTGTTCATGTGTTGGATATCTTCTGCATACCATGGTGGCTCTCTGAATATCAATATCCATGACCTTGGCATTATATCCGTGACTGATAAAATAACTCCTGAGATGTTTATCCTGGTCAGAAGTCTCAAAGCATATGTGGTTATACCTTAGGACCTGGCTGTAAATATGCCTTATTTGTGTGTCTGGGATGGAAACTATCACTTCTGATATAATTAATCATGTCTGTTGGTTTGTGGTACAGAGATGTCCACATGGAGTTGTTTCAAACACTTTTTGTGGTATCCAGAAAATTAATTTGTGTGGGTGAATGGCTGAGCTTGAGGTTAATGGTGGGTTGGAAAGCACTGTAATTTTCGTGAAATGTCATTTTCTGTGGCAGTCCAAATGATTAGGATATCATCTATATAGAGGAGGTAGGCCAGAGGCTTTATTTGGCGTGTGGACTAGGGGAATTTCACACATCAAAAGGGAAATAAATCTTGTACAACTTGACCAGCTACAAAGAGATGACTCTGCTGGAGTCCAATTTGCACGTAGACTGGTGATAAGAGTTTCACATTCAGTTGAATTTAAATAAAAAAAAAGAAATTGTATGAATGTATAACCTGTCATATATTTTGAATTCAGCCTTCATTATAAACATGCCTGAAGAAGAGACCTAAGTTGTCTTGAAAGATTGCTTTCTAAAGCTACTCAGCCAATAAAGGCATCATTTTTTTCTCTACCAGTCTCCCACTGTATTTATTTGCATCTGATCTCTGTTTTAGCCTGCTTCTAGTTGGGATAGGCATAAGGCTGTCCTTAACTTAAGAAAAGACCAAGGACCAAAAAAGGTTTGAGGTTTTTACTGTAGGAAATGGGCAGACTAGATGGGCCGAATGGTTCTTATCTGCTGTCAAATTCTATGTTTCTATGTTTCTATATTTACAGTTTACAGTCTGATACAGACAACTGACCCTTACAGGTTATTCAGTTCCATTGTTTACTGCAAGGAGGTGTAACGTACACAGAGATGTCAATTGAGATTATAAGGGAAACTTCAGATATAATGTCAAAAACATATAGATACATATACCTGACTGCTGTATGAGGGAGACCAACTTAGCTAAATCAATTAAGTTCCACTTATTCCTAGAAAAATGACGAGATCTCACCTTTAATCAGGGACACATGTAAATATACATATTTCAGGGTTGCACTGAACTAAAACTAACCTAGCAGTATGTATTGTTCATGTGTGCCCGGTTGATGGAGAGATTCAGTCAACTAAGAATATGTGAGGTCTGGTCAGGCAAATACATGAGGTCTGTTCATGCTATCATTGGGTAAAAATTTAATAAAATCATGAGACCTGTATTAATGGATTGGTGGGAATATAAGCATATTTTCTTATTTATATATATATAACTCAGGAGGCCCAAAACATAGGTGTTATGGAGCTATGTTCACTTGATGTGTGTATGTCTCTGATGTCAGTTTGAATTTCTTAAAGGGATAGTAATACTTAAAATGTAAAAAAAAATATGTTGTAGGGTTTATCCCCCTGAGTAAAAAAACAAGAGTACTCCCACTGCTGAAAGGTGTTTCATTCAAAAGTTATAAATTTTCAAAGCTGAATTTTTTAGGTGCAATATCGCAGTGTCCTGAAATTGTACAGTGGCGCTGTTGTTGCACCATCCTATGGCGATTTATGGTCCCGGGACCAGAGCTGTCCATAGGATTGTGTAGCAACAGCGCCACTGTACAATTTCAGGCCACTGTGATATTGCACCTAAAAAATTCAACTTTGAAAATTAATAACTTTTGAATGAAACACCTTTCAGCAGAGGGAGTACTCTTGTTTTACTCAGGGGGATAAACCCTGCAACATATATTTTTTTTACATTTTAAGTATTACTATCCCTTTAATATATACTTTGGTTTTATTTATCACTTCTTGGATTATACAGTTGTGTTGCGGATTACTTATCACCATATTCCATCGTCCAGAGGGAGAGTGTCTGGTTTCCAGCAGCAGCCCATTTCATTGCAGTTTGAGAGAAGATGGTGTGAATTATTGGGATAATCTGGGTGAATGAAGTTCTCCGCACCTTGATGTCAACATTGAGACACAAATCCCTCCATTGATTGCCACATTTATCTACTGTTCTACTTTGTAGCAGTCTCATTGCTGGTATTCATGTGTTTAGGTATGATTCCTGTACGTAACTTTCTAGTTAAATATGGAAAACTATATCTCATACCTCAGTTAGAATAAACTATAAATCTAAATAGTCTAAAACTAGTCTTCTAATAAAAAATGGCTAATATAACAGTCGATTTTGAAAACTCTAGAGTTCAGGGGGGTTAAAACCTCTGTTCAAATCAATGGACATTTGGGACGTTTTGTTCTTCCCCTATAGTACTGTTGGTTTAGCCAAAATAAATAATTTCCTTTTAAATATTAGGCCCCGTCAGTCTTATGCAAGATTTGTGTACATCAGGATGACTCAGCAGGTCTGCTTTGTTCATATATTGCAATTACACAGCACTTATTCTATTGGAATCCTATAGTTACCAGGGAGGGAAATACCTATTTTATTACATGAGGTTTAAACACTTAACACTGGGATAAAGTAGATCTTAACCAGTTCTTTGTTCTCTTGATCTCTCCTAATTCTTCTACCGAACACAGGAAACCGCTTCACTTTTCAGATAGAAAACATGTCTAAATCACGCACACCATACCGGGAACATTATCGTTAACCCTTTGAATCCCAGAGGGGTACGCAACGCATTGCTTTTCAATGCCTTGTGTAACCCTCTGGCACTCAAAGGGTTAACTCCTTCAACATTGAGGATAATTAATTAATGCAAGAGAGCAGCCTATTTTCTGAGCTTATATGTAATCTTAAAAGAGAACCACCTCCTATTAATAACATCCACTTATCTTTCTATGGTCAGAAAATCCTAATGGCCCTTATGAATTTTATCCTTGTGCCTTTGTTGAAGATATTACATCTTCATTCTGTCCTGCATGTCCATTTAGACAGACACATTCTGCTGATGATAATTTTCATTTAAAGGAGCACTAAACTTTTTTTAAGAAAACATATATGTTGTAGGGATTTTCCTAGTGAGTAAAATAAGGGTACTCCCACTGCTGAGAGATTTATATTTCCAGAGTTATTACAGTTTAAACCCATGTTTTTTTACATTAGCAGTGCCCTCTAGTGGTCAAATTCTAATTAGATTTCCTGTTAGATTCTAATGGAGAGGAAAGTCAGAAAAGTCTATCACTGCCTGTCACTTCCTGTCAGAACTATCAGGAAGTAAACACAGTAAATTCACTTCCTGATTATTTAAACTGCTATAAATTTTGAATAAAACATCTGACAGCAGTGGGGGTGACCTTGTTTTATTCAGCAGGAAATGCTCTATAAAATATGTATTTTCATAAAAAAAGTTTACTGCTCCTTTAATGATCTAGATATTACTAGGTATGAAGAGCTGATTGTCACAGACACAAGGTCTTCAAAAACAGCATTAGCAAGGGTTCCACCCGGCCCCAAAAAGCTAACTTAAATTCTCATAAAAATGCAAGTTTCCACTGGGATAACTTTCTAATGAAACATCTCACAGCAGTGTGAATACTTTTGTATACCCTATTCCCTTGAATATATATATATATATATATATATATATTAAGAAAAAAATATATATATTTTTGGAAAAAAGTGTATTTTTCAGCAGTGGCAAAATACAGCCCATGGGCCAGATCTGGATCCAGATCTGGCTTCACAATTCTCCATTGTCCCACTGAGAACTTTATGGGGTAAGAGTGACGTGATGATGTCATCACATCACTCTAACCCTGTAGAGGTCACAAGATGCCTCCTGGTGAATTCAGGAGCTTAATCAGGATGCCGGGGATCCCTTTGGCTTCAGTTCAGTAAATATTTGTCTTTTTTATCTTTAGCAATTCCTCCCTATAAATATAATTTCAAAATTCAGTGATTTATTTAGGTTTACTGCTGGACCAACCAAGTGCATGCACGCTCCCATATACAATTTGCCATGCGTTCACTTTATTGAGCCCCTTTCACTGGCAATGCCCCTTCCTTAAAGACACAGAAGCAAATCAAATCGCTAGCATTGAAGGGGCTACAAGAAAGTGGAACATTTGATCCATGAAGAAAGGCCTTTTGAGTATGTTCACTATGCGAAGGAGTTGCCTATGATGTGGCTATAAACCCCAAACCAAATAAAGTCCCCTCCCATAATCCTATATATTAGTTTGCTAGGATGTTTGTCACGATGCAGTCATGTGCAGTAGAGACCTCCCACATTCGGCCAGTCTCTACTGACCATGATTGCATCGCGTGAGTGAGGTGACGCAAGACTGCATCGCGTGAGGTAGCAGCCTCTTAACGCAATGCGTTGCGTACTCCTCCTTCACTCAAAGGGTTAACATTACCCGGACCTCGTCCCGTGTTCACGGGCTTTTACAGTAGTTTGTCATATAGAGATAAGCTTAGAAATACTACTTTTATCCAGCAACAGTACACCGTTATTTAGAAATCCTACTTCTTCTGAGACTGACGGGCAGGCTTCTTGCTTTAGAGGTATCTGTGCTCCTGGGCCTGCATTCACTTCCTGTTACCTTAAGGTACAATGCAGCGCCTCCTAGAGGAGACCGGGAGGGACAGCGCAGGCGCCGTGCCGCCAGTCACAGAAGAAGTAGGATTTCTGAATAACGCGGTGCTGGATAATAGTGCTGTGTGTAAGCTTATCGCCATATGACTAATTATTGGGGGGAGGGGCTTTATTTGGGGTGATAGTTCCACTTTAAAATAGAAAATGTTCTTTTTAAAAGAGTGAGAATATTACTAATTTTTATTTGCAGCTTCTGGCATTCAAAAGGTCAGTGCCAACCTTACTACCCATAACCATTATGGTCTTGTACTGTACTGAACTGACTATGTAAGATAACATGTTGCTGTACTAAATGAAGGAATTTAACCTCCGTGTGTTACGTTTTTCCACTAAAGAATCAGTCATCTTCAGTTGGCTTCTAAGTAATGATAATGTATCTATTTTACTGGTTCTGAACCAAAATACACTTTGTTCCCAGTGTTTATTCTTCTTAAGTCACAGTGAAGAAGACATGAATATGAGTCTGGCTGTAACGACTCCTGTTGAAATCTGATATTTAAAGGGAAACTATCATTTGGATTTTGCCCCAGTGACAATTCTGTGCCCCCACCAGGGAGCAGCCAAAGGTATCCACATATTGCTTTAACCCACTGAGCGCCAGAGAGGAATCCAACGCATTGCATTGCAATGCCTTGGATACTTCTCTGGCACTCAAAGGGTTAAGTCAGGGAAGCTTATAAAAAACAAACTGCAGGCAGAGTGGTTACTAGAAGCCACGGGGCCCTGCTGCAAGAATTGCCATGGGGCTCCCCCAACTACAATAGTCTCCCTCAATCACAATGGTCACCCCCACATTGTCCCCCATCTCCACATTGCCCCCAATCTCCACAATGCCCCTCAAACTCCACAACGTCCCTCAATCTCCACATTGCCCCTTCCACAATGCCCCTCAATCTCCACATTGCCCCTCAATCTCCACAATGCCCCTTCCACATTGCCCCTCAATCTCCACATTGCCCCTTCCATAATGCCCCTCAATCTCCACAATGCCCCTCAATCTCCACATTGCCCCTTCCATAATGCCCCTCAATCTCCACAATGCCCCTCAATCTCCACAATGCCCCTTCCACAATGCCCCTCAATCTCCACAATGCCCCTCAATCTCCACAATGCCCCTCAATCTCCACAATGCCCCTTCCACATTGCCCCTCAATCTCCACAATGCCCCTTCCACAATGCCCCTCAATCTCCACAATGCCCCTCAATCTCCACATTGACCCTTCCACAATACTGCTCAATCTCCACATTGACCCTTCCACAATACTGCTCAATCTCCACATTGCCCCTTCCACAATACTGCTCAATCTCCACAATGCCCCTTCCACAATACTGCTCAATCTCCACATTGCCCCTTCCACAATACTGCTCAATCTCCACATTGACCCTTCCACAATACTGCTCAATCTCCACATTGACCCTTCCACAATACTGCTCAATCTCCACATTGCCCCTTCCATAATGCCCCCATCTCCACAATGCCCCCATCTCTCCATAATTCCCTTTCCACAATGCCCCTCAATCTCCGCATTGCCCCTTCCACAATGCCCCTCAATCTCCACAATGCCCCCATCTCCTATCTCCCTGGTGGTCCAGTGACAGAAGACAGGTCTGTGCCTCCTTCTGCACAGACCTCCTCTCCCGCACGGTCCTCTTCCGTAATGCAGAGCGCTGGGAGATGATCTCCCAGCTCCCTACATTATGAGAGTGCCGGTCTGCCGGAGGGAGATCAGCATATTGCGGGCATTGTGGGTGCCAGGCGTGGGGGTCACAGGGGGCAGCCAGGCGCAGGTGCGAGCCCTATAGTTACGCCACTGACTGCAGGGTTGCACCAATTCCTGATTTAAAAGGATATGTGGTCACCACAGAGCAGACTGTAGATGAGGTCTGGGCTGTATTGTGTGCTCATTGGTCCCATGAGAAGAGACTGGAGTGAAGTAATGAATTCTCACAGTTGAATCTGTCCTGTGCAATACACATAACTGAGACTCAGGGGGAGATACACTAAGGTGTGATAAAGAGGTGATAAAGTGGAGATGAGTTCCCCCGGTGATATCACTTCTCTATTTCCTATGTTATTCTATGGAGCCCATGCACTAAGATTTCTCAAGTGGCCGAGAACTTAGTGCATTGGCTCCGTACAATAACACAGGAACAGGAGAAGTGATATCACTGGAGAAGTCATCTCCTCTTTATCTCCGCTTTATCACACCTTAGTGCATAACACCCAGGGTTCTGACCCAAATCTCAGGGTCTCAGGGGGAAGGGCCAAATTTTCAGGGTAAGCGAGTTCAGTGTTAACCAATACATGATCTGTACTAATTAACTGATTCTTTAGTTTCTAAATTGGTCCTATTTATACAAGAAAGTCATAGACAGAAGTCCCTCTTGTCTTGGGAGTGTTTAATTGGTGATATGTCTAAGTTAGAGCAAGTCATGGGTTAATCGAGGACTTAATGGAGAAACTCTGATTTGCAACAAGCAGGGACATATGGGGCGGGGAGGGGACATTAGAAGCATATTACACTAAAACTATCAAAGTTATAGCAAAAAAAACGTATATGCTTTGCTTTATTTATTTAATAACTACAATATTTAACCTTTCATAAAACAAGTATTACTAGCTCTTGAAATCAATAGGATTTTTTTTTATTTCTCCCCTATGGTGCAGTTGGTTCAGTCCATTTCTAATTAGTACATCAGCCTCAGTGTACATTAACCTCTGAGGACTGGTGGTGGGGGGGGTTAATGCAATGCAAAACAATGTGGTGCACACCCAGCTTGCAGAGTATTAATAGGAAAGTAGCACTAATATATGAAAACATTTATGTTACAGTGGAAATGTGTAATTATGAAAATATGAATATTGCAGAGCTTTTCCTGCAGAGCAAAACAATGGATTCTCACTGCAGGGAAATGCTTCATTCGAAAGTGGTTACAGTTCAAGATTGTGATTTTTTTGTTTTTAACCCCTTAATGACAGGGGAATCCGGAAACGGAAGTGAGTTAACGACCACGGAGCAATTTTTTTTTATTGCTCCATTGCGTTCCGGACTCCCCAAATGGCGTGCAGCCGCGGGGGGAGCCCGGAACTCGATGACGGTCATAGTACGTCATCGGTCGTTAAGTCAAATCGACCCTTGACGTACTATGACTGTCAAGGGTCGTTAAGGGGTTAATTAAAATTGCAGCTGTCTGTTGTAGACATTAACCCCTTAACCACCCTTGACGGTCATAGTACGTCAAGGGTCGATTTGACTTAACGACCGATGACGTACTATGACCGTCATCGAATTCCAGGCTCCCCCCGTGGCTGCACGCCGTTCAGGGAGTCCGGAACGCAATGGAGCAATAAATAAAAATTGCTCCGTGGTCGTTCAGTTGGGTCGCGGCGCGGATTCCCCGGTCCTTAAGGGGTTAAGGACCGGCGCACGCACGCGCGGCTGGCACTTGATGACCACTGGGATTTTTTTTTTTTTTTTTTTTTTTTTTTTTTTTTTTTTTTTACTTTCGGTTCAGGGCTCCGCTCCGGGAGCCCTGGACTCCATAACATGCCAGGACTGTCCTGGCACGTCAGTGGTCGCGAAGGGGTTAAGGGCTGTAGGTTCAAAAGGAAAGTGGAGTCATTCTGGGGCAAACCATTCACATTATAATAGAGAACTAAAAATTACCATTAGTTTAAATGGGGTGTTAAACCCGTGAATGCCAGAGAGGTCTCAAACACATTGCAAAGACTGCTTATTAGCAGAGAACAGTATAGAAACAATACACACATTCTGAAATCATTTTTCATGTGCTTCTCAGACAGGCTGGCACTTCCAACATTTGTGACATGTAGCTGTCCCTCAGCATGCTCACAAACCTGCGCCCCTTGGCACTCTGATAGGTCTCATGCTTCCAGTTGATATCCGGATAGCTAAATTCTCCCATAATTATAGTGTTCTCAAACTGAGCAGCGTTCCTCATTTGTAATAGCAGTTGGACCTCAACATTCTCATCAATATTAGGTGGTTTGTATTATATACCCAACAACTCCTTTTTACCTTGTATTCCACAGTTAGCCTCAATTTCTACCCATAAGGACTCCACATTATGGCCAGTTTCCTCACTAATATCACCCCTTAAAATTGGATTTAACTCTGGTTTCAAATATAAGCACAGACCTCCCCCTTTTCTATTAATCCTGTCCGTCCTAAACAGGGAATAGCCCTCTAAGCTTCAGTTATACCAGTTATGTCCAAACGCTCATTAACCGCCAGCAGATATAGTTCATCCATTTTATCTACCATACTTCTTGCATTTGCCAACATACAATTGTTCATTTTGAAGTCTTTGCATATTTTACCCATGTCTTTAATTTTTTCTACGTCTTCATCTAACAGGAGTTCCTCCATTTTGGCTATATTCATCCCCACTCCTTCTCCACCCCATGATCATTTACTTGGACCCGGTTCCTATCTACTCTATCTGCCCCGTTTTTGCTATCTATACCCTCGCCTCCCCCTTTCCTAGTTTAAAAGCTTCTCCACCCTTCTTAGCATTCTATCCCCTAGCATAGTGGCTCCCCTACCATTTAGGTGCAATCCAGGCCCGGACTGGCCATCAGTTATACTGGGCATTTGTCCGGTGGGCCGGTCCGGGCATTTAAAAAAATGTAATCATTAAATGAGTTTGGGCCATCTTTCACTTTCTGAAAGACGGCCACCTCGTCACAAGTTTCCTGGTGGGCGGGCAATCAATGTGTGGCCGTGAGGTGCACCGCACGTGATTATAAGCTCCGCCCATGATCACCGTCGGCCGACAGCCCAACCCTGCGAATGGCCCCCCCCCCCCATAGGCTGCTCAAAAAATAAAAATGGGCTGTTCAGCCTTAAATGCCCGGGCCTATTTTTTGTCCCAGTCCGGGCCTGGTGCAATCCATCACTTCCATATAGACTGTACCCAAGAGCAAAGTCAGACTGGTTCTCTAAAAACCCACAACTCTACACCAATGCTTGAGCCATGCATTAAGCTCCCTGAGCTCCCTCTGCCTACCTGCACTGGCACATGGCACAGGTAGTATTTCAGAAAATACTACCCTAGAGGTCCTTGCCTTGAACTTGCTCCCTAAATCCCTGATATCATTTTGTAAGAACCTCCATGTTCCTCCTACTTTGTCACTGGTACCAAGACAGCTGATCATTTTCAGCCCCTCCCAATAATCCAGCCCCTCCCAACACATGAGCGCCGCCATTTATTGGAGGTTGCTATGAGTAAAGTAACCTCCACTAGCACTATGCCTGGGAACTTTCAAAGTGAGCTGCTCCTGAGGTCTTTAATATATTAACTTTTTAAAGTTCTCTGTAACATAGGTTCTAGACAGTATGTCCCTGCTTGCTCTAACACAAGGGTGTCCAATCAGTTTCTCAAGTAGGGTGACCACATGTCCCGGATTGCCTGGGATAGTCCCGGATTTTAAATGTTTGTCCATTGTCCTGGGTAGCCCCCTTCTGGGACAGTACAATGTCCCGGAATGAAGATTCCTGAACTCAGAGGTCTAAACACTAGAAGAAGAATGGCCCATTGACTACTGTCACAAAGTGATGTCTCTGCTGGGCTACAGAAAAATGCTCTGGACACAGCTCTAAACACTAGAGAGAGAACTGAGCCTTGATACGGACATCAATCAGTACCTGCAGTGCAATTTTATTGTAGTGTAATGCTATTCTAAGGCTTTGGACTTGATCTACATTTTCTTGTAGACCACTACAGGCACCGCTTTTTGTCACACCAGTCAATGGGCAGTTCTCCCTCTAGTGGTTAGAACTCTGTGGTGCGGTCTTCTCTCTGCAGTGTCCCTGAATGGCAGAATTGAAATGTGGTCACCCTATCCTCAAGGAACCTATAATATGCTACAGTTTAACCCTTTCAGTGCCAGAGGGGTACTCAATGCATTGCAAAGCAATGTGCTGCGTACCCCTCTGGCACTGAAAGGGTAAAATAAATTCTACACCATGACCTGTACCAAACACACTGTTGAGAAATCTACATCTGAAGATACTTAACTGGGCCGCCATCCCAATTGCCCCCCTCCTTTCTACCCCCCTCCCCGTCCTCCCTCCCTCACCTTTTGGCACCCTCTGTTTAATGGGTTATCTTTAATCAATCTGTAATGTTTAACCATTCGTGACATGTGAGTCATTGAGATAATGACATGCATAACACTGTCTAATTTGTATTTCCTTTGACACAGTAAAATGACAATGAACAATGATAAGTCATCCATGTTATGTAATAACTAATTAATAAAATGTGTTACAAATACAAACAAACAAAAGACTGTTTGTACACACAAAGACAAGCAGGACTTCTCCCTCTGCCTCCCTGGTAGAAATTGCACTAAATTATAGACAGAATAAGCAGTTAATTGGATCAGACCATGTAGTATGTATCAGTGGACCCTCTCACCCTGAGAATTTTGCCCTTCACCTTGAGATGATAAGACTTGGGTCAAAACCCTGAGAGCTCACAGGTATGACCAGCACTCACGTGTCTGGTCTGCCTGAGGGCCCCATAGACCTTTCTTACTACAACTGTTACACTGTATTACTGAGGGAACACTAGGTGATAGTCTCCGTTGTAAACATCTCAATAGTCCATTATGTTACCCTTTACCACAGGTGACATAACTGATACATGGGAACTTTGTCTTCTGGAGTCCCCGGAGGGGACTTCTATGGTGCCTCTGGGGGGATATAAATGACACGATTTGCATCACAAAAGGGCAGGGCTTACTAGTGAGTGGGGAGCTTAACAAATGTGACACAAAAGTGGGCAGGAAGTGGGAGGAACTGGTGGTGAAAGAGAAGTAGGCAGAGTTTTTTATGAAGCTCCCCACCGACAGAGAATCAGTGTCTGTCACCTGAGATCCGGTAATCAGCTGTAAAAAATGGAGACTTGGGGCAGATCTGGAGAGCTCCCAGGTATGCCAATATTCTATCATCCATTGGTGTTGCCCATGTGAAAGGGCCCCAGAACCATACCCTAGAGCCTGTGGGGGAAGTCGTATATAAAACTAGTTATAACATTATCAACTGAAAAGACCTATGTAAGAATTTTCATATAGTAAAATGTTGTGATTCAACTATAGGTTTAAAAGAGATCAGGCAAAAATTTAATACAGATATACCTGTCTAGGTAAGTTCTTCTCTTAACCCCTTAGTGACCAATGACGTACCAGGGCTGTCATAGGTGGATGGATGTGCCTTAAAGACCGGTGACAGTCCTGGCATGCATGGCACTCTGTGATCACCCGGCCCGCCATCCCCCCTCTAATAAAAGTGAATTGTTCCTCCAGTGCACCCCACCCCCAGACAGTGTGGTCTTTAAGGGTTTAAATTAATTTAAATCCATTTTTTTGTATACGTATTGTTTCCCTTTATTAAGTCCACCTGTGCTCACGTGGAGGATTAATAAAACCATCACTGTTAGAGACCCTCAATGGCTAGAAATGAGATATTCCATAGCAGATGACTCAGACATAATCCCAACAAGCCTGCAGTCCACAGGATGAGGGAGAGATGTCAGTGCATGTGTACAAGGCCAATAATTACTGCCATGTGTCTGACTCCTCCCTGCTCCTGACACTGATTAAGGGCAGGACTGACCAAGTATTGTTTGCTAAGGCTTGATAAGAAAGCAGCTGTGATATACAACCATCCGTGGCACGTGAATTGCCATTGACCTTTTGAACCCTTTGAGTGCCAGTGAGGCATCCAATGCATTGGATAAGGGCCAGCGTGACGGGATGTGCGACACATTACAGCACAATGCAATGCAAATCCTTCTGACTCTCAAGGTGTTAAAAATCTCTTTAAAGGAACACTGGCATGTAAAAATGACCTGTACAATGAAATACAAATACTCGCCTGGGACCACACTGTGCAAACCCACTCAGTCTGCAGGCTCAGAATATACTACATTGGCTGGCAATGGGCTGTAGCATTCATCACTACAACCTTTGTTAAGTTGCTCTTGAAGCACCATAGTGCAGGGCTGTCCAAGTTCAGTCCTCAAGGGCCACCAACAGGCCAGGATGTAAGGATTTCCCTGCTTAATCACAGGTGAGTCAGTCACAATGAATGATCCACTGATTAACTCACCTGTGCTTAATCAGGAAATTCCTTACATTCTGGCCTGTTAGTGGGCCCTGAAGGCACAGGTTGGGAACCACTGGTCTAGATCAGAGCTGTCCAAGCTCAGTCCTCAAAGGCCACCAACAGGCCAGGATGTAAGGATTTCTCTAATTAAGCACAGGTGAGTTAATCAGTGGATCATTCATTGTGACCGACTCACCTGTGCTTAGTCAGGGAAATCCTTACATCCTGGTCTATTGGTGGCCCCTGAGGACTGAACTTGGACAGCTCTGCCATACACGTCTAGGATTAGGATATAAATTTCTTGCTTGGCAGTATACAGGACTATCAATCAGGTCATGTACCTGGAGCCTCTGGGCTGGGAGGGTGAAATTCTTGCAGTCCAGTGTCCATTGCAGAATCATTGAGGGATCACTGGGGGTCAGTCTTCAGACGTTCAGTCATTTTGTTCACTGATCTGCCGGTGCTCACGGTGCAGACCAGGCTGTCTCTGCAAATCTGCTCATGGAGGAGGCCTATTATGGTCACCATGATAACTGTCTTTCAAAGGAGATCTAACAGTACAGCCAAAAAACCCTAACGGTTCCTATGAATTTTACCCATGTCCCTTGGTTCAAGAGATAACACCTTCAATCATGACATGACAGTTGCTAGCAGAACCACAAGTCCTCAGAATCTGCTCACTGCACAATGTAATCACTGTGTCTGACGGAGCTTGGAAAAACTGCAAACAACTTTCATGTCCGCCTGCTTGGACGTGAAATCCAGGACCAACTGAAGAAGTTATCTCTGGTATAAAGGAACAAGGGAAAAACTCATAGAGGCCATTAGGATTTTCTTACCATATTAAGTCAAGCAGGCAGTAATTATTAAGAAGTGTAAGTACTCCTTTAATGTAAGAGAGGGGGGTGTATTATGAGGTGTTAATGTTCTTTTAAATAACCAGGTATTTTATTGTTTACAGTACGATTGCCCAGCATATTCCTTGAGACATGCTGACCTGACAGGCTGTTAGGATCCTCTAATTAACAAGCAAATAATCAGTCACCTTCTGTGCAGTGCATATCAGTAAGGAAGGAGTCTGTGTATGTGTTGGCTAGAAATCTAGACGTGCCGTAGTCCAAGGATACAGAATGGTCGGCCCTACTACACAGCGGTATCCTTTTAAAAGGTCGCACGCTCTTTTACTGTGTTGCCATTATAAAAATGGCTACATGAGAATCTCGCACTGCGTGACAGAATGAGATTCTCATGTTGCATAGTTTGAACCCGTACACCCCCTCTATACTAATTATAGAGTCGGTAGCCAGCAATCCAGTATAGAGCCTGCCTTCCCTTCATCTGCTCAGTGATCTACTGCTTTTATAATACTGCCTCTGGGCTGCCTTTCCTGAACGCACTGCGGATAGCGGATATTGATGCTGTTTTCCCCTGGAGGTATATAGAAATCTGCACTTCACTGGGCTTGTGTGTCCATCTGTGCAGTAGTGTGGATCTCTGGATATAAGTTCCACACTACTCCACGGATGAACACATGAGGCCCAGTGAAGTGCAGACTTCTATATATCTCCCGGGGGGGGGGGGACTGCATCATTATCCGGTATCCACAATGTGCTCAGGAAAGGTAGCCCAGACTCGAGGCAGCCCTATATAAGCAGAGATCTCTGAGCAGATGAAGGGAAGGCGGCTCTATAATGGATTGTCGGCTACCAGCTCTATAATTTGCATGGAGGGGATGAACGGCTGGTGACATGGTTAATGGGTTATTTGGTGTGACCTTTTAAAAGTGAACCCTACATAGCAAGATGGGTTTATTTGTCCTCTGTGCGAAGCTGGTTTGCACTAGAATGGCTCGTTATGTGTTTTGTGTATAAGGCCCATAGGGGGTGATGTATAAAAAGCCTTCTTAGTGTATACTTAAGAATTGTCGCTAAAATTCACAACGCCTGGTCATATTTATAAAGAGGTAAAGTCACATTTATAAATATGTCTATCTGAGAATATTGAAGATAGAGGCGGCACTCATAGGCAAGAAGAAAACATCCAACTCTCAATGAAACATAAAAAATAAAAAGCTTTATTCCATCATTAAAGTGTTAGTAATGTCTAAAAAAAAGTTGTTTTGCATTTAGAAGAGCTTAAAAAGCTGAGCTAAATGCAAAAAAACGTATCTCTCAAACCGCTATGGTTTAAGAGATACGGGCGTTTAAAGTTTGATTTCTCTTACTGACAGCTGTAAAGCTGTCAGCAGGAGATCCATGTCGGTCGACACGGAGGCGCTTGAGAAGTGCCGCAATCTCGTTACTTACACGGAATCCCTTTATTGGAATGGTCTAAAACGTGTGCCTAGTGTTCAGGCACCCATTTTAGACCATTCCAATGAAGGGATTCCATGTAAGTAACGAGATCTCGGCACTTCTCAAGCTCCTCCGTGTCGACCGACACGAATCTCCTGCTGACAGCTTTACAGCTGTCAGTAAGAGAAATCAAACTTTAAACGCCCACATCTCTTAAACCATAGCGGTTTGAGAGATACGTTTTTTTGCATTTAGCTCAGCTTTTTAACCTCTTCTAAATGCAAAAAACTTTTTTTAGACATTACTATCACTTTAAAGACCGCACATGGACATTATCGAAAAAATGGGACAGATGCAGGTATACTAGATCACCACAGGAACCCTAGCATGTTAGGCTGCCTGTGCTGATCTAGTATGCCTTCATTTGTCCCAGTTTTTCGATAATGTCCATGTGCGGTCTTAAATGAAGGAATAAAGCTTTTTATTTTTTACGTTTCATTGAGAGTTGGATGTTTTCTTCTTGCCTATGAGTGCCGCCTCTATCTTTGGTGTTAGCGACTTTGTTTTCAGGCTTGGGAAACCTGTTGAGGCGATGCACCGGCTGGATACAAGTGAGCATTCCTCTTTTTTCACACTGGTGAGTCATCCCTTTAATCAACTTTTAATACAACATAGAAGCACCTTCCGTCTTGAATATATCTGAGAATATTCTCAGAAAATTCGCACACATAGGTGTCATTATATATTTCGTTAAGATTTAATCACTAAAACAGCCTTCATTTTTGGCGCAATTAGCAAATTTCTTTATAAACACACTGGAGCACGATTCTCATTTGTCCAAGACCATTTCTACTCCACTTTTAGCACTTAGAGAAAATGGCACTAGATGTTTATACATATTTATATATTATGTCGCTTTGAGACAATTTTACAGACACTTTCTTTATAACTCCAGTTTTATACATCTCCCCTATAGTCCCATACTTAGAGACTATTGGATATATGTTTATTGACCACTAGACTGAATCTTATCACAGAGATTTGATATATGAATTTATTAGCCCTCTTTAGTATTTTTATGTACATTTCACATTCCACAGTCTAATCACAGGTCTATCCAGTGATATGGATATGTCACAGTAATCCAATTTACATTTCATAGTTACAACACACTGTTATATTGACACGGTGCAAGTACAAGATTAAACAAATAAATCCTGATACGAGTGTTTTGGACAACACTGCTCAACAAGTTGTCTCACTTAACCCCTTGAGTGCCAGAAGGCACTCAAAATACCCCTCTCGCCAGGGGAGGTCTGGCAACTTGTGGCCTGGAGGGCGACTACAATCAAGTCGCCCGATTTTACTGTTGTTCCAGCCCACTCTTCCAGCCCAACACCTTTTGTTAATTTTAAAATTGCCATTAACCCTTTAAGTGCCAGAGAGGTATGCCACGCATACCCCTCTGTCACTCAAAGGGTTAGTGTTGTGAAGTAAGGCAAGCAATGCCACAAAGCATACAATTGAAATGGGGTTACACTTGTGCAACTACAGAGCTTACAATTTAAGTAAAGCTGCACTAGTGATACTACAGAGCTTACAAGAGAAATGGGTTATGCTATTAGTGTAGCTCTACTTGGATTGTAGCTTCATTTCAATTGTAAGCTCTGTGGTATCACTAGTATTTGCAGCAACAAGCAGGAGTGGCCCACCAGCCGACATAAGACTGGCCCAGGGGGCAATTGCCCCCCTGCCCCCCAGGCCAACCCTCCCCTGCTTCTCACACTCAAAGGGTTAAGCTAGGTTCACACAGGTGTTTTAGTGCAGTGTTTTTTACACTGAACTAAAGCCACAGTATTGTAACTCAGAGTTAGTCAATTGTTGGTCCTTCAGCTGTTGGGGGCTACAACAACCTCCCTTATCCCCATCCAGCCTTTGGTTGTTTGGGCATGATGGGAATTTTAGTCCCCAACACTTGTAGTCCTGCAACAGCTAGGAGGTCCAGCAGTTGATGTATCCTGTTGTATGTACCCCCTTGATTTGAACTTGGCTATTCATATGGACAGTTTTGCCAAGCAGCCCAAACCCACCTGAAACTTCTGGGTGCCCTTTCTGTAAAAGGACATTATGGAACTAGAGAAAGTACAGAGGAGGGCTACAAAACTAATAAGATGAATGGAAAGTTTTAGTTATGATGAAAGGCTAGAAAAGTTAGAGGGGATATGATAACATTATATAAATATGTTCAGGGCCCATACAAAGGGCTCTCCAAAGACCTGTTCATTAACAGAACAGTACAAAGAACAAGAGGTCACCTTCTAAGACTTGAGGAAAGGATATTTTGTCTGCAACAGCGGAAGGGATTCTTTACAGTAAGGACAATAAAGGTATGGAATTCACTGCCTGAAGAGGTGGTGCTTTCAAATGCATTAGATGCCTTTAAAAAGGGCCTGGATACTTTTTTTAAAGGAGCAGAATATAGAGGGCTATGTATGTTAGTATTGGGATTAATATTGATTTGGCCTTGTTGATCCAAGGAGAAATCTGATTGCCATTTGCAGTCAAGAAGGAATTAAATCCTCCATTCAGGGCAGAATTTGAAATTGCTGAAATAAGGGGGGTTGCCTTCTTTTGGATCAACAGCAGTAGACAAGAATAGGAAAAGGGTTGAACTTGATGGACACAAGTCTTTTTTCAACCTAAACTCCTATGTATATGTAACTTTCCTGAATTCAAGGCAGAAAATAAGAAAGTGTAAGCTCACCTTATCAGTGTGTTAACCTATTAGTCTGCTATCAAGACAATTCACACAGATGATTAGACAGCTATGTTGCTCATGACAACAATCCAGACATTGGCCAACCACGTGGGTTTCAGCCAATCATATTTGGCTGAACACGTCATGTACAGGTCATTACGCAGGATCCTCACAGAATTGCCAGGGGGATGCATGTACAGGTTAGATCAGTGAAAGCAGAACAGTCAGTCGGAGCTGCTCATGATGTTTGTGTGATCAAAGCCTAGGGAGACTACCAACAGAAACAATGTTTTTGAAATGCATTGGAGACTTCTGTAGCATTTAACCCTCTGAGTGCCAGAGGGGTACGCAACACAGTGCATCAGCATAAGATGAGGAATCAGATGATGTTTTGGGGTTTGACGTATCCAAACTAGAGCCCTTTATTAAAACTGAAAGCAGACTCTCCTCTGTTTGGATTGGATGTTCTTGTCTCGAAGATGAAGACTTTGTCCTTGCCTATAAGGTGGTTAAGTATGTTATCATGTCTGGATGGAGGAAACCAGAGAGAAGATTCAAGCCTAGAAGGAGAAAGATTAGAGAGGGCCATCTTGAATACGGTTAGATGTGTGATGATAGAATTGGTTGCATTAGAAAATCTAGTACACCCTTTGTGATTCCATCAGGTTTCAGTAGGTGTGAGATGTCTTCAATATTAACTATCTGTGAATGGATAATATCTGTGATTACCAAGGCCTACCAAGAAAAAAGGATTTCAATATGACAGGGTCTGAAGGTGCATTCCTCCAGGGCAATATCAACCTTGTGTGCAGCAGAGGCAAAAAACATCTTCAGGCAGAAATATACAGGGTAGCACTGTCTTATGGATGTCAGTTGGGCTAACTCAAACGTGTTTAGGCCTAAAGTTCTTCAAACTGTTTCCAATACTAATAATTAAAACATTTCAATTTCTTGTGGTCTTTTGTAATCATTTGTAATCTTTCTCAACCATGGTACTGCTAATGTATTCCCCTTTGGTGAATGTTGCCATGTGACCACAAAAAGGGAAAATTATATTAGCTTACTGATAATTTCCTATCCATATCAATGTCCTGGCAGCATTCAACAGACCCCTCCCCTCTTTCTTTCTCCATTCATAGGCCCCAGCTACACAGCCTAGCTTGCTAGGTAATGTTTGTTGACCTATCAGCTGTAGAGGAAACTTAACCTTTGTTCAATGATGTCATGATGTCTGACCAGGAAAGGAAAATATCAGTAAGCTAATATACACTACCGTATAGAAATGTCCTTATTTTTTAAAGAAAAGCAAATATTGTCCATTAAAATAACATCAAATGTATCAGAAATACAGTGTAGACACTGTTAATGTTGTAAATGACTACTGTAACTGAATTTTTAATGGAATATCTACATTTGCTGCAAATGGAGGATTATTTGACGAAAGCAAAGATTGAAGGACAAAATTATTATTTAAACTATTTAATTATTTCTAACCTGGTCGACGTCTTGACTGTATTTCCTATTCATTTTGCAACTTATTTGATGTATGTTTTCATGGAAAACGAGGGAATTTCTGAAGTGACCCCAAACTTTTGAACAGTAGTGTAATTTTCCCTTTTCTTGACCAAATCATTTGACAAGAACTTTTTATCGCGTTTATTAAAACAAACACAGGTAAAAAGGTACATCCAACAGCTGTGTTTGTTTAGTGTTCATGATAGAACAGTATTTGTCCAAGGTGTAATATGTTGTTTCTCATGATTAAAGCAGAACTAAGACATACTAATAATAACTCTCAACTCTTTACTATGGTCAGAAAATCCTAATGGCTCCTATGAAGTTTCAGTACTGTAGAAGAAACACAAAATAGGAGGCGCTCCTGGTGAAGTATGCCAAGATGTACAATACAATAATCAATACAGATTATACTCACACTTGCAAGTGTTCAGTGTAACATATATATGTTCACTGAGGTATAGGCATCTGGGAACTCAAAACCGTCCCTCTGGTTATCTCTCTCACAGGCACTCTATAGCTGGGCAGCTCCTCCCAAATCATCCAAAACAAGGAAGCTCATAGAAGAAAACAGAAAAAAAGAGGGGGCGCCCAATAGTGCCTATTATCTTCACAAATCACCCAGTATTGTAGAAATATAAAATATACTCACAAAGGTAATTGCCAGTTTTTGGCTTATACCAAACACCAGCTTCCAGGCATGTGGGGGAAAATAATCTGCCCCCACTCAGATTTCTTTGGTACCTGGTCCTCCAATAAATAGATCTCCAACCGATAGTTTGAAAGGAATGGCTGCTAATATTCTTGAAGTTGTCTCAAATGTAGTTTATTATATAAAATCAAATAAAATTTAACATACCAATTGAAAAAATGATGTAACGTTTCGCAGTATCCAAGACCGCTTCTTCTAACCAACTGGTAGTACAAAATGACAAACAAACAAACAAAGCAGCCATCTTTCCCCATTTAAAATTCCCTCCTTTCTTTCTCATTGGATGACCTCAAAGGTTACAGGTCAAAGATCACAGATAATTACCATATACATAATACTATAATATAATGTCTATCAAAAATTCTTTTACATATCAATTCTTAGACAGATCTTATACATATACATATACACATATATCCAATATAACATTTAAACATTTCTATATAGATTCTATGTATATATCTAACTCATTTTAGTACATATCAGAATCCTATACCATAAATTAAATGTCACATTCTATTAAAACTTACATATCACATTTAAAATATTACTTTAAAAATTGAATATTGAATAACAATTTCTCTTTATGATTTTACCTTTATATACTCATGATCACTCTCATCTTATTTATTCTCTTCCAGTTTATGACCAAATGTTGTTTGTTTGTTTTGTTTTGTTTTGTTTTTTTTTTTTTTTTTTTTTTTTTTTTTTCTCCTTCTCTTAACTAAATTTAACTTTCCATAGACCTTGTTTATATTAGTGTTTCCTTCAAAAGGCATTCCACATAAGAAAAAGAGTTTGAATATATTATATTAACCCTTATAATGCTAGTAATGGGCAAACTAAATAATCAAACCAAAAATGGTCCCTCTATTCTTCCAACTGTGAACTCTGCGGTTCAACAGTGGAACACATGGGCATATAGTTGAATAACCAATATATTCTCACATTAAGTTAAATAAGTAGAAATCAATGTAAGTACAACTCAATGTAAGTACTGTGGCTCCATACTTCTCATCTTAAGTTAAATAAGTATAACTCAATGTAAGTACTGTGGCTCCACACCTCTCACCCTAAGTTAAATAAATATAACTCAATGTAAGTACTGTGGCTCTATACCTCTCACCTTAAGTTAAATAAGTATAACTCAATGTAAGTACTGTGGCTTCATACAAAAGTAATATGCTCCCAAACTTAAACTCTAACATAGTGACAAATCATGCGGCTCAAAAAATGAGACGCATGAATCATAACTGACAAACAGCGGGTCCAAACCGAAAATGGAAGTGACCTAAACGTTCCAGGAAATACGCGCAACTTGACCCATGCGCGCTAGAATCTCATGCGTCACAATAATGAAACGCATGGATCCAAAACACGAAATGCATATACAAAAGGGAAAGAAGAACCAAATATGAATGAAATAAAAAAAAAAACATAAAAACAAAAACAAAAGGAGGACAAAAACAAAATAAAATAAAGGTCTTCAAGAGAGACAAGTAGGCGAATCAATTGGAATAGAAGCATATAGATCTAGCCTGAAAATTCCACTATGTGATAAAAATAATAATATACTATCATCCTTCTTAACCCTCAATTATAAATGTATGTGTGCTATAAGTGTATATATAAAAACTATAAACCAATCTCTATTAAGTGATTTAAAGATTGTATACTATATACTCTATTCAATATATTATAAATATTATAAATATTCTGAAAGTGAGAAAAAAAGTGAGAAAAAAAAAACATATATATATATATATACATATACACACATATATATTATATTATATTAACTGTGCCTATATTTTACTATTACCAGGCTACATCACATGCCTCATTCAATCCTTTTGGCACCATAGTGTCCATCCTAAATATCCAATATGATTCCCTCATCATTAACTTTTTATGGGGATCTTGCCCCTCTTTTACTATTACATTTTCTATGGGGAGTACTTGTAAACCATTAGGATCTTTGTTGTGGTACCTAAGAAAGTGTCTCGAAACACTATGTAGAAGATGACCTCTACGTATATTATAGCGATGTTGAGTTATTCTCGCTTTAAAGCTCTGAGTGGTTCTTCCTATATATTGTAGGTTACATGGGCATTTAAGAAGATAGATTAGATTTTTTGTGTCACATGTTAAATAAGTATTGATTTCAAAATTTTCACCCGTAGAAACCGAGTTAAAAGATGACACTCCTGTCGGAAGAATATTGCAAGTTTGACACCTTGATGCTCTACACTTAAATACTCCAATTTTCTCCTTCTGTTGGGGCTCATTTAACATTTGTCCAGTAAAAAAAGACCTCACCTCTCCTCCCCCTTTTACTTTCACCTTTTTACAAGTCATATTTCCCTCTTTCATCTTCAATTCACTTGGAGCCAGAATATTTTTTAATGTCTTTGAATGTTTAAATACAACCTTAGGTTTATCTGGTATTGTTTTCTTTAATAACGGATCTTCTTTTAGGATATTCCAATGTCTGGTTAAAATAGACCTGATATTTTTACCTTTGGAATTATATCTCGTTATAAAATTTGGAAAATCATCTGATGAACCTATTTTTAGTTTCTGTTCTCTTTGATTATTTTCATCATCATTTTTTGCCCTATTGTATGAATCCTCTACTAAAATTTGTGGGTATCCTTTTTCCTTAAATGTAGATTTCAAAATATGGGACTGCCTCTCAAAGTCTGACAAAAGTGTACAGTTTCGTTTTAATCTTCTGAACTGACCATAAGGTACATTATTTAGCCATGGTTTCTAATGGAAACTTTGATACTCTAAATAACTGTTTGCATCTACCTTTTTGAAGAAAGTACAAGTTTTAACAATCTCTTCTTTTTCTCCAATCAGTTCGAGATCCAGAAACTGTACACATTTTTTATCTATTGTACTGGTAAACTCCATCTTCCAAATATTATCATTCATATATTCAACAAACTGGGGTATAAGATTCCGATCCCCTCTCCAAACCACCAAAATATCATCTAAGTACCTGCGGTAGAGCACCAAATTCGTGCCAAATGGACAAATATTAAAGATTTTGAAATGTTCAAGATAACCTAAAAATAAATTAGCGTAACTTGGCGCGAATTTGGTGCCCATCGCATTACCTTTTATTTGTAAATAAAATTTGTCATCAAAACTAAAAAAATTATGTGTTAAAATAAACTGGATCGCTTCTATCAAAAAATTAACTTGACTCAAAGGCATAAGTGGATCATCTGTGAGAAAAAACCTGGTAGCTTCCAAACCTCCTGTATGTGGAATGTTGGAATAGAGTGAAGTAACATCCAATGTCAACCATGTATACTCATCTTTCCACTTAAAATCCTTAAAAATGTTTAGAAGATGATTGGTATCTTTGAGATGTGATTTCAAACCTACCACTAGTCTCTGCAAATGGAAATCTATATATTCTGAAAGGTTGCAAGTTAGGGAATCAATCCCCGAGATGATTGGTCTGCCTGGGGGACTGGAAGGATTCTTGTGAATTTTAGGTAAATGGTAATAAATTGCCATCCTAGGATGTTTGAGAATAATAAAAGCCCTTTCCAGTGTCCCAGCAGACCATTATCAACTGCTCTGTTTAACATGGTTTTTAAATCCTCCAGAAAAATCTCTGTTGGATCATCAGAAAGAACCTCATAATATACAGTATCTGATAATATGCGGTAAGCTTCCTGCATATAATCTTTCAGATCCTGTACCACCAGGCCTCCACCCTTATCAGCTTGCTTAAGAATAATATCATGATTTTTTAACAGAGTTTGAATAGCATTCCTTTCTTGTTTGTTAAGATTATCTTTAAAATTAGACTTCCCTTTATTTGTTCTTTTTGTAAGTTTCCTAAATTCTTCTATAACAACTGATGAGAATACTTCCACATGTTTACCTATTGATTCAACAGGAAAAAATTTTGATTTTGGTCTAAAGGGAGTAGGTACCCTCCCCTCTAACATATCTATGTCAACAACTGGTTGTATTTCTAATCCCATTGAATCAACAATAGGTTGATCTAAAATGATGGGAATAGTATCTAAATTCTTACTCAATGTCTTATTCACAAAATACCTTTTGAGGGAAAGTTTACGAACATACAAGTTGGGTTCCGAAGAAAGACAAAATGATAAACCTTTCTGAAGTAAAGATTTTTCAGAATCTGTTAATATATAAGAAGACAAATTAAAAATATTTGTTTCTTTTAATTGGTTCTTGTCCTTTTTGGATTTCCTCCTTCTTCCCTTACCTCTTCCACCTCTATATCTCCCCTTTTGGTGGGATTGCCCTCCCGTAAAGGTAAAAACCGGTTTTGACTCCGCCACCAATTTGGATTGTTCTAAAAAAGACGATGGTGTCGGAGACAATTGGGCATCCAGGCCAACAGCCGGTCTTCCCACATATCGGCATCCATGAGAAGGTCCCTCACCAGGGTCATCTAGGGTATCCCTTTGTGTACTGTCCAAAATGGGGGGGCATGACCCCCCCTGGGACAAATTCACATCACTGGGACCCAACTGACCCGGTGTAATGGGTTTCTCAATAGTCTTACTGACAGTGTGGATTCCCCCCATTGGCCCTACAGGCCCAGTGCCTCCACCACCATGTCCACCAGAAACACGCCCTTGTGTAAATGTACCATTTCTTGTATTACTATTTTTATTTTTATTATTATTAGTAAAACGTTTAGGCCAAGTACGTATTTGATTTTTCTGATAATCCAACCTATCTCTAGTTAATTTTTTTCTTTTTCCTTTCAATAATTTCCTCCTGAAATCTAGCTATTTTACCATTTAGTTCCTCTTCATAATTTTTGAAGGATACATGATTATTCACGTTTTCCAATTCCTTATACTTTTCTTCTATTTCTCGGTTAAGGTCTGCAACTTTACTTTCCCTATATTCTACTAAGATATGCATCTACATAGTGTTTCGAGACACTTTCTTAGGTACCACAATAAAGATCCTAATGGTTTATAAGTACTCCCCATAGAAAATGTAATAGTAAAAGAGGGGCAAGATCCCCATAAAAAGTTAATGATGAGGGAATCATATTGGATATTTAGGATGGACACTATGGTGCCAAAAGGATTGAATGAGGCATGTGATGTAGCCTGGTAATAGTAAAATATAGGCACAGTTAATATAATATAATATATATGTGTGTATATGTATATATATATATATGTATTTTTTTTTTTCTCACTTTTTTTCTCACTTTCAGAATATTTATAATATTTATAATATATTGAATAGAGTATATAGTATACAATCTTTAAATCACTTAATAGAGATTGGTTTATAGTTTTTATATATACACTTATAGCACACATACATTTATAATTGAGGGTTAAGAAGGATGATAGTATACTATTATTTTTATCACATAGTGGAATTTTCAGGCTAGATCTATATGCTTCTATTCCAATTGATTCGCCTAGTTGTCTCTCTTGAAGACCTTTATTTTATTTTGTTTTTGTCCTCCTTTTGTTTTTATTTTATTTTTTTTATTTCATTCATATTTGGTTCTTCTTTCCCTTTTGTATATGCATTTCGTGTTTTGGATCCATGCATTTCATTATTGTGACGCATGAGATTCTAGCGCGCATGGGTCAAGTTGCGCGTATTTCCTGGAACGTTTAGGTCACTTCCATTTTCGGTTTGGACCCGCTGTTTGTCAGTTATGATTCATGCATCTCATTTTTTGAGCCGCATGATTTGTCACTATGTTAGAGTTTAAGTTTGGGAGCATATTACTTTTGTATGAAGCCACAGTACTTACATTGAGTTATACTTATTTAACTTAAGGTGAGAGGTATAGAGCCACAGTACTTACATTGAGTTATATTTATTTAACTTAGGGTGAGAGGTGTGGAGCCACAGTACTTACACTGAGTTATACTTATTTAACTTAAGGTGAGAAGTATGGAGCCACAGTACTTACATTGAGTTGTACTTACATTGATTTCTACTTATTTAACTTAATGTGAGAATATATTGGTTATTCAACTATATGCCCATGTGTTCCGCAGAGTTCACAGTTGGAAGAATAGAGGGACCATTTTTGGTTTGATTATTTAGTTTGCCCATTACTAGCATTATAAGGGTTAATATAATATATTCAATCTCTTTTTCTTATGTGGAATGCCTTTTGAAGGAAACACTAATATAAACAAGGTCTATGGAAAGTTAAATTTAGTTAAGAGAAGGAGAAAAAAAAAAAAAAAAAAAAAAAAAAAACATTTGGTCATAAACTGGAAGAGAATAAATAAGATGAGAGTGATCATGAGTATATAAAGGTAAAATCATAAAGAGAAATTGTTATTCAATATTCAATTTTTAAAGTAATATTTTAAATGTGATATGTAAGTTTTAATAGAATGTGACATTTAATTTATGGTATAGGATTCTGATATGTACTAAAATGAGTTAGATATATACATAGAATCTGTATAGAAATGTTTAAATGTTATATTGGATATATGTGTATATGTATAAGATCTGTCTAAGAATTGATATGTAAAAGAATTTTTGATAGACATTATATTATAGTATTATGTATATGGTAATTATCTGTGATCTTTGACCTGTAACCTTTGAGGTCATCCAATGAGAAAGAAAGGAGGGAATTTTAAATGGGGAAAGATGGCTGCTTTGTTTGTTTGTTTGTCATTTTGTACTACCAGTTGGTCAGAAGAAGCGGTCTTGGATACTGCGAAACGTTACATCATTTTTTCAATTGGTATGTTAAATTTTATTTGATTTTATATAATAAACTACATTTGAGACAACTTCAAGAATATTAGCAGCCATTCCTTTCAAACTATCGGTTGGAGATCTATTTATTGGAGGACCAGGTACCAAAGAAATCTGAGTGGGGGCAGATTATTTTCCCCCACATGCCTGGAAGCTGGTGTTTGGTATAAGCCAAAAACTGGCAATTACCTTTGTGAGTATATTTTATATTTCTACAATACTGGGTGATTTGTGAAGATAATAGGCACTATTGGGCGCCCCCTCCTATGAAGTTTGCTATTGTGTCTTTATTCAAGAGATATCATTTTCCCTCCGTTCTTGATATCATATCCATGGAGGCGGACATGACAGTTGTTGGGAGTCTTTATGAGTTCTGCAGTCGGTCTGGAGTGGGATCAGGACTGATTGAAGAAGGTGGTGTGTCCTGTGCCCTGCTTGATTTTTTACCTGGTCAATTCTTTTCCTTTCTGTGTTTCCGTCCTTTTTTTTTTTTCTTGTTAGCATTGTTAGTCTGTTGTCGGTAACTGATATTGGTGATGTACTTCTTTCTTCGCCTGTCTCCTGAAGCTAACTTTATGTGTGAACTAGATTCCTGGAGCCAAATGTGGTAAACATGGAGGTCCGCCAGCCCGAAAAGAGAGCACAATAGATCAGGGGCAAATTGTAGGGGAATACCAGCGCGGGCATTTTTTTTTAAAGCAGCCCACTAGCTGCACCGACGTCCTAATCGACGCCCCCTTGTGGTCCCTGTGCGGCATGGGAGAGCAGGCGCCAGGACCCTTTGAGTGCTTTGCAATGTGTTGCGTACCCCTCTGGCACTCAAAGAGTTAACAAGGAACACAAAGGCTGTCACAGAGAGTGCCTGTGGCAACACAGACCTCTCCTTCAAAATATCGTGGGGTGGTGAGGTGAGATCCTCTGATTTCCCCCACTGGCCCATGATCTAGCAGCCCACCAGGGGATGCCCGATCCCCCGATAGGACAATCCGCCCATGCAATAGATCACATAATAAAACAAACTGGCAGTGAACACTAACAGATTAAATCACCAGCAAAAAAACAGTTTGCTTTATCTGTGTCCTACAAATACAAATAAGAATCTCAAGTTTTCTGAACCCATCAGTTCCGTGGGCATTATGTATAACCACAAATAGATTAAATTCTTGGCCAATCCAACTGCTCCATGGGTGAGACATAAAAATGCCAACTTTAAAATGGACCTCTCACCTTGAATTTGTTTTCATTTCTGAAAAGTAGATTCAAAACTTACTATGTGTCATGTCAGCCGAAGTCCAGCAGATGCATAGTTTATTTCTGTAAAGAGTCTCTGTCACTGCAGCACAGAGGTTAATTAGCATATGAAGCCAGTAGCATATCAATACTGGCTTAACTATGCATCTGCTGGTCTTTTGGCTAATATCTTGCCAGTTTTAACCCTTTGAGTGCCAAGGGGAGTCCAGTGTATTACTTTGCATTCAAGTAGTTTAAAGCCCCTTTTAAAGTGGACCTGTGAACATGTATTCAAGTTCGTATATCAGAAAATGTTCTTAACCCTTTAAGCGCCGGGGGGGTCCAATTCATTGATTTGCTTTAAACACTAGATAGGTCTCAACACATTGAGAAGCATTGCTTTAGAGACCTCTCTAACATTCAGTGGGTTAAATCCCCATTGGAATAAAAGAGGAATTTGGGAATTTTAACCATTTGATTGCCAGCGTGGTATGGAACGCATTGCAAAGCTAGTGCTCAAATGGTTAATTTCTCTGCTATAGTGCAGTTGGTTTGCTCCAGAACAGCACGACTTTATACATAAGGGTCTAGATTACTGTATCATATTAAATGTCCTTATCCCCTTGAGTGCTAAAGGTGTGGTTTAAATGGACCTATTAACCCCTCGAATGCTATACAGGTCTCCATAACATTGCTTGGCATTGCATTGGATGCCTCCCTAGAATCTAAGGGGGGGGGGGGACATTTGAATCAAAGGGAGTTTGGGAAATGTTTATTTGTCCCCTACGGTGCAGTTGGTTTAGCCCTGAATTAATCCAGTTTCCACGGTCGGATTTCCCAATAGGCAGAGTAGGCAACTCTCTAGAGTAGTGATCCTCAACCAGGGTGCTGTGGCACTCTAGTGTGCCACGGACATCAGCTTAGAGTGCCCCATGTTTTCTATGAAGACTAACAAAAATGGACTTTTAAATAAAGATTTATATAAATTGTTATGCACATTATGTTTCCTTTTGTTATTATGATTGTAAGACCTAATAATAACTGTATAGTTATGTATGGTACCTTCATTGTGCCCTGGATAAAGCACATTAAATATGTTAGGGGTGCCCCAAACAAAAAAAGATTGAGAACCACTGCTCTAGAGAGCTACATTTTGAGCAGCGGTGCCTCAGCTGTTCTGGCCACTCACACATTCTGAATTGTGGGTGTGCTCAGAGCAATCTCACTAACCCTTTACAGGGTATTTAACACCTTGTATGTTAGAGACATCTTCAAAGGGTTAAAGGGATAGTACTGTTTCATAATAAAAGCAGCTCTAATTAATCATCATAGTATTTGGACTTTGGAGAGTGTTATTTCAATTCTGTCAGAGTTGTAGTTCAAGAGTAATTCAATGACAAAGTATCCCCCTCCCGCCCCTTTTACTGATGTAACACTGCTCAGCCAGAGCAGAAGGGAGGTGCCCAGGTAGACTGCAGAGAGGGACAATCTTCAATTAAGATAAGGGAAAACCGGAAAAACTTGTCAAGATGGGCAGGGCTTTAATTGTTCTCGTAGGAAGAAGATTGTCCCCTGCTGTTATCTGTCTGGTCTATGGACTGGATCCCACATCTGAGAAGAGATGGTTTACACTAGGTAAAAGGGGCGGGAGGGGAAACTTTGCTTGTGAATATCTCTCAAACCATAAAGGTTTGAGAGATAAGACTTATATTGTTCTTCATGTTTTTTTAATGCCTACAAAATAAAATAAAGATAAAGCGAAGTATTACTATCCCTTTGAAGCTTTTTTGGTAGAAGGGTATTTTCTGTGCCAGGAAGCGGTGGATGGGACTGGGGGCGGGGTATGTGAGAAGTGGGGTGTGGCTGTGGTTGGCTCAAAGGACACTTGGGATGTAAATCAGGCCCTGCCAGATCTTCCTTGTACCTTAGCCTCTCTGAGACTTATGTCAGTACAAATGGAACATACAATGCAAAAAGTCCAGAGGTCTCTGCTTGTGAGGACTTACTGTCCAGAGCACATGTCAGCACAGGAGTGTGAATGGGGCCGGATTAACGTAGGGGCTGAGGGAGCTGCAGCTCCAGGCCCACAAATTAAAATAGGCCCAGGCTGCCGGCATAAAAAGCCGTGGCAGGACTCCCCCCCCCCCCCGGTACGAGAGTCACAATATAGTGAGACTACAGACACAATGAACTGGAGCACAGCATAGAATAGGAAACACTGGACTGGGAGCCCAGCGTGTTGCTTTGCAATGCATTGGATACCTCAAGTCAGAGGGGATGTTGCTCTACCCCCAGAAATGCAGTTGGTTTCCCCCAGAATTGCTCATGTCCTGCATATCCCATGATGCTCCCAAAAGCTAAAATTCCACTGAAATATCCCAAACTGCAGGACGGTACCTGTGTTATATTCTGTATCATACTGTAGTATACTATATTATACTGTACCATACTGTACTATACTGTAGCATACTATATTATACTGTACTATATATATATATATATATATATATATATATATATATATATATATATATATATAAATATATATATACACACACACACACGCGCGCTAATACAATTGGCTGCGCACGCCTATGCTTGTCAGATTGTATTCCTAGAGGGCTGAGACAGTGCCAACAACAAAAAAACCCACATGAACTAAAATGCATGAGATTGTATGCGGCTGTCCAGATGAGAATTAACCAGACACCATTACTAAGGCCAATTCAACTTGCTAAAGATTTTGTGCATTGTTGTGTTACAGCATCGTCAGAAGTGCACACAGGATTTCAATTGCCGTGCATTACCATTGCTATTTTCCATTTTTCTTTTATTTTTGAAGCTCTGATGTATCATCTCTTCCTCTTCCTGCCTCAGATCCACTTGGATAAATGAGTCCAAATCACCAAACACGAGCGTCACAAAACACAGCAAAAACCCGTGTTAAAGGGATAGTAATGTTTCACAAAAAACAGCAGCTCCAATTAATCTTCATAGTATTTGGGCCACAGGGAGTGTTATTTCAATACTGTCAGAGTTGTAGTTCAAGAGTAACGGAATGATAAATTTTCCCCTCCTGCTCCTTTTATCTAGTGTAAGATACCTCCCCTCAGATGTGGAATCTGGTCCACAGACCAGTCAGCTCACAGCAAGTGACAATCTTCTTACTGTGAGAACAATGAAAGCCCTGCCCGCACTGACAGGTTTTTCAGGTTCAGGATTTCCCTTCTTAATTGATGATTGTCCCTCCCTGCGATTCACTTTGACACCACCCTGCTGCTCTGAGCTGAGCAGTGACATCAGTAAAAGGGGCGGGAGGGGGATACTTTATCATTCAATTACTCTTCAACTACAACTCTGACAGTACTGAAATAACACTCTTCATGGCCCAAATACTATGAAGATTAATTGGAGCTGCTTTTATTATGAAACATTACTATCCCTTTAAAAGCATGCGTTTCCATGTGATTATCATGCTGCAAAAACAGTGCATTGCAACTGCCCGAATGAACTAAGGCTGTGGGACATTCCTGCCCTTGTACATTTGTGCAGTGATTCTGATGCTTTACCTGTGCAAAATGAGAGATCTCTAATAAAGCCGCACTGTTCCAGTCTCTAGGTATGAAGATTGAGATCTGTGATCTAGAGAAGAGTTTCTTACCCACACTCCTGAAGTACTCATAATAGTGCAGGTTTTTTAGGATTCCCCTGTCTAAGCACAGGTGAATTAATCAGAATAACAGATCCACTAGCTACTTGCCTGTCCCCAGGCAGTGAAATCCATATAACCTGCAGTGTACTTGAGGTCAGAAGTTGAGAAATGAATCTTGAGAAAATTTAAGTGGGGTTGCAAACCTAAGTACATCCAACCATATGTACTGCCAGATTTCATAATCCGTATTTAAACATGACCTTTGTGTATCTTCCCCAGAGGTGGCACTTCAGGTAAAAGTCAATATTTTGGATTTCTTATTAACTCTTTCAGTGCCAGATAGTACTGTATCACAATAAGAGCAGCTCCAATTAATCTTCATAGCATTCGGGCCATGGAGAGTGTCATTTCAATACTATCAGTATTGTAGTTCAAGAGTAACTGAATGATAAAGTATCCTACTTCTGCCCCTTTTACCCAGTGTAAGCCACCTCCCCTCAGATGTGGAATCTGGTCACTTGACTGGACAGCTCACAGCAAGAGACAATCTTCTTACTGTGAGTATAAGGAAAACCCTGCCCCCCTTGGCAGGTTTTTCCTTCTGCTCACTGAAGATTGTCCCTCTCTGCAATCTATCTGCACAGTCTTGCTGTTCTGAGGTGAGCAGTGTTACATCAGTAAAAGTGGTGGGAGGGGGAAACTTCATCATTCAATTACTTTTGATCTGCAACTCTGACAGTATTGAAATAACACTCTCCATGGCCCAAATACTATGAAGATTAATTGGTGCTGGTTTTATTTTAAAACATTACTATCCCTTTAAAAGAGAATGAACACTCCTATTAACTCCCCCCCCCACACACACACACACTTACCTTATTGTGATTAAAAAGTCCAGATGGTGACTGAATTCTGCTCTTGTGCTTTTCTTCAAGAGAGAACATCTTTACTCAGTTCTGGACATGTCCATGGAGGCAGACATGACCGTTGCTGGCAGCTTTCTCTGCCCCAACACCCAGACTAAAGCAGGAAGTGTACACTAGTCCACATAAGATTACCATGTGCAGTGGCCATGGACAGTGAGCAGCGTTTGAGGTCTTGTTGTCCTGCTAGCAAATGTCATATCCGTCTTTATGGGCCCAACTTTCAGGACTGATTAAAGATGTTATCTGTTAACCCCTTAAGGACCCTTGACGTACCAGGACCGTCACGGTCCTTGAACTACTCAAGGACCGATGACGGTCATGGTACGTCACGTATTTTTTACTTACAGCGCTCTACCGGGAGCGCTGTAAGTAAAAATATGGCCTGAAATAGACCGCTCCAAGATCGGAGCGATCTCTTTCAAGCCCCATAATGACGCGCCCATACACGTAACAGGTCACATGTACCAGCGCGTCCAAGTGCGCCTATGCGGTCATTATGGGACGGAAATGTCCCATGACCGCCGGTCCTTAAGGGGTTAAACACACAAGGACAAAACTCACACACAAGGACAAAACTCATGGGGGCCATTAGGATTTTTGGCTATAGTAATGTAAGCACAGAATTTTTATTAAAAGTGTTAGGCGCACCCCTCTGGTCTTCAGGGAGTAAATTACGTTCTCCAAGCAAGAAGAAAAGGGAGTTTACCTTTTAAACAAACTGTTTGTTTGTGGGATTTTTACACTAGTTTACTAGAAGCTACACGAGATTTACAGTAATGGGAAACACCTGGCTGCATGAAACCCAAAACAAACCAGCATTGTCAATTCATTAATAGGAGCATGCTGTCACGGCAATTTGATAGAAACTTAAAGGGATAGTAATAGATCAATTTAAGGAAACGAAATATTGTAGCCAATAAAAAAATATAATAATTGAGCCCATTCCAATCTCTCAAACCTTTATGGTTTGAGTGATATACGATTATAAGGATCCCCCCTCCCTCCCCTTTCTCATACGCCACTCTGCAAACCAGGCACACTTTGTAGACCGTTCCAAAGAAGTATTTGTTATTAGATCTCGTGATCTCGGCTCTGCTGAAGAGCCACCGGTCGGTCCCGGGACCAGGATCTCCTTCTGCAAGATAGAGGGTGACGTATGAGGAAGGGGAGGGAGGAACTTTATAATCGTTTATCTTTCAAACTAAAAAGTTTTGAGAGATCAGAATGGGCTCGATTATTTTAATAGCTACAATATTCCGTTTACTTAAATTGATCTATTACTATCTCTTTAACCCGTTAACAACCAGAGATCCTACGGGTGGATTTAAAGGGATAGTAATGTTTCATAATAAAAGCAGCTCTAATTAATCATCATAGTATTTGGAAAACAGGTGGAATAGAGCAGGAGTGGGCTGAAGAGACTGGGAAGTGTGTGGGGGTTATAACTGAACTCACTTAGCTGGCGTATCGGTCTGACCAAGGTGGGGGGTGTCTCCTCTGTACTCTTTCCTTGTGTATATCCTCCACAGTACCAGGAGATCTGGCAATTCAGTGTGAAAACCAGAGTGTCCGGGGCACATACTCCTGGGTATGCCTTTAAGTAAATTAAAGACACATTTCTAATTTTCCTTTAAAGGGATAGTAATGTTTCATAATAAAATCAGCTCTAATTAATCATCATAGTATTTGGACTTTGGAGAGTGTTATTTCAATTCTGTTAGAGTTGTAGTTCAGGAGTAATTCAATGACAAAGTATCCCCCTCCCACCCCTTTTACTGATGTAACACTGCTCAGCCAGACCAGAAGGGAGGTGCCCAGGTAGATTGCAGAGAGGGACAATCTTCAATTAAGAGAAGGGAAAAACCTGAAAAATCTGTCAAGGGGCTTTCATTGTTCTCATAGGAAGAAGATTGTACCCTTCTGTTATCTGTCTGGTCTATGGACTGGATTCCACATCTGAGAAGAGATGGCTTACACTAGGTAAAAGGGGTGGGAGGGGAAACTTTGCTTGTGAATATCTCTCAAACCATAAAGGTTTGAGAGATAAGACTTATATCGTTCTTCATGTTTTTTTAATGCCTACAAAATAAAATAAAGATAAAATGAAGTATTACTATCCCTTTAAAGAATGCATAGAGAATGTTCGGTGCAACAGCACACGTGACTGATGACATGTACCTGCACACAGAATAGGGGTCTGGAGCGGTCAATTTCAGACCCCGCTAGTGCTTACAGCTTTCCCGCAGGAGAGCTGTAAGCACAAAATACGTGACAATCATTTAGGCAAGGAAACGGGTGACAGTCTTGGGACCAACCCCCAAATTTTCCCACTGCTGCCAAACTTTCCATTGATTTAAATAGAGATTTTAACCCCTTGAATGTTAGAGAAGTCTTCAATGCACAGAGAGTTCTATAAGGATTAAAAGCCACATTTAAAAGTGCAGTAAACCTTTTTCATGAAAACATATATGTTTAGAGGTTTTCTTGCAGAGTAAAACGAGGTCACTCCCACCACTGCTGCTTTATTCAAAACAGTTCAGATTGTCAGGAGGCGAATTACAGCACGTTTACTTCCTGATAGATCTGACAGGAAATGACTCAGCAGTTTCTATCACATTCTATGGAGCACTGTTTGTCAGTGACTCTCCTCTCAAGTAAAATGTAACAGAATAACTATTTGGAATCTGACCACTAGATGGCACTGTTAATGTAAAAAACTATATTGTTTAAACTGTAATAACTGTTGAAATATGCATCTTTCAGCAGTGACAGTGCCCTTATTTTACTCAGCAGGAAAAGCCCAACAAATACATATTATTTTTATAACAAAAGTTCAATTTTCCTTTAAGTCAAATGAAAATTTTAATTTGCCTCAGAACTGCTCTTTAGTTTGCTGAATATGGATTATATTCAATAAACAATCCACCTGCTAAAATGTCTGATTCATTCTGCTTTTTGGAGCCTGAATTCCATTGCAGGTGATACATATCATAAAGTGACCACATAGCCCTTTAAATCAGGAACACTTATGAAAACTTCTTTCTACAGAACTGCTCTGGAATCAGTGAAACACTGACGTGTGTGTTTTTAATAAGCATCTCTGAACTAATGGGATTTGTGGTGACTTTAACACTAGTTTTACCTTAACATTTCCCCATAGACCCCTAGATGATGGAATTCAGCTCCCAGTTAGCCAGGGGTGGGCAACTTGTGGTTCTCTAGCTGTTGCAGCAATGCAAGTCCGATCATCTTTAAGCCAATAGTTGGAGCTGATATCCAAGAACAGCTGGACAGTCACAGGTTGCCCATCCCTGCTTTAATCATTGTACACTGTGGACCAGGCATGTCAAACACTAATATCACTGAGGGATGCATAGTCAGCGATTCCATCTAAGGAAGGCAGGATACTCATCAGTTCCCTCTAAGGAAGGCAGAATACTCATCAGTTCTCTCTAAGTAAGACAGGATACTCATCAGTTCTCTCTAAGTAAGACAGGATACTCATCAGTTCCCTCTAAGTAAGGCTGGATACTCATTAATTCCCTGTAAGGAAGGCAGTGTATTCATCAATTCCCTCTAAGGAAGGCAGGATACTCATCAATTCCCTCTAACGAAGGCAGGATACTCATCAGTTCTCTCTAAGGAAGGCAGGATACTCATCAGTTCTCTCTAAGGAAGGCAGGATACTCATTAATTCCCTGTAAGGAAGGCAGGGTATTCATCAATTCCCTGTAAGGAAAGGCAGGATACTCATCAATTCTCTCTAATGAAGGCAGGATACTTATCAGGTCTCTCTAATGAAAGCAGGATACTCATCAGTTCTCTCTAATGAAGGCAGGATACTTATCAGTTCATAGAAACACAGAATTTGACGGCAGTTAAGAACTGTTCGGCCCATCTAGTCTGCCCATTTTCCTACTGTAAAAACCTCAAACTTTTTTTGGTCCTTGATCTTTTCTTATGTTAAGGACAGCCTTATGCCTATCCCATGCATGCTTACATTCTGTAACTGTATTTACTTCTATAACTTCTGCTGGTAGGCTATTCCACTACTACCCTCTCAGTGAAGTAAAACTTTCTTACATTACATCTAAACCTGTGTCCCTCTAGTTTTAGACTATGGCCTCTTGTCATAAGATTTTTACTCCTTTGAAATATACTTCCATCCTGTACTTTGTTGAGTCCTTTCCTGTATTTGAATGTTTCTATCATATCCCCTCTGTCTCTCCTCTCCTCCAAGCTATACATGTTCAGATCCTTTATTCTACCCTGATATTTCTTTTCCTGTAAACCAGTCACCATTTTAGTAGCCCTTTTCTGAATTTTCTCTAGAGTATCTATATCCTTCTGGAGATGGGGTCTCTCCAGTACTATACACAATACTCTATGTGAGGTCTAACTAGAGATCTGTAGAGTGGCATGACCACTTCCCTTTTTCTGCTAATAATGCCCCTAGCTATACAACCCAGTACCCTGCTTGCATTCCCCACCGCTTTATTACATTGCCTGCCTTCCTTTAAGTTATTAGAAATAATTACTCCCAAATCCCGTTCCTCTGTTGTCTCTGACAGCACAGTACCCTTAATGGTATATTTTTCCTTTGGATTTTTATGTCCCAAGTGCATTATTTTACATTTATTAACATTAAAGTGCATCTGCCACACTCTTATCCATTCTTCTAATTTACCTAAATCATTTGCCATTTGGCTTATTCCCCCTGGAATGTCTACCCTATTGCAGATCTTTGTATCATCTGCAAAAAGGCATACCTTACCTTGAAGACCTTTTGCAATATCACTAATAAAAATATTAAAAAGAATGGTCCCCAGTATAGACCCCTGAAGTACCCCACTAGTAACAATCCTTTTGTCCGAATATTCTCCATTGACGACCACCCTCTAAGGAAGGCAGGATACTCATCAATTCCCTCTGTGGAAGACAGGATACTTACCAGTTCTCTGTAAGGAAGGCAGGATATTCATCAATTCCCTGTAAGGAAGACAGGATACTCATCAGTTCCCTCTAATGAAGGAAGGATACTCATCAATTCACTCTATGGAAGGCAGAATACTTAGCAATTACCTCTAAGAAAGACAGGATGCTCAACAATTCCCTGTAAGGAAGGCAAGATACTCATCAATTCACTCTGAGGAAGACAGGATACTCATCAGTTCTCTGTAACGAAGGCTGGATACTCATCAGTTCTCTCTAAGGAAGGCAGGATACTCATTAATTCCCTGTAAGGAAGGCAGGGTATTCATCAATTCCCTCTATGGAAGGCTGGATACTCATCATTTCCTTCTCAGGAAGGCTGGACACTCATCATTTCCTTCCGAGGAAGGCTGGACACTCATCAATTTCCTCTAACGATGGCTGGATACTCATCAATTCCCTCTAAGGAAGGCAGGATACTCAACAATTCCCTCTAAGGAAGGCAGGATACTCATCAATTACCTCTAAGGAAGGCTGGATACTCAACAATTACCTCTAAGGAAGGCAGGATACTCAACAATTCCCTCTAAGGAAGGCAGGTTACTCAACAATTACCTCTAAGGAAGACTGGATACTTATCAATTACCTCTACGGAAGGCAGGATATTCATTAATTCTCTCTAAGGAAGGCTGGATACTCATCAGTTCCCTATAAGGAAGGCTGGATACTCATCAGTTCCCTATAAGGAAGGCTGGATACTCAGGAATTCCGTCTAAGGAAGGTAGGAACAATGGCTACCGATGTCTGCACTATTATTCTGTTGGGCAGATCTGGAGAGAGGGATGAAATGTAGATAGTTTGCTAATCTACAGCCACAGCAGATTAGCAAACTAACTAACGGTTGGGCAACAAGTGGCACTTCAGTTGCTACCAGACTACAATTCCCATCATCCTCCACCAGCCTCTGGCTGGCAGCAGATGATGGGAGTTGTAATCTGGCAGCAGTTGGAGCATCTCACATGGCTCATCCCTTCTCTAAGCTTATCTCTTACCCCTTTGAGTGTCAGAGGCGTACACAACGCATTGCATAGTAATGCATTGCGTACCCCTCTGGCCCTCAAAAGGTTAAACAGTAGTATACAACCTTTGGCTCTCAAGTTGTTGGAAATTACATCTTCTATCATCCCCATTCAGCCAACAGCTGGCCAGAAGGGCCACGATATAATTAAACAATATATCTTACTGGAGGCTCCAGTTTATTAGCTAGGTGGCCACAGATAAGGACGGGAGAGGCCAGCATCATATTCCAATTAGTTGGAAACTTTGATAGCATTAAACAGACCACAATTCCCACTCTCCCAATGGTGTAGCGGGTTCTTCCAGAATTGCTCCAGTTATCTTATCCAAGCAACTTCATGTGTCTGGATATTATGCTGGGACTTGAAATTCAAAGGTGCAGTGGAAGTTAGGAAATACAGCACTGCCTGGTAAAACAGGACTACAAATCCTAACATGCATTACCATACCTCCCAACATTTCAAATTGCCAAATTTGTGTTTTAGGGGGTATTGCTGGGGGCATGGCTGATGGGTGGGGCATTACCAAGAATTTTTAGGCTATTTCATGACCTATTGAGACTTCCTTGTGTAACCTAATAATTAACTTATAACAAGTCCAAAGTATTTTATTTACACAGATTAATGTATAAACACCTATAGTGATTTAAACAAACAATAATGTGAGTTTTATTGCTGAGGAAATAATGTAATACACTTATATACACACCACACAGTCTGATCTCCTAAAAAGAGGGACATCAGGTTGGGAAAGAGGGACAGAGGGATTTGGGTCTAAAAGAAGGTCTGTCCCTCCTAAAAAGGGACACTTGGGAGGTATGCATTACTCTTAACCAATCTCAACACCAGCCATTTTTTATCTGGTATTACATAAAGCCAGTAGTGCACCACTATATGCCATCAGCAGGGCAATACACAATTACAGGAAGTGGTATCTGTTAACTTGCTTTTTAGAAAATCTCCCCTGACCAGCACCCCTGGGTGTGTTCAACATAGAAACAGAATCTCTTGCTTTTTATTTAATTTAGGATAGTAGTGTTGGTCCAGTGGCGTAGCTGCCAAATGAATGAGTATTGCAATATGTATTAATACCTTTTTTTTACTGGACTAACATTCAATTTTAGGGAAAAGCTTTTGATATAAATACTGCCTTTATCAACTCAGAAGAATATTGGTTTTCACAAAATGAAACATACATTAAAAGCCTCACTAAGGAATGAACAAGCTGATAAGTAACAAATCACAAGTTCATCCACCACATTCCATGTGCTATGAACTTTGTTTCATTTTGTGAAAAACAGTATGCTCCTGACTTAAAGGGATAGTAATACTTCGTTTTATCCTTATTTTAATTTGTAGGCATTAAAAAACATGAAGAACGATATAAGTCTCATCTCTCAAACCTTTATGGTTTGAGAGATATTCACAAGCAAAGTTTCCCCCTCCTGCCCCTTTTACCTAGTGTAAGCCATCTCTTCTCAGATGTGGAATCCAGTCCATAGACCATACAGATAACAGCAGGGGACAATCTTCTTCCTGTGAGAACAATGAAAGCCCTGCCCCCTTGACAAGTTTTTCAGGTTTTTCCCTTATCTTATTTGAAGATTGTCCCTCTCTGCAGTCTACCTGGGCACCTCCCTTCTGATCTGGCTGAGCAGTGTTACATCAGTAAAAGGGGCGGGAGGGGGATACTCTGTCATTGAATTACTCTTGAATTACAACTCTGACAGAATTGAAATAACACTCTCCAAAGTCCAAATACTATAATGATTAATTAGAGCTGTTTTTATTATGAAACATTACTATCCCTTTAATACAGGGAGCAATGCTCTCAAAAGCCTATCCCTAATTTTCAATGTTCGTCCAATAAAAAAGGTATTATTACACACTGCGAAATTCATTTGGCATCTGTGTGAATTTTATAGACACACATATATACACATAAAAAGTGATTTTATAAAACAAGACACAGAAACAAAATACATTATATATTTTATTAAAGCCAATATCCAAACAATTGCTTTTCTCCACAAAGTGTAATACAGTTAAACAAAACAAAAAAAAACCATAAAAGCACCATGACCGATACCCGTGTATATTCAGCATGCATTTTGAAAACTTCTTAGTTTTATTCAGTGCCACACAAATTCATTTCACTTCAAAAAATGGAGGCAGAAAATTATCACAATTCACATCATAATACTTTGGATAAAAGCAAGAAAACTTGGTCCCCAACAAACATTACTTGAAGAGCTTCCAGGCCAGACACAAGGTTCTATGAAGCCTATGAGCCACAAACTTCTGGGTTGTGTTGCAGCTGACTGCCAGACAAGGGGGTAGGTTTTATGTCCCTCAAATGTTAACAGCAGGTGCTTTGGAGCTTTTAAATAAAGTTTGATCCCATACAAGCAGATTTAGCAAAATATAATTGCTCTTTAACCCCTTAGGGACCCTTGACGTACCAGGACCGTCAAGGGTAAACTTGCTTGAAAGACCCTTGACGGTTCTGGTACGTCACGTACTTTTTACTTACAGCGCTCTACCGGGAGCACTGTAAGTAAAAATGCGGCATGAAATAGACCGCTCCAAGATCGGAGCGATCTGTTTCAAGCCCCATAGTGACGCGCCGATACACGTGACAGGTCACGTGTACCGGCGCGTCAAAGTGCCCCTATGCGGTCGTTATGGGACGGAAATGTCCCATAATGTCCGGTCCTTAAGGGGTTAAAGGGATAGTGATAATTAATAAGTTAAAAAAATAAATAAATAAAAAATTATATATATATATATATATATATATATATATATATATATATATATATATGATTTATCCTCCCGAGTAAAACAAGGGCCCTTCCACTGCTAAGAGGAGTTTTCTTCATAATTTTTTGCAGCACAATCTTGATATTTTTAGGTGCAATATCTTAATGGCCTGAAATTGTACAGTGGGGCTGTTACTACACCATTCCATGGAGATTTATGATTAATTAACCACAACTGTGCATAGGATGGTGTAGCAACAGCGCCACTGTACAATTTCAGGCCATTGAGATATTGCACCTAGCAACAGCAACTGCAGTCCCCATAGATTTCCAGCACTGGTTTTGAAAACACTTCACTTGCAGACTATGGGAACTTTATTTACAATGCAAAGAGGCCAGACAGCAATATTTTGTGGAATCAGCCTGACATTTGTGGGTGGCACTTTTCTGACCCCCAACAGTCTCTCAAGCTGATCTTCCATGCTGCACAATGTAACCCCAGGTTCCTAAGCAGGACTGGTCCCATAGGAACAGAACCTCCTTGGGGGCAACTACTGCAAATTTGTTGCCCTTTAATATAACAGCTGGAGTGTGCAGGTTTCCCAGGATTTATGTATACGCAAGACTGACCTCCATAACAGTAAAAGGCATGATGTTATCAAAGGATTAAAAAAATATATCAAGTATAAATCAAACTTCAATCTCACACTGATGTTTAATGGCACACAAATTAAATTGCAGCTGCCCTTAAACAAACGTGTAATATGCAAACAAAATGTTAAGTAATTGTTCTGTTGACCAAGACTACAGTTAAGGATTTGATGTGGTCAAACCCTGGGTCATTAATAGTGCTTTGGGTGGACATGTTCAAATATGCACAAATACACAATGACTTTGCGCTGTCCCATTTGTAATTAATTGTGTTCTAGCAAACTGTGTTTTGGTTGACTGGTCTCAATTGTCTCAAAGCAGGTGTTGGCCCAGCTACCGTATAAAAGCTGCTGAACTACAATTCCCAGCATCCTCAGCTGGTCATCATTCTCAGCTGGCCCAAGACAGCTTTATATATAATGTATACACTACTGTTCAAAAGTTTGGGGGCACTTAGAAATGTCCTTGTTTTCCATCAAATGAGTTGCAAAATGAATAGGAAATACAGTCAAGACGTTGACAGGGTTAGAAACAATGATTTTTAATGTAAATAATAATTGTGTCCTTCAGACTTTGCTTTCATCGAAGAATCCTCCATTTGCAGCAATTACAGCCTTGCAGACCTTTGGTATTCTAGCTGTCACTTTCTTGAGGTAATGTGAAGAGTTCACCCCCATGTTTCCTGTGAAGAGTTCACCCCCATGTTTCCTGAAACACCTCCCACAATTTGTATTGGCTTGATGGGCACTTCTTACGTACCATACGGTCAAGCTGCTCCCAACAGAAACAAGGACGTTTCTAAGTGACCCCAAACTTTTGAATGGTAGTGTATATATAGTGACAAAAGTACTCTTTAACCCTTTAAGGACCAGCGGTACCGGGGTGTGTGGTCCTTTAAGTACCAGATAGGGAAGTGTGACGTGCCGCCCCACATGACTCATCACGTGTGCCAGCACTCTGAATGAGGGACTGAAATAGATCGCTCCGTTCTTGGTGCGATCAACTTCAGTCCCTGGTATTACTCACCGCTCATAACATGCCAGGACCGTCACTGGTCCTTAAGTGCCGGATCATCGTGACGGTCCGGGTACGTCATCGGATGCGAAGGGGTTAATGTGTTGTACCTTCTGTCCTGGGACCAGCCTTCTAGGTTGCAGAGACACTTCACACACAGGAGGAGTATAATTCAAGTCTTTGCCTATTTGTCTCCAAGTGGTGAGACAGCAGCATCACAAACAAATCCAACAAAGAAAAATCCTTGCTCTACTGATTTAACACTGTATTACCTGGTCTCCGGAGCAGAGTCTAATTTGCCGGATGTGGGGAGTTTCTGTTGAAACTCTGCCCACTTGTGCTCCATCCCTTTCCTCCCACTCCCCACCCTATTCTCCTACTTCCACAGGCGATTCTGCCTATTTTTTTTTTTTTTGCTGTGTTTTTTTGTTGCCCCCCCCCTCGTGATTAAGCTCCGCCCCTTTTATGATGCAAATCTCGTCATTTCTCTTTCCTCATTCTCACGTCAAGGCTCCACTCCGGGGAGCCCAGATCTACAAGTTCCCAGGTATGACTATATAGTTCAAGGTCCCATAACATGATTTTATTAAGAAAAACCTTAATTATGAACGTTTTCAGATGTGTAACAAGTAACCCCTCTAGAACGCGGTGTACACCGCACTGCCCTCTAGTCCTCTCTCAGTGCTGGGTTGCTCACCTTAGAGTGATCCCTGCAGATGACAGTCATTTGCACTGATCTAGCGCTAGTCAAGTACAGATATTCTTTATTTCTTTAAGGATCAGCGGGAAAGCAATGCATTGCACGCACTCTGGGTACTTACAGGGTTAAAACCTGGCTTGTGTGTAAAAAGGACTAGACTGGGCCTCGCTGCCTTATCTGTCATTATGATTAGCCTTCCTAAACCCACTTGCTCACTACTTTTTAAAAAATTCTTTTAAATGGCCAAAGGACACAACATACCACTGCAAAATAATCAGCAGTAAACCACTGGGATACCTTAATGTGTGTTCTGATTAACCCCTTAAGGACCAGCCATGCATGCACTCGGCCGTAACTTAAGGACCATGGAGCATATTTTTTCTTTCCGAATCCGATTCCGGAATCCCCGAAAGGCGTGCACCTGCACAGGGAGCCCTGAATTCTATGACGGTCCTGGTACGTCATGGGTCCTTAAAGCAAATCCAGCCATGACGTACCAGGACCATCAAGGGTCCTTAAGGGGTTAAGCAAATGGAGAAACTGGCTTAACCTTTACAGTGCCCTGTGGCCTATCGAGTGTGGAATCTGGTTCCTTCAGACAGGAAATTCTACTTAAAAAAAAAATATATATTTATATATATATATATATATATATATATATATATATATAATTAAGCAACTAGGGCCAAGGAAGGTCCAGTTAAAGGGACAGTAATCGTAGAAGAAGAAAAAAAACACGCCAGGTATATGATATAAGTAATAGTTTCCATATCTTGAGTGAATATAAAGACAAACGCAAAAGAACTCAAACCTTAGCAAGTAACCAGATAACGGACAGGTCTATAGGTAGAATCAATGATTTATATTCAGTCTGTCACCAAAGATTTGGTCCTAACAGGCCTTCGTGTTGATTACATAGAATTAAAAGGGACGTAATGTCCCACAAAAAAGCTTTATAGTTTTGTAGTGCTTAAAAAGTTAAACTTATGCAACAAATCCTATCTCTCAACCCACTATGGTTTGAGAGATATCCTCCACTAAAGTTTCCCTTACAGCTGACAGCAGGAGATCTGTGTTAGCCTACATGAGGAGGCTCTTCAGCAGAACCACAATTGCATTATTTAAAATGAATTACTTCATTGGAATGGTCTACAAAGTGTGCAGGCACACTTTGTAGCCCTTTCCAGTGAAGTAATTTTTTGCAGTAATGCAATTTTGGCTGTGCTGCAGAGCCGCCGGTTGGTCCCTGGACAGGATTCCCCTACAGTCAGCACAGCACTGACATCAAGGAAAGGGGAGGGAGGGGGAACATTGAATAAGAATATCTCTCAAACCACATCGGTTTGAGAGATAGGATTTGTTGCATATAGTTGACTATTTCAAGCACTACAAAACAATAAAAGATTTTTATGGGACATTACTGTCCCTTTAAAGTATATTAAACCGGCTGCACATTTTTTCAGTAGGCTGATAAAACAATTTTATCTCATTGTTGCTGTAATATGTTGGTTACCTCTCTGTGGCACTCAAATGGTTGGTTAAAAAATTATACTTTGGGCCGTATGTTTAAAAGAACAGCAGAGGTCTGGGCCAAACCATTTGCACTATAGGGAAGAATTAAAAATTCCCCAAAATACCCATGGATTTAAATGGGGATTTTAACCCCTTGAATGCTAGAGAGTTCTCCAGCGCATTAAGAAGCGCTCGGTTATCTCTCAGACCATAAAGGTTTGAGAGATGAACCTGGGGGCTATTAAATTATTTTACAAATATGTACAATATGGGGGATGGTAATAATAAAGTATTACTATCCCTTTAATGAAACATTCCTTTCTTCCAACCAGGTCCGAGCATGTATCATTGCTACAACAACCTGCCACTTCAACAGAAAAGTATATATTTTTTTAACAGGTATTAAAGGATTTCTTTCATCTAGCTATAACAAAACAACATATTTGTCATGTGTTATAAAAATACAACTTGCTTTTATATTAACCCCTTAAACTGGACCTATCACCTTGAATCTTTTTTTTTTTTAAATACACATTTGAAAACGTCATTCAAAACTGCATATGTACTGCAATATTCATACTTTTATTTGTGGGAAAAGTGAAAGTATCTCAGTGCTTCATTAGCATATGAAACATCATTGAAATCCTTCATTAGGATATGAAATGTGACTGAAAAACGTATATGTCAGTTAAATTGATCCTACCACCTAAAAACAACAAAGACATATACATTTCAATTAAGCATTTTTATATTTAGAAAACTAGATTTTTATTTATTTAGGTGTATTAAGGCATACCGTGCAGATACTTTCCTACATTACCTCCCCCACTCATTGACACTGCTCAGCAATGCATTGCCACCTCCCCTAGCACTGACTTCCTGTCTTATACCAACATTACCCCCCACTTATTGACACTGCTCAGCAATGAATTTCCCACCTCCCTTAGCACTGACTTCCTGTCTTATCCCTATATTACCTCCCCACTCACTGACACTGCTCAGCAATGCATTTCCCACCTCTCCTAGCACTGACTTCCTGTCTTATCCCTACATTACCCCCACTCACTGACACTGCTCAGCAATGAATTTCCCACCTCCCTTAGCACTGACTTCCTGTCTTATCCCTATATTACCTCCCCACTCACTGACACTGCTCAGCAATGCATTTCCCACCTCTCCTAGCACTGACTTCCTGTCTTATCCCTATATTACCTCCCCCCACTCACTGACACTGCTCAACAATGAATTTCCCACCGCCCCTAGCACTGACTTCCTGCCTTATCCCTACATTACAATGCATTGCTCACCTCCCATAGGAGCGACTTCCTGTCTTATCCCTACACTACCATCCCCACTCACTCACACTTCTCAGCAATGCACTATCCACCTCCACTAGCACTGTAAGGGTTGTGTGCAAGTGAGTGGGGTATGTAATATAGGGATAAGACAGGTAGTGCCTGCACAGCATGCCTTAATTAGAATAATCTATACATCTAATCAACTCAACATCTAGTTTTCTAAATACAAAATCCCTAATAGATTACATAGGTGATTTTGAAAATTTGTTCAAGATGACTACAGTTGTTTTCAGGTTATATGGGCCCATATTTCTAAAAGCACACTGGAGTTATTCTGGAATAAAGCAACTGCCCAATAGGGCACACATTAAAATTCCTAAATTCCCACACACTTGGGATAAATAAACATTTCCTAAATTCTCCTTCCGCACAGACCTCTATGCAGATGGATCTCCCGCGCGGTCCTCTCATAATGCAGAGCGCTGGGAGAGGATGTCATCAGCCTCACTGGGTCAGATGTATATCTAACAGGACACCTCTTGCATTCAAGAGTTCAAAAGCCCCATTTAAATCAATGCGCATTTGAGGGATTATATTTGTCCCCTATAGTGCAGTTGGTTGTGCAGCACCTTAGTTTAATAAATACAGTCCTTAGTCTCCACAACTGAGATCAAGCAACGCAGCCCTGACATTTTATCCCAACTTATCAAAACACAGCAAATAAAATGTAATATAGCTAAAGTTCTGTAAAGAAAAGTAAATAGAAACAATTACTTATGAATGTTAACAAGTAAGGACCCCTTGGTTTTAAAGGGATAGTAATGTTTTAAAATAAAGGCAGCTCCAATTAATCTTCATAGGATCTGGGCCATGGAGAGTGTTATTTCAATTCTGTCAGAGTTGTAGTTCAAGAGTAATTGAATGATAAATTATCCCCCTCCCTCCCCTTTTACTGATGTAACACTGTTCACCTCAGATGTGGAATCTGGTCTTAAGGCCAGACAGCTCGCACCAAGGGACAATCTTCTTACTGTGAGAACAATGGAAATCCTGCCCCCATTGACCGGTTTTTCATGTTTTTCCTTATGTTGATTGAAGATTGTCTCTCTCTGCGATCCACCTGGACACCACCTTTCTGTTTTGAGGTGAGCAGTGTTACATCAGTAAAAGGGGCGGGAGGGGGATACTTTATCATTCAATTACTCTTGAACTACAACTCTGAAAGTATTGAAATAACACTCTCCATGGCCCAAATAGTACGAAAATGAATTGGAGCTGCTTTCATTTTGAAACATTGCTATCACTTTAATGGAGAAGTTTTATTAAGGTCATATATAGATACACTGTAGGGCTTTTCGTGCTAAGTTAACTAAGGGAAATCCTTCATTCAAAAATTATTATGGATCAAACTGTCCTGACAAAAGTTGTCACTATCATGTTCTTTAGAGGTAGGCAAAGTTTCCTCACTGAATGCAACAGAAATAAAATAATAATACCAGTAGTTGAGTGCCAGGAGGATGAACAATGCATCAACCCATCTGACATTCAAAGAGTTAATAATAATACACATACAATTTTTGTTTGAATTACAATAACTTTTGAATGAAACATTCCCCAGTGGTGATACTAACTTTTTTAACTTGTTTCACGCACCAGGAAAAGGCCTATTGTATACTGGTGTGGGATAATCCCAGAAGCCTGGAAGTCATGAGGTCCTAAAATATCACTGCTGGATTCTACATTTTTGGAGTATTTTAACCCTTTGAGTGCCAGAGGGGTATGCAAAGCAATGCATTATGTACCCCTCTGGCACTCAAAGGGTTAAATACACCTGTGTTCATGCACCCCTTTTAGTGACTCCTAAAACTCCCAGCTGGATAGTAAAATTGTTGACTGGTGCCAAAGTTCTTTATATTTTTTGTCCCCCCCAGATTTGTAGCAAAAAACATTGCTGCTCTTTTAAACATTATATCCCCTTTAACTCTTTGGAAGCCAGAAAGGTGGCCAACACATTAGTAAACAATGCGCTAGCGATCTCTCAGGCATCCAAGAGGTTAATTAATAATAATTACTGCTTTTAATAACCTTACAGCTCATCTTCAGAGGTATGGCTGAATTTAATTAGCTCACACTCATCCTTAAAGTGACAGCTGTCCAGGAGATGGCTGTATTGCTTCTTCAGGTCCTCAAAAAGGCAGACGGACTGTTGTGAATGTGGCAGAGGAAGAAGATTTTCATTCAGTAACATCTGCACCTGGTACTCTTCACTCGGGGTCTCCACCAGGTCGCAGTGATACAGCACAAACGCTAGGTTTGAAGCATACGGTACAATATGGCCGCTGCGGAACTTCCGCTCGCTTTGGGTAGTGAAATTGTTGGCCATCAGGGGCTTCTCATCCTTAAAGAGACCCATTAGAGACAGTAGGGGCAAAAGGGTCTCTGCGTGTCCAAAATGCATGACAACGGGGGTGGAGATTTGCTGGGATCTGTAACACAATAATACACACACACAGGTTCAGTTATTTACTGTAGCTACATCAATAACAGGGCTGAGCATCCTGAGGCTTTTACCTGCTGTGTGACTACATGTCCCATCATGGCCAGATGAGGATGATGGGAGTTGTAGTCCAACAAAAGCTGGAGAACTATCATCCCTATAACCCTTTGAGTGCAGAACAGTTATCCAAAGTGTTACATTGCGTCAGATACCTCTCTGGCACTCAAAGGATTAACCCATAACTAGATACAGTGAAGTGCACGTTTATATATGTACACATAACTAGATACAGTGATGTGCACGTTTATATATGTACACATAACTAGATACAGTGATGTGCACGTTTATATATGTACACATAACTAGATACATAGTAAACATAGTAAATTAGGTTGAAAAAAGACACAAGTCCATCAAGTTCAACCTTCGCCTCATACCTCAGTAACTGAGAATTTTATAGCTTTCCTGCTACCAATTAAATTAGTCTTTATCAGACCTTCCTGATCAGCCTACTGATAAACAGTATAACTCTGTATGTTCCCTTTTGAAAGAAATGTATCTAATCTTCTCTTAAATGTATCCATTGTATCTGCCATAACTTCCTCCCTTGGCAATGAATTCCACAATTTGACAGACCTTACCGTAAAAAAACCCTTCCTCTGCTGAAGTTTAAACCTCCTTTCCTCTAATCTCAAGGGGTGTCCCCTGGTCACCTGATCAGGCCTTGGAATAAATAGCTCACCGCAGAGATCCTTGTATTGACCTCTCATATACTTGTAAAATGTGATAAGGTCTCCTCTTAGTCGTCTTTTCTCTAGAGTAAATAAACCAAGTTTGTTTAGTCGTTCCTCATATGTCAAGTGCTCCATTCCCTTAATTAATTTTGTTGCTCTCCGCTGTATCCTCTCTAGTTCTACCAATGATTTGTATAATGGCAAAATAATGTTATCCACTCTTGCTTCAATACCTCTTTTTATGCAAGACAGGACTTTGTTTGCCTTTGCTACTGCTGTTTGACACTGGTCACAGTTTCCACGTTTATAGTTGACAAGGATACCCAGGTCTTTTTCTAGCAACGAGTCACCTAAAATTATTCCATTAAGTTTATAAGTAGCCTTGGGATTGTTTCCTCCCAAATGCATGACTTTACACTTCCCCACATTAAACTTCATATTCCACATGTTTGCCCAATCTGACATTGTATGTAAGTCCCTCTGTAGAGAGAAAATATCCTGTTCTGAATTAATGACTTTGCATAATTTAGATACAGTGATGTTCATGTTTATATATATATGTAACATAACTAGATACAGTGATGTTCATGTTTATATATATATGTAACATAACTAGATACAGTGATGTGCATGTTTATATATATATGTAACATAACTAGATACAGTGATGTGCATGTTTATATATATATGTAACATAACTAGATACAGTGATGTGCATGTTTATATATGTACACATAACTAGATACAGTGATGCACGCATTTATATATGTACACATAACTAGATATAGTGATGTGCGTGTATATATATGTACACATAACTAGATACAGTGATGCGCATGTTTATATATATGTACACATAACTAGATACAGTGATGTGCATGTTTATATATATATGTACACATAACTAGATACAGTGATGCACGCATTTATATATGTACACATAACTAGATACAGTGATGCGCATGTTTATATATATGTACACATAACTAGATACAGTGATGTGCATGTTTATATATATGTACACATAACTAGATACAGTGATGCACGCATTTATATATGTACACATAACTAGATACAGTGATGCGCATGTTTATATATATGTACACATAACTAGATACAGTGATGCACGCATTTATATATGTACACATAACTAGATACAGTGATGTGCACGTTTATATATGTACACATAACTAGATACAGTGATGTGCACGTTTATATATGTACACATAACTAGATACAGTGATGTGCACATTTATATATGTACACATAACTAGATACAGTGATGTGCATGTATATATATGTACACATAACTAGATACAGTGATGTGCATGTTTATATATGTACATATAACTAGATACAGTGACGTGCATGTTTATATATGTGTACACATAACTAGATACAGTGATGTGCATGTTTATATATGTATACATAACTAGATACAGTGATGTGCATGTATATATATGTACACATAACTAGATACAGTGATGTGCATGTATATATATGTACACATAACTAGATACAGTGATGTGCATATATATATATGTACACATAACTAGATACAGTGATGTGCATGTTTATATATGTACATATAACTAGATACAGTGACGTGCATGTTTATATTTGTGTACACATAACTAGATACAGTAATGTGCACGTTTATATATATGTACACATAACTAGATACAATGATGTGCATGTATATATATGTACACATAACTAGATACAGTGATGTGCATGTTTATATATGTACATATAACTAGATACAGTGATGTGCATGTTTATATACAGTATGTACACATAACTAGATACAGTGATGCGCATGTTTATATATGTACACATAACTAGATACAGTGATGTGCATGTTTATATATGTACATATAACTAGATACAGTGATGCACATGTATATATGTACACATAACTAGATACAATGATGTGCATGTTTATATATGTACATATAACTAGATACAGTGATGCACATGTATATATGTACACATAACTAGATACAATGATGTGCATGTTTATATATATATGTACACATAACTAGATACAGTGATGTGCATGTTTATATATGTACACATAACTAGATACAGTGATGTGCATGTATATATATGTACACATAACTAGATACAATGATGTGCATGTATATATATGTACACATAACTAGATACAGTGATGTGCATGTATATATATGTACACATAACTAGATACAGTGATGTGCATGTTTATATATGTACATATAACTAGATACAGTGATGTGCATGTTTATATATATGTACACATAACTAGATATAGTGATGTGCATGTTTATATACAGTATGTACACATAATTAGATACAGTGATGTGCATGTTTATATATGTACACATAACTAGATACAGTGATGTGCATGTTTATATACAGTACGTACACATAATTAGATACAGTGATGTGCATGTTTATATATGTACACATAACTAGATACAGTGATGTGCATGTTTATATACAGTATGTACACATAATTAGATACAGTGATGTGCATGTTTATATACAGTGTGTACACATAACTAGATACAGTGATGTGCATGTTTATATACAGTATGTACACATAATTAGATACAGTGATGTGCATGTTTATATATATGTACACATAACTAGATACAGTGATGTGCATGTTTATATACAGTATGTACACATAATTAGATACAGTGATGTGCATGTTTATATACAGTGTGTACACATAACTAGATACAGTGATGTGCATGTTTATATATGTACACATAACTAGATACAGTGATGTGCATGTTTATATATGTACACATAACTAGATACAGTGATGTGCATGTTTATATATGTACATATAACTAGATACAGTGATGTGCATGTTTATATACAGTATGTACACATAACTAGATACAGTGATGTGCATGTTTATATATGTACACATAACTAGATACAGTGATGTGCATGTTTATATATGTACACATAACTAGATACAGTGATGTGCATGTTTATATATGTACACATAACTAGATACAGTGATGTGCATGTTTATATACAGTATGTACACATAACTAGATACAGTGATGTGCATGTTTATATATGTACACATAACTAGATACAATGATCTGCATGTTAATATATTTTTACACATAACTAGATACAGTGAAGTGTGTGTTGAATAGAAAAGAAAACAACTGCCCCATAGGGGACAATTAAACATTCCGAAATTTTCCACTGAGTTAATTGGGGCCTTTAACCCCTTTAATTAGGGTCTAAATGCATCACCTTACCTAAAATCCTTCTTTTCCCCAGCCCCTGGACTACTAACAACAGCTGAGATGGGAATGACCAAATGAAGCAAATGGTGGGTGGAGCTTAATTGGGTGGGTGGGATTATGGATGGAAATTGGGTATAATGGGGTGGTGGAGTTGGGCAGGGATACCAGGGAACTCAGCAAGACAGAGAAATATCTTTTGTCCCCAGAGAGACTTATTAGATAGGGAAATGGTCAGACTGGATTGGACAGATGGTTATTTTTTTCCCTCAAAGTCTATGTCTCTATGAGGTTAATCAGTAATGTAATTACTCAATGGAGGGACCCTGCACAAAAATGTTTTGGGCCCAAGACAAAAATGCAATTTCAGGGGTGTAAAAAGATCTTGTTGGGAACTGGGGATAATGGATCCCCTTGGTAAAGGAACATAGGTGTACGTGGGGATACATGTGTCAGCTATAATGTTGCTGTACTATGCTTTGTGTAAAGGAACATAGGTGTACGTGGGTATAATGTTGCTGTACTATGCTTTGTGTAAAGGAACATAGATGTACGTGGGTATAATGTCGCTATACTATGCTTTGTGTAAAGGAACATAGATGTACGTGGGTATAATGTTGCTGTACTGTGCTTTGTGTAAAGGAAATAGGTGTACGTGGGGATACAAGTGTCAGCTATAATGTCACCATAGTGTACTCTGTGTAAAGGAACATAGGTGTACGTGGGGATACAAGCGTCAGCTATAATGTCACCGTACTGTGCTCTGTGTAAAGGAAATAGGTGTACGTGGGGATACTAGGTATAAGTGGGGATACTAGTGTCAGCTATAATGTCGCCGTACTGTGCTGTGTAAAGGAAATAGGTGTACGTGGGGATACTAGATATAAGTGGGGATACTAGTGTCAGCTATAATGTCGCCGTACAATAAAATACAGGAGTCCTAAAAGCCCATCCTTATGTGATGCAGACCAGGTATTTACTGATTACCTTCACAAGCTTTATAGTTTCTCCCCAGACCACACATAATACAATTCAGCACTTACTAACTCTGTCACAGTATACATAGCACATAGCAACCTATAGGTTATCCCACTTCACATTAGTGATTCTAGAGAAAGTCATTAACCCTTTGAGTGCCATATGGGTGTCCAAAACATTCTGACGCAATGTGTTGGTCACCTCTCTGGCATCCAAAGGGTTAAACAGCTCAAGCCTCATAAAGCCTCCGGCCTGGATGAGTTTAACAACACATATTATATGGGTCATGGGAAGCCTTTTAGTGGATCAATGCTTTTGGCACATATTGCACTGATCCGTACAGAGGGGGAAAAAAAGCATGGAGAGCCCAGTAATTTCCTCCCCTTTTTCATATTGCAAAAAACATCTCTAATACATTAAACCCATATACGTATTATATAATCCACCCTGACCAAGATTGTTTCATTATGAATTGCCATGAGCTAGGCAACACTTGTAGATGTCATTTGGCAAATAAAAGGAAAACGTCTCCTGCTGTCCTGTCCCTTGATGCGGAGAAGACTTTTGGTAGGTGAGCTGGTTGTATCTCCTCGTCTTATCAACCCAAGGTTTTCACCCCAATTTCATTACTGAGTTAATGCCCTCTACTCATTCCCTTCCACATCAGTTCAGGTATCTGGCACTTCTTGAATTCCCTTCTCTATCAAGAATGGCACTTGTCAGGGTTGCCCGAACTCCAGGGGAGGGCTGGCAACTTGTGGCCTGGGGGGCAAATACAATCATGTGGTCCATTTCAACTGCCGTTCCAGCCCACTGTCCCAGTCCACCCCCTTTTGTTCATTTTAAACTTGTTATTAATGCTGTGAAGTAAGACAAATGATACCACAGAGCTTATAACTGGAATGGGGCTACACTAGTGATAACACAGAGCATACAGTTCAAATGGAGTTACACTAGAGATAACATAGAGCTTACAATTGAATGGAAGCTAGACTAGTGATACCACAGAGCTTAAAAATTTAAAGCTACACTAGTGATACCATAGAGCTTACAATGGCAATGGGTTATGCTACTAGAGGTACCACTAGCTCCGTGGTATCACTAGTGCAGCTCTGTTTAAGTTGTAAGCTTTGTGATATCATTAGTGCAGCTCCATTTCAATAGTAAGCTCTGTGGTATCACTACTCTAGCTCCATTTACAGCAGCAAGAAGGAGATTGAGTGTGGCAGTGGCCCACCAGCCAAGACCTATGACTGGCCCAGGGGGCAATTGCCCCTCTGATCTCCAGGCCAGCTCTCCCCTGCTGAACTCACCATTTCTCTTTGACTGGATCCTTTATTGAACACAATTATGATGCAACCTTCTATCCAAGGCTTCACATATAAATATAAGGAATATACAGCTGACCTTATTGATATATAAACTAACCCAGCCACCTCCTTTCCACTTCTCATGGATACAATCCCTGCTTACTCCTTCCTCTCAGGTTTTCAATCAGGATAAACCTATACGTATCACAATGGTCCTCTCTTCCCCAGACTATACCTAGAATTCAAGGTTCAAATGATGCTTTTTAAATATCTGGGAATTTTGCTAACAGATAATTAGGATTCTTTATATTTCGTAAACTTCAAGCTTCTCCTTAACTGATTAACCAAAGATCTCAAGTCCTGGAGAGATATAGCATTTCACTGATGGATCAAAATATGCATATAAAAATGAACATTTTGCAGTTAATTCTGTGGGTGTCAGCTTCTTCACACTCAGACAAGAAGCCAACACAGGTTCATTATACTGAGTAATTTATTTGACAGATTTTACTTGTGCACATCAAGGGAAGTCTAAAAAGACTCCCTAAAGAGGCGGATCTTGTCAGGCCTTATATAAGTTAAAGGGCTAGTAATACTTAGTTTTATCTTTATTTTATTTTGTAGGCATTAAAAAAAACATGAAGAACAATATAAGTCTTATCTCTCAAACCTTTATGGTTTGAGAGATATTCACAAGCAAAGTTTCCCCTCCCGCCCCTTTTTCCTAGTGTAAGCCATCTCTTCTCAGATGTGAATCTGGTTGTAAGACCAGACAGATAACAGCAGGGGACAATCTTCTTTGTATGAAAACAATGAAAGCCCTTCCCCCCTTGACAAGTTTTTCAGCTTTTTTCCTTATCTTAATTGAAGATTGTCCCTCTCTGCAGTCTACCTGGGCACCTCCCTTCTGCTCTGGCTGAACGGGGGGGGGGGGAGATACTTTGCTTGTGAATATCTCTTAAACCATAAAGGTTTGAGAGATAAGACTTATATCGTTCTTCATGTTTTTTTAATGCCTACAAAATAAAATAAAGATAAAACGAAGTATTACTATCCCTTTAACACAGCATAGGCTAACATTAGTTTCTAGGCAGATAATAAGATGACCTCCCACCATTGCTATGAACAACATTATACACTGTAAGCCCTCTTCCTATTTTTGAGCTATGCTTTTCCTGCAAGACATGACTTATGACCACAGGCTGGGGTGTGTGTCAAGTCAACAGCAACTGTCTTCAAAACATGGGAACAAACACACATGCACACAGTTACATACACAAAACAGGTCAAACACAAAGAGAACATGGAGTTAGTAAGAGAAAAAGACAAAATGGAGTCAATAACACAAATATCTATAAAGCAACCAATAGGCCCCTCTAGTCCAATTAATTTTGACAATTCTATACTTCTTCCAGGCTTTATCTATCAAGATAGTCTTGTCAGATATTAAAATCATACAAAAACAGATTGACTGTTTTATATGGTGTGGTAAATGTCCCAGAATAAATAGGAAGATTATGCACCTACACCCTGAAAGAGGTGGCTTAGGCCTATCTGACTTGGCTAAGCATTAGCCAGATCCAGTAGTGGAACAGTGTTGGGGAAAAGAGGCAGGCAGATCTTTATAACGTTCATCTGTTCTATAGCATTTGGATCTCACTTCCATATTCTCAAAACCAGCCCCACTATTATTCACTTGCTTAAAATATGGCAAAAGTGAGCAATTAAATCCAATCAGCCAACCTCTCCCTGATGACTCCTTATTTAAGAAATACAATTTTTCCACCAGGTTTAGTCCCCTTAACCCTTTTAAGATCTTGAAAAAATGGGGTTCCCCTAGATAGAAGGATCTTTTCGATGATAAACACTATCATAAAATCTGAGACCTTAAAAGAAAGACCCCTTGATTCCTTTTGATTTTTTTTTTTTTGTACAAATTTGAAGAGTAGAGATTTTGCCCATTGCCCAAATGTATGTACTGGTGGCACTAGCAAACTTTCCTTTACGGAAACAGCATGCTCAGAAAACTTTTGTTCCAAAGAGATGATCACTACTATATACTCCATTGTCATTAATTTGCCAAGTGGTAAAACCACCATATGCACTTAACTGGGAAAGAGACATTGGCCAAAATATAGATGTTGACGACAGGAATATCATTTGGGATCTTATCTTCCTATTAATAAAATACAAGGAACATGCTTTAAAAAAAAAAAAACTACACATGTGTTATCTTCCACCTGTGCGGCTGTGCAAAATGGGCAAGACTTCTTTCACACATTGCTGAAAGGGTTAAGGTCATCAGGGAACATTCTTTCCCACCTTGTGGATGTGTCGTAGAATTTCTCTGGTTTGGGATGTATCTAAAACTCTGACAGATCAGTGTCATGCCATAGATATTACCCTAGACCCCTAAGACCCTTCTATTAGATAAGCCAGTTGAAGGATTATTTAATTGCTCAAATAAACTTATTCAGGCAATAAATCTCGATACTAGATGGATCAACCATGCACCCTGCAAGCCCATATTATTTTTCGAAATACCTGCTTTCCATACGACATACTGAGATATTCAATATGTTTTACTAAAGTTGATCTTGGATAAGTTTTTCAAAATGTATTGTCTTATGATTGTCCTTTGTATGCTGTAAGTTATGATGGCAACTGTTGTCTATGGCTGATTTTACGATCTGTTGTACCCTCTCTCCCCTCCCCGCTCCTTCTTCACTTCTGTGTCAAACCCCCTCTAGCTCTTGCTTCTTTTTTTATCCCTATCCTATATAATAATTTGCTAATTCATGTGTAACGCCGCGACATGCTCAGTAGACACTGCTGTGCGTGCTGCAGTCTTGCGCAGTAGAGACTGCCCGCGCAGCAGCTGATACAGAGCTGGACGCTCCGAAGGAGCGTCCAGCTCTGTATCAGCCGTGGCGCGGGCAGTCTCCACTGCGCGTGACTGCCCCGCGACCGGGTGGCAGTGGCACTGTGGCCCGTGTAACGGGCTGTTCAACTAGTTTGTCTATAAAAATGATAGAGTTTATGAAAACAATTCTCATTTAAAGAAATGGGAATTCTAAGAATGTTTGTATTTGTCCACTATGGTGCAATCTGTGCTCCAGAATTGCTCCTCTTTAGATTATGAATATGGACTTTAGTTTGCAAGACAGTTTGCGTGTGATTGTGTCTGTCCTTTTTTCCCCATTGTTTGCCAAGATTTTAAAGTAGTCATTTAATTAAAGAGCATATAGTCCAGCTATTCTTAGTAAGACAAGTAATAAGCAGTTCACAGCACACCCAGTACAGCAAATACAGCACTTAAGTCAACATTATGTAACTCTTACTAAATCAAAAAGTGAAGAGTGATTCATCAAATGCAGTGTAAATATAAACATTTTTGTCTAACATTTGTAGCTGCAGAAACAAAATCCCTTTCCTTAATTCAAAAAGATCTTCACAAATAGAAAGTACAACATGTAGAAAAATTATATAGTGTATTACATTTAAAGGGATAGTAATGTTTCATAATAAAAGCAGCTCCAATTAATCATCATAGTATATGGACTTTGGAAAGTGTTATTTCAATTCTGTCAGAGTTGTAGTTCAAGAGTACTTCAATGACAAAGTATCCCTCTCCCTCCCCTTTTACTGATGTAACACTGCTCAGCCAGAGCAGAAGGGAGGTGCCCAGGTAGACTGCAGAGAGGGACAATCTTCAATTAAGATAAGGGAAAAACCTGAACAACTTGTCAAGGAGGGCAGGGCTTTAATTGTTCTCATAGGAAGAAGATTGTCCCCTGCTGTTATATGTCTGGTCTATGGACTGGATTCCACATCTGAGAAGAGATGGCTTACACTAGGTGAAAGAGGCGGGAGGGGAAACTTTTCTTGTGAATATCTCTCAGACCATAAAGATTTGAGAGATAAGACTTACATCGTTCTTCAAGTTTTTTTAATGCCTACAAAATAAAATAAAGATAAAAAGAAGTATTACTATCCCTTTAATCCCTGATGCATTCCTCTGACCAACTAAGCTTCTTCTGAGTTAATTATGAACACTGTCTTTAAACTTATTGTTTATCATTATGCTGCACCACCCAATATGCTAACATAAGCATAAAAAAATATATAAAAAAAAAAAAAAAAAAAAAAAATATATATATATATATATATATATATATATATATAGATATTTGTACTCTACGTTAAAACTGGTCTATAGTAACCTATATGCTAGTGAATGCTAAGTTTTAAATGTATTAATGAATCCCCTATCTATCACTGTAAGTAAATAGATTTGTATACAGTACAAAATATCATAATAAAACATTAAATGCTTAAAAACAAATTATTTTCTACACCACTATTAATAAAGACTACCCAATAACTTATTTTAATTTCAATACAGATGGTACGGTTCCCACATCTCCTTTACAGGGACAGAATTGCAACAAAAGAGGTTACGGAACCTTTTATGGGACCTGAATATATTTTGTCTGGAATAATCTTTTGAGTTAAAATGGAACAACTTCAAACAACTTACAGTAGGCATTTCAAAATAACTTTCAAAACCACCTATATGTTAGCTAAGTAAAACAACAGTTCATGATGTATTTTGCTTTTGTCAATGTACAGAAATTAGACCAGTGGTTCTCAGTGGTTCAGGGACACCTAAGAGGCCACGTCTTTATGATTTTCCTGCTTTTACACAGGTTCATTACATCACTGAGCCCCTGATTAACTTACCTGTACTCGTGCATGGAAATTCTTAAGATCTGGCCTGTTAGCGGTCCCTCAGAAAAGGGCTGGGAACCACTGAATCAGACAGCACTGGTATGCCAGCCCCACGCTAACTTTCCAGACTTCAAGTGTCTGTATGTGAGTGTGTGCGTCTGTAAACATGTATAAGTGAATGTGTGTGTGTGTGTGTGTGTGTATGTATGTTTAACAAACTGGTTCAAAAGGAATCCCTGCAATGCAGGCTCAGGACGTTCCAATCCTCAATCTAGTGAATATTAAACAACTGCACTCCTATTGAGATTCAAAGTGTGGATAAAAACAGCCTTTATTCCACAGAATTATTACAGAACACTTCAAACACAATCAAATGGCCTTACGCATTTCACACACCTAGTGCTTAATCATAGACACACTAGATCAGTGATTCTCAACCAGGGTGCCGTGGCACTTTGGTGTGCCACGGGCATCAACTTAGGGTGCCCCGTATTTTCTATAAAGACTAACTAAAATGGACTTCTAAATAAAGATTTATAGAAATGAATATGTACAATATGTTTAGTTTTGTTATTATGATTATAAGACCTAATAATTACTGTATATTTGTGTATTGTACCCGTCATTATGACCTTGATAAATCACATAAAATATGCTAGGCGTGCCCCGAATGTTCAAGATTATGTGTTAGGGGTGCCCGAAGCCAAAAAAGGTTGAGAACCACTGCACTAGATTAAGACTAGGTGTTAGAAACATGTAAGACCATTTGATGTGTGAAGCATTCTAATTTAATGCTCTGGAATAAAGATTTTTATACACATTTTGGATCTCAGTATGAGTGTGGTTCTTTCATATAAACATGTATGTGTCTGCATACACATGTATAAGTGAATATGCGTGTCTATCTAAATATGCTTATGTGTCAAGGTGTAAGTGTCTTTGTCCTGGGCTGTTTCATGACAACTGTAAAATAAACCCACTTCGCACACTGCCCATACCCACTCCTCCAGTGGAGACGAAAAAAAAAAAATCACATTGATATATGATCCCAGGGAAAATAAAATCCCACTGAAGTAATTTCCATTTTCTCTCCTGACTCCAAAAGGCAGCTGGATAGCTCCCTGAAACAACAATCTACCTACGTTAAAACTAATTATAATAATTATCTGTTATTAGGTAAAAATACATTGAATACTTTTTTTGAAAGTATCTACAGTATCTACAGATTGTTAAGGACCAGGAACCAGACAGGACACAAAAAGGTAAAAATACAAAACACCTTTATTAAAGAAATAAACAAACAGAATAGTGATCCAGGAGCATAAATCAATAGACAAGCCAGGGTCAGGAATTAGGACAGGTAATCAGCCAAGCCGGCGTCAGGAGCACAGAAGTCCGTGATGTCAGGAACAAGCCAAGGGTCAGAAGCACAGAAGTCAGCAAAGTCTGGAACAAGCCAAGGGGTCTGGAACACAGCAAACAGGAGCGCAGGAAAATCCACAGAAGTCAGCAGCAACAGGTCAGCAAACAAACACAAAGACAATGGGAAAGTGAGCCAGGGGGCTATAAATACCCTGGGAGTGTTGGCTGATAACAGTCAGGGGTTGGTTGATAACAGTCAGGTGAGCAATCAGAGAGGTCAGCTGATCAGCCTGAGCCAGAAACTCAGAAGACAGCAGCAGTGGACAGCAGAGCACTAGATTTGCTCAGACATCAGAATCAATAGGCAGAATAGAGCTGCTCAGCAAAACCTTGACACAGACACAGCATCCCTAGACAAAGAATTATGCATCCTTACTGAGAAGTATCCCTGCCTGCATATGTTTCTTGATGTTATTGGTTTGGTGGGGGGAAAAAACAAAGTAAGATGGCATATTAAGAAAAAGAAGGCAAAAGAGAGAAGGAACAGAGGAGTGGAGAGATATGGAAGAGGGGAAAAGACGGACAGAAGAGAGAAGAGGAAATAAGGAAGGGACACAATAGGAAATGGGAAGAAAGCGAGAATGGGACAGGAAAGGAATAGTAGGGGAATAAAAGTGGGAGGGATTTATTTTCCCACAGGGATGGGCAAATCAAATGAGACACAACTATCACCTCCTTTACATTTGGACACCAGAGCACCTACCTTACTCCTGTTCTACATTGGTATCAGGAGAGAAAATTAATAATCTGTGTTTTCTGGTGAATTTATGAGTGCATGTATGTGTTAGAGTGTGGAGATTTGTATGTGACGAGGTGTATCACTGTGTGTGTTCATCTGTGCATGTGTGTGTGTGTATGCTGAGGTGTATCACTGTGTGTGTTCATCTGTGCATGTGTGTGTGTGTATGCTGAGGTGTATCACTGTGTGTGTGTTTATCTGTGCATGTGTGTGTATACTGAGGTATATCACTGTGTGTGTTTATCTGTGCATGTGTGTGTATACTGAGGTGTATCACTGTGTGTGTTTATCTGTGCATGTGTGTATATGCTGAGGTATATCACTGTGTGTGTGTTTATCTGTGCATGTGTGTGTATGCTGAGGTGTATCACTGTGTGTTTATCTGTGCATGTGTGTGTGTGTATGCTGAGGTGTATCACTGTGTGTGTGTTTATCTGTGCATGTGTGTGTATGCTGAGGTGTATCACTGTGTGTGTGTTTATCTGTGCATGTGTGTGTATGCTGAGGTGTATCACGGTGTGTGTTTATCTGTGCATGTGTGTGTATGCTGAGGTGTATCACGGTGTGTGTTTATCTGTGCATGTGTGTGTATGCTGAGGTGTATCACTGTGTGTGTGTTTATCTGTGCATGTGTGTATATGCTGAGGTGTATCACTGTGTGTGTTTATCTGTGCATGTGTATGTATGCAGAGGTGTATCACTGTGTGTGTTCATCTGTGCATGTGTATGTATGCAGAGGTGTATCACTGTGTGTGTGTTTATCTGTGCATGTTGTTGAACATGTTCTTCTATTTCTAATAAAGTTTATAGTTTTAGGTCAAAATATACAGGAGAGGAATTTCAGATCAGGTCCTTCTTGAATTGCGCATCACGGAATGTTGTCTATTTGATTGACTGTGTTTGTGGTTTGCAATACATAGGTAGAACCACATGGACGGTCCGTGAAAGATTTGGACACCATCGTCGGAATGTTTCTAAATGTTTTTTGGAACATAGTTTATCTCGACATTTTACTATATTTTATAATAAAGATCCTAATAGTTTAAAAATGACTCCAATAGAAAAGGTTGATGTTAGTAAGAGCATAGATGTTATTAATCATCGGGAGAGCTATTGGATCTATCGGATGCAAACTATGACACCTTGTGGCTTAAACAAATCAACAAAAAAATATATATTAGTTGAAAGGTTATAAACTTCAATTATTTATATATTTTCCTATCTAAATGGTTTAAATATATGTTTATGATCACATTATATCTCACTTATTAATATTCATTTTTTTATGTTCACTTTTTTATAAATTTTAATTTATATATGTGTGTGTATGTATGTGTATATATATATATATATATATATAAAATCTCTGTTGTTACATCCACCGATGTTGATTATTGTATTTTATTATTATTTGATTATTGTAATGTATTATTATTACTATGTAATACTCAAAAGGTTGTTTTCACCTTATGGTCCCATTCTTTATTTTATATTTTATATTTATTATTGAATTGGACTGTTTAAATTGTTGTTCTACTTTTGAAGCATGTTGTGTATACGTTATGAGGTTGTTGTTGCGGATCAACCTGGAACGCATCCACTTCCTGTTTTTTTGTTTTTTGTTTTTTTTTTTAAGTTTTCCAGTTCTTATTGCACATGTGCAGTAGTGTCTGTTTACTCTGCGGGTCAACCTGGAACGCATATGTTTCCTGGCTAAGTTTCTTTTTTGTGGCGCGATTTCAATGTTTTTTAGCCAATTCCGCCTTATCCATAGGTACAGCTTTAGTTGCCGTCTATAACGAATGGGTCCTTAGGTTGCACAACTTGGTGAGTGTTTTTGATTTTATTGTGTCAATAGTGTAATTCCGTATTATAAAATTTGGGTTCTGATGAAGAAGTTTTTGTACTTCAAAACGCGTAAACCCATGTATTTATACTGAATTATTGTCAGCCATTATATTTTATTAAATATTTATTTTATCAAAGGTGGATCTATTATTCTGAGTGGAGTCCAAATTGGGGCGGATTTTAAATCCCCGTTAGCTGTAACCGGTTTTAGAAGTGTGGAACCGGTACTCTTCTATAGCTGTGAGTATTTATTATTTACTCTACAGCACATATATTGTGGTTTTGCGCCCTTTCTGGTGTTTATCTTGTTTAAGGGTGTCCAACGCCTTTGAAGTTTTTTGAAGGAGCTGCAGACTACTCTCAATAGAGAAGTGACAGAGTGGGGGCTGTCCTGTATCCGTCACGTGTGCAGATATTCCTTACATTTTGTAATGTGGTATAGTGGTGGCGGTTCTGGTTCAAATAGTATTTCACTAGGAGCCCCCCTTCTTTTTGCCTTTCTTGTATCTGTGCATGTATACTGAGGGATATCACTGTGTGTGTTCATCTGTGCATGTGTATATACTGAGGTGTATCACTGTGTGTGTTCATCTGTGCATGTGTGTATATGCTGAGGTGTATCACTGTGTGTGTGTTTATCTGTGCATGTATACTGAGGGATATCACTGTGTGTGTTCATCTGTGCATGTGTATATACTGAGGTGTATCACTGTGTGTGTTCATCTGTGCATGTATACTGAGGGATATCACTGTGTGTGTTCATCTGTGCATGTGTATATACTGAGGTGTATCACTGTGTGTGTTCATCTGTGCATGTATACTGAGGGATATCACTGTGTGTGTTCATCTGTGCACGTGTGTATATGCTGAGGTGTATCACTGTGTGTGTGTGTTTATCTGTGCATGTATACTGAGGGATATCACTGTGTGTGTTCATCTGTGCATGTGTATATACTGAGGTGTATCACTGTGTGTGTTCATCTGTGCATGTATACTGAGGGATATCACTGTGTGTGTTCATCTGTGCATGTGTGTATATACTGAGGTGTATCACTGTGTGTGTTTATCTGTGAATGTGTGTATATGCTGAGGTTTATCACTTTGTGTGTTTATCTGTGCATGTGTGTGTATACTGAGGCGTATCGCTGTGTATATTTATCTATGCATGTGTGTGTATACTGAAGTGTATCGCTGTGTGTGTCCATCTGTGCATGTGTGTGTATGCTGAAGTGTATCACTTTGTGTGTTTATCTGTGCATGTGTGTGTATACTGAGGTGTATCACTGTGTGTGTTTATCTGTGCATGTGTGTGTATGCTGAGGTGTATCACTGTGTGTGTTTATCTGTGCGTGTGTGTGCATGTTGAAGTGTTGAAGTGTGTGTGTGTGCGCATGTATAGGGGTGTGTGTAGGTGTGTGTCTTATGCCTCCATCCATTGGATGAAATGAAAATTTACAGCTGTTACGAGCCTTATCATTAATGTGTTTATTCAACCAATAATTATCAGAGAACACACACACATATCACTACAGGTAAATGTGCAGGCATAAAGCTCTCCTCACATCGCACCTTAAAAATGTCCCTACAAACAGATACAAGATATGAGCAGAAGAATTAGAATGGAGTCCTAGACATTATGTGATGACAGAAGCTATCGCCTAAATAGAATATATTTCTTCATGTGCATTTAACCACTTGAGTAACCGAAGGGTGCACACAGAATTGTGAATCAATGCACCACAAAAACATGCAATGGCCCTTTTAAAAAAGGTTATATATTCTTATTTTGTGCGTGTGTGCAGCATTGCATACTCCCTGGCAGGTGGAGAGTTAAGTTAAATCACACCACAATGTTTTGCAACGTGCTCGGCACAACTCAGGCACACAATGGGTTAATTAATCCATATAATAGCATGGGAAAGACCCATGCCCATACAGATACTCCCATCCAATCCAGCTGCAACTTCATGTCTCAGAGTATAATAGTTCCGTATGTTTAACCCTTTGAGTGCCAGAGGGGTAGGGAACACATAGCAAAGCACTCAAAGGGTTAACAGGAAGCTGGAGGAATTCTGAGGCAAATTAACCACAACATAGGGGAGAACCAAAAATTCACAATGATTTAAGTGAGAATTTTAACCCCTTGAATGCCAGAGAGGCCTCAAATTAATTGCATTCCTGGGGTTAAAATCTCCACTTAAATCAACGGGAATTTTTGGATTCTCACCCCCCCCCCACATGGCTGTTTGTTTTCCTCAGAAATTCTCCACTTTGCTTAAAGAGTACGGCCCCAATGGCTAGGACTTCGAATTCAGTCACAGGCTTCCTTTATACTCTGATTGGCTGGTAAGCAGCCAGTCAGCATACGTCACATGGGATTTATATAAGCACCTACATATTTTAAACTTGGCAGATGTCTTGTGGTTTTTATTGTTTTCAGGCCTCCCACCCCCTCACTTTTTTTTAAGTGACCCGTTCTTAAAATACGTGATTCTTATAGTGTTCTTCTTCAAGAAACACTCAAAGTGCTTTATATATATATATATAGACACACACACACACACACACACTAGTATGAAAGCCCGGGCTAAAGTGCACCCAGCGGCCCCGGCTACTGCCCCGGAGCTGGGAGCAGAGACAGGCGGTGAGCCGTCCGGAGCTCCCTGCTCTGGATCAGCGTGATCGGCCAGTCTCTACTGCACTTGAGTGCAGTCATGCACAGTAGATACTCACCAAATGCGCTGATCCTTAGTGGGGAGCTCCAGATGGCTCACAGTGAAGCTCCCTGTGTGCGAACTTCTGGAACAGCAGTCTCTACTGTGCATGTGCGGTTACGCTCACAGGGAGCGACGCATTCTACCACTTTATGTTACAGGATATATATACTAGCAGGTGTGTAGCACAGCTTTACCCATATGGCAAAATGTGTGTTTGTTTTTTTTATTAGAAGTCAGACCTTGTGGTGGAGAATCAGGAGGCCTCATGATGCCCCCGAGCTACTCAACTCTGAGCCGATTCGTCTGGGAAATCAATAGTGGTGATGCATGGCAGCAATAGAGCTCTCCTGCTTCCATCAACCCCCAAGTACCAGGAAGGACTGGGCAGGATCAAGAAACCCTTTCACGTCTATGAGGGGAAAGCGTCCCTTATTGACTTGAGAGGGTTTGCTGATCCTGCCCACTCATATCCGGCTCTGGGTAAAATGGAAGAAGGGGAGCGCTCTTGTTCCCATGCGTCGCCACTATTGATCTTCCAGCCAAATTGCTTCGATCAGTAGCAAGGGGGCATCATGAGGGGTCTTGATGCCCCACCACGAGGTCTGACATTTTTTTATGTAAGTGGCTGGCTGAGGAGTCAGGGGGCAAGCCACTTGGAAACATTTGTTTTTTTAAGTTAAACATTGGCAGTGGTGGTTGGTTGAGGGGGCTATGCCTCCTGCCTTCTCCTCAACCAATCAGCACTTTCCACCCACGCCCCCAACAGTGAACCAGATTCATTTAGATTTTATATATATATATATATATATATATATATATATTGTATCCTAATGTATACTCACCTGGTGTTCTACTTACGATTGTCTAGATAAGCACTTGCTTACTGTACCCCTTCTATACTAAATGTAAACTATAAAACGCTAAGAATACCTGTTGGCTCTATATAAATAAAAATATACATACATTATATAGTCAGAGAATGTCGGAACTCACAAAAAGAGAGGAATCACAATGAACTGGTTGCAGCCATGTATATCAGTGGGTATTGGCGTACTCATGGCGTTTAAAATCAGTCCAAGGAAAATATTTATTGTATCAAAGACCTTATCGACCGTTTGGCTCACTCATGGGGCCTTTATCATGTCATATCTTAATAAAGTGTCCATGAATGGGCTGAAACGATAATGTTTATGATACTCTCAATCCCTGTATATATGTCTGTGTGTGTGTGTATATACACGCGCACACACACACACAAACACACACATCTCCTTGGTGCTCAAAGGGTAAATGTGATGTACTAGGGACAGGGGAGGGATTCCAAAAGATGTTTCTTTATTCTGGGGGACACCTGCTCTGTGATTCAATACAGGTGCATCATGACATGCAGGGGTTACTGGATTTGTAAGAAATACATGAATAGTTCTCATCACCTTATCCAGATACAGATGTAAGAATGTATGTATGTATGGATATATTAATCTTAACAGGTATTGATTATTGAATTAGTCTAATAATTAGCTTGTGATAAGTGTAGACCTGTTTTTGTGTGTTACACACATGAACCTACTGACATCTTCTTAGTGACGTTCACATAACAAAGTACATTTCTATGTATGTACATACAGCAACCCCTGAGATATAGAGATAGAGCCAGGTGTTTACTCTGCAATTTGTTAGAGATTGTCTAAATCTTAAGTTCTATAACAACAGATGAGCCTTATTCATCAAGTCAAAGAGGTGCAATTCTGGAGCAAACCACGTGCATCATGGGATGGGGGGGATGAAAACGCTCAATGGTTTAAAGGAATATTAAACTTCTATTTTGACACACATTCTGCAGGTACATAATATGTATATTCAGATTACATATACTTTATTATTTTGTTCCTATTTTCTTTTCATTATTATTATTATAATATATATATTTTTTACATTTCTATGTCCCTGACATTGAGCTTAATGGATCTCAGTTTCCAGGGAGTTTTGTGGTCAGTAGACGATCAAGGCAGGATAGAATACAATATTACACTCTCCTTGCAGCACTGAATGTTCTGTGTGATGTAATACAATGTTACACTCTCCTTGCAGCACTGAATGATCTGTGTGATGTAATACAATGTTACACTCTCCTTGCAGCACTGAATACTCTGTGTGATATAATACAATGTTACACTCTCCTTGCAGCACTGAATACTCTGTGTGATGTAATACAGTGTTACACTCTCCTTGCAGCACTGAATGTTCTGTATCATATAATAAAATGTTACACTCTCCCTGCAGCACTGAATGATCTATGTTATGTAATACTATGTTACACTCTCCTTGCAGCACTGAATGATCTGTGTTATGTAATACTATGTTACACTCTCCTTGCAGCACTGAATGATCTATGTTATGTAATACTATGTTACACTCTCCTTGCAGCACTGAATTCTCTGTGTGATGTAATGTGATGTTACACTCTCTTGTAGCACTGAATTTGTTGTGTTATATAATGTTACACTCCCCTTGCTGCACTGAATGCTCTGTGTGATGTAATACAATGTCACAGTCACTGTAGCACAGAATCTTCCTTGTGATATAAAACAAAATTAGTCACTGTAACACTGAATGTTCTGTGTGATATAATACAAAGTTCCAGTCTCTCTGTACCACTGAATGCTCTGTGTGATACACAGTCGTGTGAAAAAGAAAAAGTACTCCATGTTTGAATTGTATGGTTTTACATATCAGGACATAATAACAATCATCTGTTCCTCAGCAGGTCTAAAAATTAGCTAAATACAACCTCAGATTAACAACAGCACGTGACATATTACACCGGGTCATGATTTATTTAATAAAAATAAAGCCAAAATGAAGAAGCCATGTGTGTTCTAGCTGACAGCAGGGGAATCCGGTCCCAGGACTGTCGGAGGCTCTGTAGCAGAGCCGAGATTGTGTTAATGAAAAAGTAATCCTTCACTGAAAAGGTCTTTTCAGTGAAGGATTTCTTTTTCATTAACTCGATCTCGTCTCTGCTGCAGAGCCATCGGTTGGTCCCAGGAGTGGACTCCCCTGCTGTCAGCTAGAACGCGGACACCAGACAGGGAAGAACTTTGTAAGAGGTTCTCTCTCAAACCATAATGGTTTAAAAGATGCTGCTGGGCACATTTTTCTTCTTTTTTTAAGGGCTACAAAACAGGGATTAGTAATTTTGAAGTATTACTATCCCTTTAACATACTGAGGCCTGTAGAGTCTGAGATGTAACTCTTGGGTTTTTTTGCACTTTCTCTGAGCATTGCACTGTCTGACCTTTGGGTGAATTTGCTGGGACGTCCACTCCTGGGAAGATTGTTAATTGTCTTGAAAGCTTTCCACTTTTGAATAATCTTTCTCACTGTAGAATTATAGACTTTAAATTGTTTGGATTGGATTCCCAGATTGATAGGCAGCAACAATTGCTTCTCTAAGATCATTGCTAATGTATTTCCTCCTTGGCATTGTGTTAACACACACCTGAATGCTCCAGACCAGCAAACTGCTAAAACTTCAGCTTTTATAGAGGTGTCACACTTGCTGATAATCAATTAATCAAAGACATTTGATTAGTGCACCTGTCTGCTACTTATCATCTTAATTCCTATAGAAGCAGTAAAGGTGTACTTAGTTTTTCACACATAGCTTCTCCATTTTGGCATTATTTTTGTTAAAGAAATCATGACACAGTGTAATATGTCACGTGCTGTTGTTCATCTGAGGATGTATTTACCTAATTCTTAGACCTGCTAAGGAACAGATGATTGTTATTATGTCCTGATATGTGAAACCATAGAATTCAAAGAAGGTGAACTTTCTTTTTCACACGACTGTATATATAATGTTAAGATGCTTTGGAGACCCTCTCTGGTATTCAATGGGTTTAAAGCCCAATTTAAATCAATGGTAATTTTTGGAATTTTTTATGGTACCGCCTCTTTAGCATGAGGAATGTGGCTTTGCAATGCACTGCACACACTTCTGGTTATCAAGGTTTAAAGAAGTCCATTTACAAGTAAAGTGAGGTTTCTTTGATAAATGTGGTGCAATGGTTTTGCACCGGAATTGCTCCATTTTGTAATCAAAATTTCCTTTTGCATCTGTTAATGAACTTAATCTTCTCCTAATCCCTGAACACTCTATGGAATGGAATGGATAAACCACAAAGCAACAAGTCAACAATTATACTATGAGAAGCAATCCTTGGGTCCCCATTCAACAGGTTAAAAGCCCCATGCAAACCCATGGTAGTTTTCATTCCCCCCTCTGGTGCACTTGGTTTGCTCCAGGATAACAAATTAGATTGGATGAATAAGGCCCTATGTAAGCGGTGCAACAATGGGAGCTATCGATGTCTTATGTGTGCCGATAAGATTTCTTGGCCTGGCTGTTATTGATTCGAGAGCTATACATACATGTCCTGACAATAATTTCACTCCATGCTAAGGACATGGTGTGGGCTAAAGGCTTGTATCCATTGCTGCAGGGTTTCAATATTTAGTGCATTTTTATGTGGGGATAGTCAAGTGAACCAGGGATGGAGAAATTGAAATTCGGCCTCATCTGTTTTGTGATGGGATCCATTCTGCACTTACCCACCTCTTAGCAAAATCTTTCTGCCATGTAATCAATGGCAATCTCAATGTCAATGGAGAAAATGTCTGGCCTTATTAAAGTGTGGAAGGTGGCACATTTGCTACAAGTTTCTTGTATTAGGATGCAGGTATTTCTATCCCTTGTGGTTTTGATTAATTTCTAGTTGATGAAAGAAATAAATAGATTTTTTCTCTTTGATAAAGTTGTGATTCTGTACTGCAAAACACGCTAGAGTAGCTTGTTTTATTTTCAGGGTGTTTATCCCATTTTATTGTTATATATTTATCGTGAATAGATATATTTGTATATGCTACAGACAATAATAACTTTTTTAGCATTAAATATATTTGTGATTATTTTCTGAGCTTTTTCAGTTATTTTTTTCATCTGTACCCATAACTTAAATTGTGGACTTGATTACAATCATCTACCAAGAGATCCTATGGTGTCCCGAGCAGAGATGGGGTAATATCCTCTGCATGAGCAGTTGTCAGGTTAATCGTCACCTGACCATCGAGTTTGTGAGTAGATATTATTTGCACATATACGCAGAACCTACTACAGAGTTACACTACCAGGCATCCTTTTTGTTTATATTTTTTAAGCGGAGTTTTGGACTTTTATGGGTCCTTTAATATTCACTCATAAAACGGTCACAGTGATACATCTGACCACAACATTAACCAGTTCACTGCAGAAAAATGGAGCATTTGGAAGCCCAAGGTGAGGCCCTTGACAAATACTGGGTACGACCATGCATTAAAATTCCTAAGAGTAAGGGAATACTATATGTGTGTGAGTCTTGTTATAGTGTATGTGAGAAACTACTACCTCTGGAAGAAGAGATTAGATTAGTGAATTGTGAGCAAGGGAGAGGCACGAACCACACAGGCTAAATGGAAGGAGCTTAAAGGGATAGTAATACTTCGTTTTAACTTTATTTTATTTTGTAGGCATTAAAAAAACATGAAGAATGATATAAGTCTTATCTCTCAAACCTTTATGGTTTATGAGATATTCACAAGCAAAGTTTCCCCTCCCCGCCCCTTTTACCTAGCGTAAGCCATCTGTGCTCAGATGTGAATCTGGTTGTATGACCAGACAGATAACAGAAGGGGACAATTTTCTTTGTATGAAAACAATGAAAGCCCTTCCCCCCTTGACAAGTTTTTCAGCTTTTTCCCTTATCTTAATTGAAGATTGTCCCTCTCTGCAGTCTACCTGGGCATCTCCCTTCTGATCTGGCTGAACAGGGGGGGGGGATACTTTGCTTGTGAATATCTCTTAAACCATAAAGTTTTGAGAGATAAGACTTATATCATTCTTCATGTTTTTTTTAATGCCTACAAAATAAAATAAAGTTAAAACGAAGTATTACTATCCCTTTAAACAGATAGCAATGTTTCACAATAAAAGCAGCTCCAACTAATCTTCATGGTATTTTGGCCATGGAGAGTGTTATCTCAATACTGTCACAGTTGTAGTTTAAGAGTAATTGAATGATAAAGTATCCCCCTCCCTCCCCTTTTACTGATGTAACACTGCTTACCTCAGAGCAGCAAGACTGTCCGGATGGATCGCAGAGAGGGACAATCTTCAGTGAGCATAAGGGAAAACCTGAAACACCTGTCAAGGGGGGCAGAGTTTTCATTGTTCTCACAGTAAGAAGATTGCCCCTTGCTGCAAGCTGTCTGGTCCCAGGACCAGATTCCACATCTGAGGGAAGGTGGTTTATACTAGGTAAAATGGGCGGGAGGGGGATACTTTATCATTCAATTACTCTTGAACTACAACTCTGACAGTATTGAAATAACACTCTCCATGGCCCAAATTCTATGAAGATTAATTGGAGCTGCATTTTTTGTGAAGTGTTACTATCCCTTTAACTATGAACTGAGTTTCTCTAGTTGGTTGGTGTATGCTTTATTATCCTGAATATTAATGTGTGTTTCTCCCACATATACACTGCTGTGTATCTTGCATATCTGTGCTCTATAATAGAGCAATCATGTCAACTCGTACTGATCTGAAGGAAGCAGGTAGAAGGACTGTGTCCTACTGAAGTGTAAATTACTATTACACCTGGTTGGGGATATTACTGTACCTTCTTGTAACCTGAACCAGCTTATACAATCTATAATCTATGAGGTGACAAGGCTAAATAAACATCCATTGGGTTTCAGGATAGTCTAGCAAATGCACCTGCAGAAGCTGGTGTCTGGAACCTTACATGTTAGTGAATATTTCTGCTCTCTCAGTGTGATGAAATCTCACTAACATTTACAGTTTTCTTATTTTTTTGGCTACATACTACAACTCACCACGCGAAATAAGGACTTTGGACTTTTCTGAGACTGGAGGAGCTCTGATTATTTACTTGCATGTTCGCTTTCAGGCTGTGGCATTCCGGAATATTAGAAAACATACTGGCCTCAAATTATACATATATCAAAATCCTTTAGCTTGCCAACTGCTGGGGACATCAGGAGGCTTTACTGTACAATCCCTTGTGGCAGACCAGAAACCTGCCAAAGATTTCCAAATAATTAAAGGAAAATTATACCCTCTTTGCTAAACACCCCCACTCCACCCTCATACTTGCCTCCGTATTCTTCTAAAATGTGGGAAGGTGGGGATAATGCTCTATTTTCACTCCAGTGATTACATGGTTTCTATCCTAGAGACCAAGCCAGGACTTCATGTGATCAACTGTGGTGTTAGGACAGTGTCTAATAGGACACTTACTAAACCCGATACAACAGATGTCTGGAACACATCGTAGCATGTCATACATGACTGGTGGTTCAGCCCTATAGACTTCCAAGTCTGGTCTCAGGTGGAAGCACTTTTGGGAGACTTGCTAGACATGCTGGACTTCAAACTTGACCCCTGGATGGGCTCACTTAGGGTGGAGCCTCTAAACTTTGCACAAATTATAATGGTTAGATGCACCGGTGTTTTATTTAGAATGACTATCTCATTGGACTTCTGAAACATAACAAGTGAAGGGTTTTAATTGCACACACTAATAAGTTATTTCAAACGGAATGACTGTTGGGCGTTTCACAGAAAAGGCTTGCAACATTTTCTAACATTTTCCATTCGGCATCCCTGGGCAAATCATAGTGCAGTGATAAACCTGGGCTATGCAAGACCATCCCCCCTACCCCTCGTCTTACCCCACTCTTACCTATTTTCTTTTACGTGTCATAATGCATACTGCTCAGTATTTAATACTGTTTTTGCATGAACGTATGCATGTTTAAAGCAATAAACTCTATATTACAAAAACAGACTGGAGGTGGTTTGTAACCAGGGTATACTATTTTTATATACAATTGCCACCAGTGTCATAACTGTTTGCACTGAGATTCTGTATAAAGGCAAAGGGCACCAATTCTGGGGCAAATGGGGGTTAACCCGTCAATGCTACAGAGGTCTCCAAACCATGGATTTTCAATGCACCAGGGGCCTCTCTAGCACAGAAGGGGTTAAAACGCAATTTTAAATCAGCGGGCATTCGGGAATGTTTGTTTGTCCCACAATTTGTGCACTTTGCCTTTAAACATAAGACCATTTGATTCTCTGCACAAGAACATTGGGAATTCTGGTGCAAGCAAAATAATTAGAGCACAAAATCATTTTAGAAATGGTACTGCATGCAGCCTGCTGAATGTCTAAGCCTTGGGGGAAGGGGAGGATAAATCAAAGGAACGGTAACAAAGAATTAGGCAACCTTTGGCACTTAAGCTGTTGGAGACTACAACTCTAATCTAAACCAACCAGCCACATACAAACACCCACACCCACACATGTACACACATATATACACACATGCTAGTTGCTTTAAAGTTATTTGGCCAAAGCAAGAGTTACTTTAAAGAGGAATTATGTTTTACCAGTTCTGCTCCTATGGGGGCAGATTAATGGAAAGCTTTGGGCTTCATGTGGCTTCTGTCATTTGCTTTGTGGCCCCAAACGGCCGACAGGGGGGCAGAACGCAGTCACAGAAGTTTGTGGTTCATGGACACACACTTTGCGGAGTTGTATGCATAGCCTTCACAGACAGCTAGGGTTGGGACAGAAATCCATTCCTTACAATTCTATGGGGACTGAGGGTCAATCCCCAAGAGAGCCTGAACAGAAAGACTGGAAATAAAACACTTCAGAGTCCATGGCAGTATCAACAGGTGAGCACTAGGGGTCTCTTCTCAGATCCTAGAATTCTGCTCTCCTGCTGATCCTACAGGGCTCACAGTGCAGCCTTGGCTTCATTGGCAGGTATGCCCCCAGGGGTGAAGTACAATATGCCTTCAAGGTGCAGTCCAAATCAGTGGTTCTCAAAGGATCTTTTCTTGTGGCAGCCAATGTGGCCACAGACATGTCCTGGTGGCCACACTAGAAGATTTCTTGTGCAAATGGTACAATGTGATTAAAAATGACAAACATTTTATATAAATATGTGCAACAACAATATATCTATATCATATTACAAATTAAACATTTTAGAATCCGCATAGAATTGCAAGGTTCTTCCTAGCTGCTGGTTATATATATTTCATCCCAAGTACTCATTCATCATCCACCTCTCCCACTTCTCCAGCCAGAGCATCCTTGCATAAATATAATTCCCCTTGCCAGCATATAACACCCAGCCCAAATGGATTCCTAGCAAAAACATAATCCTCTTTCCAGCCACAACCAGTCTGCCCCAGTACAACCCCCACCTCCTTGCTCTGCCTGCACCCCCTTTTGCCCAAATAATATTCTCTCCTGCCCAGAATTAATAATTCATACTCACCTTTTTCGACTCTTTAGCCTGACTCTTTTGTACCACTTGACTGGTAGCCACAATGGAATCACACATACTGAACCCCTCCCCAGTCATGTGCCACTACATTGGAAGCCATAGAGCCATACACTGACCCTCACCCTTGTACAGTACCCTACAGTAGCCATAGAGCCACACTCACTGACCTCCCCAGTAGATTGAAAACCACACATGCAGACTCCCATCCTTGTCCTATAACAGCCATAAAACCACTCACATACTGACCCCACTGCAGTGGTAGCCAAACCCACAGAAGCCTTGACCCACTGTCACTTGTAGCCACAAATTCACACATATTGATCCCACCAGCCTTGTGCCAATGCACTGATAGCCAAATAACCACATGTACTGACTCCCACTAGCCTTGTACCACTGCACTGGTAGCCACAGAACCACACACATACTGATCCTCTCAGATTTGTTCCACTGCACTGATAGCCATGGAACCACACATACTGACCCTTCAGTATTGTGTCACTGCATTGGTAGCCATAGACCCACTCATACTGATCCCCTCTGCCAATGGAATGATACCCTAAGAACTATACATACTGACCCTCCAACCTTGTACCACTGCACTGGTAGCCATAGAACCACACATACTGACCATTCAGTCTTGCACCACTGCACTGGTAGCCATAAAACTACACATACTGATTCCTCAGCACTGTGACAATGAAATGATATCCATAGAAACACACATATTGACCCACCGGCATTGAGCCACTGCACTAGGAGCCCTATAACCACAGGTAATGACCCCCCAGCCTTGTCCCACAGTAGCCATAGAAGCACACATTTAGACCTCCATCTTTGTTCCACGATAACCATAGAACCATTCACATAGTGACAATGCAGTGGTAGCCATACCCCCATTAACCTTGTCCCACTGTCACTTGAAGCCAAAGAACCACACACTGACTTATACTGGTTTCATAAAGCATATCATTTTAAAAGGCCACCTGTTGTAGTTCAGTTCAGGTCAGCTGCCAGTCCCCCATGACATGAGCCATCCTGGCATGATCTGCTTTTACTGTGATGCAGTGCCACTAAATGAGATGTCTAACAAGAGAAGCTGGGGTAGGCGGGACATCATACTGTATATGGATTGGCTAGTGGGGGAAATGTCTCAGCCAGTCCAGACAAAGCTGAGCCCACCACAGCTGCTTTAGTGCACCTTTTATCAGGCCTTGTTCCAGTCAGCACATACAAAAAAGGTTTGGTTGATGGCTGCATGTGGCCTCCATGTGCACACTGCTGGTGCAACATTGCTGGTGGCCGCACTTGAGAACCACTGGTCCAAATGATGGGGCAACTATCATGTTATATATACCCATTAAACCAATAAGGACCCGGGGATGTGCAATGCATTGCTTTGCAATGTGTTGTACACTCCTCTATTCCTTAAAGCATTAATGATATGCCCATAGGAGTCTCCATTAGTTATTTAGAGTAGTATACCAGTGGCACAGGTTTATATTAAACTCTTGGATACTAAAGATATCTCTGTTGTATTGAGAACATCTATAGTATCCAAGGCATAAAAGCAGAATTATTAGGGATACTTGAAAAATCTTGTTCTGCAGTATATATTGTATTCATTGATCTTTCACATTTACTGAAATAGATTCAGAAACCATCAATTAATCTTTCTATACAGTAAGTGCTAAATAACCTAACCACATGAGCATTATTAAGCAAATCATAGTAGAAAATAAATAGTGTCTGGGATAAGCAAATCATTTACATTTTATTAGCGGATCCAATCAGAGAAATATTCACGTGACTGATTATCAGTAATATGTGTTACAATAAGCATTATTATATCTACAATTACGCAGCTCTAACGAGCAGTGAAAACTAACATTCTACATTCCAGGGGAGATTCTTTGGGCAATATGCACCAAGATTTGTGGAGCAATCCTGGGGCAAACCAACTGCACCATACAGAACAAATTCACATTTCCCAAAATTCTCATTGATTTAATTGTACATTTTAACCCCTTGAATACTAGAGAGTTGTTCAAAGATCTCTCTCATTTATAGTAGGTTAAAGGAAACACTATCACCTTAAAGGTATAGTAATGTTTCAAAGTAAAAGCAGCTCCAATTAATCTTCATTGTATTTGGGCCGTGGAGAGTGTATTTCAATACTGTCAGAGTTGTAGTTCAAGAGTAATTGAATGATAAAGTTTCCCCCTCTCCCCTCTTTTACCTAGTGTAACACTGCTCACCTCAGATGTGGAATCTGGTCCACAGACCAGACAGCTCACAGCAAGGGACAATCTTCTTACTGTGAGAACAATGAAAACCTTGCCCCCCTTGACAGGTTTTTCTCTTATGCTCACTGAAGATTGTCCCTCTCTGTGATCCATCCGGACAGTCTTGCTGCTCTTAGGTGAGCAGTGTTACATCAGCAAAAGGGGCGGGAGGGGAATACTTTATCTTTCAATTACTCTTGAACTACAACTCTGACAGTATTGAAATAACACTCTCTATGGACCAAATACTATGAAGATTAATTGGAGCTGCTTTTATTTTGAAACCTTACTATCCCTTTAAAACTACACTGGTGATTTTGAAAGCACTTTCATAAACCCCTATACGTTGTTCTGTTTATTGTTATTTAGAAAACTAGTTTTGGAGTTATTCAGATTTACAGATTATGTTAATTACCACTTTGAGAGTCAGAGGGAGGTGCACTCTCCTCTGGAACTCAAGGGGTTAAGTCATGCAGGTTCTTAACCCTACATTATATATTTGGAAACCCTGGACTTTGATTACTAGGAATAATTAGCCATAGCTATAGAGAGGGAATTTAGACCCCCTGGGGCACAGGGGACACCGATAACGCCTGGTGATCACGGATCCATATCTTAGAAAGACTTTTACTGTAGGGTTCATGTGTAAGGCCGGGATTCATCAATGGATGGCCAAATGGATTAATGCTCAGGAAAATCGGAGGATTTCTCTGCGTATTAACCATTCGCCCTTTCAGCAACTTTTGGACTGTATCAGGCCATTGCTTATTCTTAAATAAGTGATGGCGAGATAGATCCACAAATTTGATCCGCTAGCTTCAAGCTGGTGAATTCCATTTGAATGCATGGGTGAACACACGCATGTACATTATCGCTTATGCGTGTGTGTGGGTTTTTCCCTGGACTGAGCAATTTACGCAATTTTCCCTGCTTAGCGCATGCAAAGCAGGGAAACATGCAAAATCATTGATGAATACCCAAAGGTATCCATCAATGATCACGGTGAAGAGCAGCGTATTTGATACTCTGCTCTTCCCGCAATTTGGCACTGATATCCAAGTGGTTGGCAGCACATGAGCCCTCTCTGGGGTCTCAAGTTGAGAATGTTCCCATGTATGTGTGGTTCTGTGACAACCAGTAGGGTACAACACAGGGGTATCAGACAGTGTATGTCTTATTCTGTGACTACCAGTGGGACAGAGGAACATGATTGGGGTGTCAGTATATGTGTGGTTCTGTGACTAGCAGTAGGCAACAAGGTAGGGATATCAGACAGTATATGCACGGTTCTGTGGCTACCAGTGGGACAGCAGAACATGATTGGGGTGCAATGCAAACACTGTTATTCAGCTTTCTGTTACAAGAGAAATCTAGTAAGCACTGTAACCTAGTGAACACCCTGCAATGTGTAACCCTACTCTGGAAGGAAGAAAATGAAAGAGAAAATATCTCATAATATGGGATACATTTTAGAAAATGTCTCTCTCCAGTAAAACAAGAGTACTCCTAGTGCTGTGTGATGCTCCATTCAAAGGTTATTAAATCTGAAACTTGCATTTTTTGAATGTGGTAACCTCCATGGCCCAGATGCTAATGACCCCTCCACTGCACTGCTTTGGAAGCTTCATTAGCAGCTCAAGAGTTAACTAATAATTTAGCCGTGACATTCAAATATAACTAACAGTGACAGAATGTTAACCATTTGTCACAGCTCTTACTTTAGTTCCAGCGTCGTCTGGCGGGATGCTGCTGAGGGACTAGTTCTGGGAGTGGTATGGGCGTCACTTCCCGCGTCAATCCTTGCTTGTGGTCTGGTCACGCCAGACATTGTCCTTTCCCTATACAATGCAATGGGTCAGTATGTCGCAGGATACGACTCATCCTCTAGTCCGTTGCGTCACTTTCAGGCGAGCGTCAGTGGGAATGACGTAAGAGTCCTTTATACCTGTGGCAACTTGAAACTTCTCCCTGCTACTTCCTGTAGGGAGTTAAAAGGACGATGGACTGTCAGTCCAGTTGCCCTTACGCTGGTGTCCAGTGCAGTTCATTAGTGTTGTCTCTTGATCTCCAGTGTATGACCTAGGCTTGTCTGACCATCCATCCTGGTGCTGACCTGTAGCACATACTGCTCATGATCGCCAACCCTAATGGGTGCAGGCCGAACCACAGCCAAGGTGTACCAGTTGCAAATCAGAGGTTTGAGCAAAGAGCCCTGGTGCTGACCTAGGGCTCTGTCTGACTATCCCCTCTGTGTTGCCACCTTATAGTGGACATCCAGTCTGGTGCAGACCTGTGGCTCTGTCTGACTATCATCTCCGTGTGGTCTCCTTACTAGTGGACATCCATCTGGTGCAGACCTGTGGCTCTGGCTGACTACCATCTATACCGACTGCAGGCGTGAGTCAGGTATCATCCTCGTTGCTTTCCTTTGGGGAGATTAGCTCCACTCATACTGACTGCAGGCGTGAGTCAGTGGTATCTCCCTAGTTCGTTCCTGGTAGGAGTTCTCCAGTTCCTGTTCCAGTTTCCGGGTTCCAGCTGAGACTACCATTGGCCTAAGTCTAGTCTCTAGCAGTGAGATCTCTTCTGGGCAGCCTACGATTGCTGATAGTTGTTGCTGGCTTATCTTGTGTCCCTCTGCATCTTGTTGTTTACTCTGACGGATATGTGTATATATATTTATTCTTATTCTGAATAAAGGTGAATTTACCATATACCGTACTGACTCCTGAATTATTCTTGGGTGTCCGTGACACCATTTGGATGCTAGAAAGGTGTCCAACTTAAGATTGTGAGGGTTTCACTGGGATTTCCTCTGAAACAAAATGGTTCCTTTGGAGCAAAATGCATAACACAATAATTCAGAAAAAAAGGCATTTATTGAGGATATTCCTCACACTGAAACACATAGCATTACCTCTACACAGAGATATATTCAGATGGGATGGTGAACACTGTACACAATCCGAGAACATGATTATGCACTCACAGAGGAAGATAGTAACATACTTAATAACCAGACAATAAATAATAGATTTCATTTAAAAGTAAAAATCCATGTATTTCTAGGGATTATACAAAAAGAAGTGCTCCGGCAATTGTACGCTAAGGAGACATATCAAATATGTAGTCTCCTTGTAAAAAAAAAAAAAAAAAAAGTTTCAGGCCTTCCCTGCAAGGCTAATTGATGGTAGCGACATACTTTTCTAACACTCTGGTTTGGAATGAGTTGGACAGCCCGCTAGCATTCAACTGGAAGAGAGAGCCAATTAAATCAAAGGACGTAATTCTTCCACCACACCCCCATGGTACATTTGGTTTGATCAAGAGTTGCTTATATTTTGTTTTCTGCATCCAGCCTCTAATTTTGCTAATCTTTATTGTGGGTACATAAATACTGGTGGCATTAGTGACACAGATCAATGGCCGAGTAGACTGCCCTGCAGCAGACTGCTCTGCACAGTGGAGGGCTGTTCACACGGACATTTATGCAGCTTTGGTGCAATTAATTTATGAAGACTTAATTCAGACATCCCATTGGTTATTGGATCACAGACTGCACATAGCACTGTCCAGTCACTGTCCACCCCATGTTTAAGTCAGCCAATCATATCTGGTTAACATATTGAGTGCCTGTCCACTGTCTTTGCCATGCTCCCCATGAAGTGATCCTTGCAATCTTCTCTCAAGGGCAATGCTGGTGGCTATGTTTAACCCTTTAAGGTCCAGAGGCATGTGCAACACATTGCAAACCAATGTGTTGCACACGTGTCTTGTCCTTAAACGGTTAAGAGATCAGAGCTGTATTTTAGAATTTGTTTTAACCCCTTCAATCCCAGAGACACCTCCAACTCATTACTTCATAATGCGTTGCCGAACTTTCTAGCATCCAGGGCAGCTATCACGATGATTGTTCAAGAGAGAAGAACTCCCAATGAAACTGGCTGCATTGTTAACCCCAGCTGATCAGCGAGGAACACGAATGGGGGTCTGAAAAGAGACTCCATACTCCCTCTCCGGTCCACAAGACAGACTGAACTCTTGGGTCTCACAGTTTAATCTAGTTGGGCTGAGTTCGCATCTACCAATAAGGGTCTATGGAGGCTGGGCCCTCTGCCGACAAAATCAGCGGCTCTGACTTTCAGGTTGTGTTCCAGCGCTGATGCCAGCAAAGTTTTCTGAAGCCCTTCCCCTGCTCAGACGACCAACATGAACTGTTCTGGGGCAGTCCCAAGCTTTTTACTATGTTAGTAAATCATAACAATTTCTCTTTACCTGTTTTAGTCTCTTAATGACCCTTGACGGTCCTGGTACGCCATGGGTAGATTTGCATTAAGGACACATGACATGCCAAGACAGTCATGGAATTCAGGGCTCCCAGCGTGGCTGCACGTTGTTCAGGGATCCCTGAACTGGAAAAAAAAAAAAAAAGCTCTGTGGTCCTTAACCCCTTAACGACCAGCGGTCGTGGGGTGAGTGGTCCTTTAAGGACCAGATAGAGAATTTCGGCGTGCCGCCCCACGTGACTGATCACGTGGGGCGGCACGCCGAACTAAGGGACTGAAAGAGATCGCTCCAGTCTTGGAGCGATCAAATTCAGTCCCCGTTATTACTCACCGCGCTCCTGCGGGAGCGTGGTGAGTAATAGTACGTGACGTACCAGGACCGTCACTGGTCCTTAAGTGCCGGACCAGCGTGACGGTCCGGGTACGTCACCGGCCTCTAAGGGGTTAAGCGACGGCCGCATGCGCGATCAGCCGTCCTTAAGGGGTTAGAGTCAGAAGGGTCAGCAACTCATTGCACTTTGCTATAACCCATTGCAAGAACCTCTTACAAACATTATTTACATCCCATCTTATCAGCGTATCAGCTATCAAGATAACTATAGCAGAAAGTAATTAATTAAATGCCTTCCAGCCATAAAACTGAGGACCAAAGCAATCCAGACCTTATTAGTTTACGTGCATCGATAGCAGATAAACGTCACGAGATATCATTTCGTTTGTACTCGGCAGCATTTCATAACAGATAGAACAGAGGATGAAACAGTAACTTTTATGTTCACAGCAGAGAGACAGAATCTGACAGCAATAAGAACCAGATAGTCCATCTCCTCTGCCTAGGGTGACCACGGGTCCCGGAATGTCCGGGACTGCCCCTTATTGCAAGCATATGTCCCGCGTCCCGGGTCATCTCCCACCAGGACAATGAAGTGTCCCGGAATGAAGCCAAGCCACCCACACAGCAGTGTTTGCTGTTTTTTTTTTTTATATATGCCGCCCTGGATGTCAGCCTGCAAGCTGTGTGTCACTTCATGGACGCCGCGAGGGAGCGCTTGGTAGCATAAATCAGCGCTCCCCCGCGGCGTCCATGATGTGACACACAGTTTGCAGGCTGACATCCAGGGCGGCAATCCAGCTGATCTCCTGGAGGCAAGCGCTCTAGTAATACAGAGCGCTGGGAGATGACATCATCTCCCAGCGCTCTGCATTACTGAGCACAGCGCGCGGGAGCTTCAGCTCTGTGCCGGAGGAGGCACAGAGCACTTTCCACACCGCTAGACTACCAGGGACTCAAGGTAGGGCAACAAGGGGCAATGTGGAGATGAAGAGGAGTAGGGTGACCACATGTCCCGGAATAGCAGAACGGAAATGTGGTCACCCTACCTCTGCCCATTTCCATTTCTAGTTAGCGCAGACTTATTTTTTCTTAGAATAGCCATATATCTATCTCTGGTTCCACTTGCAAAGCAATGCATAGCACACCCCTCTTGTCTTCAAGGGGTTAAATTAATTTACTGTTTTAACCTCAACCACTTCTGTTGGGAGGCAGTTCCATATATCTATTGCCCTTTCTGTTTTTTTGCATATTTCCTCATTTTCCACCCTCCAATTTCTCATTGCATTATTTTGATTCTGAGCTTTATTAAATCACTTTGCTTTGCAAATGCGTTGGATACCCCTCTGGCACGCAAAGGGTTAAATACATTTGAAGGATTCACTCGTATCACACCTCTCCCTTATATCCTCCAAGATGTGTATAATAAAGGAACAGTAAACTTTTTCTTATGAAAACCTATATGTTATAGAGCTTTTCCTGCAGAGTAAAGCAAGGTCACTCCCACTGTGGTCAGTTGTTTTATTCATATGATATAAGAGTTAAAATAACCAGGAAGTGAATTTACTGTGTGTTTACTTCCTGATGGTTCTAACAGACAGGAAGTGACTCTCCTTTCCTCTCCATTAGAATGTAACAGAATAACTAATTGTAATTTGACCACTAGAGGACACTGCTAATATAAAAAAACATGTTTAAACTGTAATAACTCTGGAAATATGCATCTCTGCAGTGGGTGTACTCTTATTTTACTCACCAGGAAAAGCATGACAATATATATTTTTTATAAAATGTTTACTGCTCCTTTAAGGTCTTTGATATGTTTTGATATTTAGCCCTGTACCATTTTAATAGCCCTTCTTGGAATAGTACCTAACTTATTGATGTCCTTCTGGAGATACTGCCCCCAGGACTGTACACCACACCATACACTAGGTGAGTTGTAAGGAATGAACTGTAATGTGGCATTAAGATCTCTCTTTTTCTGCTGCTAATGTATCTTCCTATACAACCTAGAACACTGCTGGCTTTCCCGTTGGCTCTGCAGATACAAATTAAAGGAAAATTAGAAATGTGTCTTAAATTTACTTAAAGCCATACCCAGGAATTCAGAGTATGTGCCCCGGACACTTTGGTTTTCACAATGAATTACTGTCGAGGATATACACAAGGAAAGAGTACACAGGAGACCCAAGATACGCCAGCTAGGTGAGTTCAGTTATAACCCCCCACACACTTTCCAGTCTGTTCAGCCCACTATTTTCCTATCCATTTCATGACAAACTCCTCCTTTCAACCAACCACTCCCACCACAATCTTATATAATAATTCACTAAAACGTGTGTAACAACAAAGTCATGCGCAGCAGAGACTGCCCGCGTCACAGCTGATACAGAGCTGCCTCTATATCAACTGCGGTGCGGGCAGTCTCTACTGCGCATGACTGCCCCGCGACCGGCTGGCAGTGGCACTGTGGCCCGTGTAACGGGCTCTTCAACTAGTATGACATAAAACACTTCAATTGGACACTCCTATCCTCAGCTCCGCAGTGTTTCTATGGGGATGAGAGACAAGAAGGAATGCTTAAAGGGATAGTAATACTTCGTTTTATCTTTATTTTATTTTGTAGGCATGAAAAAAACATGAAGAACGATATACGTCTTATCTCTCAGTCCTTTATGGTTTAAGAGATATTCACAAGAAAAGTTTCCCCCTCCCGCCCCTTTTTCCTAGTGTAAGCCATCTCTTCTCAGATGTGAATCTGGTTGTATGACAGTACAGATAACAGAAGGGGACAATTTTCTTTGTATGAAAACAATGAAAGCCCTTCCCCCCTTGACAAGTTTTTCAGCTTTTTCCATTATCTTAATTGAAGATTGTCCCTCTCTGCAGTCTACCTGGGCACCTCCCTTCTGATCTGGCTGGACAGGGGGGGGGAAACTTTGCTTCTGAATATCTCTTAAACCATAAAGGTTTGAGAGATAAGACTTATATCGTTCTTCATGTTTTTTTAATGCCTACAAAATAAAATAAAGATAAAACAAAGTATTACTATCCCTTTAAAGTGCAATTATCATGAATGAATAAGTCTGCTCCTATGGGAGCAGACAGTAAAAATCCTGGGATACACCGTGCACCGAAACAATAACTGTTGTCAGGAGTGAGTGTGTGTCTGTGTGAAAAAAAAAAAATTAACCCCTTCATTCCATTCTTATCAGTCCATCTCATCAGTTCACCATCTATAAGAATACCATTGATTTATGATAAGCAGTTTTATGTGGACACTAGATATTCAATTTTGTGTCTGGCGCCACTTTAGCTCCCTTTATTTTTGTGGGTTTTATGTAACTTTCTTATGTGCACTATTATATAGTAGTTTATTGCTTGTTAGGTATTGACTGGGTTCTCCATGTGTGGATGTTTGTATCTATTCACCGATTTATATTTAATAAATTGCGTACTTTTATATTTATTTTGGTATATTGTATGATTACTGGTCGAGTGCTCTTTTTAGGCCCATTCTATTGTTTCTTTTTTTGTTTGTTTAACCCCTTAACGACCGGCCGATCGGCGCGTCGCGGTCACTTAAGGAGTATTTTTAATTTTTTTTTTTTAATTCCAGTTCCGGACTCCCCGAACGGCGTGCAGCCGCGGGGGGAGTCCGGAATTCCATGACAGTCATAGTACGTCATGGGCCGTTAACTCAGATCGACCCATGACGTACTATGACCGCCAAGGGACGTTAAGGGGTTAAAAACTGAACCCTTGCTGTCAATGGGCTGGAATGCAACCTGGATCTACACTACCACTGAAAAGTTTGGGGTCACTTAGTAATGTCCTTGTTTTCCATCAAATTATTTGCAAAATGAATAGGAAATACAGTCAAGACGTTGACAAGGTTATAAATAATGATTTTTAATGTAAATAATAATTGTGTCCTTCAAACTTTGCTTTTGTCGAAGAATCCTCCATTTGCAGCAATTACAGCCTTGCAGACCTTTGGCATTCTAGTTGTCAGTATGTTGAGGTAATGTGAAGAGTTCACCCCCATGTTTCCTGAAGAACCTCACACAATTTGGATTGGTCTGATGGGCACTTCTTACAGATCATACAGTCAACTGCTCCCATAACAGAAGCAAGGACATTTCTAAGTGACCCAAAACATTTAAATGGTAGTGTATATGGCTCACGGCCACAGACTTACCATCTTGTGCACATATCCTCCATAGACCTTCTGCGTTGGGCTCTCAAGCCAGAAACATACGGTCTATGGGAAAGACTGTGTCACGCAGGACAAGAGACTGAACCTCAGTGTCATCCAGCAGGACCAATGAGGGAGCCCCTAGAGTCTCTTTTCAGACCAGTGTTGTGCTCTGGTATATATCTGCTCTCAAGTCTACCACTGGTACACAAGCCACGTGATAATGCCCTTTAAAGGGATAGTAATACTTCAGTATTACAAATCCCTATATTAAAGCCCTAGTAAAAAAAACATATTGCCCCCAGTGTCATCTCTCAAACCTTTATGGTTTAAGAGATGAACGCTTCTAAAGTTGCCCTCTCCCTCACCCTTCCCTGCAGTCAGCATTCTAGTTGACTCAGGGAAATCCGGTCAGAGATCATCAGGCGGCTCTGCAGCAGAGCCGCGATCGCATTAACTAAAAAAAAAAACTTTCACTACAACAGTCTTCTACGTGTGCTTGCAAGCCAAGCACACGTAGAAGACCATTTCAGTGAAAATTTTTTTTTTTAGTTAACGCGATCAGGCTGCGCTGGAGAGCCTCCTGAAAGTCGTCCGACTCTGTTCCCTGCAGTCAGCTAAAATGCTAACTACGGGGAAGGGGGAGGGAGAGGGCAACTTTAGAAGCGTTCACCTCATAACCATAAAGGTTTGAGAGATGACACTGGGGGCAATATGTTTTTTTTACTAGGGCTTTAATACTGAAGTATTACTATCCCTTTAACCCCTTCATGACACAGGACGTACATGTACGTCCTGTGTGGCTGTCACTTAGTGACAGAGGACGTACATGTACGTCCCGGAAATCCGGCTCCCCGCGCGGCTGCGCGCCGTTCGGGGACTCCGGATTGTTTTAAAAAAAAAAAAAAAAATGTTAGACGGGCGTTAAGTGACGGCCGCGTCTGCACGCGGCCGTCACTAAGGGGTTAACAGTACGAATTGCTAAGTTCACACAAGTGACATTAGCAAAGCAATTTCATCTCATTGTTTACATAAATAGAACAAATGACCATCTACTGGGCTGTTCACATGGGTGACAATTGCCTTGCCTAACACAGTCCACTTGCAGATTGCTGCACCTCTACTGTATTCACTGATATTTACTGTATGCATTGCAACAAGGGTACCCCCCATGCGTGGAGATGTTTCTTTCAAAAGGTATCAAAAAGATAACTTACCGTTTTCTAATACATGGAATCCAAGATGTCTGGCTGCCAGGTGGCGCTGTTGTTATATCCATCTATGGGACGCTTGTGTCTGTGACACTCAGCTTTTCACATGCTAGAACAGAAACAGTGCCACCTGGCTGCAAAACATCTTGAACTTAAGAGGCGGACATGAAAGTTACTAGCAGGACCACAGGACACAAACTGCACACAGTTATCTTAACCCTTTGAGTGCCAGAGAGATATCCAACGCATTGCCGCACTCAAAGGGTTAAGGACTGCAGGGTGTGCCACACTTTGCTTCTGTGAAGTTTGTGTTCTGTTGTCCTGAGAGCAACTGTCCTCCTCCGTGGCCATAATACCCAGTACTAAATTAAGGTGTTATTTCTTGAATCAACGGGCAATGGAATAATTCAGAGGGGCCATTAGCATTTTCTGGCTAGAGTAAGTTAAGTGGGGGAGGGTCATTATTATAATCTTTTTCTTCCAGTTTAAAGACATTAAGAGACACTTTTTTCCTAGGGTAAAGTTCTTCTCTAATGAAGCACTCATGCTTCTGGGAAACAGGCAGTATGTGTGCAGCTCCACAACTACCAGAGGAAGGGGTCAGATTGTGAATACAGGGGTCTGTGACTATTAGTGATCATTAGAACCAGGCTTGGGGGTTTGATAGTGTATGTGGGGACGTGTAGTTGAACCAGGTAGGGGGTCAGATAGACCAAAAACCTAAGAGAAGTGCCAGCTGCATCCTCTTGTTGTCATAAAGCACATGAATCTGGGTTAAAGTGACGGTTGAACTGGAGCATGAGGAGGGAGTCTCCTCCCAAAAAGCCCTGTTTTTTTTTTTTAAAGTGCTCTGCCCTCTGGAGGAGGGAGCTCAAACCCATGGTTCCTGTGTTCCATGCTGGACGTAAGAGAAAGTGTATTTGAGGGGGTGTTTACTACCATCGGACAATGCATCTGAGGGATGGGAGGGATGTAGGTGTGAGTTCCAAAGGGGTGTCCAACACATTGCGACGTATCTATGGGTGTCTGCGGCACTCAGCTTTTCAAAGGCTGGAAAGAAACAGCTCCACCTGGCTGCAAAATATCTTGAGCTCAAACTATCAGAGGAGGACATGACAGTTACTAGCAGGACCCCAGGACACAAACTGCACCCACTGTACATGGTAATCTTAGCACTTTAACTCTCTGAGTGCTAGAGAGGTATTCACTGCATTACGCTCAAAAGGGTAAAGGACTGCAGGGATGTGCCACGCATTGGTTCTGTGGGGTTTGTGGCCTGTTGTCTTGAGAGAAAGAAATTTCTTAGGGTAAAGTTCTTCTCTAATGAGGCTCCTTTAAAAGAACACATACAGAGAAGGTCAAATCTGTGAGTAAAAGTTGGGAATTGTGCTTATTTTACCACTTATAGATCAGCGGAGCCTGCAGTTGACAGGAGGCGGGTGCTGTCATTAGCGCAGTAAGGAAGATAAAGCATATAAATATTTATTTAGCAGAGTGGTGGAGATATGAGCAGCAAACAAGAGCAAATCAAGCAAAACACAGTACTCAAAACACAGACTTTGATGCAGAAAAAGCCTATACCATGCCATTTAACCCCTTGGGTACTAGAGATGTCTCCAACACACTGCAAAGCACTCCATGGAAAATGTTTCTATCACCCAGGGGGGTTAAATGGGGGATATACATATAGGAATACGTTCTCCTTGGTTTGTTTAAAGGAGAAATATATCCTAAGAATACATTGCTCTTAATTTGTTTAACCCTTAAAGGATTTATGGTGATTTAGCTCTTTTGTTATGCTGCAGGTCTCCAAGGTATTGCTTTGCACTGTGTTGAAGTAATGTTCCTGTATCCTGGTTGTCTCATCAGCAGTGGAGGAAGAAAACAATCCTATTCTCTGTGGTGCACCTCATAATGACACATGATTTAGTCTGCACTGAAAATACTGCTGTGCTCAAAATACACTGGGTTTGTTTGAACAGCATGAACCTGGCTCTCCTACATAAAGCTAAACTAAGTCTCAATAGAGACGTCTCTGCAGATACAGAAGGATCAGCCCGGGTGTGTAACGCATTGCTTCACAATTCACAGTGCACTCCTCTGGTGCTCAACGGGTTAAACATTACTTGCCTACTTTTTTCAAGAGGCATTTTGGCTAAATATTGTATAGTGAGATTTAAAGAAAATCTTTTGTTGTCAAATACTACTATCAGTGCTTCTCAAACTGGGTTACATGGGACCCCTTGTTCCCTGAAGAAATACAAGGGGTTCCACTTAACAAATGTAACTTACTGCAAGTAACAGAAAAAAACTGGAATCACAATCAATGCAAGTGTAGTTCTGTGACAGGGGAACAAGCCTCAGGTGTCAGTGTATGTGTGGGTCTGTGACTACCAGTGGATAGTGCAATAAGGCTGGGATACCAGATAGTGTATTTAAATCTGTGATGTCAGATAATGTATGTGTGGTTCTGTCACTTCAATCAGATAGTGGAACAAGGATGAGATGTCAGTATATGTGTGGTTCCATGACTACCAGTGGATTGTGGAACAGGTCAGGGATGTTGGACAATGTATGTGTGATTCTATAATTATCAGTGTATGGTGGACCAAGGCTGCAATGTTAGGCAATGTGTGTGTGTGTGTGTGGCCCTGTGACTACCAGTGGACAGTGGAACAAGGGTGGGATGTCAGACAGTACATTTGTGGTTCTCTGGTTTGCAATTGAAAGTAGAACGAGGCTAGGATGTCAGACAGTGTATGTGTTGTTCTGTAACCACCAGATGACACTGGAGAAAGGTAAGCATGTCAACATACACGTGTGTGTGTGTGTGTGTGTGTGTGTGTGTGTGTGTGTGTGTGTGTGTGTGTCTGTGACTACCAGTGGATAATGGAACAAAGCTATGGTGTCAGAATATGTGTAGTTCTGTGACTACTAGTGAATAAAGGAACAAAGCTGAGATGTTAGAGTGTGTGTGAGCTTCTGTGGCTATCAGTGGAACAAGACTGCAGTGTCAACCTATTCCATAAAATACAGAATCAGTAAGAAGAGGCACAGAGAATGGATAAATAACCAACATCTACTCAGTAAAATAATTATAAGTGCACACTTCATTTATTTGTTACATCACTGTTAATATGTGTTATATACTAATATGTACAAGCAAACACATTAACTTTGTAGAATTTTATAAAAGTACGAACATATGACCAGTTGGCAAAATTAATCTACTTAAGTCTGGTGCCTGTTTGTCCAAGAGGCACTCATGAAGAAAGTAGGGTGGGCTGTAAATTTGAAAGGTGTTGTTCTGGATTTTAAAATATAGACTTGTCATAGAGTCCATTAAACACATGAGGTCAGGATCACCTTGGAATCAGGTCTGCCTTTCCTAGAGTCTTCTGTGATGATACAAAGACCATCATATTGTCAAAACGGTTTACTGAGTTGAAGATTGTATTTAAGTCACGGGATCACATCTAAAGTGTGCAGTTGTTTCTTCTTCAGGTAACTTGGGTTGGGACATAGCAAAGGTAATATTACTTCCTGAATTATGTGATATGGAAAGCAGATACCACTATGGGTAGGAAGTCTGGTATGTTCCTCAAGAAGTATGTACCTTGATGGAAGATAAGGTGAGAAGATTTGAACGAAAGAGTATTGAGCTCTGACACGCTTCCAGAGGAAGACATTGCAGTAAGGAAAACAATCTTACAAATAAAATGACTGAGAGTGGATGAAGACATTGGACCAGAAGAAGCAGCTTGCAACACTTCAAAAACAAACAAGTCCCAAAGGTGTGCAGGATCTCTATAAGAAGATGCCACATATGCCACACCTTGCATGGATGTTTGAAGGTCTGGAATCTTCAATCCTATTTTGGAAAAGTATGGTCATGGAAGAAATTTGGACTTTTAGAGAGCTGAACTTTAGACATATTTCTAACCCTGCCTAGTAGGAAGTTGAGAAGCAAAAGCAATGTGAGACAAGAGGGATTCAACGCTTGTTGTTTACAACAGGAAAAATTAGTTCTCCAAACTCTGTGATAGATCTTAGATGAAATAGATTTTCCTTGCTATCAACATGGCTTGGATGACACTTTCTAAGAAACCTTAGGATGGAACCCTTAAGTTCCATGCTGTTAAAGAAAGATTGACTGAATTGGGATGACACATGGGACCTTGAATAAGAATGTTCCATGACATTGGAAATTACCAAGGTTGGATTACTGAAAGTACCACTAGGGAATGGAATCACAGTTCTCATGGGCCTGTTGGTGCTTTGGGTACTCAACAAGGTACAAATCCTGCTTAGGAACTTGTCAAGACGTAGAAACGCTCACTGCCATGACATGTCAAACTGCACACGAAGAAAGATCATGCAGCAGCTGGAAGATGAGTTGGACTTTGCCATCCGTGATCCTTGAGGACTTGCACTGTAGCAGATTTGGATTCAACAAGTGAGCAGTTCTTACCTTGATCATGAGATCATGGAGGTAAGCCATGATATTGATCCCCTGTGTTGTAACATGTGCATCAAGTAGAGCAGAACCTTCATGAGCACTGTGGAAGGTGCTCCAAGCCCAAAGGGTAGAGCCACAAACTGTTAGTGATTGTTGTGGAAAGCAGACTTAAGGTATTGATGATGACTTGATCAGATGGGAATATGGAGATATGAGACTTTTATGTCCAAAAGGAAAGGAATTCTTCTGGAACAGTGGCATTAAAGACAGACCTGATGTATTCCATCTTGAATCTTGGAACCCGTAGGTACTTTTTTGAATGTCTTTAAATCTAGGGCTGGTCTGAAACCCCCATCCTTCTTGGAGACCATGAAAGGATTAGGATCAGAAACCCCTGAACCTTTGGTTCTTGGGAACTATAGTGACATCACCTAAAGTCAGAATGGACATCAAAACCTCCTGGAAAGTTGCAGCTTTGAGTCTTTCCTTTGGAACTCTGGACATGAAAAACCTTTTTTGATGGAAACTCCGTGAAATTAATTTGATAAGTAGAGGAGAAAGACTACAAAACCCAGTTGTCTGAAAGTGTCTCCCTCCACTGCTGGGGAAAGTATTTTCCTCCCAGGGGAAGGTCTTGAAGTAGACTCATGTTATAATCTTTGTGCAGCTGAAGGTTTTGTGGAGGTAGGTTTGTTCATCTGCATCGTATTCTTCCAGCTTGATTTTGGTTTGGTAGTAGTATCTTGTAGCTGCAGATGGTGTAGACGTTGCCTCTGGTAGCAGGGCTCCTGAAATCTCTTGAAAGATTATAGCTTCTCCTTCATGGGTCCAAACATTGTGGCTTATGCTGTTGAAGCATTTTACTTGTCATCTGCGACATTGCTAATGATTTGTTTCAGTTTTGGCCCAAAGAAAACTTTTCTTAAAATTGCATAGTCAGAAGAGATCTTCTTGAAGATTAATTTGATACCCATATCTTTAGACATAAGTTTATGAGTGTGGCAAAAGAGAAAGTAGATAATTGTGCTGATATCCTAACAACTACAAGCTTGGCATGAAACCGGTAACCTTTGATTCTTTAGTAAAGAGGTCAAATGGAGCTGCTCATTCGTAGGAGCTTCTCTTGAATAGCTTGAGAAACATTGACAGCTTTACCAACCCAAGTCGCAATAAAGGCTGGCCTGAGAATCACACCATTTCCAGTAAAAATACATTTCTGAGAAGCTTTAATCATTCTTTTCACTTTGAATGCTACTACATCATGAACCAGTAGTGTGGTTTGCTTTGACAGTCTTGGAATAGTTACATGCACCAAAGGAGAGGTTATTTACTTTTCATTATATCCTTCGGCAAAGGTTTAAATAATAGGGAAGTTTCTGGGAATAGACAATTTCTTTTCTGGCACATTGCACTTATCTGTATTTGTTCCAAATATAAATGAGTTGTTAAAGTTGTAGATTTCTTTTTGCATTGGCTGTTGTTATTCTGAGATATGTAATGTATCTAGAACTGGTTCCAAAACAAAAAATCAGTTCTATAAGTCTATCTCATCTAGAAAGTCTGGGTATGAGGTACAGGGAATCCTTTCTCATCTTATCCGCCAACCATTATATCATTGATATGTTCTGTTCCACAGAATGTGGACAGGTGGTGAGTTTTAGAGTGGAGGCACACTTGTATCTCTCTTATCTATTCCACCTTGTTGATGCCTTAGAGAATAAAGAGTTCCGATCTCACTGGAACTGATGACAGCTGTATTGTTAAAAGTGTCCCTTTATGAGATAGTCCCAAGAATGTTCATGTAACTGGTTCTTGTGGGTAGTCCAGTGGTATTTCTAAAGATGGTTGTATTTGTATACCTATTGACACTGTAACTGTAATGTATTGGATACAATTTGTGTTTTCAATAAAAAATTGTAGAAGAAAAAGGAGGCAGATGGAAGTGTGTAATATTTCCCGCTACCAGACTCTGCTTTGCCCTCATCCTCCTCTGATGGATACTGATCTACAGATAAGTCTTCCAGTTTTGACTTGATGGGGCACCCACTTTCTGATAGTATAAGAAGGGTCAACTAACCACTTGCTGAGTATCTATTACAAACTGCCAGGCAGCTTGGGACACAGGCTCTGTAGTAGATGGAGTGGCTATTGGATGAGCAATAAAAAGAGGAGGGAGAGGAGTGTTAGGAAGAGTGGTCTGAGAAGAAGTCCATTCTGTACAAATACCAGTGGAATGATCATCAGTTCCATGTTATATATATATATATATATATATATATATATATATAGTAATAGTGAGTGAGTGAGGGGTGAGTTTGCCCTTTTTGAGTCTGATGTTACTCTCCCTGGGCTTTGACATGGTGATTCACCTCCTGAGCGAAAGAATAATTTCAGAGAGAATGTATACAAGACGATCTGTGACAGCCTATGTGAGAGATGCTACAAAATGTATATAGAACTGGCCTATATGAAGTCTATCTGAGAGATAATGACAGTATACAGTATATGATAATCTGAGGGATAATCCTCCTATATTATAATTTGCTAGGGATGTTTGTCAGAAGCCATCATGCGCAGTAGAGATGGCTGTACTCACTGTAGTCATGTGCAGTAGAGATGGCTGTACGCACTGCAGTCATGCGCAGTACAGACTGCCTGATCCGCATCTGATACGGAGTGGGGCGCTCCAAATTCAGACCTTAGTCCTCTCTGCGCACCGGAAGGACTACGGTCTGAATTTGGAGCACCCTGCTCTGTATCATCCGCGGTGCGGGCAGTCAGTACTGTGTATGACTGCAGCGCTGCCAGCGTTGGCCCATGTACACGGGCTTTAAAACTAGTAATAGTATATATTCATTCTACAATTATCCCAACAGCAGTGTATGCAGCCCCTATGCAATGTAAATACTAACAGAAAAACACTCAGTCCCCTATCATTCTGAAAGGAACAGTTCCACATTATTTTGACTGTACATATTAAGCAAGCGCATAACATTAAAGTCTAATTGCCTATATATATTTTTATATTTCAACTTCTGGAATGTGTGAGTATAGAAAGCTCTCTCTGTGGGACTGTCACATTTCTCATTATGCACTCTATCATTTGCTTACATTCCCTTTACCTAAGGCAATTCATAAACAGAAGATTACAGTATATATTACATACCATTTCATACTGTAACCACAAGATTAAAACCACAGATACAAAGGTAATTGTTTCTAATTTCATGTGACAATTGCTCAGATTTAACTCAACACATCCGGTGTGTGGAAGTATTGCTCAGGTATTGCAGAGATATTGCTTGGCTTAAGAAACATTTGTTGTATTCCAGGAGCGTGAATGTGTTTAAAGAGGCCGTGCCTCCTAGGGCAAACCTGAGAAGGGTGCAGTAGCAGGTTAACTCTTTGTGTGTCCGACATGTATGCTGTACACTTTTTAAGATTGTGGGTCCATTTAGAAATGTGAGGGACAAGTTCTCCAGTGCTGTAATTAAAGGGATAGTACCTGTTGTAGGGTTTATCCCCCTGAGTAAAATAAGTGCACTAAGAACACCTCTCAGTTGCTGCTCGTCACTCGAGGGAACAAATAGCCCTGTTACAGTGACCACTAGTTTGTATCTAGTCCTTATATAGTGCAAATCTGCGATACATACATATATGAACACATACAGTACAAAAAAAGCGGACAAAACACCAACTAGAACAAGTAGGGTAAATATATATATGTAAAATAACAAACAAAATTAATATCTTGTAATAACTTTTTTATTGGACTAACAGAATTATGGATTGACAAGCTTTCCAGATAAACTCCCTTTCTCAAGTCTACAGCATTTCTGAGCACAAGGACCCAGAATTCACAGTGATACATACAATTCAAAGTTTAGTTGTGTGCTGGGGTTAAAGCAGCCTGACTGCAGATAAGACAGGGGACTAAGACTAAAGCACACAACTAAACTTTGAATTGTATGGATCACTGTGAATTCTGTGTCCTTGTGCTCAGAAATGCTTTAGACTTGAGAAAAGGAGGTTCTCCTGAAAGCTTGTCAATCCATAATTCTGTTAGTCCAATAAAAAAGGTATTACAAGATACTTATTCTGTTTGTTATTTTACATTTGCATCACTGGGCTAATACGGCTACAAATTATTATATATATATATATATATATATATATATATATACACACACACATATATATATATATATATATATATATATATATATATATATATATATATACACACACACACACATACATACACACAATACCAGAAGTATACAATTCAGATCCTCTATTGGATCATGTAGTCCACCAGGCAATAGATATAGTCCAAGCTGATCTCTTCCTGTGGGTGAGGTTCCCACATAAATATATACTAGAAATACAACAAAACAAGACAACAGAGTGGTGCAGAGGATCTCTCTAAGTGTAGTATATAGTGTTTCATGTATTCCTTCACCAACAAAGATAAGAGACATTAGGAAATGTACTCACATTCTTCCGAGGCTATAGGAAATGTCTTGTTTTGTACCCTAGTTTTACTCAACATATAAAAAGTAGTGTTTTTGTGTTTTTTTTAATTAAAAAGTGTGTTGCTCCTTTAAGTGCAGCTGTATTATGTGTTTTTTGAGTGGAGACTTGCATTTAGACAATCACTGTGCTGCACAGATTACTATCACCAGCCCATGTCACATGTGTCTACTTGACATCTCACCTTGTAGCACAGTAGTAACCTGCATAGCCACAAATAGCTTTGTGCTTTTTACCTACATATTTTTAACCTGTTGGCGCTTGGAGGCTCTAACATATTTCTTTAAAGGGGAACTACCACCCCGCAATAACTTAACCTTAAATCAGTCTTCATCTGGCGACTAGCTGCTTAGTAGCGCTAGTCGGCAGAAATATTACCCGGTTCAAAAGATTTTTGCGCTTTTCCAATGGTCACAGGAGCAGGAAGCACGGACATTTCGTCACAGTGACGTCCGTGCGCCTGCTCTGTCAGTCCCTTTTGGAGCCAAGTGGCTCCGAAAGGGACTGACAGCGCAGGCGCACGGACGTCACTGTGACGAGATGTCCGTGCTTCCTGATCCTGTGACCATCGGAAAAGCGCAAAAATCTTTTGAACCGGGTAATATTTCTGCCGACTAGCGCTACTAAGCAGCTAGTCGCCAGACGAAGACTGATTTAAGGTTAAGTTATTGTGGGGTGGTAGTTCCCCTTTAAATGCATTTAAGACCTGTTTTGCATCCAAGCGGTTACAGAGAAGCTGTAAGACATCATGTTCTGACCTATTATTCCTGAATACCTATCAACCTTACCCTACTTCTCTGAGGCTGAGTTATCTCAAAGTTCACACACACTCCTATAAGTCAGCGCAAGAGCATGGTGACTCAGCACACAGACAGAACATGCAATGTAGTAAAACATGATCTTACACAATCAGGAACAATGGGCCGTATATGTATACACGTGGACTAATGTAATTCTGCTGCAATCCAACTTCACTATAGGGGACATTCAAATCCTACTTTATTTAAATGAAATGTTTAACACTTTGATTGCTAGAGAGATCTGCAACACATTCAAGGGGTTTGGAGTGCCGGAGACGTACATGACGCATTGCTTTGCAATGTGTTGTGTACCCCTGTGGGACTCAAAGGGTTAAAGACAATCTGGACTGTTTTATGTGTTCCCTTACAGTGCATTTGGTCTACCAAAGAACTGGACTGAATTTGACAAAGATCTAGAACGAGTCTGGAACCATTACATCAGTTTGTGTTCTGAGCAATGTGGAGCATCTGTCATGGTTAACCAAGTCCTCGTCTAAATCAGTAGTTTTTATATACAGCGAAGGTCATATAACAATCTCATGACCATTTTGGAGCCAGAAGACATTTTGTACCCAGTAAAGTTAAAATACAGGTTACCAGACATTTAAAACTATTTCTATGGGTAGTTTTCCCTATATTGGATGCATCATTTTCTGTTTAGCAGCAATACATACAGGAGGGGTGCTGCACACAATGGTTCTAGGGCAGTGGAAGATGATGGCAGCAGCAAGAGGGCCTCACTTTGATCCTGTTCATGGGAACCTAATGCTTAAACATAAAAACAGATTTTGACAGCAGAAAAGAACCATCTGGCCCATCCCATCTGGCCATTTCGCTACCCAATTTAAAAGCACAGTCTTAAACACTTCTCAGAATAGACTTCCGTCTATCAGGCATTTTAGTTTCCCTAATGGTATTCGTCCCTACTGCGTCTGCTGGGAGGCTTTTCCATGAGTCTTTCATTCCCTCCAGAAATTAGCACTTACACATTACATCTGACTTTTCCACCCTCTAGCTTTAGATCATGATCTCTTGTTCTAGTATTCCTCTGTTTCAGAAAAATATTCCCTCCTAATCTGCGTGAAATCCTTTAAGATTTAAATGTTTCTTTCATATCACATCTCTCTCTCCTTTCTTCCAGTTATCCAAGCTGTACATATTCTTTGAGTCTATTCTGGTACCCTGTATCATGGAGACCCTGCATCATTTTGTGGTTCTTCTTTAAACTGCCTTCAGTTAATTAATGTCCTTCTGGAGATGTGGTATCCAGAACTATACACAGAACTCCAGGGAGCAGGTGTCAATGCTAAGGCGATGGGTGTCTGACGATGTTTGGCGAGAACATTGCCTTAGCGATATATACATCTCTGCATGCAAGGGGAGGAGGGAGAATTTAATCATTAACATTCAGGGTTGCGGTACTGAATGCGATGTGGAAGGGATGCCCTCCCTTACACAAAGACAACATTATGACAACAGTGAAGTCTGACAGCATAGTCTCTGCTCCCTCACTAGCTCACTGTGGCAGCGGAGGGTAAACACTTTACTGAACCTTTCTTCCCCAAACATGACGTAACTTAATAAAACAAAACATTCCATTTTAACACAACCACAATAAATAACCACAACTACTCAATCAGCAAGCAGGAAAGCCACAAGAACACTTTCATTCTAGTTTTAGAAATATATGTATTTTCTCATAACCAAGTTTATTTCCCAGAAATAATTTCTACATTTTTAAAAGATTTAACGTGGTACATTGTAACTGGAGGTAGTTAGTGCCTTACTGGATTTGCATAAAACATGTCTTGATATAATTAATGCTATATTTGGAACATTATTATGTTTGAGGATCAGAGAGATGTGTGCATTGTCCGCTCTTCTAGTTCTTCAGAGATTAAAGTTGCTTAGCTGCAGTTGTCCTCAGGCAGCCAGTGCGTGGAATGATTACCACTCCACTGGTCTCCATCTTGCGCAAGCGTTCTTCTCTACCACTCAGTACCAGTTTAGTCTTTCATGGAAGTTGGCAGCATGTGAAAGAGAAGAACACCTCCCCGAGGTGGAGACCGGTGGAATGGTGGTCATCATGCTGACAGGCTGCCTGATCAAATGTTTGATCTATGATTAAGCACACAGTGTGCAAAATGCTTTAGTTCATAAAGTCTCTTAGCAAGGGGTCCACGTTTGTCTGTTTATTAATTTACTTCCATAGACTTTTAATCTCTAAACAGAGTTTGGTTGGATATTGCACTATTTCTACTAGGTGTTGACATTTCCTTTGACCAGTCTCAGAGAGAGAAAGATGTCGACATAGGCGGTAAGTGACTTTACTTTGTTAAAGGCTCGCATTGATGTACAGTGAATTATTCGTGCCACTATCTCTCTCTTTGGACACTCCATTGCCAAAGTTGTAAGTGAAAAATCATAAACCTGTTAACGGTATGGTGCAGGGATTCTCAACCCATGCCCCCAGTGGCTACTAACAGGCCAGGACCTAGGAATTCCCCTGCTAGAGCACAAGTTTGTTGATCAAAGGCTCATTCACACTGATTAACTCACCTGTGCTTTCACAAGGAAATCATCAGATCCTGGTCTGTTAGTGGCCACTAAGGGCACGGGTTGAGAACCACTGGTATGGTGGATTAATGGAGATGTCTGTGCATTTATGGGTATTCCCAGAGATATGATGGAGAATACATCTTAGTGCACACTGTCAATATGCCATTGACACAAATTTGACACAAGATTGCCAAACTGGTCCCTTTTTGACCTTTAGTGCATCTCCCCCAGATGAGGCCTTACCAATGATCTATAGAGTGGAATTACTACTGCTGCTGCTAATGCCTCCTAGACAACCAAGAAAATGGTTTAATCTTCCCTCTGCTTTACTGCACTGCCTTCAGGTCATCTGAAATAATAACTCCCCAGTGCGGTTCCACTGATGTTTTTGTCTGCACAGTTCTATTACTCCTATATTCTCTTTCTGTATCCTAAATGCATCACCCTGCACTTTTCAGCATTGACATTTAGATTCCATACTCTTGTCTATTCCACCAGTTTTCCTAAATTCTCGCACATTTGGTTTATTCCTCCTGGAGCACCAACCCTGTTGCACATTTTTGTATCATCTGCAAATAGGCGCACCTTACCTTGAAACAGCAATAATATCGTTAATGAAGATACTGAAAAGAACAGACCCTATCACTGACCCCAGTGGCACTCCACTAGCAACCCATCCTTCCTTTGAATAAATACCATTGATTACGACACACTGTCTCCTGTCCTTCAGCCAATTATTTATCAAATTAACTAGCACTGGGTCCAGTCCCAATCTATGCATCGTATGAATCAGATTCTTATGTGGTACAGTATCAAATAGGAGCCAAATAGACTCTTTCTATTGTTCCACCCTTATCTATCCCTTGAGCAACATTATCGAAAAAAACGAATGGAACTTATATTAAAGGGCTGATTTTATCAATAACAGACCCATGTGGAAATCGTCCCCCCTGAAAGGGATTTCATTATTTCCAATTCCCCTTTTGTACCCAATTGACTGACGCTAAAAGGAAAATAATCACCGCTATAAGCGGGTTGAAAACAATATATTACTCAGCTTATTATCAGAAAATAGTTACATAGTCAGAGAGGTTGAAATTAGACACAAGTCGAACCTTTCCCACCTCATAAACCAGTGCATGAGAATTAAATAATCTTTCTCAAGTCCAGGATGGATGTAAGTCTATTTACCATTACTTTCTATTTAACCTACTAATAAATAGTATAACCCTGTATGTTCTCTTCTGATAGAAATGTATCTGATCTTCATTTAAATGTGTCCATTGTATCTGTTGTGGTTCCTTTACTTCTGTAAAGTCAATCATGTTTGTCTTCATTGACATGATAACCAATGTAAATTGAACCCATTACGTGTCAGAGGAGTACGCAATGCATTGCATACCCCTCTGGCACTCAAAGGGTTAAGAACAATTATTGATTCACTAGTTGAAGAGCCCGTTACATGGGCCACAGTGCCACTGCAAGCCGGTCATGGTGCACTCATGCGCAGTAGAGCGTCCATCTCTGTATCAGCCGCGGCGCGGGCAGTCTCTACTGAGTATGACTGCGTTGTTACACACGTTTTAGCGAATTATTATATAGGATAGTGATATTTCTGCTCAGAATTAAGGAAGTGGGACTTACAGTAAAATCTTGCGTATAATACGTACAATTTTTCCCCTCTTCACCTTATGTGAAGTGGGGGGGTCTACATGAGGCAAAAAAATATAATAAAAATAAATTCCCATTGCCGCACTGCTTCCCTCCCTTACCGCTTACCCATATCCGCCTCTCCCCCTCTGTAGTGTGTCCAATTTCGGCTAGCTATGCATATTGGATCTACGGTATTGCCCTGAGAGGACCTTGTAGTCCTCGCAAGACATTACCATTGGCTACAAAGAAGAAGTCCAATTTCAGCAGCCTGACAGGGTCCCGGCGGGCAGTATGCTTGCATCTGCCACCTGCTTCCATCACTGCCCGGTCAGGCTGCCGAAACTGGATGGACTACAGAGGGGTAGAGGTGGATATGGGTAAGTGGGGAGGGAGGGAAGCAGTGCGGCAATGAGAATTTTTGTATGTGTGTGACGGGAAAACAGGGGTGCGTATTATACATGTTTTCCTATAAAATCTTGGGTATAATGTACACCTGCGAATTATACACAGTTGCGTATTATACCCAAGATTTTATGGTATTCTTATGAGGTGTTCCTTTAAAGGGATAGTAATGTTTCATAAAAAAAAGCAACTCTGATTAATCTTCATAGTGTTTGGGTCATGGAGAGTGTTATTGCAATACTGTCAGAGTATTTACTGATGTAACACTGCTCAACGCAGAGCAACAAGACTGTCTGGATGGACTGCAGAGAGGGACAGTCTTCAGTGAGCATAAGGAAAAACCTGTCAAGGGGGGAGGGTTTTCCTTATACTCACAGTAAGAAGATTGTCCCATGCTGTGATCTGTCTGGTTCCAGGACCAGATTCCACATCTGAGGGGAGGCGGCTTACACTAGGTAAAAGGAGCGGGAGGGTGATACTTTATCATTCAACTACGCTTGAACTACAACTCTGACAGTATTTAAATAACACTCTCCATGGTCCAAATACTATGAAGATTAATTGGAGCTGCTTTTTTTGTGAAACATTACTATCACTTTAAGCGACAGAGAGGTGAGCAATGAAATACAGAACATGAGAAAGAAATCTGTTAACTGGATACTACAATCACTCCTTAACAAACCAGTATTTCCTCTTGTGCCACACCTTCCTCTCTAAAGGTATTCATCTTTCACAGGGCACACAGAGCATTGCAGAGACAATTAGGAAGCACTGTGTCCTTATATTCAGAAGAGCCCAGCACATTGATACTGGGAAGACAGAACATTCTGGAATTTGAGCAGAAGGCAAAGATGAACAATTCTGAAGCATACCAATGCATCATAGGGTATAGATAAAAAAATAAATCCCAAATTCATATTGATTTAAACTGGGTATCTAACACCTTGTATGCTATAGAGGGGGAACGTCCTGGTGCGTTATGCACAAAATAAAAGTGGACCGAATTTGGAGTAAGACAACTGCACAATATGAGACAAATTAAATTTTTATTGATTTAAATTGTTTTTTTTTAACCCTTTGAGTGCCGGAGGGGTATGCCATGCAATGCGTGTCATACCTCTCTGGCACTCAAAGGGTTAAGTCCTTGAATGCTAGAACTACGATTCTTCGATGCTACATAGGACTCTCTAGCATTTATAAAGTTAAAAGTCTTAGTTAAATCAATGGAAAATTTGGGAACTTTAATTTCTTCCCTGGTATACAGCTGGTTTGCTCCAGAATTGATCCGCCTTTTCTTTATGCCAAAGTCTCTTTGCTCTCAACCCAGCCACTTCTTATGGTCTCAGCAACTCAAATCCCACCCATTCCAATCAGCTCATGCTGCTCCTTTAAATTTTTTTCATTGAGCTTGCCTGTGATGTCATCGGTGGGAGGGTTAAAGCAAAAAAAAAAAAAAAAAAGGAGGAGGAGACCAGTGGTATTTACTGGACCCAGTGATCGAAAATACAATTGTATTTATTAAGAATATGGGTTTTTATCCAAACAGAAGGCAATCCTCTTTAAGGGCCTATCAGGTTCAAAGGAGTTAATGTTTAGGAGGGGGGTGGTGTGTTCATTTTTCTTAGAGAATATTCAAAGCATTACAGAACAATGGTTTGTATACTCCTCAAGCACCTGAAGGGGATTATTGCAGTTCAACTCCTACACAGCTATGCTCCATTTCTCTGTAACATTATCCTCCTCTCGCTCCACACTGCTTTGTGGCTGGACCTCACTGCACCCTTACATTACTCTGAAACAAGCCCTTTACTTTCCTTACCCAATCACACACTTCCATTTTCATTTGTCACATATCCTCCATGACACCATCTGCTGTATGTTCTGCCCTTCAAGTCATTATAGCATGTCATTTTCCTCTGTGTAATATGTCACAATATGTGGTTTGGCCACTCAGCTACACCAAGAACTTCCTATAGAATGTAAGCTCGAAAAAGCAGGGCTCTCTATCCTCCTGTTGCCAATGACTTTCAATGATTGTAAATACCCTTATACATTATACCCCACTGTATACTGTTCTGTGGACCTGGCACTTCATGAAATGTCACGATCACGATGCACTTACAAGGCATGCTGTGATCATCCGGCAAGACGAACAAATATATATTTAATTTAGGCTAGCAGTGTTAGTTCACTAGTGTAGAGGACAGTATGCAATAATACATTTTTTATTGGACTAACATTCAAGTACGCTTTAGACTTGAAAAAGGGAGCATTGCTCTCGAAAGCTTGTCCATATACTTGAATGCTAGTCCAATAAAAAAAAGATATTATATACTGCAATAATCATTTTGCCTATATATCTATATATATATATATATATATATATATATATATATATATACTAGCAATTTGTGACGGCGTTGCCCGTCATTGTAGTAGGGTATGTGTTATGTAGCATTTTTTGTTTGAAATGTTGTAGGCGGCATGTTGAAGGTATTTTGTAAGAATTTTTGGTTTGTTTGTATTGTACATTTCATTTAGCTGAATTGACTGATGATGTTTTCTTATGTACTGTGTGAAGCAGAAAGAATAGTATTGCACACATACATAGACACACACAGATACAGTGACATATACAGACATTGATCATACATACACGTGTACATACATGCGCACAAGCTTGTGTGTAAGAGTGTGCACTACAGAGTGGCCCCAGCATGGTCTGTCTCCAGCCCCTCAGCCACGGGTAATAGCCGCATCCAGCTGCTGCTTGTAGAGAGCTCCTTGAAGGACCGCATGACCGGGCTGTTGCGGGGTGGAGTGTTGTGCTTCATGAAGGGGGAACATGAAGGATTTGGTACTAGGCCTGCCTGCCTCTGAGCTACATGAAGCAGCTGGGCTTCCTGCAGCAGAAGCACATTGTGCACCAGGAGCCGAAAGCATTGTTGTGTTGCGGATACCAGAAATGAAGGTACACTGGAGCCGATCCCGCCCTCTCTTTGTTGGATCAGCTCATTGTGTGCCTCAGGTTGGTGGAGGGACCCCTGGGGACTCTGTGTGTGTGTGTGTGTGTGTGTGTGTGTGTGTGTGGCTTTTGTGTGTGTGGCTTGTGTGTGTGTGTGTGTGGCTTTTGTGTGTGTGTGTGGCTTGTGTGTGTGTGTGTGTGGCTTTTGTGTGTGTGTGTGGCTTGTGTGTGTGTGGCTTGTGTGTGAGTCTGTGGTGTAGGAGCGAGTAGCAGACATTTTGTTTTTTCAGTCACTTGGATAGTGGTGGGCGTGCTGGATAGTGGGGGCAGGCCAACTCCCTGAATGATTTAAATCACTCCTCCATTGAATCACCCATTGGGAACAGTAACTCCTTACTTAAGCTGAGGTAACATAGCAATATAACACACAGTTGCTCTTCAGCTGAGGCAGCACAGCAATATGCTGAGGGATCAAATAGAAAGTGGTGTTTGAGGCTTGCCCTCTGTAACATACAGCAAAGCATCTCTCTCCCTTTAAAGGAGCAGTAAACTTTTTTTATGAAAAAATATATATTGTAGGGATTTTCCTATTGAGTAAAATAAGGGTACTCCCACTGCCAAGAGATTTATATTTCTAGAGTTATTACGGTTTAAACCCATGTTTTTTTACATTAGCAGTGCCCTCTAGTGGTCAAATTCTAATTAGATTTCCTGTTAGATTCTAATGGAGAGGAAAGTCAGAGACATACAGTTCTCCATAGAATGTGATAGAAACTGCCTGTCACTTCCTGTCAGTTAGAACTATCAGGAAGTAAACACAGTAAATTCACTTCCTGGTTATTTATACTGCTCTAAATTTTGAATAAAACATCTGACAGCGGTGGGAGTGACCTTGTTTTATTCAGCAGGAAATTATCTACAAAATGTGTGTTTTCATAAAAAAAAGTTTACTGCTCCTTTAAGGAGAAAGGGCGGGAATCAGGAAGCAGGAAGTGGAAGAGTGACAGTTGAAAACAGACAGTGAGGTGACTGAAGAGATGACAAGAGTTAACCCTTTGAGTGCCATAGGGGTAAGCAACGCATTGCAAAGCAATGTGTTGCATACCCCTCTGGTACTGAAAGGGTTAAATAAAAGAGTTGCTATTAAGTTTATCCCTGAGTTTGTATTTTATGGAAACATTACACCCTCGTACTGAAACAGAGTGTATGGAGGGTTACAGTTATCTGTGGGAGGTGACACAGTGTATGGAGGATTACAGTTATCTGTGGGAGGTGAAATAGTGTGTTTGTGGGGTCATGATCCTGAGTGAGAGTGTGAACGGACCAGGAGAAGTTATTGATATCCTCTACTTCAGGAGCGAGTGGCAGCTATATTTTTTTTGTCAGTTGGATAGTGGTGGAAGGGCTGGAGGGGGTGGGCCAACTCTCTGTATGATAAACACGCCCCCATTGAATCACCCAATGGGAGCAGGAATGTCCCCATTGAATCATCCAATGGGAGTTGTGTCTCCTAATGAGACATAAATTATGTAATGAGGCATTCTGTTCAATGTGTGTTTGTTTTCTGAGGAGACATAAATTATGTTCTGTGTGAGAGGTACCATAAATTATGCAATGAGGCTTATTCTTTTATATATATAGATATATACATAGATACGACGCAGTCATGTGCAGTAGAGACTGCCCGCGCCACGGCTGATACAGAGGTGGACGCTTCGAAGGAGCGTCCAGCTCTGTATTAGCCGCAGTGTGGGCAATCTCTACTGTGCATGACTACACCACGACCGGCTGGCATTGGCACTGTGGCCCGTGTAATGGGATCTTCAACTAGTACATACATATACATATATATATATATATACATATATATATATATATATATATATATATATATACACACACACACACTAGCTAAAGGGGCACAGTGTTGCCCGTGGGGATTAACACCTTTGAGTGCTTGAGGGTCTAATGTGTGTGTGCTAGAATTTTTGGACAGGGTTGGCCATGATTTTGGTTTTTATCCAAATCCTTCCTTCAAGATGAGTTTAACACCCATACTGAGGCACAGCATACCTATCCTAAGAGACACACCTACAGAGAGAGAGACACACACACACATACACACACACTATAGGGAAACAGTGAGATACACACATACACTCCACACTGCCCATAACCTTTTCCTCTCTAAGTCTCTAAACCTATTTGCTATCACTGAAACCTGGCTCTCACATTCGGACTCAGCTGCCGAAGCTGCTCTCTCCTATGGTGGCTTATCTTTCTCCCACACTCCTCGCCCTAATGGTAAGGGTCGGGGGTGTGGGACTTCTTCTCTCTCAGCTCTGCCGCTCCAGGCCTCTGCCCCTTCCTCCCTCAGTCTCCTTCACCTCTTTTGAAGTGCACGCAGTCCAGCTCTTCTCCCCTGTCCCTCTTCTGGTAGCCGTGATTTACAGGCCCCCAAGCAACCCTTCCTCCTTTCTCTCTGAATTTGAAACTTGGCTCTCTGTCTTTCTGTCCTCAGACACTGCCACATTACTCCTTGGAGACTTCAACCTACACACTGATGATACATCCTCATCTAGTGCCTCCCGCTTTCTCTCACTGACCTTGTCCTTTGGCCTTCAACAGTGGACTGCTGCCAGCACTCACAGGGATGGTCACTGGCTAGATCTAGTTCTAACCAGAAACTGCTCAGTCTCTGACTTCACAATTTCCCCATTTCCACTCTCTGACCATCATCTTATCTCCTTCACACTATCTCACACACCTTCCCCTGCCCTCCCTAAATCACCCTTCCTAACCAGGAACCTACACTCGGTCAAACTACCAGACCTGATATCGACTGTGCAGACTTCCCTCTCTTCTCTCTGCTCTACTGCTACTACTACTAACATAGACACTCTGGTCCACGAATGTAACACCACATTAATGTCCTCCTTGGACCTGCATGCTCCCCTTCAATGTAGACACTCCCGCCCCAGGAATCCCAGACCCTGGCTAAATTCAACAATCCGCATGCTACGCACCTGCTGTCGAGCTGCGGAACGTCTTTGGCGAAAGTCTCATTCTTTTGCCGACTTCCACCATTACAAATTCATGCTATCCTGTTTTAACACAGCTCTCACCCAGACTAAACAGAAATACTTCTCTCAGATTATCACTACCCACAAATCTAACCCTCGTGACCTCTTTAAAATCTTCGATTCTCTTCTCAAACCCCCAACCTTGAACTGCTCCTCCTTCTCCAACACTCCACAGGACTTTGCTGACTTTTTTAAAAACAAGGTACAGTCCATCCAACAAACGATGGGCTCTACATCTTCTCCTCCTATGCCTCTGATTCCTAGTCCACCCCGAGCTACCCTCAGTTCATTCTCCCCTATAACAGAGGAGGAGGTATCTCTTTTACTATCCTCCTCTCCACCCACTACCTGCCCCTCAGATCCCATGCCCTCTCACCTTCTTAAGGCTCTTGCAAGTACTCTTGCTCCCAGCCTTACCAATATCTTTAACTCCTCTCTCTCTACCGGAACTTTTCCATCCTCATTCAAACATGCAATAGTCAGACCTATACTCAAAAAGCCCTCACTCGACCCCACCTGCCTTTCAAATTACCGTCCGGTTTCTCTCCTCCCCTTTACATCTAAGATCTTGGAACGCCTGGTATTCTCCCGCTTGATCTCCTTTCTCAATAGGAACTCTCTTCTCGACCCTTTACAGTCAGGTTTCCGTTCCAACTATTCTACCGAGACAGCTCTAACAAAAATCACAAATGATCTACACACAGCAAGGGACAAAGGACACTTTAGTATACTAATCCTACTAGATCTATCTGCTGCTTTCGACACTGTTGACCATGCACTCCTACTGGACACACTTCATACACTTGGCATCCGTGACACACCTCTAAAATGGATTTCCTTCTATCTCTCTAAACGTACTTTCAGTGTTTCTTTTTCTAACACTTTCTCGTCTCCCCTCGACCTCTCGGTAGGTGTACCTCAGGGATCAGTCCTGGGACCACTTCTTTTTTCACTCTACACACTCTCACTTGGTGACTTCATCTCATCTCTTGGATTTAATTACCATCTGTATGCAGATGACACACTAATCTATCTCTCTGTCCCTGACCTCACTCCAGCTGTGCAGTCTCGAGTCATTCAATGTCTCTCAGCCATTTCATCATGGATGGCCCACCGCCACCTTAAACTTAATATGGCTAAGACAGGGCTGGTGGTGTTTCCTCCTAAAACCCATCCACCAACCCCCTTCTCCATCACAATAGGAAACTGTGTTATACACTCAGCATCCAAAGCACGCTGTCTTGGGGTCATACTTGATTCTAAATTAACCTTCTCCCCCCATATCCAAGCTGTCACTAGAACTTGTCACTTCTTCCTAAAAAATATTGCAAAAATACGCCCATTCCTCTGCCTATCAACAGCTAAAACTCTATCTCAGGCACTCATTCTCTCTAGACTTGACTACTGCAACATTCTACTCTCTGGTCTTCCTGCTTCTCATCTCTCTCCACTTCAATCTGTTATCAATTCAGCCGCAAGAATCACCACATTTGCTCCCAGATACCTTCCATCTCATCTCCTCCTGAAATCCCTCAATTGGCTACCTATAAAGTATCGTATTTCTTACAAGATTCTCCTCCTCTCCTGTAAGTCACTCTGTTCTTCAGCACCCTCTTACATTTCTGCCCTTATCTCCCGCTACACCCCTTCCCGTCCCCTACGGTCTTCTCAAGGGTTCTTCCTGTCCTCTCCCTACACAACACGAGCCATCTCTCGACTACAATCTTTCTCACTGGCTGCTCCTCGACTCTGGAATGCCCTCCCCATCACTGTTCGCCAATCATCCACAATCACCACTTTCAAGCAACTCCTCAAAACCCACTTGCTCAGGGAGGCATCTCAATAGCGATGTCCTCCTGCACACTGACAGTCACATCAGAATCCTTCTGCACTTCTTTCACCACACCTTGTACCTGCACTTATAATACTCCTCCTACTGTCTCTGTTTGTCAATATGAATTCAGCCTAGATTGTAAGCTCCTTGGGGCAGGGTCCCTTTCCTAGTGTATGATTCCCTTGCTGCACTTTCCCTCACAAATAATGTAATGATTGTACTTAACCTTAATGCTCTTAACCCCAGTTCTGTCGTTTTTGTATTGTATTATTTCAACTTCTGTTAAGCGCTGTGTACATGTATGGCACTATATAAATAAAGATACATACATACATACATTGTAACACAGACACATACTTACAGTATGCATACTGAAAGACAGATACACATGCACTTAGTACAGTGAGACACACACACATATGCAGTTAGTGTAGTGACACACATACACTTAGTGAGATACATACATACACACTTAGTATAATGAGATACATATATATACAGTATAGTGAAATACATAAATGTACACTTAGTATAGTGACATACATACACAGTATAGTGAGATACACACATATATTTACATATAAGCTGGTCCTTACTGCAGGCCGCTTAATTGTACAAATAAAGAGCAGTGGCTAGAAACCTTTGTTTCTGCTTTAGCCCTCTAAGTGGCAGTGGGATACAGAACACATTGCTTTGCATTGCATTCCATAGCCCTGGGGCACTTAAGGGGTTAATGAATGCCATCCCTTTTGTGCACAACCTTGAATGTCAGAGCAGTTTGAAATACATTGCATATTCATTAGTATTTAAAAGTTTAAAGGGATAGTAATGCTTAAAATGTAAAAAAAATATGTTGTAGGGTTTATCCCCCTGAGTAAAACAAGGGTACTCCCACTGCTGAAAGGTGTTTTATTCAAAAGTTATTACAGCTCAAAGCTGAGTTTTTTTAGGTGCAATATCACAGTGGCCTGAAATTGTACAGTGGCGCTGTTGCTACACCATCCTATGGATAGCTCTGGTCCCGGGACCATAAATCTCCATAGGATGGTGTACCCTTGTTTTACTAAGGGGGATAAACCCTACAACATATATATATATATTTTTTTTTACATTTTAAGTATTACTATCCCTTTAAAGAACATAGTGAAACGTGACCTGCAAAGCACCTCTTGGTAGAAACAACTTTGCCAGTTAGTTGTGTCCATAAATTACAGATTTTAGCCACAGATGTACTATGGTCAGTCAGTGATCTGATTGCTGGTCTGTGTCAGCCCATATGGACCACTTCAGTGCACATTTATTTCAAATCCTGACATAATTCTCCTACAGTGTTCCCTATGAGGTGAGCAAACCAGCAACACAAGAGTCAAAGCGGACTGTGTACACAGAACTGCACTGGAATAACAGATAAATCCTGCAGCACTGCACATGTTTTAATTGCTCTTAAAGAGATAGTAATATTTCAAAATGACTATCCCTTATATTGCAGCCCTTGAAAAACTGAATAAAATGCCACCAGCAGCATCTCTCAAACCTTTATGGTTTGCGAGATAGCCACTTTTAAACTTCGCTCCCCCCTGCCTCTCCACTGACGTCATCGTTTTTGCTGCAGCAGGGAAATCCGGTCCCGGGACCAGCGGAGGCTCTTTAGCAGAGCCGAGATCTCGTTATGGAAAACAAGATTCTTCACTAAAACGGTCTTCTACGTGTGCTTTGTTACCAAGCACACATAGAAGACCGTTTTAGTGAAGGATCGTTTCTTCTATAACGAGATCTGGCTCTGCTGAAGAGCCTCTGCTTCATTTAACGAACGGATTCCCATGCTGCAGCAAGAACGCTGACGTCAGGGGAGAGCGAAGTTTAAAAGTGGATATCTCGCAAACCATAAAGGTTTGAGAGATGCCGCTGGTGGCATTTAAGTCAGTTTTTCAAGGGCTTCAATATAAGGGATAGTAATTTTGAAGTATTACTATCACTTTAACACTTTCACTGATGAGCCTGGTTTGCTTTGAGCAGCGTTTCTCATCTCTGTCTCCATGACTTCCCTACCAACTGTCTTTAGGATTTCCCTACTTGAGTGCAGGGGAATTAACCAGAGGCGCAGTCATTTATTTAAAGGGTAACTATCAGCTGTATTAATGTTGCCTTTATTACAATGCTCCTTTGCATTGACTGTGTAATCTTTTTTTTTATTCTCTGAGATATTTGCTTTTAAATTTAATGCGGAGACGTCACTACAGGACAAGCTGCGTGTCAACTCTGCCCCACAGCCCGTCAATCTTCTTCTGTTCCTCTCCCCACCTATCGCCTCGTGCCAACCTCTTCTGATGACAGAGGCTTTCTTCATGTGAGCTGGAGCATCATTGGCAAAAGAGCTGTCCAGCTTACGTGGAGAAATCCTGCGCCATCAGAGGAGGTTGGAATGAGGTGATACTTGGGAGAAGAACAGGCTAAGTTTGACAGGCTGCAGGGCAAAGTTGACCCGAAGCCTGTCCTGATGTGATGTCACCACATTAAATTTAAAAGCAAATATCGCTGAGAATAACGCATTATATTTTTTAAAAAATGACATGTTCAATGAAAAAGAGCACTGGAAAAAGGCAACATTAATACTGGTGATAGTTCCCCTTTAATTAATTTCTAAACAAGCAAAGAAATCCTAAAGACATGACGGGTTAGTGAACTCAGAAAAGATCAGCAATTAAATGTTTATTTTATACTTTTACTGCATGTTGTTCTGCCAAAAAATATAAAATAAACACTGTAGCTGGCACTGCCAATTCAGTCCCAGGTGGGGCCCACACCTTGAATCACCCGGTAACCCTAAAGACATCACGTGACCATACCAAGTAGTGTTCTGAATCTTCTTTCACTTACAGACATTCCGTGAACTTTTCCAGGATTACAGAAACCAGTCATTGAGAAAATACACTTTCCCTGACAATGCAAAATGTCATCAAATCCACAGTGTCCTGTTTACAGCAACTTACTTTCCCTGCAGCAGACATATGATTTTACTCAAGTGCAGGGGAAAACGATCTGCTGCCCTCCTGATATTGTTGAACTACATTTGCAAAAGCAGCTGTCTTGGGTAAAACTGAACTGGCTATTTTGCTCATGCATTCTAAATCAGAGTTCTTCAGCTTCAGTCCTTAACCCTTTAAAGTGTTAGTAATGTCTAAAAAAAAGTTTTTTTTGCATTTAGAAGACCTTAAAAAGCTGAGCTAAATACAAAAAACTGTATCTCTCAAACCGCTATGGTTTAAGAGATACGGGCGTTTGAAGTTTGATTTCTCCTACTGACGACACGGAGGTGCTTGAGAAGTGCCGAGATCTCGTTACTTACACAGAATCCCTTCATTGGAATGGTCTAAAACGGGTGCCTGATGTTTTAGACCATTCCAATGAAGGGATTCCGTGTAAGTAACGAGATCTCGGCACTTCTCAAGCGCCTCCGTGTCGACCGACACAGATCTCCTGCTGACAGTTTTACAGCTGTCAGTAGGAGAAATCAAACTTTAAACGCCTGTATCTCTTAAACCATCGCGGTTTGAGAGATACGGTTTTATGCATTTAGCTCAGCTTTTTAAGCTCTTCTAAATGCAAAAAAACTTTTTTTTTAGACATTACTAACATTTTAAGGACCAGAGAGGTATAGAACACACTCTTTGCATTGTGCACAACACACTGGCCCTTAAAGGGGATGTTTATCCCCTTCACAACTTTGCCTCACTATCAATAAAATAATGGAAAGTGTATCCTTTTAAAAAACAAAATATCTGCCCATTTGGAGAAATTCAAAGATTAAATGTAACTCTGTGCCTACTTCTGGCAGACAGTGCTGACCGGATCTGTACCATAGTCTGAGTTGCTATCCAGCCTCCTCTGATGACGGAGGCTGTCTGTCTCTAACCTGGAACGATCTCATTGGCAGAGATCGATTTCTGGCCAATGAGAGCACTCCAGCTTAGAGACAGACAGCCTCCGTCATCAGAGGAGGCTGGATAGAAGCTCAGACTATGGTACAGATCCGGTCAGCACTGTCTGCTGGAAGTAGGTACAGAGGTACATTTAAATGTAGAATTTCTCCAAACGAGTGGATTTTTTAAAACATTTTTTTAAAAGTATACCCTTTCCAATATTTATTATTGAAAAGGAAAAGATTTAGGCAAAGTGGTGAAGGGGGTAAACATCCCCTTTAACCCTTTGAGTGGCAGAGCGGTACACAACAAATTGCTTTGCAATTCGTTGCTTACAACCATGGCACTCAAAGGGTTACTCCTTTGAATGCCAGAGAGGTACACAATGAATTGCTTTGCAACGTGTTATGAACCCCTCTGTCACTCAAAGGGTTAAATTAACGAGTGCACTGTCTGGGCGGTGGGCAGCTCTAGAGGATGACCACTTTTTTTTTTTTTTCCCCACCACAATCCATTCTGGGATCACAGAGCAGTGTGCAGTCGCACTGAGATCCCAGAATTCCATGATGTGCTAGGACCGTCACTGGTCCATAATGCCTGGACAGGCGTGACTATGTTAGCACAGGTCGTTAAGGATCAGAAAAACTGTATCACTAAAGGGATAGCAATATTTCATATGTAAAAACTATTGACTAGGAAGCAAGAAGGAAAAAAAAAAGAAGACTCCTGTGAGCATGAATCCAAAGGAACTCCCACGTTTGGTCACAGGAGAGCCAAGCATGGTCCCTTGACAGAGTGGGAGACCTGTAAGCTATAAGGACTAAGAGTAAAGTATTTAACAGGTAAGACTAAAATCCTCTTTTTTTCTGTTGTCCAATATAGTTTACAGGAAACTCTGGGATGTACCAACATGGAGTTTCCCAGCGGTGGGAAAGAAGGCACGGACCAGTCGTTGGTCCCCAAAGTCACCAGAGCTCATACGAACTAATCAGATCATAGGATAGCCCTAAACAAGAAAGTGTCAACTGGCATTGAACTGGAATATAACACACCAGTAACTGTAATACAGAACACTGAACTAGAACCAACCGGGCTCAACAGTTAAAGAATACAAGGCTGCCTCCAGGACTTTCCAGCCGAAGCCAGCACGTCAACACAATAGTCTTTAGTGAAAGTGTGCACAGACAACCAAGTAGCAGCCTTGCACAGCTGATCAGCCGAGGCCCGATTTTTATAGGCCCCAACAGACCTGGTGGAATGGGCCGTGATACAAAAAGGTACAGGCTTCTTCCTGAATTCATAACCCTTACGAATGGTAGACTTGATCCAAGAAGCAATCGTCACCTTGGATGCAGCCTTACTAGCCCTGGGACCCTCAGGCATGCATCAGTCTCGCGAAGAGACTCGGTGCGGTGCACATAAAACTTAAGGCATCACACCACATCTAACAAGTGGAGATCTCTCTCCTTGTCAGATTTAGGGTCAGGACAAAATAAAGGCACAACAATCTTCTGGTTGATGTGGAACTCAGAGACCACCTTAGAAAGAAATTCCTGGGAGAACCGCCTTGTTCTTGTGAAACACCAAGAAAGGCAGTTTGCAGGACAAAGCCTGCAGCTCGGCAACTCTGCGAACAGAGACGATTATCAGGAAAGCCATTTTCCAAGTCAGAAGACGAAGAGGAATGGTGGCCAAGGATTCAAAAGGAGGGCGCTGCAAGACGCCCAGCACCAAATTAAGATCCCACTGAGAAGCGGGACTCTTAAAGGCAGGGTGAGCATGAGCAACCCCTGAAAGAAAATCTTGACATGCGGAAGGATGGCAATGCACCTGTGAAAAAAGACAGAGATCGCAGAAGTTTGAACCTTCAAGGAACTCAGGCTGAGGCCCTTGTCCACGCCGTCCTGTAAAAAGGACAGGATAGTAGGAAGGTCGAAATCTTGTGAGGACAGATCCCTATCCACACACTAAGAGTGGAAAATAGACCAGATACTGTGGTATGCCTTAGAAGGAACATGCTTCCGAGCATGAAGCATAGTGGCTACGACCGCTGAAGAGAAACCTTTATTCCTCAATACTGAGGATTCAACAGCCAGGCCGTCAAACCCAGATGGCCCACATCCTCCTTCCACAGATAACCCTGTAGAAGGAGATCCGGTCTGTGTGGAAGCCGAAAGGGTTCCACCACAGATAGGTCCAGGAGCTCCGGAAACCAGGGTTGCCGGGGCCAGTACGGAGCAATTACAATGACCAGAGCTCCTTCCAACCGCAACTTCCTCAATACCATGGGAAGCAGGGGAATGGGAGGGAAGTAGTAAGCCAGAGGAAATCGCCATGGGATTGACATGGCACCCACTGCAACAGCCAGAGGATCCCTCCACAGGAACAAAATGTAGGAACCTTCCTTTTGTGTCTGGTCGCCGTCAGGTTGATCCAGGGAAGTCCCCATTTCCGGACCAGGGGTCGAACACCTCCTGGTGGAGTTCCCATTCTCCTCTATCTACTGTGTGTCGACTTTAAGAAGTCGGCTAAGACGTTGTCTACTCCAGGAATAGGAACTGCGGATATGGCAGGAACATGTTCTTCTGCCAAAGGTTAAGATAGCCTTGACCTCCAACCAAGCTGCAAGACTTCTTGTTCCGCCTTGCTTGTTGATGTAAGCCATAAGCTGATGTAAGCCGTGGCGTTGTCGGACTGGACGCGAACTGGACAGCCTTTTAGATGATAGGACCAGTATCTGAGAACATGGAATATCACCCGAAGTTCCAGGATGTTGATGGGTAGGAGAGACTCCTCCGCTGACCATCGACCCTGTGCGTTCAGATGTCCCAGGATTGCTCCCCAGCCGAATAGGCTGGCATCCGTTGTCACCATGGTCTAGAATGGTACTAAGAAGGGTCTTTCTCAGGTTGGAGAGGTCTTGCCACCAAGAGAGACTCAGCTCCACATGTAGGGGCAGAGAAACCGACAGCCTCAGGAGATCTGTGTTGCCTTTGCAAACCTGGATCACAAACCTCTGAAGTTCCCTCGTGTGAGCCATTGCAAACAGTATCGCCTCTATGGTGGATATCAACTTCCCCACTAGAGAGATCAACTTCTTGGCTGGAATGGGATCGCAAGCCAATACTGATGACACCTTGTGGGTGATCTGATGAACTACCTCGTCCGTCAGAAAAATCATGCCTTTGAGGATGTCAAACTGAAAACCTAGAAAGAACAATGTCTGAGATGGAATCAGGACCGACTTGTCCAAGTTCTGGATGGGTGAGTGTTGATACAGTCCCGGACCTGTTGTTGAAGGTGTTCTGGAGATGGGGCCATCAAAAGCAAGTCGCCCATGTATGGAGTAACCCGGATGCCATCCTTGCGCATGACAGAAATTAATGCACCCAGGACATGAGTGAATACCTGGGGGGCTGTAGTTAGATCAAAGGGAAACACATAGAAATCATCAGATTAAGGCTAAATAACACTAAGACCAAAGGGAAAACTGTGACCCTTAAAAGTGCTCAAATTGGCCAACAAGGGGTTAAATTGCCACAGAAAGTGCTCCAAAAACCCAATGGACAAACATGTAAACCCAATGAATGCAGGAGTAGGAACTCAAAAGGAGACCCCTGTGCGGAGGGGAAGCATGGGTCAAGTGGACCTCAGCACTCAAAGGGTCGCTCACCTTTTTTGCAGGTCTTCTGTCTTCAGACTACCATTAATAAAGAAGAAGCCTCAGTGGGCAACTCCTAGGGAAAAAACATAGCACAAAAGATTTTCCCCTCAGCGCCTGGTAACTGAGCACTCCACCACTGGGACGTCAGTAATGGTAATCCGGCTAATGGGAGATTTCTACACCTCATATCTAACAGAAAATATTAAATATAACTAAAACTAAGCAGAACTGTTCTCTTGTCTTTCCTGTTCAAGGAAAAAAAATCTAACTGGTTGGGGATTGGCTGATGACCAGCTAAGGAGGGAAGGAAGGCTCCACCCTGCACTTCTTTCCAAGAATTGTCTTGCCTACTTAAAGGGGTGGTTGCCTTCCCAGAGTTACCTGTAAGCTATACTGGATGACAGAGAAAAATATATATATTGTAGTGTTTATTCCCCGGAGTAAAACATGGATACTCCCAGTGCTGAGAAGTGTTTTATTCAAAAGTTATTACAGCTCAAACTTGTTTTTTTTTTAGGTGCAGAATCCCAGTGGCCTGAAATTGTACAGTGGCGCTGTTGCTACACCATCCTATGGAAGTTTATGGTCAACTGACCAGAGCCGTCCATAGGATATGTATCAACAGCGCCACTGTACAATTTCAGGTCACTGTGATACTGCACCTAAAAAAATCAAGTTTGAGCTGTAATAACTTTTGAATAAAACACCTTTCAGCGATGGGAGTACCCATGATTTACTCAGGGGAATAAACACTACAACATTTTTTTTTATATTTTAAGTATTACTTTCCCTTTAAAAACATATTCCAGTGCTGTATAACCCCTTAAGGACCAGAACGCACGCGAGGCTGGCACTTAAAGCAGACGTTTCACCATAGATAAAGTCGCACTGCAATAATTAGGCAGATGGCGACTAGCTTAATAATAGTTATATTACGTCTCAGAACGACAAGATTCTACAGAAATCCTTAATCTTCCGAGACCGGAAGCCAGGCATCAGTGCAGACATCTTGACTGCGCATCTGCAATGTCAGTCCCAGCCTCCATTAAACATATTGCAGTGTGCCACAAGGTAACCGGAAGGGACTGACGGCCCAGGCGCTCAGACTGCACTAACCTGGCCGTCAGTCTCAGAAGATTAAGGATTTCTTTAGAATCATCTAGTTCTAAGAGGTAATATAACTATTATAAAGCTTGTCGCCATCTGCCTAATTATTACAGGGCGACTTTAACTATAGGGAACGTTCCGGAGCTTTTTTTTCCCCCCACAATCGTATTCAGGGCTCCCTGAACGGTGTGCATCCACACGGGGAGCCCTGAAATCCATGACGTGCTAGGTCCATCATGGGACCTTATGGCAAGTTCACCCATGATGGTCCTGGCACCTTATGGGTCCTTGAGGAGTTAAAACAAGAGAACTCCGATTGCTGGAAGATCATTAGCTGTCATTAAGTAGTGCAGAGGTTACTACAACTTTCTACAAGGACCTCTAGTCTACTCTCCTTTTCCATAGAATGCAACAGAAAAAACTGTCTAGACCAGTGATTATCAACATTAGTCCTCAGATCACACTCACAGTGATGGTTTTCAGGATGTTTATTAACTGAACGGTAATCAGTAGCTCAGTCACTGTGATGGCTACATTTGTGCTTATTCAGGAATATCCTGACCAGAGGCGTAACTAGAAGCTTCTGGGCCCTTGTGCAAGAAGTGCCACGGGCCCCCCCTACCACATTGGCCCCCCTCGTCCACATTGACCCCCCACACACACAATGCCCGTCAATCTTCACAATGCCCCCATCTCCTACTTCCTACCTGGTGCTCCCGTGCAGTCCTCTTAGTAATGCAGAGCGATGGAAGATGATGTCATCTCCCAGCGCTCTGCATTACTAGAGCGCCGGGAGGAGATTGCGGGTATCAGGCGGAGGGGTCGTAGGGGGTGCCTGGGCCCCTGGAGTGCACGGTCCTGGTCGCTGGTGCAACCCCTATATTTACGCCACTGATCCTGACAACCAGTCATGTTGGTGTGCCCTGAAGACTGGAGCTGACAATCACTGGTCTAGACACTAGGTGGCACTGTTGGTATCAGTTTAGTATAAAAATACAACATAGCTTAACCCTTTGAGTGCCAGATAGGTATCCAACACATTGTGTTGCTTATCCTGCCCAGAGCTGGTACTGTGATCTCTGAAGGCAAAGGCAGGTGGTGACTGCTATTGGCCGCTATGAAGTCACACCCACCCGCAGACTCAATAGGAATGAGGCTGTGATTGGCAGAGACAGGAAATGGAGCATGGACAGGACCTGTATACTGACACTGTAACTTTATAATTCTACTACTGCCAGAGGTGGGAATAGCATTGATTAACTCATAAAAGACTGACCATTAACTCTGTTGCCTGGTCGTCAGTCTTGGCAGAAGGAGGATTTCTGACTAAAGCGGTAATTAGGCTGGATAATAGAACTATTGGTAAGCTTATCGCTAGATGGGTAATTATTGGGAGGGACTTTATTTGGGGTGACAGTTCCCCTTTAAGTATATTTGCACTTGAGTACACATGAAGTAATATAAATGAATAGGTCAGGAATTAGCACAGCAGTTATGGATAGCCTTAACTCGTACAGTGTCAGTCTTTGCATTGTGTTGGATACCTCTCTGGCACTTAAAGGGTGTTACTACCTGCACTGTTAGAGGTCCTTGTAGAACTGGAGCAGAGAAACTCTGGGCCACATTCCAGAAGATAAAGAGGTGCATTTCTGGAGCGGTTAACCCCTTGAGTGCTAGAGAAGTCTCCAATGGATTGCTTAACAATCTGTTGGAGAGCTTTCTAGCAGTCAAGGGGTTAAAATTCCCATTTAGATCAAATATATTTTCCATGTGTCCCAAACAGTGACATAGTTTTGCTCCAGAACTGGCCCCCTTTTTTTTTTTTTAGCTTCCCGATTACAGCCCTTTGTTCTAGATCAGCTTTGCGCAACCTGTCCTCAGCACCCCCCACCCCCCGGTGAAGGGTTTCAGGATCTCCTCATACAGGCACAGGTGAATCACTCAGTGGCTCAGTCATTCTGAAGGATGTAGGATATCCTGAAAACATGAATCGCTGAGGACAGGCTTGATCGATACAACAAGACAAAGGAAGGGGAATGTATCAACCCATTAATGGTGGGTGAGGTGGCAGGATCGTCACACAATTTCACCCTTTGAGGAGAGATGACAATCCTGCCACATCAAGGATTATTGATCCCAGCACGCCTCAGGGTGCTCTGTGATCATTGCGGGGAGGCTGGAACTGACTGGGACAGGACTGGGGCTCTGCACATGTGATCGCTCCTACAGTGATCACATGTGCCGGTGGAGTCACATGACAGGCAATGTATGTAAACATTCTGTCTGTTACTGTTCTCTGCTTCTCCCCTCCTCACTGTGATCGTGAGGCAGAGACAGACAGAAAACAGAGCTCCCAGTGCCATAAATGGCTGAAGATGGGGCCCTTTTGTTTTAGGTGGTGGTGCTGGGAGTAGAACTAGTGGGGAAAGCATTTAACATAAGTTCAAGTCCTTTAATACCTCTTTGGGTAGCTGAATAAGTGATTTAGAGCAAGGTCAAAGTATCTTTTTTTACACAGACTAATTTATGTATACTGAAATGTAACCCTTTGAGTGCCAGAGGGTTATGCAACGCACTGCAAAGCAATGCGTTGCGTACCTCTCAGGCACTCAAAGTGTTAAACAAAGATTAGTATGAGTTTTATTACTATGGAGCAATGTGATACACATATATGCATCAGGCAGTCTCATCTCCTAAAAAGATGGACAACAGGGTAGGAAAGAGCTCAAAGTTGCCTTTTTTAGGTGCAATATCATAGCGGACTGAAATTGTACAGTGTCACTGTTGTTGCACCATCGTATGGACAGCTCTGGTGTGTAGACCATAAATTTCCATAGGATGGTGTAGCAATAGCGCCACTGTACAATTCCACTGTGGTATTGCACCTGAAAATTTTAACTTTGAGCTGTAATAACTTTTGAATAAAACACCTTTCAGCAGTGAGAGTACCCTTTTTTTACTCAGGGGGATAAACCCTACAACATATTTTTTTTTTTACATTTTAAGTATTACTATCCCTTTAAAAAAATAAATGCACTAACTGAGCACAAATCATCAATGGAAAAACTATTAAAAAAAGTCTGTTTTTCTTTTTTCAATTTATTTTCCACTTTTTTTTATATTATCAAACTAAATGATAGGTTATAACTATAAATACGGCATCAAAAGAAAGCCCTACTTAATGTATATAATTTGTGTGGGTGGACTAAAAGAATTAGAGGGAAAATACGGTTGAACAAAGGCATACTGAAAAAGGCTAAAATTGCCCTTAACCCCTTAAGGACCGGCGAGCGCATGCGCGGCCGGCACTTGAGGACCACGGGTTTTTTTTTTTTTTTTTACATTTCCGGTTCAGGGTTTCCAGAGCAGCGTGCAGCCGCGCCGGGAGCCCTGAACTCCATGATGTACCAGGACCGTCACTGGTCCTTAAGTGCCGGACTGCCGTGACGGTCCTGGTACGGATATGGTCCTTAAGGGGTTAAAAAAAAATAAAAAATGCCCTGGTCATCAAGGGGTTTACCCTTTCCATACCAGACGGATATGCAACGCAAACCCCTCCGGCACTGAACGGGTTAAGGAAGAGAAATAGTCAAAATCTGGGACAAATTCATTTGTACCTCTGATGGGCCATTACAATTATTTGCGCAAGCACCTCTAGAACTGAAGGATTCATCGTGTTGGGTCTCACCGGCCTGACTGAAATGAACATCTTACAACATACCAGATGATTGTACAGTCATTACTCTGCCCTTCTGGTACTCAGCGTGAAGACAGGAACTACGAGAGTTCGAACCCTATCAGATCTTAACTGCTGAGCGCTATCTGCACTGTGCAGACAATTCCTAAGTCTGTTTTCTGTTATACAGAATGTGATGGAGGAAGATTACACAACTGCTAAGGGCCCTCTAAAAGTATCATGTGCTGTCAGTTATGACCACTGCTTTACTGATGTTAATCCTAAATAACTAATACATTTTTTTATGAAGAAAATATACAATAAATGTTTTTTATTTTCAAACAAGGAGACATCTACTGAAGGGAGATAATTTATTCAATAGTTATTACAGCTCAAATTATTATTATTTAACATTACGAGGCAATTGTTGATACAGTTCCTATCACATTCTCCTTAGAGCCACAGGTCACTGATTCAAGCTCTCCCTTAGAGTGCATTACAAGAAAGTGCCTTTTGGAGAGCAGCTGAGGCTGCTGTGAAGATTCTTTAACCCATTAACGACCGGAGGGGTGTGCAGTGTATTGCTGCACATTGTGGTCCTTATAAGTTTTAAAGTGTGCATGTTTATGTGTATATTTGTATAGGTGTGTGTTTATATGTGTATTTGTGTGTGTGCTTGTGTGTATAATTGTCTAAATATATACAAATCTAACTGTAACTGTTTCTGGTTTACTCTCAGCCACGTCCCATGGTGGCAGGGGTGAAGTGATCATGCCACATCAGCTAATGATTCACAAAGGAGGTGATTTTGACAGGAGTGGTCAGGGGGCAAAGCCACCTTAGCCACTACTGTCAAAATCACTTCAAGGGGCCCACACATCACCCTCCACCTCCCCTTTCACTCACTATCTTCCTCGCTGCTCCGTTCTCCTGCCCCGTCATGCCCTCTGGTAAAGGAAAGGAGGCAGACAGTGCGGATGAGCAGCAGCAACCAGGTACCACAAGACCATTGATCGCCGATTAATCCTGCACAGACAATATGCACAAATACGTACTCTGCAATTCTACAGTCCACGACCAAAACATGCATATTAAATACTCTGCAATTCCATGGCTAAAGTCATGCAGAGCGTGTGCATATGTATGTATATATAAGTGAGTGTATGTACAAGTGTGTGTATATACAGTGAGTGAATGTGTGAATGTACGTGTGAAAGTGTGTGAGTGTGTGTATGTATAAGTTTGTGTGCGAGTGAGTGAGAGTGAATGTATGTGTGTCTATGAGAAACTGTGTGTGTATATATGTATGTATGTATGTGTGTGTTTATGTATTTATAAGTGTGTGTGTGTGTGTGTGTGTGCATTTGTGAGTAAGTGTGTGTGTGTGTGTGAATGTGAGTGAGTGCATGCACGTGTTTTCTAATAACTGTTCTAAGAAAAATCCCCCAGTGGGAGCTACACTAAGCACTCAAAAGGAATTCAGATCTGTGCAAAAGATTTCTTTTCCCAGCCACTATGGAACCTGCCCTGTTGTGAAAGGAACATATGTCAAACCTGGACTGATCACACGTTTAACACTGAACTCCCCTTTTTTATTCCCAAATGCTACAGAGGCATGACATATATTTATACCTACCAGCACCATACACAATGCGTTGGAGACCTCTACAGCATTCAACAGTTTAAAAATCTAATTTTAATCAAAGGGATTTTGAGGGGTTTTTAGCTCTCTCTTATGTTGGAGATATTGAGGGTTAATTAACAGGAAAAACAAATCAAACCTTTCCTTTCATCATTCATTCGGATGTGGGTGGTTACAGCATTTGATCTTGATGTCAGGTCACTAATGGTGCGGAAGTTGGGAGTAATTATGATTTAGCTAATCTTGCTTTGCTTACTACTTCTCACTAACCTGTAGTTCCGCAGCTATACATTAAAAAGATGCACATCGACTCGTCTTTGTTCAGCAACTGTATGAGACGTCAGACCATACTCACAAAGACAAAAGGGGATCAATTCTTGGACAGACCAACAGCACTAGCAGAAAATTTTAATTCCCCATTTAATAGGGCTTTAAACACCATGGGGTAGATTCACTAAGCGGTGATAAAGTGGAGATGACTTCTCCAGTGATATCACTTCTCCAGTTCCTATGTTATTCTATAGAGCTTATGCACTAAGATCTCCAAAGCCAAAGAAATCCTAGTATATTGGCTCCAAAGATTAACATAGGAATTGGAGAAGTGATATCACTGGAGAAGTCATCTCCTCTTTATCACCTCTTTGTCACTCCTTAGTGAATCTCCCCCCTTTGAATCCTAGAAAAGTCTCCAGTACATTGTGAAGTAATTCACTGTAGACCTTTTAAGCATTCAAGGTTTTAAAGTGATAGTCAGCCTCCTTTATCACTTTACATATGTTGCAGATGCATAAATATGCAGAGTCAAATTGACTGTATTTTTTATCTTCACTTTTATTGATCTATTTTTCTTTCTACATTTTAATGTCCCTTACAGGAAGCTCTCTGATGTTGTTTTCAGGGAGCTTTCTGTATTGGACTGTGAAAGCAGAGAGAGTGCAACGATTAGAAAAATTGTACTTCTACTAAATAAAAATAATGGCCAAATTAAAAACTACACATTCATTTAAATGAATCCAGATCCTTGTATTTTGTAGTAGTAATATAAATAAAAATGTTGTATGAAAAGTAAAGCTCCCGCTAGTAAACTTTCCATGCACCCACAAAATACACAGAAACATAGAATTTTGATGACAGAAGGACTGAAGCATGCAGAGTGCCTGAGTCTAGTTAACAGGAACACTTAATATGTAAAAAAAAAATATATATATATATTTACGCTGAGAGGTATTTTATTCGAAAATGATTACAGCTGAAACTTGAATTTCTTAGGTGCAATATCTCAATGTCCTGAAATGTTACAGTGGTGCTGTTGTTACACCACCCTATGGACAGCTCTGGTTGACCATAAATCTCCATAGGATGGTGTAGCAACAGCGCCACTGTAAAATGTCAACCACTGAGATACTGCACCTAAAAACATTTCAAGTCTGAGCTGCAATAACTTTTGAATCAAGCATCTCTAAGCAGTGGAGTAACCTTGTTTTACTCGGAAGGGTAAACATTACAATATATATTCTTTATATATTAAGTGTTACTATCCCTTTAAGATGATTGTGACACGAGTCCAGGTACTAGAGGTCAGTACCACCGTCACTACAACTCTATTGCTAGGAAAGATAGGACCTGGGTTTTAGTACGGGGAGTGGGCCAGAGAGCTACCTCCTCTACTTTCGCGGGATCTGGTCTCTGTCACCCACAGACCACTCGGTGACCTAGGTAGGGAACTTCGGATACCCCTATGACACATTTCTCCAGTTTTAGAGTCAGGCCAGCTGTCCTGATGCGATCTAGTACAGTGCCTAGGTGAACCAAATGGTCCTCCCACGTATTGCTATAGATGTATGTATATGTATGTATATCTTTATTTATATGGCGCCACACAGTGTACGCAGCGCCTTACAATAGACATATGTTACAATAAATAAGAGGGGATTAAATAAGTGCGACATTCATAGAAACAATGGGAGAGAGGTCCCTGCCCCAAGGAGCTTACAGTCTATGGCAATGTCATCCAGGTATGCGCAGGCATACTCCTGGAGACCGTCAAGAAGCCTATCTATCATCTGCTGGAAGGTTGCCGGTGCGTTCTTCATCCCAAACGGCATGACTCGAAATTCGTACAGGCCGAATGGGGTGATGAACGCCGACTTAGGGATAGCTTCTGTCACCAACGGGATTTGCCAGTATCCTTTGCATAGATCAATGGTAGTGAGGAAGTGTCCCCGGGAGATGCGGTCTAATAGTTCATCCACCCGGGGCAAGGGATAAATGTGGGTCACGGTTTTGTCATTAAGCTTGCGGTAATCGACACAAAAATGGGTTGTGCCATCCCGCTTGGGAACCAAAACCATCGAGAACGCCCAGGGACTTGTGGACGGCTCTAAGACTCCTAAATCAAGCATATCTCTTAACTCACTCCTCATACTGTCTCTAACTGACTCAGGTACCCGGTAGGCCGCCTGTCTGTGGGGCGGCTGTCCCGGGGTCTCCACGATGTGTACTGCCATGGCAGTATACCCAGCAATCGGGGAGAACAGGGCCTAATGTTCTAACAGTACTTGTTGAACTTGTTTTTGGAAGGTTCTCTGAATCCTCTGCTGCAGGAGCACATACAGCCACTACTTCCTCCTGTCTCTCCTGGTAGGCCTTCAGCATTTTCACATGAAAGGTCCGTTGGATCCGTTCATCCGAACATTTAGTCACCAGGTAGGTAGTGTCACAGAGCTGTTTCACCACCTGGTATGGTCCCTGCCAGGCTGCCTATAGCTTGTCCTGCTTAGTGGGCTATAGGACTAGTACTTTCTGTCCCACTTCCAGGGTACGATTTCGAGCGGTACGGTCGTACCATCTCTTCTGTCGTCCCTGAGCCCCCTGAAGGTTCTCCCGTACCAGGTCTGTGAGTTCCTTCAGGTGATCTCGAAATGTCAAAACATATTCCAAAATTGGGACTCCTTCCCCCTTTACCCGGCTTTCCCAGTGGGCTCTCATAAGATCTAAGGGCCCCCTCACCCTCCGCCCGTACAAGAGTTCAAAGGGGGAGAACCCGGTTGATTCCTGTGGCACCTCCTGGTAGGCGAACAGGAGGTGCGGCAGGTACTTTTCCCAATACCTGTGAGTGGCAGTGAACATGTGCAGCAGTTGCTTCAGCGTCCCATTAAACCTCTCACACAGTCCATTGGTCTGGGGGTGATATGGGGAGCTGTGAAGGGCTTTGATCCCACACAGTCTCCACAGCTGGTGGGTAATCCCGTCCGTGAATTGGGTCCCTTGGTCAGGTATAATTTCTTGGGGAAAGCCCACCTTGGCAAAGATCCGCAGCAGGGCATCTGCTACTGTCTATGCATGGGGTATCGCCTCCGGGTATCGAGTGGCATAGTCCACCACGGTCAAAATGTATCTTTTCCCAGAGGGACTTGGTCAAGGTAAGGGTCCTATCAGGTCTACCGCTATCCGGCTAAATGGCTCTTATATAATCGGTAGGGGGTGCAGGGAGGCTCTCTTACGATCTCACTTTTTCCCCACCTGCTGGCAGGTGTCGCAGGTGCAACAGTACTGTTGGATATCCCCAGTGATCCCTGGCCAAAAGAACATCTGGGTCAAGAGGTGATGAGTCCGGGTCACCCCCAAATGGCCTGCTAACGGAATGTCATGCCCTATGAGCAGCAGATCGCGTTGATATTTTTGCAGCACGACCAACTGGTGCTTGGGCACTGGAGTGGTGCCCTGACCGTCCATGACCCTGTACAGCAGTCCCTGGTTCCATTCTACCCGCTCCTCTTCCAAACCCCCAGGATCCCTTCCTGCTCACTCCTGGTACCCTGCTAGAGTCGGGTCTGTCCTGGTTTCTTGGGCCAGGTCATCCGTGGAGGGCCAAGCGCAAGGGGCCAGGTCAGAGAAGTTGGTCAGAGAACTGTCCAGGACTCTGGTTCTTACCTGGGTCTCGTCCGAGTTTGTGATTTCAGCCCTCTTCGCCTGTTGTCTGGTTACTGCGGCACAGATGGCTGGGTCCGTGCTGGCACTGTATGCCGAGGTTAGACGTCCCAAGTCATTTCCTAGTAAAACCTCAGCTGGTAAATTCCCCATCACCCCGACCTCCACCTCACGGGCCCCTGTGCTCCAGTCCAGGTGGAGGCGTGCGGTCCATCCCATCTGCTCTGTGGTAGCTACCAGTCGTGGCTGGATCAAAGTAATCGTAGCCCCAGTATCCCGTAATTCTTGGGCTGGTCGACCATTAATCCGTACCGCCTGTCAATGGTGATCGTGGTTAGCCTTGACGGCTTCTTGAACTGGATCCGCCTCATGAAGTAATCCCCAGTCCTCCCTCCAGACGGGCTGGATCCCTCTATGCCCAAACAATGCACATTGGCCCGGGGTGCTGCATTGTAGGACCAGGTCTCAGTGTCCCGAGGACAGAGGTTGGGACAGTTGCTCCTCATATGCCCCAGTTGGTTGAAGGCATAAGAGCGGGTATGGGCAGCTCGGGAGGGTCCTGCAGGGGCTACTTGTGACGGGGGACCCAGTGGAGGTGGATGGGCTGAGGGAGGTAGCTGAGCTGGAGATCATGAGCTGGAGTACCTCATTCTCACTGAGCTCTAAGATCATGAGCTGGAGTACCTCATTCACAGTGGTGGCCTGGCATCCCTTGACCCACCCCTCTGCCGCCTGAGTCATCTGGTTTGGATGTCCCAGGCAACAGAGGATCATCCCACCGCTTGCCACCAAATTTTGACGCGAGTCCAAGTACTAGAGGTCAGTATCACCGTCACTACGACTCTGTTGCTGTCCTGACATCCTGATCTCCAAGCTATGCCAGCCGTTCCCTCCCAAGAACCAGGCAGGACCAGTTGGAGGGCAACACATAGAACACTTTATTGTGCAAACCAACAGACTTATATACAGAACAGTGAGGTCTTGGAACAATGGGCCAGAAATGAGTGGATTAACTGATACAAAGGAACTGGGTGGAGAGCAAACATTGCCACAAAAGAATAGTGTGAATACAATAGGCAGACATGGGCCAGAATACACATTCATAGCAGGGACCTTTGTGACAGAGTATCTTTTGCATGATTTGATTTGGCTGCCTCGAGAGGCGACTAATCCGTGGATTGGATTGGCATGGCCAATCCTGGCCAGTTTCGACATGGCCGTTTTGACCTATCCGGACCTTTGGACGGGCAGCTAACCCACCAATCCCTGGGCCACCTACTCTCCAAATAAACAAAAGACCATCCCATATATCGCACCACTGTCACATAGTATTCATATCAAACAAGCTTCATATAAAATGTAGCACTTTATTTCAAAAATATTTTAAAAATCATACTTGCTATTTGTAGTGTCAACGGAGAATAAACAGGGTGAGACTTACAGAGTGGGTACAGCAGCTGTTACAAACAATATATAAGATCAACGCGTTTCACGCGACAATCACGCTTATTCATGATCAAACTTCACCTACTTTCCCCCATGTTAACTCTATGGGGGATCTTTATACTCATCACCCAGGGTTTTGGCCACGCAGAAAGCTGCCTACTTCCCCAAGCAAAGTCAATGGAGGCCCTTTTACTTGTACTGGCCAATCAAGAGGCAATATTCCTGCTGGCTGTTGCCAGCCCAATGAACTCTAGTCTTTTGAGCAGCACAGTTCGGAAAAGTTTAAACAACAGAAACTTAATTCCCATCTTCGCAACAATGATCATAAGCAGTGAGCATGAGATCCTGGGGTCCTGCTAACAACTGTCATGTCCGCATCCATGGACATGACATTCAGGACTGATTGAAGATGTCATTTCTTGAGCAAAGGCACAATGGCAAAATTGATTGGGGTCATTAGGATTTTCTGGCCATAGTAAAGTATTAAGATTAGGAGGTGTTTGCTCCTTTGAATATAGAAACACAGAAGTGTATAACACAAAATGTGATTCATTTATATAAGTACTAGTGTAAAAAAGCCTGTGTACACGGGCCAAGGTCCGGGTGATGTTAACCCCTTGAGCGCCAGTGTTGCATACCCTCTGGCACTCAAAGGGTTAAGAGGCCGGTCCTGCTCTACGTCCTGCCGCCGACGCAGTCATGCACTGTAGAGACTGCCTGAGAGCACAGAATGCTCCCAGCACAGAACTCCCAGCATTCCTACACCTCCCAGCATTCTGTACGTTCGGGCAGTCTCTACTGCACATGATGGCTTCTGACAAACATCCTAGCGAATTATTATATAGAGGATATATTGAGGTCACAAAAGTTGAATAACAGAGAATACACACAGAATACAACAGGAACACACAGTATACAGACACTCATAAAGAACTTGGGCCCATACTTATAAAAGCAAATTGGTTATTCTGGAATAAACCAACTGCACCATGGGGATAAATACAAATTCTTCTTACATTAAATTGGGTTTTTAACCTCCCCTGGCATTCAAGGGGTTAAACATCTCTATTCAATTGCATGGGAATTCAGGACGTTTTATTTTATCCCCTATGGTGCTGTTAGTTTACTCCAGAATAACTCCAGTTTTTGGTTTTATAAATATGGTCCGAAAACGACTTCAATATTCCATTTGTCTTTAACAGGGCTGTGCTGCCACCTATAGTTCAATGCATGACACTGTACCTTGACGTATCACCAAGAAAAATAATTGTATGAATGTGTGATGAATGAATAGAAGTTATATTCAAAGGAGAGTGCCACATTATTTTGACTGCAAGTACAAAAATCAAATTGCCTGTACTTTTTATCATAAATTTTTCATCTTTACCTACTTTCCCCCCATTTTAAAGGGATATTAATATTTCACAATAAAAACAGCTCCAATTAATCTTCATATTATTTGGCCCACAGAGAGTGTTATTTCCATACTTACATGTCTTAGTGCATCTCCCCATTGACTAAGGTGCAATGGGCTGTATTTATTAAGCTAACAAGGTACAATTCTGGGGCAAACCAACTGGACCATAGGGGTCCATTAAAAAAAAAATCTCCAAATCCACTATGATTTAAAAAGCCTTTAATCCCCTAGAATGCTAGACCGTTCTAATATTCAAGTGGTTTAGATCAATGACAATTTTAATTTTTCTCTAACGGGACAATCGGTCAGTTTAAAGTGTAAAATGTGGGTATACCTTGTACCCACCCAGTGAATATCAGACACCTATAACACCCTGGTTATGCTGCGGACACAGAGCTGAGTGTATTCTAGAGGATAAGCCAGGGCGGGTCAATCTTTGGATTGTCAGCTGTTGGAGATTACAACGTCCATCATTCCCAACCCAGCCAGCGGTGGGTTGGGGATGATAGGACTTGTAGTCCACAACTGCAGTAGGTCCAAAGATTGCCTACCTCTGGGTGAAGAAAATAGGCATTTTTAGTTCCACCCCACACTGCATTTGGTTTGCTCCCGAACTGTATCTCTTTTTCTTAGTAAATCCACCTTGCTGAGATGATGTAGTTTATGCCACAGCAACCAATCTCTCTGGGCTGAATATAATATCAGCCAATCAGACCTGTCTGCCAAGTGTCCCCTGCCTTTCATCTGGCCACACCCACCCTTCTCCAGTGTCATCCTAATTCCAATTTGTGCATCTTTCTACAAATAGCAAAGAAAGAAAAAATCAACACTGTGTGAAACACTGCTTCTCTCTACATGCCATATGGTTAACCCTGTGGTTCTCAAGCTTTTTTTTGCTCAAGGCACACTTAACACACAGTCTGTCATTTTCAGGGCATCCCTATCATTTTATGTCATTTGTCAAAGGTGTAATGAAGGTTACAAATACATAAATAATCATATTGTGCATAGTAATATCCTTAAAGGGATAGTAATACATAAATGTAACTATTTTTAATATTATATACATTAAAAACACGAATAGAAAGGGCTATGTCCCATGTCTCAAAATTTTTGTTTGAGAGATTGAAGCATGTAAAGTTAGTTTTACAGAAGTCTGCCATCTAGCTGACAAAATCAGTATCCAGTCCCGGGACCATCCTGCGGCTCTTCAGCAGAGCTGAGATACTGAAATCTAAAAAAAAATTACTTTATTGGAATGGTCTATAAAGTGTGCTTGCAAATCACACCGTTCCATATTTCACTGAAAAGGTCTTCTACGTGTGTCTGCAAACCAAGCGCACATAGAAGACCGTTCCAGTAAAGGATTTCTTTTTCATTAATGTGATCTCGGCTCTGCTGAAAAGCCTCTGCAGGTTCCGGGACCGGATTCCCCAGCTAGAGTGCTGACGTCAGGGAGGGGGAACTTTGAAAGAGGATATCTCTCAAACCATAAAGGTTTGAGAGATGCCGCTGGGGTCATTTAATTTGTTTTATTCAGGGCTACAAGATGCATTATAGTTACTATCCTTTAATGTCTACAATATTAAAAATAGTTACATTTAAAGCGGAGCTTTCAGTACATACTTAGTCGTCATGCATTCATTAAACGCATGGCGACTAGCTTTGAAACAGATGTTTTACCTTGAAAAAATAGCCCAGTGTAATGGAATCGTTCCCGTTTGGGGACTGACAGGCAGGTTATTGCAGCCTGCGCCTCAGTCCCTTCCGGTATACATTTGGTGCACTGCAGTGCTGCTCAATGGAGACCGGGACTGACAAATCTCCATAGGATGGTGTAGCAACAGCGCCACTGCATAATTTTAGGCCACTGTGATACTGCACCTAAAAATATGAAGCTTGAGCTGTAATAATTTTTTAATCAAACACCTTTCAGCAGTGGGAGTAACCTACAATATATATTTTTTTACATATTAAGTATTACTATCCCTTTAAATTGATTTTGCAAAACTACTGGTCAGAAACGCTCAGCTAGGAACCAGCTTGCTATAGAATTTAGCAGGCTCTAAAGGAGTGGTGTCCTACCCAGGGAGAAGTCTCTTAAATCGGTTTAAAATGCTTAAATGGTTCTCTTAAATTGGTTTACAATGCTCTCTACACCCTCAAAGGGTTAATTACCTTTTACAAGGTATTGACTGTAGACAGGGCCGGATTTCTCATAAGGCAGAGTAGGCATCTGCCTGCAGGCGCACCCCTCAGAGGGACGCCTGTCTTTTGGACCATTTTTATTTATATATACATATATATATATATATATATATATATATATATATATATATATATATATATATACAGTTTTATTGTTCAAGGACCGCACTCACAGGACTTCCAAATGCTTTTTCCCCACCCGCTGGCAGGTGTCTCAGGTGCAACAGTACTGTCAGATATCCCCAGTGATCCCTGGCCAAAAGAACATCTGGGTCAAGTGGTGATGAGTCCGGGTCACCCCCAAATAGCCTGCTAACGGAATGTCATGCCCTATGCGCAGCAGATCGCGTTGATATTTTTGCAGCACAACCAACTGGTGCTTGGGCACTGGAGTGGCGCCCTAACCGTCCATGACCCTGTACAGCAGTCCCTGGTTCCATTCTACCTGCTCCTCTTCCAAATCCCCAGGATCCCTTCCTGCTCACTCCTGGTACCTTGCTAGAATCGGGTCTGTCCTGGTTTCTTGGGCCAGGTCATCCGTGGAGGGCCAAGAGAAAGGGGCCAGGACAGGGAAGTTGGTTGGGGAACTGTCCAGGACAGTGGTTCTTACCTGGGTCTCGTCCGAGTTTGTGATTTCAGTCCTCTTCGCCTTTTGTCTGGTTACTGCGGCACAGATGGCTGGGTCTGTGCTGGCACTGTAACCCGAGGTTAGACGTCCCAAGTCATTTCCTAGTAAAACCTCGGCTGGTAAATTCCTCATCACCCCGACCTCCACCTCGCGGACCCCTATGCTCCAGTCCAGGTGGAGGCGTACGGTCGGGATCCGATGGGTATTTCCTCCTGTGACCCAGATGGCCACGGACCGTCCCGTCTGCTCTGTGGTAGGTACCAGTCTTGGCTGGATCAAAGTAATCGTAGCCCCGGTATCCCTTAATTATTGGGCTGGTCGACCATTAATCCATACCTCCTGTCGATGGTGATCATGGTTAGCCTTGGCGGATTCTTGAAATGGATCCGCCTCATGAAGTAATCCCCAGTTCTCCTCAGTCCACCCTCCAGACAGGCTGGATCCCTCTATGCCCAAACAATGCACGTTGGCCCGGGGTGCTGCATTGTAGGAACGGGTCTCAGTGTCGCGAGAACAGCGGTTGGGACAGTTACTCCTCATATGCCCCAGTTGGTCGCAGGCATAACAGCGGGTATGGGAAGCTCAGGAGGGTCCTGCAGGGGTTACTCGTGACGGGGGACATGGTGGAGGTGGACGGGCTGAGGTAGGTAGCTGAACTGGGGGGAGGCACATAACAGGGTGGGGGAGGTCTATTTTCCAGAGTCACAGTTCATCAGGCATCTAGGTATTGGTCCGGCAGCACAGTCAGTGGTGAGTGACTTGCGATCAGTCACCCAATCTCGCACAGCTAATGAAGCATGTTCATAAAATTGCTTGAAGACCATGAGCTGGAGTACCTCATTCACAGTGGTGGCCTGGCAGCCCTTGACCCACCCCTCTGCCTCCCGACTCATCTGGTTTGGATGCCCCAGGCAACAGAGGATCATCCCACCGCTTGCCACCAAATTGTGACACTAGTCCAGGTACTAGAGGTCAGTAAAACTGTCACTACGACTCTATTGCTGTCCTGACATCCTAATCTCCACGCTACGCCAGCCGTTCCCAGGCAGGACCAGCTGGAGGGCAAAACATAGAACACTTTATTGTGCAAACCAACAGACTTATATACAGAACAGTTTTATTGTTCAAGGACCGCACTCACAGGACTTCCAAATGCTTCAAAATTGTGCAAAGTTTATTATCAACGTTTCGGCCCTGCCTTGGGCCTTTGTCAAGGTAGGTTACAAAGGCCCAAGGCAGGGCCGAAACGTTGATAATAAATTTTGCACAATTTTGAAGCATTTGGAAGTCCTGTGAGTGCGGTCCTTGAACAATAAAACTGTATGTATCTTTTGTGAAGCCAGGCATCCAGGCCATTGATTTTGATTGGGAGAGTGCTAGGACTTATATGTTTGGTATATATATATATATATATATATATATATATATATATATATATATATATATATATATATATTTTTTTTTTTTTTTTTTTTTTTTTTTTTTTAATTAATTTATTTTTTTTTTAATTATCTTAACCCCCTACTCAGTCAGGTCTGCGCCTCCTTCGGCACAGACCTGTAGCTGCTGAGCTCCCTCGTGAGCTCTTTAGTAATGCAGAGCGCTGGTAGATGACATCATCTCCCAGCGCTCTGCATTACTGAACAGAAGACCGCACGGGAGCTCCAGCAGTTACAGGTCTGTGCTGAAGGAGGCGCAGACCTGTCCTGGCTTGCCTCTGGACCACCAGGGAGGAGGAAGGAAATGGGGGTGGGCGCAACATGAGGGTAATATGGAGCTGATGGGGGGCAGTGCGAGGGCAAAGTGGAGCTGATGTGGGCAATGTGAGGGCAATATGGAGCTGATGGGGGCCAATAAGGAGCTGATGGCTGGCAATGTGAGGGCAATATGGAGCTGATGGGGGCAACATGGAGCTGATGGGGGGCAAGATGTAGCTGATGGGGCAATGTGGAAATAAGGGCAATGTAAGGGCAATATGGAGCTGATGGGGGGCAAGCTGGAGCTGATGGGGGCAATATGGAGCTGATGGGGGGCAAGTTGTAACTGATGGGAGCAATATGGAGCTGATGGGGCAATGAGAGGGCAATATGGAGCTGAAGGGGGCAAGTTGGAGCTGATGGGGGAAATATGGACATGATCGGAGCACTGTGGAGGTGTCCAGTGGAGATGGCCAATGGGGGGGGGGCTTCAGATTTCTGCGCCTACAGGCTCCTGAGATGTAAATCCGGCCCTGACTGTAGTCTTTCCATTGCAAACTAAAAACATTGAGAAGTCAGAGCCATCATTATCAAACCTTGCTCAGTATTCCCTCACCCCACCCTGTATCAGATATGCAATCAGCAGCGAGATTAGGGCTGCAGCCTACCAAGTAATATCCTGTCAGTCAGATAAAAATGTGGTTTTGAGCCAAGTCTACTGCAGCAGAAGGAAAGCCGATATTCTTTTTTTAAAGGAGGAAGCACTAGGAGAGCCATGGACCCTTACACACTAGGAGAGACATGGACCCTTACACACTAGGAGAGACATGGACCCTCCAACCTACCTTGATCTGATTGCTACACTCACATTACATGCCATATTCCCTATTAGACAGAACAGACAAGTGTCTAGAGAGGTGGATTCCAACCCATCCCCAGGTACTCTTAATAGGCTAGGACTATAGTATTCCACTGCTTTAGTACAGTTGAGTTTGTCAGAGGTTCAGTCACCTGCGCACTAGCAAAGAAATACTAAAGACATAACCTGCTAAGCGTCCCTGGGGATAGGGTCAAGAACCACTGGTTTAAAGCGCAACTTTTGATGGGACACCTCAGCTGTGTCGGCCATACCCACAAACTGAGTTGTGGATGGTCAGGGCAATCCCAATAATCCTGCACCAGTCACCTGCTTCTGGTTTCAACTGGCCGGAATATTTACTACAGGGGTGTCCATACGTTCTTCCCAAAGAGCCAACCAGCAAAAAGAGCAATGACTCAAGGGCTATGCACTACTAACTAAAGGCAAGCATGAAATGAGACTGTGTGTGCAGTCCATAGCTAGTACAATAAGTGTGCAGTCCATAGCTAGTACAATAAACTATGTTACATTTTACTATATAAACTTACATAATCAACATCACATGTTTGCCTTGTTGATAAACTTCACTCAATGATTATGTATTACAGTATATTGTAATTTTATTATTTAATCCATTGGATGATAAAGATGTCTGCAATGCACTGTGAAGGAAAGCAATGGAGATTACTCTGGCACCAAGGGATTAACAGAAATTGCATAAAGGGCCGGACTAAGGGCTGCAAATGAACCCCAGCCTTTGTAGGGACATCACTTATTTTTTACACTTTATTTACCAGATTACATACTAATTTGGGCAGTTTATTTACCAGTTAACACATCTCTTTTTGCTACCCATTACTTAACCCCTTGTTCGTGAGGTCCCAATGCAAAGCCTCCAAGGGGTTAATAGCTTTCGGTGGGATTTTTGTGTTTTGTGTGCCAGTCAACAGCAGAAAGGGGCTGGGGGTGCGGTCGTGGGATAAGTGGAGGTGTGGCCATGGGTGGAGCTAAGGGCACCTGAGATGTAAATCCAGCTCTGCCTGGCTGCAAGAGGAAGGTACGAACAGTGGCACACTGCACTATGTTTTCAGAATACCCTGGGACATAATAGTCCTTATTCATTCAGCTAAAGAGGTCAAATTCTGTAGCAAACCATAAGAGGAAAATGAAAATCCCCATTGATTTAAACAGTGTTATTAAAGGGTTAGTAATGTGTTACCTAGATAAAGAGTAGTAATGCAGAGAATCAAAAAAGAAATTGATCGATTCAACTCCTATCTCTCAAACCGCTATGGTTTGAGAGATATAATGCTTTAACATTCCCCCCTCCCTCCCCTTCTCCTGATGTCAGCGTCTAGCTGACACCAGGAGATCCTGGTCCCAGGACCAGCAGGCGGCTCTTCAGCAGAGCCGAAATAGCATGATTTAAAAAGTAATACTTAACTGGAATGGTCTACAAAGTGTGCATGCATACCAGGCACACTTTGTAGACCGTTTCAATGAAGTATTTCTTTTTAAATTGCATAATTTCAGCTCTTCTGAAGCCACCTCGAGTCGGCTGACTTGAATCTCCTGCTGTCAGCTTTACAGCTGCCATTGGGAGAAGGAGAGGGAGGGGGGAGCTTTAAACTTTATATCTCTCAAACCATAGCAGTTTGAGAGTAGGAGTTGCTTTGATTGATTTCTTTTTTGATTCTCTACATTACTACCCTTTATCTAGGTAACACATTGCTATCATTTTAGCCATTTAAATGTAAAGACATCTCCAGTGCATTACAAACCATTAAAGGGGTTTAATAGCCTTATTTACACCAACTGGAATTTTTGGGCGTTTTCATTTCATGGTGCAACTGGTTTGCTCCAGAAAGGCACAACTTTAGCGCAAGGAATACGGTCTAATAAGCGTTTATAAAACCACTTGTCTCAGTGTGATAGGATCACTTTATATTTATGAGGAATTCACAGGGATATCTGTTCATTTGACACCATCTCACATTACCGCTTGCTTTCTGTGACCGCTGTGTCCAAGTGCTGGAAGATATGCTGGAACAGATTGCAGCTGGATCTCCTGTTAATGTCAAACCCATAGGCACGCTTCCAATACTGCTTCAGATCATTGAGGTATTCTAAGACCTGTATAAAACAAATACAAATGGAGGAAATGTTTTAACTTGTTGACTAAAGGTACATATCAGCTATATATTTCCTCGACAATTAAAACGTTTAACCCCTTGGATACTAGAGAGGACTCAAATGCTTTGTTTTAGCAATGCGCTGGACACCTCGCTACCATGCAAGGGGTTAAAATACAGATTTACCCCCCAATCATCAGTGTTCTCAAAACCAAAATAGTTAACCCTTTGAGTGCCAGCAGGGTAGCAACGCATTGCTCTGCAATTCATTGCGTACCCCTCTGGCACTCAAAGGGTTAAAGGGATAGTAATACTTTGATTTACAAATGTGTAATATTGTAGCTATTTACTATAGAAGTAGAATAAGCTACTTCCCATTTCTCAAAACTTTATATTTTTTGTTTGTGTTCCTAGCATTTAAAGTACCCCCCCCTTCTTTCTCATACGTCAGCGCTCTAGCTGACAGAGGCAGCCCCTGGTCTTGGGACCGGCGGAGGCTCTTCAGCAGATCCGAAATCGCGACATTTATGAAGAAATACTTCATTGGAACAGTCTACAAAGTGTGCCTGGTTTTCAAGATGTCTGTGCTGTTGTCTAGAGGTGAGTCTCCTAAGAACTTGTAATGCCGGACTTAAAGGGATAGTAATGTTTCATAATAAAACAGCTCTAATTAATCATCATAGTATTTGAACTTTGGAGAGTGTTATTTCAATTCTGTCAGAGTTGTAGTTCAAGAGTAATTCAATGATAAAGTATCCCCCTCCCGTCCCTTTTACTGATGTAACACTGCTCAGCCAGAGCAGAAGGGAGGTGCCCAGGTAGACTGCAGAGAGGGACAATCTTCAATTAAGATAAGGGAAAAACCTGAAAAGCTTGTCAAGGGGGCAGGGCTTTCATTGTTCTCATAGGAAGAAGATTGTCCCCTTCTGTTATCTGTCTGGTCTATGGACTGCATTCAACATCTGAGAAGAGATGGCTTACACTAGGTAAAAGGGGCGGGAGGGCTTTCATTGTTCTCATAGGAAGAAGATTGTCCCCTTCTGTTATCTGTCTGGTCTATGGACTGCATTCCACATCTGAGAAGAGGTGGCTTACACTAGGTAAAAGGGGCGGGAGGGGGAAACTTTGCTTGTGAATATCTCTCAAACCATAAAGGTTTGAGAGATAAGACTTATATCGTTCTTCCTGTTTTTTTTAATGCCTACAAAATAAAATAAAGATAAAACGACGTATTACTATCCCTTTAATAAGGATTATAAAAGGATTTCAACACTTACTGCTATGGTACAAATTATTTGGGGGGCACTTCTATAACAGTGGTAGTTCTACTTTAAGCATAAAAATACCCCAGGATAAGCAGAACTTAAGGGGTTAAGGGAAAATGTAATATGCTCAATGTACAATATAAATACATAACTCATAAGTAATGGCAGTGTAATTTGATAAAGTGTATACAAGGAGGCACAGGATTCTAAACTTGCCTTTGCATCTTCTTCATCAAACAAGCTGCACCAAGGAGAATTCTCAACATTGTTTATGGCCAGTTCAAAAGAACAAGTAAAAAAGGCCACTTGGATTAAATCTGCAATAAGAACACGAACTGTTAAATTTAGGTCACACTGGCAACTTTGTTACAGTAACAAACCAGAAACAAAACAAACAAAAAAATGAGTTATCACTTAAAGGGGAACATTCACCTAAAATAAAGCTATGACCATGGATTTTAACCATTAAAACAAGATTAGCACTGGGTTTGTTTGTTTGTTTGTTTGTTTTTAACTCACCTACTAGTGGAGATATTTAGACTTGAAATCGGGAGCTTCCCACCGAAATACAGCTATGAAGGGGAGCGTGAACGCGCTCCCTGGGGCAGCTGGGAAGTCCTGAGGCATCATGAGGGAAATACATGGTCCCGCACAACGAGGAAGTGCCCGATTTGAAGGCTAAATATCTCCACTAGTTGGTGAGTTAAAAAACAAACAAAAAAAAAACAAAACAAACAGTGCTAATCTTGTTTTAACACCTTAAGGACCCATGACGGTCCTGTTCCGTCATGGGTTGTTATACCCTTAACGACCCATGACGGAACTGGACCGTCATGGAATTCCGGGCTCCCCTCGCGGCTGCACGCCGTTCGGGGAGTCCGGAACACAGCCGCAAGAAAAAAAAAATGCTCCGTGGTCCTTAACGGACCGCAAGGTGCGGGCGCGTCCTGTCGTTAAGGGGTTAATGATGAAAACCCATGGTCAAATTTTTATTTTAGGTGAATGTTCCACATTAAAGCTAGGGTATCCAAGTTCAGCCCTCAAGTGCTACCAACAAGCCAGGATGTAAGGATTTCCTGATTAAGCATAGGTGGGCCAATTAAAATGAATGCGCCACTGACTAAATCACCTGTACTTAATCAGGGAAATCCTGGCCTGTTGGTAGTACTTTAGGGTCGAAAATGGACACCCCTGCAAAAGCATATTTACCTACAGACCTCAGGTTAACCCTTTGCATGCCAGAGGGGTACGCAACACATTGCAAAGCAATGCGTTGCATACCCCTTTGCCATGCAAGGGGCTAAAAAAAGGAGTAGAGGAATTCTGGCTCAAACCAGCTCCACTACAGGGATTATCTAAATATATCCAATGATTTAAATGGGGATTTTAACCTCTTAAATGGTATAGAGATCTCCAACATGATGCACTGCTTTGGAGACCTCTCTAGCATTGAAGGGATTAAAATCTCCATTAAATTAATGTGATTTATTTATTTTTACTGTTCATATATGGTGTCATTTTCTTTTGAACATTTGGCCGTTAGTGTCACTAAAGTCAGGCACCTATAAGTATCGTTCCAAAAACAGAAATCTTCAATACACTAGTCACAATTCGTAAATACAACCCAGAAAAAAAATAAGAAAAATGTATTACTTAAAATAAATAATAATAATAATTACTAGTCACAATTTTTAACCAAAACCTAATTTGTATGTCCAGAGACATATGTAGATCAATGAGGGTAGTGTACTAAGATAAACTGGTGCCGTTCCGTAGCAAATGAATATTCATGAACAGTAATCAATTAATACTATACTGTAACAAAGATTTCCACACATTTCTATTGCTTTAGATGGGATTTTTAATTCCTCAAATGCTAGAAAACTCTCTAACGCATTGTGAAACCCCATTTAGAGAAACAGGAAGTTGTGGAATTATTTGTTCCTAGAACCGGTTTTCCCAACAGGCAGAATAGGCAACTGCCTACAGCAGTGTTTCTCAACTCTTGTCCTCAGGACCCACTAACAGGCCAGGACTTAGGGATTTCTCTGCTAGAGCACAGGTGTGGTGATCAGAGGCTCATTCACATTGATTAACTCACCTGTGTTCTAACAAGGAAATCATGTGATCAGAGGCTCATTCACATTGATTAACTCACCTGTGCACTAACAAGGAAATCATGTGATCAGAGGCTCATTCACATTGATTAACTCACCTGTGCTCTAACAAGGAAATCATGTGATCAGAGGCTCATTCACATTGATTAACTCACCTGTGCTCTAACAAGGAAATCATGTTATCAGAGGTTCATTCACATTGATTAACCCACCTGTGCTCTAACAAGGAAATCATGTGATCAGAGGCTCATTCACATTGATTAACCCACCTGTGCTCTAACAAGGAAATCATGTGATCAGAGGCTCATTCACATTGATTAACCCACCTGTGCTCTAACAAGGAAATCATGTGATCAGAGGCTCATTCACATTGATTAACTCACCTGTGCTCTAACAAGGAAATCATGTGATCAGAGGCTCATTCACATTGATTAACTCACCTGTGCTCTAACAAGGAAATCATGTGATCAGAGGCTCATTCACATTGATTAACTCACCTGTGCTCTAACAAGGAAATCATGTGATCAGAGGCTCATTCACATTGATTAACTCACCTGTGCTCTAACAAGGAAATCATGTGATCAGAGGCTCATTCACATTGATTAACTCACCTGTGCTCTAACAAGGAAATCATGTGATCAGAGGCTCATTCACATTGATTAACTCACCTGTGCTCTAACAAGGAAATCATGTGATCAGAGGCTCATTCACATTGATTAACTCACCTGTGCTCTAACAAGGAAACCATCAAATCCTGACCTGTTAGTGGGTCCTGAGGACAGGAGTTGAGAAACACTGGCCTAGAGCTCCAAATTTTTAGAGCCGGTGCCTCAGCTGTGCTGGCCACACCCACATTCTGAATTGTGGGTGTGGCCCAAGCAATCTCAGGGTCCCTGCACCAGTTTTATACTCATTTACAGGCTAATATTTAACCCATTGGATGCAAGAGACACATCCAATTCATATGCCTGAGGTCAGCAGGGACAAGAAATCAGACAGCAGAATGTGTTTTTACCATAGTATATCTCCTGCTATGTGTTGAACGTCTTATTTTAGGCATGCATGGACTGCAAATGAACACAAACCATATGATTGCCCATACATCCCCACTACCACAACCTTATACATCGGGCTGTCATGTTTGTTCTTGCATCAGCACAGGTGGGTCAATCAAAATGAATGAGCCACTGATTAACCCCTTAACACCCAATGACATGCCAGGACCGTCACAACGGTCCTGTCTTTAAGCACAGGTGATGGTCCTGGCACCCCATGAAATAACATGATCACAGCTCGCCTAAATGGCGCGGTGTGATCACTGAGTCGGCCTGTAAAAAAAAAAAAATGCATTGGTCGTCCAGTGCACCCCACTCCTGGACAGCGGAGTCCTTAACCCCTTAATGACCCATGACGTGTCTCTTCTTAGCCGTCTGTCCCTTGCTATCAAAGTAAGAGACAGAGATGCAAAGAGGAGACGCCTAGCGGACAAATAAAACGCAGAGCGCTGACGTCAGGAGAAAGGGAGGGAGGGGGGAACTTTAGATACAAATATCTCTCAAACCATAAAGGTTTGGGAAGTGGGATTTGTGTCATTTAATGTATTTTTTAAAACTCTACAAAACAAGAAAAAAATGTTTATTGGACATTAGTGTCCCTTTAACCAATTAACACCCAAGGACGTACATGTACGTCCCGAGCGGATGTCCCTTAAGGACAGAGGACGAACATGTACGTCCTGGGATTCCGGGTCTCCGTGCGACTGCACGCCATTCGGGGAGTCCGGAATCATTTGAAGGAAAAAAAAATGTATGACAGGCGTTAAGTGAAGGCCGCATGTGCGCGCGGCCAGTCACTAAGGGGTTAAAATATATATATATTTTTTTTTTCATAACAAAAATGATTCTTCTCCTTTAAACCTTTGCGTGTCAGGGAGGAAGTTAACACGTTGCAATGCAATTAATTGGATAAGTGTGGCTAGAAAACGCTGACTGGTTGAGGAAGAGGCAGGGGGAGCAACCACAATTTTCACTCTCCTGCTTCATTGTCTACCTTCATAACAGCGAAGGGCCGAAGGGCATCAGGACACCTGCCTCCTCAACCAAACGGACCCACTAGCGTAGGCTCCTCAGCCAAGTCTGTGGCACTGCCTCCTCAACCAACTGCAATATTTAATCTCCTGCCTAATCACCTGCCTTCACCATGGCGAAGGGGAGGAGCCACCCTGTTTGCCATGGTGAAGGGGAGGGGCAATGATGCACATTCCCCTTTGCCATGATGAAAACTGTTGCCCCTCCCCATCGCCATGGCAAAAGGTAATGAAAAGAAAAAAACAATCAGACCTCATGGAGGGTCATCAGGATCCTAGTAGTGGGAGGCATCAGCAAACCCTTTCAAGTTAGTGAAGGAATGCCTCCCACATTGACGTGAAATTGTTTCCCAATCTATATATCTATATATAAAGAAACCGAGAGAGAAGAAATGAGACAGGCAGATGGAAAGAGAGAGAGAAGCTCAGTACCTGCAGAGAGCTCTTGTTCAGGCACATTCAAGAGAACTGATATTTTGTGCAACACTTTCTTCATTTCGGGACTTTCCTTGAATTTGTCCACTTCATGCATCGCTGTGTCATTATCCTCCACCTGGACCACAAATTTCTCACAGTGGTCAAAGAAACGCATCAAAGTGTCATTTATCACGGGTTCTCTGCATGGTATGTCTGGGGAAAGAGAAATGCGGAGGTTAACTGAATGTAGGCTACAGATGTTATCTATACATATAAAAATGGAAGTCACATAATGGGTTCGTGTGACACTGTTGAACCACGCCTCTGGGTGGCAGTGGGTTGAGTAATGCTTTCTGGGATTTGTAGTCCTGATATGCTAGAGAAGATATCAGGGTTGACCAAGTTTGGTCCTTAACCCCTTAAGGACCGGCGTGCGCACGGGGCTTTATTTTTACTTATTTTTTTTTCCATTTCCGGTTCAGGGCTTCCAGAGAGGCGTGCAGCCGCGCCAGGAGCCCTGAACTCCATGACGTACCAGGACCGTCACTAGTCCTTAAGTGCCAGACCGCCGTGACTGTCCTGGCACGTCAATGGTCCTTAAGGGGTTAAGACCTAACAACAGTCCAGGGTTTAACAGGATTGTAATGTCTAAAAACAACTATATCACCAAGTCTTCTTTAGATTATAAGAAACACATTGCATTATTTAAAAACACTTACTTTTGTGTTGTTCTAAAGATATGAAATGTATAAGGATGCCCCATCCGCTCCTTCTGGCCGCTTCCCACTTAATGGCTAGTGGTGTTGTGCGACCCGGGGGATGCAGCGAGGAACAAACTACAGTAAGTATAAGGAAACCCACCCAACCTTGATGAAGGAGGGCAGGATTTTCCTTTGCTTACTGAAGATTGTCCCTCACCACATCCGTTCTGACTAAAGAGAGCCGCTGAGTGACGTAGGCAGAAGGGGAGGGAGGGGAATCCTTATATATTTCATAAAATTAGAACTACACAAAAGTAAGTGTTTTTAAATAGCATAATGTGTTTCTTATAATCTAACAAAGACTCGGCGATATAGCTGTTTTTACACATTACAATCCCTTTAACCCCTTAACAACCCATGATGGTCCAGGTTGTTTTGCCTTATGGACCCATGATGGTCCTGGACCGTCATGGGTTAAATGATAGCAGCGCGCCTCTGTGCATGCTGCTATCATTAATTCCAGGCTGAGACTGAGCGCTCTGGTACCGGAGTGTTCAGTCTCAGCCACTTTCACTTGCTTGCAGCGATCACATGTACCAGCATTGTGAATGAAAGAGGCAGCTGGGGGTATTAACCCCTTCACTGCTGTGCTGGAGGCTGGCGGGATGCAGGTCAATTTTTGACCTGCTAAAATCAACTTTTGTTTTTTTGTTTCTTTAAAAAAAGACAACACTTTTTTTTTTTTCAAAAAAAAAAAAAAAAATTTATTTTAAAAAATTAACATGTCCATGACCAAAATTGGGAGCGTGATTGTTGTGGAGATATGTAATACATTTATACACACCGCCAAATGTCATCAATAAAAGAGTGGGAAAATAGGGTGGGAAAAAGGGACATGGGGATTTTCACCCAGGGGGACAGTGCACACTTAAAACTGCCCATTTTGTAGGTATGACTGACCGGTCATACCTTTCATGCAGTCTCCATAAAAATTTAACCCATTGTGCCCAAATGATCCCAAGAGAAAAAAAATGGCATTTTTTTTTACGGTTTTCTTTAATTTTGCTAAAATAAATGGTGGGCTATCCATGTAAGTGTGGTATCAAAAGAAAGCCCTATTTATGCGTAAAAAAACAGTATATAATTTTCATGGGTAAAATAAAGTACTTAGAGGGAAAACACTGTTGAACAAAAACAGTCAAAAAGGTTAGAATTGCTCCGGTCCTTAAGTGAAATCCACCTCAGATTTTCCTGGTCCTTAAAGGGTTAAGGATTTCCCTGTTTGAGAACAGGTGGCCCAATCAAAATAATTGAGCCACTTATGCTTAATCAGGGAAATCCTTAAATATTGGCCCATTGGTTGACGATCAAGCTTGGTCTTAAATACTAGTACCTTGAAATTAAACCTGCAAGTCCCAGTACAGATATAGACTAGGGATGAGCGAGCACCCCGATGCTCGGGTGCTCTGACCGAGCACCCCCTGATGCTCGAGTGCTCGGCCGAGCACCCGAGCCCCATTCAAATGAATGGGAGCACTCGAGCATTAAACCAGGCACCCCCTGCTCTGATGAGCGGAGGGTGCCTGGTCAATGTCCCCCTTCATCTCCGCTATGCCCCTCTTCCACAATGTCCCCCTTCATCTCCTATGCCATAGCGGAGATGAAGGGGGACATTGTGGAAGAGGGGCATAGCGGAGATGAAGGGGGACATTGTGGAAGAGGGGCATAGAGTCTATGCCCCTCTTCCACAATGTCCCCCTTCATCTCCGCTATGCCCCTCTTCCACAATGTCCCCCTTCATCTCCTCTATGGCATAGGAGATGAAGGGGGACATTGTGGAAGAGGGGCATAGCGGAGATGAAGGGGCACATTGTGGAAGACGGGCATAGCGGAGATGAAGGGGGACATTGTGGAAGAGGGGCATAGAGTCTATGCCCCTCTTCCACAATGTCCCCCTTCATCTCCGCAATGCCCCCTTCATCTCCGCAATGCCCCCGTACCTCCATTCCCTGGTGGTCCAGCGGAGCGTCTTCGGATCTGTGCCTCTTCCGGCACAGATCCTCTTCACCCGAACATGTCGGGCGAGCACATGGCGGTACTCGTACGAGTACCGCCATGTGCCGAGCAGAGCGATGCTCGAGCCGATCCGAGCATCGGCCGAGCACGCTCGCTCAACACTAATATAGACTATATTTCTGCCACTTAGCTCTATGTATCAATACAATGTAACAAATGATTCAACTTGGCAGACTTCCAAAACCATCAATAAAACACTTGCACTGATTGATAAACAGGAGGCCTTGCAAAGAATTTGCAGACTAGTGAGGGTGTGGAAACATGCAGCTCTCCAGCTGTTGTTGGTGTTGAACCCTATCATCCTCATACTGAGAAGAGAAGAGAGGGGCAGAGAAAGTGAGAGCTCAAATGTGCAAGAGCCTAAGAAAGACCACAAAAGTGAGTAATAGGGACTAAGAGATTTGGGTTAATCAAGCTACTATAACAGCATCAGATACGATGCTCTTCTTCGTTATCATTGATTGAGGAAAACCAAAAGAGATCCATCATCAATAGTATTTCCCTGCCTTGTGTATGCAAGACAGGGAAATAGGATGAAAATAAATGGCTTAACCCTCTGAGTGCCAGAGGGGTATGCCACACATTTCTGTGAACCCCTATAGTACTCAAAGGGTTAAATGCCAACATTCTGGCAGCGTTGTGTGTGTTTGCTCCCATCGCTTTCTATGGGATCCGCCAGGTTTAAAACAGAGGATGTAAATGGAAGATCTGGCACTAGCTAATTGATGAATGAGTAAGTGAGGGCCAGGTACAATACAGCCATCAGTGAATGGTTAATGCTCAGAAAAATTCTGCAAATCCCTTGCACATTGAGCCATTCGTAACCCAGAGAAGCCAGAAGAGTAAGAATCAGACAGAGAAAGAGACACAAAAAAAACAGAGTCTTAAACAAGAGGTGGCACAACAATTCTGGAACAAACCAACTGCGGCATAGGAGACAAAAATTCAGCAAATTCCCTTTGATTTACAGTTGAGCTCTAGTCCCATTCACCTAAAAAGTTAGGCCTTGGGATCCTGAATAAAACTAAACTAAACTACTTCGATAGCACATGGGTTGATACTGACCTCGTCCCTTCCTTGATCTGCACAGATTCTTGCAGTCACATGTGAATGGCTGCACCACTTCCTGTATGAATGGAGACTGGCTCTATGGGGGTCTCAGATGGACAAACATCTTGATTTCTCAGTGTCTGTGCTCACTGCGTCTGTACCTTAGACCCTGCTTCAGACTCCATTTGTGATGTAGTCCTTTCTGACTTTACTATCCCTTTAAAAGGCTATTTCAAAGCAAACTTGAAAAAAAAAGTACAGGCGAATTTATAGGTACAATTAAAACATACTTATTGCTCTCATTCCCATTGTATTACACCTCTCAAACTATAACGGTTTGAGAGATGTAAGAAAATAAAGGTCTCTCCCCTTTCTGCCTGACGAGTTGTAAAGCTGTCAGAGGCAGAATCTGGTCACCCGACTTTAGGCGGCTCTTCAGGAGCACTGACATCGGGATATCTAACTATAATTACTTCATCGGACATACTGATGAAATAATTATAGTTAGATATCTTGATGACAGCACTCCTGAAGAGCCGCCTTCTGGTCCCGGAAGCAGGAACTCATGATGTCGGCTATACAGCGGACACATGAGAAATGGGAGGGAGCGGAGGTCTTTATTTTCTTACATCTCTCAAACCATAACAGTTTGAGAGATGGGAATGAGGGCAGTAAGTATGTTTTAATAGTACCTATAAATTCACCTGTACTTTTTTTTTTGAGTTTACTGTCCTTTTAAATAGCGTACCCCCGTCTGATATATTTTTCCCTGCCCCCTCAGATGTTTCATTTGTCTGTTGAAAAGGTCTGTTTAATACCTGATGTTTTATGGTTTCACACCTGACTGCATTCAGGACATTCCCTATTTGCTATATAACTGGACTTACCCAGTCCATCTACCTGCAAGTCAATCCCAGTTTCCTTAAAGGGATAGTAATGTCTTTTTAAAAGAAAACAAAACATTTTAGCTATTAAAAATAAACTAAATTATCCCAGTCCCATCTATCAAACCTTTATAGTCTGAGAGATATAACGTTTTAAAGTTCCCCTCTCCCTGCTGTCGGCTGTAAAGCTGACAGCAGGAGATTCGTGTCGGCCGACTCAAGGCAGCTCTTCAGCAGAGCCGAGATACCGATATCTAAAAAGAAATACTTAATCTGAACGGTCTACAAAGTGTGGTCTCCAGGATATCCTTGAAATTGGGAGAAATCGCAATGTATAATACTAATACACCTGAGCAGAGCCGAGATCCCCTCTCTGCACAACCACAGTAGTAATATGGTATTTGAGAGTTCAGAAGTTTGTCCTTCTCAGACCAGTAAAGAGTCACACACAGATCAGACAGGAAGCAGCCATTGACTCGACCCTGCAAGAATCAGCACAGGATCAGGTGAGCCCTTAGGTAAGCAATAACCCTGAGGTGTAAAAGGGACCAATAGATCATTTTGTTTTATTAGTACATATGGAGAAATAAATGTTTTATAACATTTTGATGAAATTAAAAAAAAAAAAATCACAACGTAGTACTTTTCCTGCTGAGTAAAACAATGGTACACACAATGCTGAGTAATGCATTGATCCAAAGATATAACAGTTTAAGCAACTGATTTTTTTTAGCTTTACAATAACCTCTGTCAACTAGAAAGTTCAACAACAACACCTGGTGTCATGACATAATTATACAGCAGTCTATGGGAAAAGTCAGTCACTGACTAAGTTCTTTATAGTATTTAATAGTAACCTCTTCATCAGTTCTTGATAGCTTAAACAGTTATAACTTTTGAAAGAAACAGCTGGCAGTAGTGGGAGTGCAGGAAACACCCAATAACATACAGGTTAAAGTTTTACTGTTCTTTTAACCCTTTGAGTGCCAGAGTGGTACGGAATGCATTGCTTTGCAATGCATTCCGTACCACTCTGGCATTCAAAGGGTTAAAGTGTTGACTCTGGGGCAGAGGCGGATTCTCTGGATGTGGGGAGTTTCTAATGAAACTCTTCCCACTTCAGCTCCTTCCCAACATGTTCCTGCCATTTCCCTCCCAATTCTCCTCCTTCTCCAGCCTATTCTTAACAATTTTGACATGTCGGTTAAGCCCAGTCCCCAATCGTGATGAAGCCCGCCCCTTTTTTTGAAGCAAATCTCATCATTTATCTCCCCAGCAGCAGCACAGAAGTCCCCTCCAGGAACTCAAGACAAAGTTCCCAGGTGTGAAGAAGGACCCTCATACAGGTAACACAGTCTGGAGGACCTTTTGGCCTCAGCCAAGGCCAGGACCTTCACATGACAGTGTTTTGTGAAAGTGTTCAGAGACAACCACATTGCCATCTTATACAACTGTTCGGCAGTGGCCTGACTCCTGAAGGCCCAAGATGAGCCCACCACTCAAGTTGAAAGCGCCACGACCCAAAAAGGGTCATGTTTCTTTCGGACAACATACACCTGGCGGATAGTCACCTTGATCTAGAAATGAACAGTAACTTTAGATGCAGCATGACCCGCAAGCAGGCCCTCGGATGACAAAGAACAAATTAGATTTCCGAAAAGGCTTAGAGGACGAAACCTGAAGTTCAGCTACCTTAAAACAGACCCAATGGCCTGTAGAAAACCCATTTTAAGGGTCAGAAGATGCAAAGAAGCAGTTGCAAAAGCAACAAAATGAGGCTTAAAGTATTGTACTCCTAATACCACGTTCAAATCCCACAGAGAAGTGGTATCCCAAACGACAGGGTTGGCATGAGCTACCCCAGAAAGAAAGTCTTCACATCAAGGAGCAAAGCAATGCACTGCTGGAAAAGAGCACAACTGAACCCCTTCATTGAACAAAGCCCTTTCCAAACACCATCTTGAAGAAAGGTCAAAACCACTGGAATGCTACAGTCATGAACCATGATCATCTCACCACGGATTATATATTCTATAACTTTCGCTGTATGGCTTGATAAAAGAGCTTGAATAACTTTGAAACAAGTCAGTTTCTAGCCTCCCTTTTAAATATTGTAATATACACATATTTTAATAAATGCATATATTTCACAGTAGCTGGACTAATGTTGTTTGACCAGCAGGAAAATAACTATAATAGAAGTGTTTTCATAAAAAAACAATAAAAAAAAAAGTTTACTATTCCTTTAACTAGGAGAACAACAAGGAATTTTAAAGTGTTTCCAAGATACAGAAATATTTGCAGCTTTACCATCTTCTTGACCCTCCAGAAAGATCTGGAACATGTTCAACGTTAACTGATGCATGCAATATCTTTCTCACAGCAATGACAAAGCTGAATTATTCTGGCACATTTCCACCAAAGACCTGAATGCTTTTGTTAATAGATAAGGCAATCTGTTTTGCTGTTTTACATGCAATGCCTCAATCTTGATGGTAAATCGAGATCATACACACATGACTGAAACCACATGAATATTTTCAATTTTGTGGGAAGTTTTACGGTTGTAAGACTCAAGATAATTTAGAAACAGGTTATAAAATATTGCACAAGGCAAACAGCCAGCAGGGTATGTGAAGGTAGAAGCACTATAATAACGATCGTAAAGGGTCATTTTCTATACGTACATTTAACCCCTTCAGTGCCAGAGGCTTGGGCTATTTTCTGTACCCTGTAGGCCAGACGTATTTTCAACATTTTTGCTATCCATCTGTTTAGAATATTCACAGCGGAAATCAAGCCTAGTTATATATGGAAACGATATATTGTTTTGTTCAGAAAGAATTGAGCTTCTTCATGGTACGTGACATGAAGTGATTTTGGCATTGTGAAAAAAAAGCTATGATGGCATAATTGCAATAAAAAGGTGAAAAAATATTTATTTTGCTGTAATCACATACTATATATCAAAAATATTTACCTTGATTGTGAAAGTTTAAATTATTTGAAAAACCCCAGAGTCCTCAGAGTACAAAAATAGCAAATTTGTATAGTTTTACCTACGTCCATAGCTAGCGCAAAGCCCTAATCACCAGGAGCGCAAAATGGTACTTTCAACTTTATAAACTAATATGCACATTCTAGGGTTTTTGTGGTAAAACTACCCTAAAACAATAACTGTATAAAACTATATGTATTTCTGGAAAGTAGATATCCTGCTGCACCAAATGAGGGGTCACTTACCTTCTTAACCAAATCCTGGTGTGCACAAAAGTTTCCAGAAGGTGGCGCTATAGAAACAGAAATGCAAATTTTTTTTTATTTTTCTGCCCCTTTAAATGTACTGAAATCTGTGAAAACCATGGAATGTCCAACTGTATTCATTAGCTAGTGCTCTTAGGAGAAAAATGGCACCCCATTGACATGAGATGACACACCTTAGTGGGTGCATTTTCTCAAACATTTCTTGCCTGTACAAAAATTATTATAACTGCAACATAAGTGAAAAAATGATAGACAAATCATACCATTTTGGAAAGGAGACAACCTGTAGCTTCTAATAAGGGATGTGAACAAATGGTTCCACAATGTGGCGCTAAAGGAAAAAAATGGCATTTTCTTACATTTCTGCCCCTTCAAATGTACTGAAATCTGTGAATACCATGGCATTTTCAACTGTATTCATCAGCTAGTGCTCTTAGGAGAAAAATGACACCCCACTGGTATGAGTTGGCCTACCTCAGGGGGTGCTAGAAGTGCAAAACTACCCCTGCTACAACCTCTGGGGGGCAGGCTGGGGAATGGGACTGCCAGTGGGCTGTTGAACCAGGCAGGGGGATAGGGTATGTGGGGGGGGATTGGAGGCATTTTGTGTACATGCCACAGGGGTGGCCAATGCACTGCACAGCAGTTAATTTTTTTTAAAGTCATTTTTTATTCATACTTTGTTGGGGGGGCGGTATCAGGACCAAACATTAAATACGGTTTGTGTTTTCATTCCATTTCTAAGATGCACCAATTTTCTTTAATTTCACATTTTAACCCTTTGAGTGCCAAAGGAGTGTGTAAGGTATTGCTCTGCAATGCATTGCACACCCCTCTGGCACTCAGTGGGTTACAATTTGAACCCTGATTGAACTGTCTTCTGTCCATGCTGGGGCAGACAAGATATTGGACTCAAAAGCATACCTTTATGGTGAAACATTGGTCACTTCCAATAAAAAAAAAAAGTTAATGGGAAAAAAAAAGTGTATCTTAAGTATTTTAGATTTTCAGATTAAATTTACGAGTGCTGGAGAGGTATGAATGGCACTGGAGAGGTATGAATGGCACACAGACGCCTCTATGGTAACCAAATTTCAATACTGCCATTCAGGGACACTGAAGAGAGAGAGGAGCGCACCACAGAGGTCTAACCACTAGAGGGAGAACTGCCCATTGACTGCTGTGACAGACAGTGATGCCTGTGGTGGGCTAGAAGATCATGTAGATCAAGCCCAAAGCCTTAGCCTAGTATTACATTAAATTGTACTGTGGCTCCCGATTGATGTCACAATTAAAGCGGAACTTTCATCCACTACAAACTCTCCCTGCTATAATTAAGCAGGTAGCAACTAGCTTTAGAATATATATTTTACCTCTCAAATTTAGGCCATTCTAAGGAAATCCTTCATTATAAGAGACCGGAACCCAGGCTACAGCGCAGACATCTTGTCTACGCACCTCCACTGGCAGTCCTGGTCTCCACTGAGAAGCATTGCAATTACCACATGGTAACCAGAAGGGACTGATGGTGCAGGCGCGCAGACTGTGCTAACCCGGCCGTCAGTCACCTTCAATGAAGGATTTCTTTAGAATGGCCTAAATTTTAGAGGTAAAATATATATTCCAATGCTAGTCACTACCTGCTTAATTATAGCAGGGAGACTTTATAGCGGATGAAAGTTCCACTTGAAGGCTCAGTTTTTCTCTATTGTTTAGAGCTCTGTCTGGAAGCCATTTTCTTGTAGCCCAGCAGAGACAACACTTTCTGTCACAGTAGGCAATGGGTCATTCTCCTTCTAGTGCTTAGAAATCTTGAATCTTCATTTCAGGAGTTTGTATTGTTCCAGAAGGGGGCTGCTCGGGACATGGGACATACTTAAAAGGATAGTAATGTTTCATAATCAAAGCAGCTCTAATTAATCATCATAGTATTTGGACTTTGTTTTCATTTCAATTCTGTCAGAGTTGTAGTTCAATAGTAATTAAATGACAAAGTATCCCCCTCCCGTCCCTTTTACTGATGTAACAATGCTCAGCCAGATCAGAAGGGAGGTGCCCAGGTAGACTGCAGAGAGGGACAATCTTCAATTAAGATAAGGGAAAAACCTGAAAAACTTGTCGGGGGGGAAGGGGCGCAGGGTTTTCATTGTTCTCATAGGAAGAAGATTTTCCCTGCTGTTATCTGTCCCGTCTATGGACTGCATTCCTACATCTGAGAAGAGATGGTTTACACTAGGTAAAAGGGGTGGGAGGGAAACTTTGCTTGTTAATATCTCTCAAACCATAAAGGTTTGAGAGATGAGACTTATATCGTTCTTCATGTTTTTTTAATGCCTACAAAATAAAAGATAACGAAGTATTACTATCCCTTTAAAATCCAGGACTATCCCAGGCAATACTGGGTTATAGATGGCCCATAAAACTTTATCTGTACTGCCAGAGAAAAAAAATATTTGCAGGAATTAATATGTATTAGAAGAGCCAGGCAAAATAGCTCAGGGACCCTAGCTACCCCCTGCCCCCCCCGAATCCTACTCCTCACAACTCATCCACCGTTGCCTAATACACAAAAAACAAACTGAACTTTGTATGAGCATTTTGCTTAGAGTTACATCAGACAACAAACACACTACATTTCAAAATAAAAGTTAACGTACAAAAATAAAATAAACACAATTCTACACCAGCTTTTATTTTGAAACACTATAGCCAGTGCTGCACCAGCAGGGTTTGGACATCTCAGACTTAGCAGCAAAGTCATATAAAATTAAATGATTAAAAGTTATTCAAATAAAAGAATGGTTCACTTTAGTACAGAAAAATAAAAACACAGATCTGTATATATAAAATGAACTAATTATGAGGCAAATCAGTGGCACCACAGGGGAGAAGGAAGCATTACTCTTGATGTAAATGAGATTTCTAAGCCTCTGAATGCTATAGAGAGATTTCCAGTGCATTATAAATCGTGTTGGAAACGTCTCCATCACTCCAGGCAGTTTAAAGCGGAACTTTCACCTAAACACGTTTGCGTTAATCCACATACATTACCGATTCAAACTGTGCTGTGTTTTGGTTTAAAAAAAAAAAAACGCAATAGAAATTAAGTTTGAGGGTTTAACTTCATTTAACCCTTTGAGTGCCAAAGAGCTAAGCAACCCATTGCTTTGCAATGCATTGCGTACCCCTCTGGCACTCAAAGTGTTAACTGACTCTGCCTCGCAGAGTTCCAGCTGGGGGTCTCTTTTCTCACTTTCAGTGAGGATTGTTGTAGGTGGGACTTAGCCAGGAGTGGTGCAGGTTTGTTCCATAGCAATAAAGTTTAAGAAGAACTGACCTACGTGATATTTGTCACATAACCCTTTGAATGCCAGGGCAATGTGTTTCAATCCCCTCTGGCTCTCAAAGGTAAAACATTTTAAATTTTGGTCCTAAACGGAAATATTACCAAGAAGACAAAATGAGAAATGAACACAATATAATTTACCTTCTAATTCGTGCTCGGGGGTTTCAGGAAATCCAAAATAACTGTGCTCGAGCCCCCAAATGAAAGCCTTTGTGCTGTCCACACAGCGGTGCTTGGAGCTAGTAATGAACTCCATCTTGCACTTCCTAAACTTCTCCGCAGTGAAAAGTGAGGGAAAGAGAGACGCCAACCTGATTGCCAGGTTCTTCATGTCCTCCTGTCCTTTTTTTACCAGCTGACCATCCATCCAGTCGTCGTACCACATGTCCCAGTTACACAGTGCCTCCACCAGCTTGGATCTGCCACCCTTTTGCTTCAGAATCAGACTGTGTATTTTCTTCATCTTCTTAATCTGTTTACGGGTGGGATACCTAGTGCCATGTCTGATTACAGACACTATTTGGAGAGGGGTGCAATTATTGGGCAGCAGATCATGCTTTCTAGTGACCATGAGGGGATTGTCCAGGAGATGTGCGTTCACTTCTTCATATCTAGTTTTGGTCCCAAAGTAAGTGCCTAACCTTGGAATCTGGCTGGTTCCAGAAGAGTGCCTGGCACAGCAAAACCACGTGACAGAGATGAGAAGGAACTGGGCAGCTTTAGGGGCACACTTTCTGTAAGGGATGAAACTCATGGTGGCAGTGGCAGTCTCGGTGGTACAGACAGAGCTTCTTGTGGTGCAGGCCTCAGTCACAGCAGTGGATGTCCAGATTCCCCTCTGACCTCTTTACAACCCTGAAATAATATGATAATTTGGCCTTATAAAACAAAGATCAGATCTCTGTGTAAAACTGTTTAATAATTGTTAGAAACTTAGAAAGGAAAATAGAAATGATATTGATTTTGGATGGTCCCCCATCAGATTAAAGTGTAGAAACTATAGAAATTTGACATGAATCCAGGCACATTTTTCAAACTCAGTCTATTGTTTAACCCTTTTAGTACCAGACACGTATCCAATGCATTAGGTTGCAATGTGGTGGACAATTCTCTAGCACTAAAAAAGTTAAAGGAAAACCAGCACCTCGGAATAAGCCCCCACTTTGCTTACTATGAGTAAAACAATCGTAGTTGCCCCTATTAACTTTGCATTTTGCCTTGGTTCAAGTGTTAACATATTTAAAGGCATAGTAATACTTAATATGTAAAAAATAAATGTTGTAGGGTATATCCCCCTTTGTAAAACAAGGGTACTTCCAAGTTCTGTCCTCAAGAGCTATCAACAGTCCAGGATTTACGGATTTTCCTATTTGAGTACAAGTCGGCCACTCAGAATGAATTAGCCGCTGATTAACTCACCTGTGCTTAAAGGGATAGTAATACTTAAAATGTAAAAATAAATATTTTGTATGGTTTATCCCCCCTGAATAAAACAAGGGTACTCCCACTGCTGAAAGGTGTTTTATTCAAAAATTATTACAGCTCAAATTAAAAATTTTTAGATGCAGTCTCACAGTGGCCTGGAATGTTACAGGGGCGCTGTTGCTACAGCATCCTATGGAGATAAAGCAGTACTTTATATTTATAGTTGAGTACAGTAGAATTCACAATTAAGAAGCTTATAAACTGTGGAACAATCTTTGAAGGGATGGAGATAGACATTGAGAAAGATGGCCACTTGAGTGTATGCTCTGTGTGACATGGGCTAGATTTCAACTTAAAGGGATAGTAAACCTTGAAAATAAGTTTCTTTTATATTGTACCCCTTAAAAAAACATGAAAAATGATATAAGTCTTACCTCCCAAACCTTTATGGTTTGGGAGATATTCAGAAGCAAAGTTTCCCCCTGAGTGACTTCACTGTTCTAGCTCTCAGATTTGGAATCCGGTCCCGGGACCGGCTGCGGCTCTCCAGAAGTGCCAAGATCACGATCTTTAAAAATAATTTCTTAATTGGAATGGTCTACATAGTGTGCTTGCAAGCAAGGCACACTTTGTAGACAGTTCCAATTAAGTAGTTCTTTTTAAAGATCGTGATCTCGGCACTGCTAAAGAACTGCAGGTTGATCTGTGGACCGAATTCCAAATCTGTCCACTAGATGGCAGACTTGACTGAAACAGCCAGGAAAAGGGAACTTTATTTTACTTCTTAATATCTCCCAAACCATAAAGGTTTGGGAGATAAGACTTATATCATTTTTCATGTTTTTTTAAGGGCTACAATATAAAATAAACTAATTTTTAAGGTTTACTATCCCTTTAAGTAGCCTAACGTTCAGAACTAAACATTTACAAGGGACATCCACGACTGGAAAGAAAAAAAAGGGAACTAAACAAGAGGACCAAATAAAAATACCTTGCAACTTCCATAAAGCATTCCACGGCTCTGAGGTTGGATCCACTGATCTCTATAAGCCGTGCCAAAACCCTTTCTCCTCCAGGAGACTCATTTCATCTCTCTGAAACAAAATAAATCAGCTGATTTAAAGAGAGCAGTGTTCCTCCAAGCTCAAAGGAAATTATAACAAACATCATGACAACAGCCTTACAAAAGCAATCTCAGTTAAAGGAGCAGTAAACTTTTATTTATGAAAACACATATTTTATAGAGCATTCCCTGCTGAATAAAACAAGGGCACTCCCATCACTGTCAGATGTTTTATTCAAAATTTATATCAGTTCAAATAACCAGGAAGTGAATTTACTGTGTTTACTTCCTGATAGTTCTAACTGACAGGAAGTGACAGGAAGTTTCTATCACATTCTATGGAGAACTGTATGTCTCTGACTTTTCTCTTCATTGGAATCTAACAGGAAATCTAATTAGAATTTGACCACTGGAGGGCACTGCTAATGTAAAAAATCATTGGTTTATACTGAAATAACTCTGGAAATAGAAATCTCTCAGCAGTGGGAGTATCCTAATCTTACTCAATAGCAAAATCCCTACAATATATATTTTTTCATAAAAAAGTCTACTGCTCCTTTAATTAGTGGGACTAAGGAGGGCATGAAATCACTTATGGAAAACAATAAGCACAAGATTAATCTGTAGATGTTTCATCTCAGAAAGACATCACATAACTTTGTCAGTAGATCAGTTTCTTCCTAGAGGCAATAGAGAACCTAAACAGGCCCTGGATCAACAAGAGGACACTATGAGCATTCTACCCTCATGTGTTCATCATCTTGATAATTGGGGACTCAGAAGTCATATAAAGCATAAGGAAAACGTGTTGTGGCACAAAAAAAATCTCCTAGACATCGAACACTTGCTCAGTGGGAAACTCAGCTTTCACTCTGAGTCCACATTACATATTGACAGGGCCCAAAGACTTCTCTGACATAAAGTTCGGCCTCGATGGATTACTATCAGGATAAGGACATTACAATGAGGAAAGCACAATCTATGGGTTGTGTCTAATATTCAACCATCAGGACATACACTACAACACAGCGGAGCCCTCGGGCCTTTGATGACCACCTGATGAATTTGGACATATTCTAGAAGTGAGGCTTCCCCTCTCACATAGCTGGTCATTACAGGAGAATACCAGCTGTTATAGAACCCGACAGTTTGCTTTCATTCTGTAACTAATAATAACTAGTATTTATATAGCGTCTTTCTCCCAGTGGGACTCAAAACTCTTTCAGCACTGACGAAGTCTTTGGGCCATACTTGTTGGGTTGTGTGGGTTGGAGGTGCCGCTTAGGAAGGTCTGCTGTTACTACCTGTGTTCCATCCGATTTGTGGGGAATTCACATTGATAAGTGTTGTGTGTTATATTATGTAGCATTATGTTGTGTTTTGCACATTGCACTTAGCACTTTGTGTTTATCGAATAGCACTTTTTGTGGATGTATATTGCATTGTTATTATTACTTGAACACAGGTAGTATATATATCTTTGCTTGTGGCTACATATTATCATGTTGTGTGTCATTATTTGACCACGTTTTGACTATTTAATGTGAGAGCTTTATGTGTTACTGGACCTCCAATACAGCCCTCCTTTGTTTTTAATTGTGTTTTATTGTGTATCCTTTTTTGTATTTGACTAATAAATTAATATATAAATAATTTGTATTTTTGACTCTTGTATGAGTGCCTCTGTTAAGGGTCTTACTTCTTTGGGGTTTTCTTTGCCCTATTTGTTTGTATCATATTCTAGAAATGAGGCTTCCCCTCTCACATAGCTGGTCAATACAGGAGAATAGCAGCTGTTAGAGAACCTGACAGTTTGCCTTCATTCTGTAACTAATAATAATTATAACTATTATTAATATAGCGCCTTTCTCACAGTGGGACTCAAAGCTCTTTCAGAGCACGCTCTCGGAATTAACCAAATCAGCAGCTAAATCAGTGGTTCTCAATTTTTTTGTTCGGGGCACCCCTAACATGTAATCTACAACATTCGGGGCACCTGTAACATATTTAATGTACCGTAAAATCTCAGGTATAATACGCACCTGTGTATAATACGCAGGTGCATATTATACCCAAGATTTAGGGGAAAACAAGAGTGCCTATGTATAATACGCACCCTTGTTTTCCCCCTTCCAAAATAAAACTTTATGCCTGGCAGCTATCTTCCCTCCCACCCCCGGCGCTATCTGCTTTCAAAATAATGCTTACCATGCTCCACTGAGGCAAAAGAATAGAAGGCAAACTTCAGCTGTGTAAATGTTCTCTGCAGGCGGCATGCTTGCATTTGCCGCCCGCTTCCTTCAAAGGGCTGCGGGACCTCCCGCCTGTGGTATTGCCCTGTGAGGACCTTGAGATCCTCACAGAGCATTACCATTGGCTGGAGGCAGAAGGTCCTAAAAGCCAATTGAAGGAAGCGGGCGGCAAATGCAAGCATGCCGCCCGCAGGAAACATTTACACAGCTGAAGTTCGCCTTCTATTCTATTTCCTCAGTGGAGCATGGTAAACATTATTTTGAAAGCGGATAGCGCCGGTGGTGGGAAAATAGCTGCCAGAGACAACTTTTTTTTTATTATAGAAAAAAAACCTTGTGTATAATACGCACCCCCCACTTCACATAAGGTGAAGTGGGGTAAAATTGTGCGTATTATACCTGAGATTTTACGGTACTTTATCAAGGGCATAATGAAGGTTCTATACATAAATATACAGTTATTATTAGGTCTTACAATCATAATAACACAATTAAACATAATGTGCATAACAATTTCTATAAATATTTATTTAAAAGTCCATTTTTGTTAGTCTTCATAGAAAACATGGGGTACCCTAAGTTGATGTCAGTGGCACACCAAAGTGCCGCGGCACCCTGGTTGAGAATCACTGAGCTAAATAATAGATGTGGTACTCATTTATCAACCTCAGAAGGATGAAGGGCTGAGTTGACCCTGCCGGATTCAAACCTGCAACCTTGAGGTTTGAGCAGGCTCTGCACTGAGCTCTCTCACCGGCTTAACTCTCTAGATATTCCAGTACCGGATTTAACTAAGATAGCAGGGGTAGGGGTCCAACTAGGCAGCAGGATTTGCTGCCCTGAAAAACAGGAGTGATAGATGACTCGCTCCAGGTGTCACTACATGGAAATGCCATAGAGAGGACATAACACCCTAGGACCCTGATCAGGCAGCAGCTCAGATTTGCAATGATCAGTACTCTGTCACAGTTCCCAAGAGAAGCACAGGAGTCAGTATGGTATAGTAAATTGCAATTTATTAAAATAACAATAAGGTAGCACACAGAGGTTAATAGAAGGCGCAAGGAGAGGGTCACAGCCAGCAAGTGCTACTACCAGAAATAGTAAACGGCCACGGAGGACCACTCTACTAGAGACTAGGCCTAAGCCACTGGTAGTCTCTGCAGGAACCAGAAACTGGAACAGAACATGAGCAGGAACTCGAAGTCTTGATCCGAGGTAGCAAGAATTCTGACTCACACCTGCAGTCAGTATAAGGAAGCGAATACTTGAATAACACCTGCAGTCAGTATAGGAGCTAGTCTGCTAGAGCCCCAGGTCCACACCAGACTGGATGGAAGACAAGCCAGTTCATACACAGAGCCCAAGATAACAGGACTCAATCTGCCCTTTAAAACCCTCCTCAGGAAGTAGGTAGGAGGAGCAGCTCAGAGGGAGGAAGTAGGTAGAAGGAGACTACAGGAAGCAAACACATAAAACAAAGGCCTTCTTCACTCTGAAGCCTCGTGCCTACAGATGACGTGTGGACTGACACCGAGCATCACTGAAGCAGCGGCGCTGGAAACAAGGTAAGCTGTGACATACTCTCTTTTCTTATATACATTTCATGTCTCAAGCTATTTGGTTATAAGTGATGTTTTAGTCAAATGTTGGCATCTTTCTAAAATCCACTGCTCTTTTACAGATTTTGAAGGCGCTCACGTTTGTCATATATATGCTATTTAGTCCTGATAGCAAGAGATGCCATTTGACACTGGTTGCCACAGATCCCCATGTACATTGTCTGATCCGCTCCCCAGCCTTGTCCCCTTTGCCCACTGGTAGCCATAGATCCTCATACACACTGAGGGACACCATCAGCCTTGTTCCATGCCCACTGGTATCCACAGAAACCAGCCTATACTGCCTGACCCCACCCAGCCTTGATCCCTTGACCATGTGTAGCCAGAGATCCCCATATACCCTGTCTGACCCCCTAGGTGGATCCCACTGCCTCTTGTAGCCATAGATCCCCCAACACTTTGTAACCTCTCGCATGGTTCCTCTGGTAGTCACAGAACCCCACATATTGTTTGACCACCACCCCCAGTCTGGTTTCACTGATAGCCGCAGAACCACACTTTATTCTACAGTCCAGCCTTGTTCCATTGTTCCACATGATTAAAGCTGAAAATGAGCAAAAATAATAAAAAATAAAAAAAAACACCCCTGCCCTAGATTTGTGTCATAGACAAGTGTCTTCCATGCTAAACCAAACCATGGTTAACCCTTAAAAGGAGAACAGCTCCTAACAATATCCACTTACATAACTATGGCCACAAAATCCTTATGAATTTTGCCTTGCTCCTTGGTTCAAAACATAGTATTTGTAATCGATCCTAGATGCAATGTCATGGAGGCAGGTATAACAGTTGCTATGAGAACCCCAGGACGTCAGACTCTGCTCACTTGTAATCTTAATTCTCTGTGTGGGAGTGTATGGCATGTCACAGTGTTCCTCTGCACTTTGTTTCTCGCCATATGCTAAGAAGGTGCAGAGGACAGTGGTGAGTAAATTGCTAGTTTCTCCTGTGCATGCTATAGAGGGAGGCATTCAAGGCTTGCTTGCATTATAATATTAAAAGGGAAGGTAATGACAACTAACAATGCCCCCTACAGACATAATTACCCTACTACAGCCAGAATATCCTAAAACTCCTCTGAATTTGTTTCTTGTTCTTTAACTCATGAGATAACATCTTCGATCAGTCCTGCATGTCATGCCCATGGACATACCTGCCAACTGTCCCTGATTTCAAGGGACAGTCCCTAGTTTGGGCTTTTTTGTATCTTTATACTGCTGTGTTTTTGTCTCTGGTTTTAACCCTTTGAGTGCAAGTTGGTTATGCAATGTATTGCTTTGCCATGCATTCAGTACCCCTCTGGCATTCGGAGGTTTAATATTTCATTTCAAACCCATTTGATTTCCTTGGCATTGTAAGATTAATTGCTAATGAGCTTCACATACTAAACTAACGTGTCTGTATGATTTTAATGTTGTTAGTTAAGTGTACATTATATCAGTTCTACTGTACAAGTGCTGATCTAAGCCTGTTATATGAGACTGTATTCTAGAGTCAATCTGCATAGTACTACGGACTGATAGTGAAGCTCTGTACTGTGACTGCCCAGGGAAAGTATCCATACCTGGGAACGTTCAAAATGAGCTGACCCTGAGATTGTGTAAATATTAACTTTTAAATTTCCTACAATATAGATTATCCTCAATATATCCCTAATCGCTGTAATAGAGAGTTGCCCCAGTCGGCATTTAAGGAGCCATTAATACACAACAACTTACAGGTATCACTGCATGAACATACATAAATCAAGCAGGACTTCTCCCTCTGCCTTTCTGGTACAAGTGGCATCAGTTTAGAGACTAAAGAAGCATTTAACTGGAGCAGGATATAGAACAGGGAGCACTGAACTCTCTCACCCTGAGATTTTGGCTCTTCACCCTGAGACCCTGAGATTTGGGCCAAAACCCTGAGTCTCAGGGTCAAACCCTAAGCATTCCCAGGTATGAAAGTATCCCTGGAAAGGATTCCTGAAATGTTGGTAATTACGCAGTTGCCAGCAGGACCACATGACACAACTTCAGCTACTGTACCTAGTAATCTTAACCCTTTAAGTGCCAGAGGGGTACACAACACATTGCTTTGCAATGCGTTGCATACCCCTCTGGCACACAAAGGGTTAATCCTTTAAGGGGCAGAGAGGTGTGTCCATCGCATTGCAATGCACTGCACATTCCACATGTCCTTAACACTTTCAGTGCCAGAGGGGTACACAACATTTGCAAACCATTGTGTTCAGCCCCCCAATGGCACTTAAAGGGTTAAACAGTTTAGTAAGCTCTTGCACTTAAAGGGATAGTAATACTTCATTTTATCTTTATTTTATTTTGTAGGCATTAAAAAAACATGAAGAACGATATAAGTCTTATAAGATATTCACAAGCAAAGTATCCCCCCCCCCCCCGTTCAGCCAGATCAGAAGGGAGGTGCCCAGGTAGACTGCAGAGAGGGACAATCTTCAAGTAAGATAAGGGAAAAACCTGAAAAACTTGTCACGGGGGGAAGGGCTTTCATTGTTTTCATACAAAGAAGATTGTCCCCTGCTGTTATCTGTCTGGTCTTAACCAGATTCACATCTGAGAAGAGATGGTTTACACTAGGAAAAAGGGGCGGGAGGGGGAAACTTTGCTTGTGAATATCTCATAAACCATAAAGGTTTGAGAGATAAGACTTATATCGGTCTTCATGTTTTTTTTAATGCCTACAAAAAATAAAGATAAAACGAAGTATTATTATCCCTTTAACTTGCTTCAGTAGGGAAAAACTGACAGCAACTGTCATGTCTGCCTCCATGGACGTGATATCTTGAACAACAGCACAATGGCAAAATTCATAGGGGGTCATTATGATTTTCTTACTATAGTAGGGTAAGGGAGTTATGATTAGGAATTTGGAAATATTAGCTATCCTTTAACTCTTTCAGCACCAGAAGGGTGTGCAAAACATCACTCTGCAATGAGCTACAGTCTACAAAGCCCTCTTGTCGTTAACCCATCGGGCAAGGTAATGCGTTTAACAACCCTCTGGCACTCAAAAGGTTAAAGAGTTAACCCTTTGAGTGAAAAAGAGGTGTGGAATGCATTGACACCATCTCCTCTACCTGATCTCATGTCCAGCCTAAATAATAACAATAAGCAGACCCTAATCTTACACATGCATGCAGTACTTGCCAGCACAAGCTTTCCAATACCGGTACCATCCCCTGATTTCACCACAACTTCCCACGTCTGGAAAGCGCGTATGCGCAGAAGGAACAATGCTTCAGCCGCCCAACAGCGCATGTGCCAGAGCAATCACAAAGACGTCCGCGGAGACAAATTATGGGTTCAGTGAGCTTCACTGTACCTTGTGCGCATGCGTAAAACTGAACGTCTGTGCGTGAGTTGGAACGTATTAGGAACCCTTTTATTATTTATTTTGTTTCCGGAGGGACGTATTTCCGTGCTGGACAGTGTGGTGATTGGTTTTATCATGGATATGCATGGTTTCTGTTTTGAGGATTCTGTGTTTTCGGAGCCCAGGGACCGGTCGGCAGGGTCTGGGGCCCATTACATCGCCAGGCACTGCGAGCCACAGGTCTGGGCCTGCTCTCTGATTTCTTGCGTGTCCTGCAAATGTGCGGTGTTTCGGCTCTTTTTGGGTAATTGTAGTTGGAGAGCGGCAGATTGAACACCCTTTTTATACAAATTAGGGATTGGTTGGTCAGGTCACCCTCTAGGTTCTCCAGCTGTTCAGGACTACCATTCCCAGCCTCTTGCTGGCTGGGGACGATGGGAATAGCAGGCCTGAATAGCCGCGGGACCTCAGGTTGCCCGCCAGTGAATTATGTGAAGGTTAACAGTTGGCTTTAGTTTTGTGATGTCTATTAGGGCAATTTTAACCAGAGTCGGAACAACTCTAGGATTCAGTCTCATAAAGCGTTCATTTTGCCCTTTTAAAGATATTAGCCCATATGTATAACCATAGGCACAAATATCCCTGTTGAATTCATTGGTCTTTTAACCCCTTGAATGCCAGAGGTTTCCAATGCATTGCTTTGCAATGCATTGGAGACCTAACATTCAAGGGGTTAAATTGCTCTTCTTAAGTGCGTGGGAATTTAGGGATTTCTATGTGTCGCCTATGGCGCAGTTAGTTTATTCCAAAATAATTTCAGTTTGCTTTTATAAATATGGGACTTTTTTGTTCTGTTTTTTTTTTCTGCACATTAACTTTTTCACCATCTTGTACAACCAAGGTCTGTATTCAGTAAGCTAGAGAGGTGAAAGTTCCAGGACAAACCAACTGCAGCATGGGTAGCATAACAATTCCCCAAAAGTACTTATTAACTTACATATGATGACAAATAAAGGTAAATAGGTTTAACCCTATGAGTGCCAGATGTATCCTTTGCATCTCTATGGCACCAAGGGTTAAAGAGTGGCTAAAATATACACAGTTTAAATTATTCCAGTCAGTGTAAAGTGTACAATTTTAAGTGGTGCTTTTATCTCCTTGAATGCTTGAGGTCTCCAACATGTGAGGTAAATTAAAAAAAAAAAATAATAATAATTAAAGGGGGGTATTTGTTCTCTTATGATACTGATGTTATGCCAGAACATCTTTGCTTCACTTTGTGCATATGGCTATTAGTTGTCTTGTTCAGATGAGAGATGGTAGTTGGATAACCGCAAACCCTCAATGACTGCCAAGATAATCTGCACTTCGAGGAACATTAACATCTAGAAATGCTTTGTTATATACACAGTCGTGTGAAAAAGAAAGTACACCATGTTTGAATTCTATGGTTTTACATATCAGGGCATAATAACAATCATCTGTTCCTTAGCAGGTTTAAGAATTAGGTAAATACATCACTTGAACAAAACATGACATGTTACAATGTGTCATGATTTATTTAACAAAATTAAAGCGACAATAGAGAAGCCATGTGTGAAAAACTAAGTACACCCTTACTGCGTCTATAGGAATTAAGATGCTAAGTAGCAGACAGGTGCTTCTAATCAAATTCTCTTGATTAATTGATTATCAGCAAGTGTCACCACCTCTATAAAAGCTGAAGTTTTAGTAATTTGTTGGTCTGGAGCATTTGGGTGTTTAACACAATGCCAAGGAGGAAAGACCTCAGCAATGATCTTGGAGAAGCAGTTGTTGCTGCCCATCAATCTGGGAAGGGTTATAAGCATACCTGGGAACTCTCCGGATTTGCCCCGGAGACTCCGGTTCTGACAGAGCTTTACCGGGTCTCCGGGGCAGAGGCAGATTCCTCCGGATGTGGAGAGTTTCTATTGAAACTCTGCCACATCTGTTTTTTTCTCCCGTTGTGCCTCCGACCCCAGCCTTCTGTGTGACACATTTAACCCTCTGAGTGCCAGAGTGGTACGGAATGCATTGCTTTGCAATGCATTCCGTACCGCTCTGGCACTCAAAGGGTTAAATCCCCCAACACTCGAGTTAAGCCCCGCCCCTTTTTGACGCGATTAGCGTCATTTTTGTTACCCCCTGCTGAACAGAGGACTACACTCCGGGTAGCCCTCAACTGAAAGTTCCCAGGTATGGTTATAAGGCAATTTCCAAACAATTTAAAGTCCATCATGCTACAGTGAGAAAAAAACTGAACAAGTATGATTTGTTTGGAAGGGTTGCCAAGAGAGAGCCTATTCTCTCTAAAAAGAACATGGTAGTAACCGCTTAGGTTTGCAAAGTTGCATCTGAACAAACCATGAGACCTCTGGAACAATGTCCTTTGGACAGACGAGACCAAAGTTGAGATGTTTGTCCATAATGCACATTGCCACATTTGGTGAAAACCAAACACAGCATATCAGCAGAAACACCTCATACAAACTGTCAAGCATGGTAGTGGAGAGATGATGATTTGGGCTTGTTTTGCAGCCACATGACCTGGGAACCTTGCACTCATTGGTATACAGAGGAGTTCATGGTGAATTCAAAATATTCTAGAGTCAACTGGAGGCTGTCTGTCCGACAGCTAAAGCTTGGCTGAAATTGGTTCATGTAACAGGACAATGATTCCAAGCACACCAGCAGAATGGCTGAAAGAAAATAATCAAGGTGTTGCAATGGCCTATTCAAAGTCCAGACCTCCACCCGATTGAAATACTGTGGCTTGACCTTAAGAGAGCTGTGCATAAACAAATGCCTGCAAACCTCCATGAACTGAAGCAAGGTTGTAAAGGATAGTGGGCCAAAATTCCTCCAACGCTGTGAGAGTGATAAAATCATACAGAAAACAATTACTTCTAGTTACTGCTGCTAAAGGTGGTTCTACAAGCTATTGAATCATAAGGTGTACTTAGTGTTTCACACATGGCTTCTCCATTTTGGCTTTATTTATGTTGAATAAATCATGCCACTGTGTAATGTCATGTGTTGTTGTTCATCTGAGGTTGTGTTTACCTAGTTTTTAGACCTGCTAAGGAACAAGATAATTAATATGCCCTTATATGTAAAACCATTGAGTTCAAAGAGGGTGTAATTTTTTTCACACGACTGTATATACCCTGTACTTTATGTTGGAATTTGGAAAAAAATCATCCCTTTGTTTCCTGGTCCTAAAACTGAGTCTTACACATGTTATATGGGAGCAGCTCTTCCTGTCTTTCTTGGGCTTCCTTTACAAAAGGAACTTTACTAGTGTATCTAAGAAGTGATCTAGTCTACAAATCTTCAAGGATAAGGTAAGTCTTTTTAATACAAGAGTAGGGAGTACCAATCTCCATTAACTAACTGCCTTAGCTCCTGTCTCATTACAAAGAGCACAAACAGACATCATTTGGTTAATTTTATCTATAGACAGTAAACACATGCGTTAAAATGCATATGCTCGCTGGAAATGCATAAGATTTCTTTAATTAAATCTTGTTTTCAGCTGCTGAAGTTGCATTAAAATTCTACACATACATTTGGTCACTGTATGTGAAAGTGTTTGTATATAATAGAAAAAAAAACCTTTTAGATAATATATAATTTATATATAAAGCAGTATAGAATGGGATACATTGCTAGAATAATAGCCATTACCCTTTTGGTTTATATACAATTATTATGGGAAGCTATCTTGATTACCAAGGTTGCTCCTGTGGGAGCAGACCAAATAGGCAGCACAACCCCAAAACAGTTTGTATCTGACATTTTGGAGGTTACATACTGTACTCATTCTACTAGCCGGGTAACACCACTGCACAACCTTCCCCATATGTGGGCATTGTGAAGCTTTGTAAATCTGACATCTGCTGTCTACAATCACTGCACCATAACCTGAACTGTAAGTCTGATCGTTCATCATTGGTGCATCCAAACTGCAGAGTGGGTTAGTTTTTCTACCCCTACATTTTGTCTAGATGTAGGGTAGTACAATTTTGGCTCTTCATTTGCTGGAGATTACACCTCCCATCATCCCAAACCTGCTTCCCCCCCCCCCCCCCCCCGCTAGTTGGGGATAATGGAGTCTGGCAAAGCTTTGGTCTGGTTGATCAGATGGGGAACCTAATGCACCCCTGTCCTGCTCAGCAAGTCTGTTCCCGCAGGGGAAGATCTGCTAAACAGGAAATGTCTGCCTGTAGTTCACTTTGAAGTAACTGTGCAGCCAGCAAGAGGGAAATGTAAACGACTGACATAAGTATTGCACAGACCATTACAAGGAATTTCATCACAAGGTTGCTTACATAATGTAAGTTCATGCCTTCATGTAGGTATTCTAGAAAAACAGTTATGCCTGTATAAGACACAAACTTTGCACTGTTCAAATGAACTTTTTTTTTTTTTTTTTTTTTTTTTTTTTTCCCATTTATTAAATGTAAATGTCTATCAATGTGTTTTATAGAGCTTGCTTAGTAAAATGCCTTTGATGCTGGTTTTTATTCAAATGTTATAATGGTTCAAAGTGTCAGGAAGTGAATAAGAGTGTCATTACTTCCTGAAAGTTCAGACTGTCAGGAATGACAGTGGATTCTATAACATTCTATGAAAACCCTTTTTCATTGATTCACCTCTCCCATAGAAATCAACAGAATAACTTATTGAGAGTTGACCACTAGATGGCACGTAATGTTAAAGTTTAAACTGTAATAATTTTTTTTGGGGGGGGAACTACAATTCCTTTAACATTAAAATGGGAATAATTTCAATCAACATGGTTATTAACAGGAGTTTCCTTATTTGTTTTGGTATAATAACCACTAATGACACGGATATGGGCTGTATCTTCCAAATCCCATAATAATAAATCATATCAGTTAAGCTAAACTTGTCATTTTTTCCTCTGTGTCCAATCCACGGCAATGGACTGTGGGTATTGGCTCCGCCCTCCAGCTGGTAGGACCAAAGAAATCATAAATTAGTTCCTCCTCCTCCTCTTGCTCAGTTATCTTTGGTCCTACCAAGCTGGAGGACAGGGCTTTGCCCACAGCTCCAGTCATGGAGTGGACACATTACTTCATTATTTATTTTTATATGTAGCCTGCCTATCAACGCAGACTACATGCTTTAAACTTACTTGGAACATGTTCCAGTGTGCCGTTTCCTTATGGGCCAAGTTTGCTCTCAAGCAGAACTCCCTAAGCCTCCCGCCGGGTTACACTGTTGCCTCGCTGCATCCTCGGTCAAACCGAGTGGATCAGCGTGTGCACGCGACTTCCTAGGCGCCAAACCGGAAGTCGCGACGCGTGCGTTCCAACAATGGAACGCAGAAGCCTGAATTGACCGGGAGAATCAGAAAGGCTTAAAAACAGACGAACATGGCGGGGTAAGTCCCTTAAAGCGCAATATTATGCTTATGTTTAAAGATTTGACTGTCTGTTATATGCAATTGTGATTGAGAAAATTATCAGTATGTCTAAAGATAAATCTGATAAGGTCAAGGTTCCTGCTGAGACATCCAAAGAGGACAAGGCTTCCTCTAAAACAAAGAATTGTGCTGGCTGTGAAAATAAGCTACCTGCTTCTGACACAGCAAAACTATGCACAGATTGCTTAAAGAAGATTTCTAGTCCTGAGGTTCCTCCTCAATTTACAGAATTTCTAGGCTGGATTAAAACCTCTATGCAGGAAACATTTCATTCAATACAGGAAACTTCCAGGAAAAGGCAAAGGCCATCTGACCCACAAGAAGGTACATCTTATATGGAAGATGAAGATATTCCCAGCCTAGTGGACCTAGAATCAGGAGCATCTTCTGTGGAAGAAGGAGAACTCACGGAAGATAACACCTCCTTTAATGTAGAAAAGATAGAAGGCCTGTTGAAAGCCATGAGAAAGACACTGGGCTTAACAGAGACACAGAAAGAATTAAATGTTATAGATTCAGCATTTATTGGTTATAAGAAGGAGACTCCAACCTTTCCGGTCCACAGCTCAATTCAAGAGATTATAACTAAAGAATGGAAAGCAGGAGACAAGCGCCCTCAGACTACTAGAAGAATACAAAAGATGTATCCTTTTCTGAAGAAGACACAGGTTCCTGGGTAACGGTACCTAAAGTTGATGCGGCAGTAGCGCAGATATCAAAAAGAACAACTTTGTTATTAGAAGATGGAACTACCCTCCGTGATTCTATGGATAAAAGAGCCGATTCTGCACTTAAGAAACAGTTCGCAGTTATTGGACAGGGTCTCAAGACAGCAACAGCAATGGCATGCATGTTCCGCACGTTAAGAATTTGGCTAAATGAATTCGAAGAGAAGCTGGATTCCTCAGTCTCTAGATCCCGACTAATGAAGGAGTTAGTTTCTATTAAAGATGCAGTCAACTTTTCTTGCGATGCCTCGCTAGATAATATCAGAAGTTTGGCAAAATCATCTGCCCTTTCTATCACATCTAGGCGCGCCTTATGGATTAAAGCCTGGGAGGCTGATGCCACCTCTAAGAATAAACTGGTTTCACTTCCCTTTACTGGAACAAAGCTGTTTGGTAGCCAGCTTGAAGAAATAATTAAACAATCCTCTGGAGGAAAAAGTCAGTTTCTTCCCCAACCAAAACGTGCCAGAGCATCACCTTCAAAAGCTTCTTCCAGGAGACAGTCCTTTCGGGAAGCAAGAAGATACAGACCAGGAAAATCCTATGATCAGAAGCAACGTTCTACAGGACAAGGTGCTAGACCAGGAGGCCGAAAGCCTTTCCAGGGTAAGCCTCGCTTTCAACAACAGTCACAATGAAACATGCTTTACCCCGTCTCCTACTCCAATAGGGAGCAGATTGGAGTTCTTCAAAGACGCCTGGGAGCCCATTCACCCAGACCTTTGGGTGCGTCAGATTCTGGAGAGGGGGTTCAGCATGGAATTTCGAACTGTCCCACAGATTCAAGTATTCAAAACTTCAAGGATCCGGAACAGAGAAGCGGCAATAGGAATGAAGAAGGCGATTCAAACACTTCTCTACAATCAAGTAATAGAAGAAGTACCCAAGACCCAGCGGTTCTATGGAATCTACTCAACAGTCTTTCCAGTTCCCAAGCCTTCAGCAGAATTGAGAGTTATTTTGGATCTAAAGAAGATCAACTGCTTTCTCAAGATAAAGAAATTCAGGATGGAAACAGTCTCAACAGCAATGAAAATGGTCCATCCTCAAGCCTTCCTAACCAGGATAGACTTAAAGGATGCGTACTACCACATCCCAATTCACCAATCACACAGAAGATTCCTCCGCTTCCATTTCCAGAACAGTCATTACCAATACAGGGCCTTACCATTCGGCCTAGCCTCAGCACCTCGAGTGTTCACAAAGGTGTTAGCAGTAGCCATGGCAGAATTACGCCAACAAAAGATAAGGGTCATACCTTATCTGGACGACATTTTAATAATAGCAGACTCCAGAAAGGAATCAGAAAGACACACAGCAAGATGTCTAGAACTACTATCAAGACTCGGATGGATGGTGAACCTAGAGAAGAGTCAGCTTCAACCAGCTCAGGAACTGGTGTTTCTAGGAGTCACATTCAACACTGTACAGGAGATGGCATATCTATCAGAAGACAGACAGACCCGACTGTTACAAAGAATTCCTCGGTTTACAAGAAGGAAAACACTGACAGCAGAAGAATTCTCAAGATTACTAGGCAATCTTTCATCAACATTTCAGATTCTACCCTGGGCTCGGGCTCACAGCAGGATGACTCAATTGAATTATCTCAGATTCTTCAAGAAGGATCCAACCAACAAGTTACAGAGGATTCCAATTCTATCATCCACCAGAACAGAACTCAAGTGGTGGAATCAACCCACTCATCTCTTAAAAGGAAGATCATTAAGGCCAATTCAGTGGGAAATAATTACCACAGATGCCAGCAAGACAGGCTGGGGAGGACACTGGCGTCACCAAGCAGTGCAGGGAAGATGGACTATAAAGGAACAGTCTCTGCACATCAATGTCCTGGAACTATTAGCCATATGGAACACACTTCTGCACCTAAAAGAAGAACTCAGAAATTTACATGTCAGAGTTCGCTCAGACAACACAACAGCAGTAAGATACCTCCAGAATCAGGGAGGCACAAGAAGCAGGGCTCTCAGTTGTCTGGCTATCAGGATCCTCAGTTGGGCAGAAAGACACTTAACAGCTCTAACTGCAACATACATATCAGGCAACCTAAATGTTAAAGCAGATTACCTAAGCAGGAAACAGCTGGATCCGGGAGAGTGGTCTCTGGACAAACAAGTCTATCAGAACCTCACTATCAAGCTGGGAACTCCTGTAATAGACCTCATGGCAACAGAACAAAACTCAAAGTGCCAAGTTTTCTTCTCCAGATGGAAATCCCCAAGATCAGAGGGTCAAGATGCTCTGCAGTTTCACTGGGGGACTCAGCTGGCTTACATATTTCCCCCCTTTCCAATTCTGACGGAAGTAATTCAGAAGATCAAAAGGGACAAGGCGGAAGTTATATTAATAGCCCCGGACTGGCCAAGGAAGATCTGGTATGCCGATCTATTGAGCATGTTGGTGAGTCCCTCAATTCCCCTTCCTCAGTATCCCCATCTACTGACTCAGGGGCCAGTCAGCCATCCAGACATAGCATTCTTGAAGCTGAGGGCATGGCGGCTGAGCGGAGCTCTTTAAGGCTTAAAGGTCTTTCAGAAACAGTTATTGACACAATATTAGCAGGCCGCAGAGTATCCTCCTCTAAAATTTATTATCGTGTATGGTCCATTTTCTACAGATGGTGTTCATCTAGGAATCTTTATAGAGAAGATATTTCTCCAGCTATTATCCTAGAATTCCTTCAGGAAGGTTTTAGCAAAGGTCTCAGGCCAGCCTCCTTAAAAGTACAGCTTTCTGCTTTATCAGCGGTTCTGGCAGTTCCATTTGCAGAACAGTATGTAGTTAAACGATTTATCACAGCCGTCACTAAAATTAAACCTACAATACGGGACATTACTCCCCCTTGGGATTTAAATTTAGTGCTCCAACAATTATGTTCTCATCAATTTTTCGAACCTTTAGATTCAGTTTCTCTAAAGCACCTAACGTTAAAAACGGTACTACTCACAGCAGTAACATCAGCTCGTAGGGTAGGGGAATTACAAGCTCTATTATGTTCATCACCTCATCTAGTTTTTCACCAGGATAAAGTGGTTTTAAGACCTAGACCCTCCTTCCGTTCTAAGGTGGTATCTACATTTCATTTAAGCCAGGAGATTATTCTTCCCTCCTTTTGTGCTAACCCCTCTAACACTAAGGAGCAGGAATTACACAAATTAGACTTGGTGAGGTGTCTGAAGATATATCTTCAAAGAACGCACTCATTCAGGAAGTCGCAAGCTTTGTTTATCCACCATACAGGAAGATTTAAAGGTACTGCGGCTTCAAAAGCTTCCATTGCTAGATGGATCAAACAGAGTATCTGCCTAGCTTACGAATCTGCACATCAGTCCCCACCTATGGGCATCAAAGCTCACTCAACCAGGGCCATATCTACATCATGGGCCCAGAAAGCTGTAGCGACTCCAGAAGAGATCTGTAAGGCAGCCACTTGGTCCTCAGTTTCCACCTTTATAAAACATTACAGGTTGGATATTCAGGCTTCCACAGACGCTAAGTTTGGCAGGAAGGTGCTGGAGGCAGCCATTCCTGTTTCAGAATGAAGATTCCCACCCTGGTCTCTAGGGTACTGCTTTGGTAAGTCCCACAGTCCATTGCCGTGGATTGGACACAGAGGAAAAGGTGAAATTTACTCACCGATATTTTGTTTTCCTCTGTGTCCTTCCACGGCAACCCTACCCTCTGGGAAATCTATGGTAACTGTATCGTTCCTCTATCAAACTCCAGGGAAGATTAAGATTCTAAATATCAGATTATCTTGTGGATTACACAATTTGGATTTATTGAACTAACATTTCTCTATTTTACAGCTTGGTTAACAAGAAATAACTGAGCAAGAGGAGGAGGAGGAACTAATTTATGATTTCTTTGGTCCTACCAGCTGGAGGGCGGAGCCAATACCCACAGTCCATTGCCGTGGAAGGACACAGAGGAAAACAAAATATCGGTGAGTAAATTTCACCTTATTCCATTCATGAATAAAAGTGACTTTTTCACTTTTCATAAATAAAGTATTAATATATTCTAAACTTTGTGTCTGCTGTTTTTTTTGGCTAACTTGATACATGTCATATTTAATAAAATGTTTAGATATATGAACTTGAAATGAAAGTGCCAGGTCCTTTTTAAAAGAATGAGCTAATCCATCAAGAAAAGCACCATCAGTGATTCTTAAGAACAATGTAAGCATTTTCAGATCGGACTGGGGATTTGGATATAGCAGGGGCATACATGGTTTTCAGTTGTGGCCCACAAGATCAGAAAACCATAAATGTGAGGGCTGCATTATTTTATTTTACCCCTTTGAATGCCAGAGGGGTATGCAATGCATTGCAAAGCACTCATAGGGTTACTAGATAACCATGGCTGGATTATTCTATATAATCGCTAAAATGTGTGTAACGACAGTCATGCGCAGTAGAGACTGCCTGTGATGAGGCTGATACAGAGTGGGGTGCTCCGAAGGAGCGTCCAGCTCTGTATCAGCCGCGGTGCAAGCAGTCTCTACTGAGCATGACTGCACCACAACCTGCTGGTGCTGTATCAGCAGCGGCTTGGGCAGTCTCTACTGTGCATGACTGCCCTGCAACCGGCTGGCAGTGGCACTGTGGCCTGTGTAACGGGCTCTTCAACTAGTATTCGTATATTCAAAAATGGATTTACTGATTGTTAGTACTGACCTCTATTCTTTAGGGGATTAGATCTCACTGACATAATGGTTAATGAATGTTTGTTAATTTGGTAAAAAAAAAAAAAAAAAAATATATATATATATATATATATATATATATATATATATAATCTCAGGTGGGCTGCAGCTCACACTACAGGATTACAATGGGGAAAATAGTGTATTGCAGTACCAAAATGTTGTTTGAAGCTTGCATACTGAGGAAACTTCTTCCATATACCCTTTCTATGCCAGAGGTATGCTTTTGCAAGGTCTTTGATAACTTTCCTGTCAGGCATTCAGACTTCAGGGAAATTCTACTTTTAGGTCAGGTGTAAGCAACGTTTGGCAATGCAGCTGTTTGGGCCCTAAAACAGCCATGATCCCCAGCCACCTTCCAGCAAGTTGGGAATGATGATGGCAGTTGTAGTCCAGCATCTGGACAGCTAACAGTTTTCTATCCCAGTCCTAGAATAAATGGTGCTTAATTTGTTTAACAGAAGGACTTGTTTAGATATTTTCTCCATACACTATTCATGCATATAGACTGATTTTTAAATCTATATATTTTTTTTTTTTCTTCATTTCATCTTATCTGTAGCTGGTGTGACATTTTACCATCTTGAGAATGTTTATATGATTCATTACCCTTTGATGGCTAGAGGGGTTAGCAGCGCTGCAGAATTAGTTGGTGCTATATAAATAAAGAATAATGATAGAAATAGGTGGATATCTAAGCTCATTCAGTCTCCCAAAACAGCCGGTTTGTTATGAAGAGATGCAAAATGATTAGAGATACAGAACTGGTGATCAACAAATACGGGTGACTGCAGACACCACACTAACGTATATTAAGATATACCTACCTTCTGTTTGAAAGATTCCTACCCAGGTAACTGCTTCTTTCAAACAAATTGACAATTATTGTATAGGTATATTTAAACTTTAAAATGAGTTTTAGCCACATATACCTATCAGTTTAGTTGGATACCAGGCAGGTGGTGGCCTCAGAAAATAAAGCTTCTGAGTGCAGAAAATATTGAAATGCCAACTTTGTTCATTGCAGTGACATCTGGAAAGCTCTGATAACAATAGTCTCTATTTTTGAAGGAATAAAATGTAATTAAAAAAAAATCTTTTCTGCAACTTTATTTTGGTTAAAATGTCACAGATTTGTGACTTTTTTTTAAAACATGCTCAGTGAATTAGGAAATAAAGTGGGCTTCTCTTTTAAGAATTTTTCACTTGGGAAGCTAAATAGGTCCAATTGTGGAACAAACATTACCCCATAGTGAATAAACAGAAGTTTCCAGCGTTCTCATTCATTACCACTAAAGCTTGAAATGGATGATAGTGCATTTTTGGGGGGTGCAGTTATTCTGTGGCCTGACACATTTTAGCTATAAAATGAAAGTCCAATGCTCTGTTTCTATATCCGTGCTGCAGGAAAACTAGCTGGCAATGGGTGTAGTGATGCATTGGTGGGCATTCTGGGATTTGTAGTCCCCATCTTGCAATGTGTGTGTTTTTTGTTTTGTTTTGGTTTTTTTTTTTTTTTTTCTCCCCTATTTCATGGAAGCTCGCTCACTTGGAAAAATACAATTCCATCCTTCATAAAAAAAAAAAAAAAAAATACACATACTTGAAATAATTAAATGTTATTAAGAGAAAATTAACCTATTGAATAGAAAAAAATTATAATAAAAAAAAAATGCCACAGGAGTGCCTGGCCTTAAGTAACGAATTTAATTGAAAGGGTAACCCAGTGGTTAATACATAACTCTCTATAAGCCTTTAACATCATGGACTAGCATTAGACTGTTAATCTTCACACTCTGTAATACAGATCTGAAATGTATTGATCTTGAATATTTTACACTTGCTGCTTTAAAGGGATAGTAATACTTAAGATGTAAAAAAAAAAAAAAAAAAAAAATTGTTGTAGGGTTTATGTCCCTGAATAAAACAAGGGAACTCTCACTGCTTAAAGATGTTTTATTCAAAAGTTATTATAGCTCAAAGTTGAATTTTTTTAGGCGCAGTATCACAGCGGCCTGAAATTGCACAGTGGCGCTGTTGCTACACCATCCTATAGAGACTTATGGTCTACGGACCAGAGCTGTCCATAGGATGGTGTAACAACAGTGCCACTGTACAATTTCAGGCCACTCTGATATTGCACTTAAAAAATGCAACTTTCACCTGTAATAACTTTTGAATAAAAAAACCTTTTAGCAGTGAGAGTACCAGTCCAGCATCTGTCATTCATTCACAAAAAGCACTGGCGCTTATCCCGCTTTCCAATTAAAAAGTGAATCGGAGAACTTTATTCTTCTTACAAATGATTAAAGCTGAAAGGGAATTTCTGTCGCTTGTAACATTTATTCTATTATTATGTTTGTGATCAATCAACCCGGCAGGTTTCCCAGACTCAGTAGATCACCTTCCACTATAATGAACGCAGGCATGGTACCGTGTGGCTCTTCAGCTGCTAGATGTCAACTCCCATCATCTTGAGAAAGAGATGGACATAGACCAGAGCTTGACAAATTTGGTTTGACTCTAGGGGCCAGACTGTGTCACAGCACTGATAGCATATGAGTTGGATACCTCTCTGGCAGTCAAAGGGTCAACCAATTGAGTGCCAGAGAGGTACATTGCAATACGTAGGATACCTCTCTGACACTCTTACAGCCATTTTGAAGCTTATTTTTCCTTAAAGGTATAGTAATACTTCATTTTATCTTTATTTTATTTTGTAGGCATTTAAAAAAAAAAAAAAAAAAACATGAAGAATGATATAAGTCTTATCTCTCAAACTTTTATGGTTTGAAAGATATTTACAAGCAAAGTTTCCCATCCCGCCCCTTTTACCTAGTGTAAGCCATCTCTTCTCAGATGTGGAATGCAGTCCATAGACTAGATAGATAACAGCAGGGGACAATCTTCTTCCTATGAGAACAATGAAAGCCCTGCCCCCCTTGACAAGTTTTCCAGGTTTTTCCCCTTATCTTAATTGAAGATTGTCCCTCTCTGCAGTCTACCTGGGCACCTCCCTTCTGATCTGGCTGAGCAGTGTTACATCAGTAAAAGGGGCGGGAGGGGGATACTTTTTGCCATTGAATTACAACTCTGACAGAACTGAAATAACTCTCCAAAGTCCAAATATTATGATGATTAATTAGAGCTGCTTTTATTATGAAACATTACTATCCCTTTAACTCTACTAATCACCCCCCCCCGTAGTCTCTAATTTGCGACTAAAATATACACATATCTGCTCTGAAGTATGTAAAATTCCAAAAACTGAAATGAAATTGCTGTCCTTTTCTCTGTTTCTGCTCTACCCCACAGTGGTTTAGTGAAGATTTGAATAGCGAGGACACTGTCGAGGTCATTACTGCACTGAAGTTCAGAGCGGATGCAGCATACAGACAGACTGACTTTAAGGTACAGCTGTTTAAGTGATCATTTTTATTTATTTCAAAATAAAATTTGAGTATATATTTTGCAAAGAATTTTTATATTTCTGGAAAACATCTGCCCTGTTTAAAGTGACTATTTATTGTTTAATTTTCAATAGAGAACTAACAACTAATAATACGACCCCCACGACACACACACTCTTACCTTACTATGGCCATATAATCCTAAAGGTCCCTATGAATTTTGTCATTGGGCCTTTTTTCATGAGAACATTTTCAATTTGTCCCCTATGTCAAATCCATGGAGGCAGACATTTCATTAGCTAGCAGGACAACTGGACCTCAAACTCTGGTCACAAACTCTGGTAATCTTAACCCTTAAGGGCCACAGGTGTATGCAATGCATTCCTTCACTTTCTTTAAGATCACAGGATTGACATCACAACTCATCTTGATGATCTCATGATCAAGGGAACATCTTTCCGGCTAGGGAGCGGTTCTTCTACAGTACTCCCTCAAAGTCTCTAAGCAAAGCCAGAAACCACTGTCTGACTCTGTCTCTGTACCAGAACATAAGACCACAGGGAGGAAGAAATTTAAACCATAGTGATTCCTTGGGAGTACAACCTGGCATACCTTGGTTCTTCTTTGGTCGTGATTCCCATTAACATCACAGACATTAGATGAGGATCAGCTCACATCCTTATTATAGAATCAGCAAGGACATAACAGGCATGGTTCCATTCTTTAGTAGCTCGCTGAATAGCAGAATACTGGCGATCTCCATTGTCACAAGATTTTTTTTGTCTTTAGGCCCCATATCGTTCCGATCCAGTAATCCATGCTTTATAGGCATATAACTTAAAAGGATAGTAACACTTAATGCAAAAATAAATAAATAAAAAACTGGGGTTTATCCTTCTGAGTAAAACAAGGGAAGTCCTACTGCTGAGATGTGTTTTATTCAAACATTATTATAGTTCAACTTGATTTTTGTGCAGTGTCTCAGTGGCATGAAACTGTACAGTGGTGCTGTTGCTGTTTATGGTCATCTGACAAGAGCTGTCCATAGGGTGGTGTAGCAACAGTCCCACTGTAAAATTTCAGGTTATTGAGATACTGCACCTAAAAAAAAAAAAATATATATATACACATTTTTTGAGCTGCAATAACTTTTAAATAAAACTCCTCTCAGCAGTACTAGTACCCATGTTTTACTCCAGGCATTTTTTTTTACATATTAAGTTATTGTCCTTTAAAAGTATGAATCCTAAAGCCCAGTAATTTGTCTGACAGTGGCATTCCATCCATGTAGAAAACAAGGTTCCCAGTGGCTGTCACTTATTGTCACATAGTTTACCTGTTTTTTAATATCTTTCAATTAGGATTAGAGAAAATTGTAAACTCCATCAATCTAAAAGTTTCTGCCTTATTCATGCTGTTCCAAAGTAAGGTTGCAGAGACTACAGAGCTTCAGATTTCTATGCAAGGCTAGCACTTTTGATTCACATTTTCAAGATCCAACTACTTCTTGCAACTTCTACAGCTATAAGAGTGTCAGTGCTTGGGTCTCTTCCTGCAGATATTCTAATGTTGTCCATCAGTATATAATAGTTTTAAGGACCGTTATAGAATTCAACCCAGGTGGTGGTGGTTTTCATGATACTCAAGAATTAATCTAGCTTTCTGTATGTTCCAATTCAAACAAAAAAAGATGAGACAAAGGGACTTATTGGATCTGGTTAGGTGTCTCACACTGTGTTCCTCTAATGCCCCCGATGAAGTCCATATAGGACGAAACGCTTTGGGTTACAGTTATTATTTTTAATATTATTTTATTTGATACTAGTTGAAGAGCCTGTTACACGGGCCACAGTGCCACTGCCAGCCGGTCGCGGGACAGTCATACACAGTAGAGACTGCCCACATCACGGCTGATACAGTGCCAGCCGGTCACGGTGCAGTCATGCTCAGTACACACTGTCTGCTCTGCGGCTGATACTGAGCGGGACGCTCCTTCGGAGCGCCCCGCTCTGTATCAGCCTCATCACGGGCAGTCTCTACTGCGCATGACTGCAGCACGCGCAGCAGCCTCTACTGCGTCGTTACAAACTTTCTAGCTAATAATTATATAGGATATGTCCATTTTATACTTGTTAAATCTCCAATAAAGGAGTACTTTAAATACAAACTCATGGTTGTAGTCTATTGGGTTTAAATATTTGGACCCAATAAGTGCAAGTTGGAAGCTTGGAAAGATTGAGGACAACGGAGTGGTATTTCAGAGACGTGCCCAAATACTCAGAGACTGGTGAAGCCTCCCGTGATAGTGAGTACCCATTGCTAGGGGAAGGTTCAAGTGGGATATTTACCTAAACTATCAGTCTGCACTTAAAGGCATCTTTTGCGCTGTTCTTCTTTTGTTTTCCTCTGACTAAATCCTGAGAATCAGGTCCTTTTCCACATTGCTGAAGTCTCTAAGAAGGGCGGACCTGTGTTGAAGCCATAATAGCCTCATGGACTGAGTGGGGTATATGGCAAACCTTAAAAAAAAATCCAAAACCGTATCTTTCAGACTTGGAGCTGACTATTCGCTGTGTGAGTTTTGCTTCAGCCATCAAGCATTGGGCTTCCCGAGATCAACTTGACAGACCTGGCACTTGGGGGGGGGGGGGGGGGGGGGTTAAGGTGTGATAAAGAGGTGATGATATGGCGATAACTTTAAGTTCCTATGTTATTCTATGGAGCCAATGCACTAAGATCTCTCAAGTTGGAGAAAGCTTAGTGCATTGGCTACATAGAATAACATAGGACTTAAAGTGTTTAGAACACTGGAGCCGTCATCTCTTCTTTGTCACCTGTTTATCACACCTTAGTGCATCCCTCTGCTGGTCCCCATTAGGCGGTGCAAAAAAACTGCTTTTTGTAATATGGTAAGAAAACATATACTGCAGGGCTTATCTTTCTTGTTGAGTAAAACAAAGTACTTCCACTGCCAAGGCATGTTTTGTTCAAATGTATTGCAGCTCAGACTTGCTTTTTTTAGGTGCAATACCTCCATGGCCTAAACATGTACAATAGCGCTATTGCTACAGAAATCTGTGGATTGTTATTAGTTGTCCATAGAGAGCTGTAGCAAAAGCAGGACCATAAATGTACTGCAAGTCTGAGCTCTTTTGAATAAACCATCCCAGCGGTGGATATTCTCCTGTAATACGTATTTCCTCTGTGTCCAATCCACGGCAATAGACTGTGGGGTATTGACTCTGCCTCCCAGCTGGTAGGACCAATCAAATTATAAAAGCATCTGCTCCACCTCCGCACTCCATTTATTTTGGTCCTACCAAGTTAGAGGACAGAGGCAGTTTGCCTCACTCTCTATCTTATTATTTTACCTTACTATGCAGTCTGCCTTTAAACGCGACTGGCATTACTTATGCTCATCTTGTGGCACGGATCAGATACCCTTACTAATGTATAGGGTCGCATGGATCCATACAAATGGTTAAGTAGAACACTTTGTGTGTTTCTTACTCACCGCTACCTTTCCTCCCCGTTTTGGATGCTCCCACGCTTAACAGGCACTCTGCAACAATGCCTGCTTCTGCTACAACCAAACTGGAAGTTCGGCTGCGTGCGCTCCACTGCTGGAATGCAATCATGATGCAGCAGCATGAGGGCACCACAGGAGCAACGGAGACATCGCGGGTGGCTCTCTAAGTAAAATATACTTTACCTTTTATGATATAAGGCTTTGCCACCTAAAATACAGATTTATAGTTTATATATCTATACATATATGTCTTCATCTGATCTTATTCAAATGATGTTAATATGATAGTAAATCTCAGTTGCTGAACCTCCCAAAGGAATGATCCTGCACTTAAACAGAGTGCTGGGTATACATATGAGATGTCTCCTAATATCCTGCTCAGCTTTGTCCGGTTTGTTGGTATAGAATCCCATACCAGTTGAAGAGTATGGCTGACTACTTCAATGCAAGAATCAGCTTGAATAGGCAATGGGCATCTGACCCTTTGAAGGCTTATCCCGTTTTGCCTGAGGGGCAAGATGAAGGAAGTTCAGACCCTGGGTCTGTCTGAGACCCAAAAGGGTTTGAATTTGATACAGCTCTCTTCGGATACAAGCAAGCAACCCATTTTTTCCGGTTCACAGCTCCGGACAAGGATTCATTTAATGCTGAATGGAACAGAGTGACTAATGGTCTACCATGTACTGAATATATCAGCAGATATACCCTTTTCTGATATAGATCAGCAACTTGGGCTGTACCGCACTGGGTTGATGCAACTGTTGCACATATTTACCACATGACCACTGTCCTGCTGGAAGTTACAACTTGTCCCAAGGAATAAGAATGCAGACTGCGCTCTTAATAAAAACAGTTTGCAACCATAGGGCAGATATAAATACAGTCACTGCTACTGCATGCAGGTTCTGCACGTTTTGCATAGAGTTGTCCTAGTTTGGAGACAAATTGGAATCCTCAAGGTCAAGATCTCGTTTATTAAAGTAAGTATCCTTCATTAAAGGTGCAGTATCTCTCCAGAAACGCTACCAAGGACAATATCCGGTTTTAGCAAGATCATCTGCCTTGTCGTTTTCTGCGTGACTGCACTGTGGATCCATAGCACTATAGACCAGTATGAAATTACGACCAGGGAAACATATAGGGGAGGGATAAGACATGCGCCCAAGTTCAGCACATGCAAGTTCATCCCTATAGATCCTGAGGAAAGGGTCAGGCCACAGCTCCAGATGTCGAATCACAAAGAATTTCCATAGGAGGCCGCAGTTCCTAAGAAATTCCCACTGAAACAAGATTGGCCCCATCTCCTTCAGTTGGGGCAGGCTGAAGCTCTTTTCAGGATGCCTGGATGGTGATTCGCCCAAACAGATGGCCCTTACAGCTCATGGTGATTTGGGGTACTTTGGAGTTTTCACATGTAATAAGGTGTGCTGTTTCCTGTTCATCATATTATTCTAAATACAGTCTTACATCGTGTTCCTGAGTAACAGACATTTCATGGAATTTATCCAATTCATTTCTCTGTTCTGGAATCTTCTGGGGATTATGTTTGGTTCTGGATCTGAAGACAATATATTACTTTTCTCTGATCCCAAGATTCAATATGTAGACCATAACCTCTACAATCGTCCTGTGCATCCTCAGGCATGCCTGACGTGAATTGATCTAACAACCCATACTATTTCATTCCACTAGACCTTCTCACCGGAAGTTACTTCGGTTACATATAATCTGGAATCATTATCAGTATCAGACGCTATCATTTGGGTTGGCTTCATGCCTTCTTCCCAGGGCAACACTATGACAGAAGAGAAAATGGGTTTTTCTTACTGGGACGGTATTTATCGATCAGTAAGGAGTCAAGACACAGGTCAATTTCCAGAATAAACTGATTTATGGATAGGCTGCGGAGCCTAGGATGGGTTATATCTCCTTCATAGCAGCTCAGTTTTTCTTAAGAATAGAATTTCATACCGTTCGTGGATTTGCACCTCTTTTCAAGAGGCGAGACAAGTTCAAATTCTAGTAAGTCACAGAATTTCTACACCCCCAGGTTCAAACTGCAAAGCTTTTATGACTGGTGCGAAACCTGTTTTCAGCAAATATATTGTGCCCTGGGGAAGATCACACAGCATAAATTTGCAAAGATACCGATCCAGCCCTCCTCAAGAAGGGAATTAGTATGGGGGAGCCATTATCCTAACCTGATGATGGGCAGACTCTTACTATAGCCTGTGCAGCAGATAGCATCCACAGTTGACAGCAGGTGAGAGATTGGGGAAGTATCTGGAACAAAACAGTAGCCAGTGTGATAGCTCAGTGGTAAATACTCTGATGACAGAGCCCTCTCAAACCGCAAGGTTACAGGTTCAATTCCCGGTAGGGACAACTAATCCCTTCATCCTACCAAGGTCGATAAAGGAGTACCGTTGATTGGGTAATACTAACATCTGTTATTCAGCGACCAATTTGGTTAATTTCAACAGCGTGCACTGAAAGCTCCGAGTCCCACTGGAATAAGGCAATATTTAAATACTAGACGTAACCCAGGGGATTTAGAACCTCTAGGAGAACAGTCTACTTATCAGTATTCTGGTATAGCTGGTTATCTGTTACTGAACGAATCTATGTGGTTCAAAGGTGAGGGTTCATTCAGCGAACATCACAACGGTCTGCTATCTTTAAAGCAGGGATGAACAGTGTCCACCCCCAACTGATTCGTGCTACAGGGTCTTCATTGGCACGAAGAAGATCTACTAACCTGAGAACATCAGACCTAACAGGACTTTTAACAGCCGGGTGGAATACCTCGGCAGAGAGAGAAAAATACAGATCTTATATACTTCAGATAAACAGAGGTCTCTCACAGGATTGTATAAAATATAGTTCTCATAGCTACAAGGGTACACCAGGTATTGCCAATATCTAAGTCACGATGCATCACCACACGGCAATTCACTGTTGCAGTATACTCTAGGGTTAAGCTGGGATTATATACTGACATATCTCTTCCTCCTATTTCCTCTTCTCGCAGAGGTGTATCAAATGAGTTAGTCTGGACGATTCCAGGGTTATATTCAGGATTCGAGTCCAGGGTTATACTAAGATCCCAGATTAGCCAAGATATTCTAATTTCGGATACCAAACAACTGTAAGGTTCAGCCTCCTCTGAAATTTCTGATCTTCCTTTTGCACTTGCACCCAATAGTCTTACTCCTTCTGTGTTCGACCTTCCTTCCTCTAAACTGTAAACTCTCCCAAGCTGGGCCATCTGATCATTCTGTTCACCACAATCAATTTGTTCTATTTAATATCTCGGTATGCCTTTTTTAGTACAGCTCTGCTGTATTAGTTGTCGCTATAGAATATATTATATAATTCCTGACCTCTTATTATAAGGTCCCAATTTATTTTTTCCCATCCAGATTCAGCCTTCTTGAGTCTGATGTCCTGAGGCTTAACTTAGTCTCTCAAGCCTGGGGATTATCTAAGCCAGTTATTTATTCTAGTCTGGCTGACAGAGGCTGACATTCCTCTTCTAATCTACTTGAGTTTGGTCCACTTCTACTGGTTCTATCTATCCAATCACATATTGAACTCTCATCAGAGTTGAAAAGATTCTGTGTTTCCTTCTAAATGTTTCGGAAGGGTTGATCACCAGGTCCTTCTACGTCCTGTTATCTGCTCTGTCTGCGGTCCTGATACACCTTTTCAGAACAATATCTTATCAGGATGTATGTACGCAAATATGTGTATATATGTATATTTATATGGATGTGTACCTCAGCTATTGTTTAGACTAACCTACAGAATACCTCCAGGGGATTTTCATCTGGTTCTAAACCAGTTAGTTTATCATACCTCTGGACTTTGGTGGATAAGTCTTTTCAGGTATCTTGCCTTCAAACAGTCATGCTCATGGCTGTTACATTAGCCCTAAGAGCTGGTATATTACAGGCATTATTGTGTGTTTCCTCCACATATAGTGTTTCACCACAACAGACATTTTCCACGGAGTCTTTCAGATCCAAGTGTTGACTCAATTTACTATTACCAGAAGACAGTTTTTCCCCTCCTTTTTTTGGAGCCTCAATACGACGAAGTGAGGACATTGCTTTCATGGATCTGGCAATGTAGAACTGTGATTCTACAGCTGGATACACTTTCTTCACTTCTTCGGTTGATTCGGAGTATCGGCTGCACCAGAATCTTCCTTTTCCAGGTGCATTAGAGTCTATATTATATGACGAACCAGCTAATAGTATTCACCTTCTGAATGCAGGCTTACTCTACTTGAGCCATTCTTTTTCCTGGGCACAAACAGCAGTTGCAACACCAGAGGAACCTTGTAAAACTACTACCCGGTTTTCCGTATCTACATTTATTATACTCTATAAATGTATTTTCATGCATCACTTGATGCAACCATTTGACAGGACGGTGCTATTAGCAGCCATTCCTGACAGGGGTATGTGATTTATTCCCCCCTTCTATTCTGGGGTACTGCTTTGGTAAGTCCCACAGTCTGTTGCTGTGGATTGGACAGAGAGGAAAAGGTGAAATTTACTCTCCAATATTTTGTTTTCCTCTCTGTCCTTCCACGGCAGCCCTCCCTATCTCATGGTGGGTAGAATGTATCGTTCTTTACTTCAATGTTGTTATTGAACCTGTATGAGCATTCATGCTTTATGGTATCTAACCTGTTTCTTTCTGCTTGGACAATGGTATAAGTGGAGTGGGGAGGTGGAGCAGACTCTTTTATAATCTGTTTGGTCCCACCAGCTGGGAGGCGGAGTTAATAGCCCACAGTGTATTGCCGTGGAAGGACAGCGAGTAAATTTCACCTTTTTTTCCAGTACTATGTAGTACTATCAATTCAGTGTGACAGTGCATAAAGTGGACCTTTCTTACTGATTTTTCCATATTTACTCACATTAACTATAGGGTACACATTTTTGGGGTCTGCAAGTCCTGAAAACTTTCTTTTGTTTTTTGACCTCACTATCTCTCCCTTAATAACATTAATAACATTTGAATGAAACACTTTTCAGCAGTGGGAGTACTCTTGTTTTACTCAGGGGTATAAACCCTACAACATATTTTTTTTTACATTTTAAGTATTACTATCCCTTTAAAATAGTTTTATTTCTGTTTCATGTGTTTACCTTTAAGGGTATTGTTCTATGATAGGCAAATTAAAATACATTATTAGGCAAGATATCCTGTTTGAGATGATGGCGAGTTAAGCTATGTCCTGGCAGCTGTGTACCATTTTGGAACCTTGCTGATTTTGCACCTCTGTTTCAGAAAGCACTTGGGGATTATAGCAGCTGTTTTCTGTTGCTGCCTCCATCCAACACAGCTATGAGACGGGATGTCCAGGAAAGTCAGGCACGCTGTCTACTTCACCTGGGAAGATACTCTGAAGCTTTGGACCTTGCCAAAATCCTGGTAAACTATATACTGATATTGGTGTTAAATAAACGTAGATATTAACCCTTTGCAGAACATTGCTTCTTAAATCGTTGCTTAACCCCTTAAGGACCCATGACGGTTAAGGACCGTCATGGCTTGTTTTCAGTTAAGGACCGATGCTGGTCCTGGACCGGCATAGAATTCTGTGCTCCCTGCGCAGATGCACGCCATTCGGGGAGTCCAGAATCCGATTCTGGGGGAAAAAAAATGGTTCCTAGTCCTTAAGTGACCGCACCGTGCGTGCGCGGCTGGTCCTTAAGGGGTTAACCTTCTGGTCCTCGAGAGATGAGTCTGAATATTTATTCAAAATGCAAGGTGCTGTCAAGAATTAAAGAAACGGTGACATCTAAAAAAAAAAAAAATGAATGGGATTATATACCTTTCACCTAACCAATTTGTAATAAAATAAATCTAAAAATGATCATGATTATAAATTAAATTAACCCTTTTAATGATATGCATGTTTCCTATCCCGTTCTCAAAGGGTTAATGTGAAGCCTAGATTCTAATTGTAAAATGTATTAGGCTGTCATATACTGAAAAATACAGTCAGTTAATATTTAGGTTCTTTGCAAATCAAAGGCCAGAGATGCTGAACTAGGAGCAATCCTGCCAGGGTAGATAACAGACTGTTTTGTACTGGTATCCTACCTGGGGTGCAATCTTTTAGCTCCCAGGTGACAGACACAAAGAAGAAATATCCTTAAGCTTGTCATACTGATACTATGGCAGGGTATCCTTAAGCTTGTCATACTGATACTATGGCAGGGTATCCTTAAGCTTGCCATACTGATACTATGGCAGGGTATCCTTAAGCTTGCCATACTGATACTATGGCAGGGTATCCTTAAGCTTGTCATACTGATACTATGGCAGGGAATCCTTAAGCTTGTCATACTGATACTATGGCAGGGTATCCTTAAGCTTGTCATACTGATACTATGGCAGGGTATCCTTAAGCTTGTCATACTGATACTATGGCAGGGTATCCTTAAGCTTGTCATACTGATACTATGGCAGGGTATCCTTAAGCTTGTCATACTGATACTATGGCAGGGTATCCTTAAGCTTGTCATACTGATACTATGGCAGGGTATACTGATGCTGTGGCAAAATGGCAGGGAATTTCTCTCTGAACGAGCTAATTGGCTAACACAAGACATGATTTGGTCTTCTTGGGCCTCATCAGCAAGGTGTAGCTGATCTCTCTAGCCACCTGTGAGTAAGGGGTCCATGTCTGGATCTCCCCCACCTCCTCCACACACATAACCTTTAGGGAAACGAAGCCCAAGGACTACTTTGTATATGAAAATAAAAAGCTAGAAATACACTCCTGAAGTAAGGATTATAGTGAAATGCAGACATGGACTCCTTACTCATAGGTGCACAGCTGGAACTCGGTGACCAGGACGAACCATAGATCTGGGGCTAGCTGTTTCTCTTGTTCAGGAAGGAATTTCCTGCCACTTTATGGCTGGACTGTCATGTGGGCAGGAAAGCAATATGTGCTTCAGGGTATTTCTTGTACTTCTTTGTACGGCGCTGTGAACTGAAAGCGATCGCACCCAGAGTAGGATACCAGTCCTTTAAAGCTTGATAAATCACCTGGTAGACTTGTTTCTAGTTGAGCATATCTGACCATTACTTTGCAGTTTTCAGACGTTAGTTTAATTTAACGGGAAATTACACAGCTTGGAAGGATTATAATTATGTGTTGCTTAATTTAATTTCTTGTAAGATACAGAAGGCATTTGAGATCTCCATAGCACCCAAGGAATTAACTGAATGACTTTTTTTTTTTGTGTGTGTACTTAATTGGAAGTTTGCAGCTCCCTTTAGCTGCGGACATCCTTTTGGAAGTCTGATGCCTTCTGCAGCTCTGAGCAGAGCATTGTGATTGGAGCTGGGAAGTGAGGGGGTTTAGTGCGAGTTGCTCTTGGAAAGTGTTTTAGGTATATTAAACTGTTAAAAATAAGAACCACAAGGGATATAGTTCCCCTTTAAACAAATTTAGATGCACTTATTCCTAATCTTATTGTTTGTTTCCTCTGTAACCCTCTGAGTGCCAGGGGAGTGCACATTGCACTGATACTCAAAGGGTTCATTTACTATGCACACTATTTAGAAATAATGCAGTTTTATTTATCTCCTATTTAGAGGCAAGGCACTTTCAACACAGATCAGTTGACTTCTGCCCTGAACCTACAAATAACCATCTACAGCCATTTGCAAGACCTTCAGGAAGCCACGTCCTGTTCGCAGCAGCTGATTACTTTACACCCATTTAATCCGTGGATGTGGAAAAGGCTGGCTGAATTTTACATGAGGCTATTTCTCACTGCCTCAGATTATAAGAGTACACCAGAGTATCATAACGGCTTTGATTTGTTTATGGAAAACTCATTGATAAATGAGCCCACGTCCTCTCCTGCAGAGCGAAGGGACAGAGGAGAACAACTGGGCTTAAATCACTCCGTCAGCAGCAAGGACATATCTAACTGTAATGATCAAACAACGCCAGAGGGACCCATTAACCAAACTGCAGTGGATTCTGGGAAGTGCTCCTTATTGAAACTCTGTACAAAAACAGAACTATTGATGTACTCTTGTGCGTCTTACATCAGAGCAAGGTAATAGGCAGTTTGTGTTTGACTTTATGTATTGGAGACAATTGTGTGTGTTAGCTGTTTGATGGAAATCAATAATTTCAAGACACGGCAGTGAATGATCAGTCATTATTACTGTAATGTAAATTAGTGCACATTTTAATATTGATGTTTTATTTTAATATTAACAGCAGTTGCATCTACCACAGCAAGGCATTTATGAAAGTGTACACTGAGTGGTCTCTCAAACCAGTACAGTAGTACTCTTAACCCTTTGCGTTCCACGGGGATATGCATCACGCTCCCTGCTGGCTCTCGGAGGGTTAACTCCTCTCTGGCTCTGAGGGAACTCCTTCTCACGTGGATGCATGAAGGATCCTTTTAAATTGACACTATTTATATTTTTCCCAGTTTAAGTTCTCAAAAACATTATGTAGTGACACTTGATTTCTACCAGTGCCTGCAATTAAAGGGCAATCTTCATGGTGATAGTGCCCCCATAGAAGACCTGCAGAGGAAGCTGGGGCTCAGTTGTGAGTTGGCTCATTAGCAAAATAGCTGAAAGAGTGTAAAATGTGGCCACCCTCCAGTTAGTAATTTATTATTTGACATTACTATCCCTTTAAGTAGGCTCACAACTCTGCCTGCTTCAGTCTGGAAAAACCGCAAGCATTTGTGATGTCTGCATCCATAGACCAGACTGATTTGAAGATTTTATCTCTTGAATAAAGGCACAAGGTCAAAATTCATAGGGCTATTAAGATTAAGATTTTCTGGCTGAAAATGTAAACACGTATTTGTCCTCAGTGCTATTCCCAGAGAGGCCAATGAAAGGAACTTAGGTGAGAAAGTGGATAGGATAGAAACAGTATCAAAATACAGGAGGGGGAAGTATATTTGAAAGGAGTAGAAATGTTAGGGCATGAAGTCATAATCTAATACCAGATGGTCAGAGGCTTCGATGGAATGTAAGAAAGTTTTATTTCACTGAGAGGGTGGTAGATAAGTGGTAGCGGTTTAAACAGTGAGGGAATGTAAGACTGAGTGGGATAGGCATTAGGCTGTCCTGAACATAAGACGAGTTCAAGGACAAATAAGGTTTAAGGCTTTTTGCCTGATCAAATGACCAGGGGACACCCCTTGAGATTAGAGGAAGGGTGTTTTCGACTTCAGCAGAGGAAGGAGTTTTTTCAGTAAGGTCTGTTAAATTGTTTAACAGTGAGTTCTATTAACCTATTGTTCACTCTTATGTCCTGCAGAATACTACAGAGCACTATCTATTGTATCTCATACTATAGACAATATAGAAGTTACTTGATTATACTTTTGTGCATAGAATATACAGTATATACTTGTGCATATTGGACACACTCACTCCTTTAACCCCTTAGTGACACAGAACGTGCCAGGACTGTCTCGCCGTTTTGGCACTTAATGGGGAACTCTTATATGAATTTTCCATGCCAATACATTTTAAATCTGGTTTTCTTTAAAAAAAAAAAAAAAAAAAAAAAAAAAAAATGCTATGTTGATGGAGATATCTGTTTCTTAATGTAAGAGTGTGATGTCCATTCATGACAGGTTGTGCAGCCCTGTACCACAGCCTCTCATTCTTAGCCTCTTCCCCTCCGCAGCTGCTCCCTGTTACCACCTCCTCTGATGACTGAGGATTCCACCAAGAGGGATGGAGCGATCTCCTGCCAGTGAGTCCACTTCAGCTCACTTGCTGGAATCCTCCGTCAGAGGAGGTGGTAGCAGGGAGCAACTGGGGAGAGGGAAGAGGCTAAGAATGACAGGCTGCGGTACAGGGCTGCACAACCTGTCATGAACGGACATCACACTCTTACATTAAGAAACAGATCTGTCAATATAGCATTTAAAAAAAAAAAAAAAGAAAGAAAGAAAACCCAGATTTAAAATGTATTGGCGTGGAACATTCATATAAGAAGAGTTCCCCTTTAAGGACCAGTGACAGTCCTGAGACGTCATGGAATTTTGGGCTGCACGCCATTCTGCCATCCCAGAGTTCATTGAGAGAAAAAAGAGCCGTGGTCTTAGGGCCTTATAATAAAAAGAAAACTGTTCTAACTCTGAAGACCTATGTAGCATCTCAGGGGTTAAAAAAATTAAATTAAATGGAAATTTGTATTTGCTTCTTATGGTACAGTTGATGTGCTCCAGTACACCAGCAATGCCTCCTGTCCCCCTCTCTCATTTCCCACCTGGTGTGTCTCCAGTCACTGCTTTGCTAATCCATGCCAATGTGCAGAGATATGAAAGCCGCATGACTTATTATGATTGAATTTGATGCTAATTTTATGATTGATTAAACTGGGGATAGTTACACTTCACCAGCCTCTTCTACCTCTAGACTTCTCTTTCAGATTGTACAGTCCCAACAGGCATCATTTGTACTAGAAAATAATTTAAAGGCACAAGAACAAATTGAGGAACAATTGAACATTTTCAGATTAAAAGAAGATACCCGGACGCTGATGAACGAGGTGAGATTATTTGTGTAAATACTTTCCAGGCTTTTGGGATGGTCACTGGGCCACAACTGGAATACTTCATGATTGTTTAACAAAGGGGGTGAGTCATGACTCCTAGCACAGAGTATCCTCTGACCTGCCATGACCATAACTGACAACTCTCAGGTTTTTGACCCAAAGATGTAGGATTACTGTCCAAATTCTCAGGGAGAGAGTGTCCTGTGTTTACTGTAATATGATCTGCACTAATTAAATGCTTCTCTAATCTCTACGTTGGTGCCGTTTCTAGCAGAGTCCTCCTGGACTTTTGTGTGATCAGGCAGTGTGATGTCCCTTTAAGCACATAAATTATAGGGATGTCTCCTATTCATTGCAAAGCAATGAGTCAAGATGTCGCTAGTTTCCAGCATGTTAAAGCAATATTCACATACACATCTTCTGCACTCCATGCCCAATTTCTTGTAAAACTTACAGCAACAAAAAAACAAAAAGTTCAATAATTTGGTACAAAATTGGGGTCCCATTGATCCTTTTACTAAATAAAACACTAAAGTGTAAAAAAGAAAAAAAAAAAACCTTTAGTTCATCAGGACTCCCAATAAACATTTTATGAGAACATCAACACATAGCCTTTTAAGGACTTCTCCGGCCCTTTTAAAGAGTTAGTAGAACAATTGCCTGTGATCAGAGTTATTCATTGAAAAGCCCATTATGTGTTTAAGCATTTTCTATACCTAAATTCTGCTTTCTAATCTTAAGAGGAAATTTGCCCTCTTTATACATTTATTAACCCTTTGAGTGCCAGAGGGGTACGCAACGCATTGCAAAGCAATATGTTGCGTACCCTTCTGGCACTCAAAGGGTTAAAGGTCAGATGATAAACTAGTAAGAGAACTTCCAGGGTATGTAGTGGCTCTGTGGGACCAAGGGTGCAGTCTCTTAGTTCACAGTTGGCAAACAGATAGGTGTCCTGAAGCACCTCTTACTGATCCTGCCAGAGACAACTCCAGCCTTGAAGTGCCAGGCGGTTCCTTCAAGAACGAGAGAAGCAGCAAACAATGGCACTTTTCACCTGAACTGTCACTTCTGGCAGGATTAGTATGGCAAGCTTCAGGATACTTCTTCTGTGTGTGGCACCTGCAAGTAAAATGACATTGCACCCTGGATCTCCAAAAGAGATTGCACCCTGGACAGGATGAATCTCCAAAAGAGATTGCACCCTAGCAGGCTTGGCTCCCTCCCAGTTGAACATCTGACCTGTTATTTGCAATGCATTCACACCACTCTGGCACCCAAAGGGTTAAAGAGCAGATATGATTGTAACATTGTCTTTTGTGTGTTATATTCTATGCACTGCAGATATTTATGATCCAAATGTATTATTTTAGATGATGGGTGAAGATCTATCAGCGGAAAGGATAAGAGAAGAAGGCCAGATTGACACAAAAAGCACATTGGCATTGACATCGTTCACAATGCCCTCAGATGAAGAGTTCAGAGACAAGTGGTTTAAAAAGATTAGTTCATTCCTCGCTGATCTTATATGAACATGATCTGGTGGTGGACACAGCAGACTGCATTCATGAACTGCAGCTGGCAAGGGAAGACTGTGGGACACAGGGACGGATTTCTCATGAGGCATAGAAAGCTGCTGCATAGAGCAGGGTTAGTGTGTTGGGAACGATGGGCGATGTAGTCCCATACAGCTGGAAGTCCAGAAACTGACTACTTCTGCAGGGTTCTGGCCACGCCTACATTTTGCATGTAGGTGTCACTAGAGCACTCTGGGTACCTCCTGCCCTGGCATCTGCTCCCGGTTTATTTACCAGTTTTTATATCCATTTACCAGAAATTATTTAACCCCTTGGGTGGTTGGATTGCTATGCAATGAATTGGATACCTCTATAACAATGAAGAGATTTTTATAATAAGATTTTCTGTTCAAAGAAATGGTTGGTGTGGCTGGGGGTGGAATTACATGAGGACTAGGGGGGTGGGCATAGGTAGGGCTAAGGGTGCCTTACCCAGGGCACCTCAGATGCAAGTTGGTTATCAACATTCAAGTGCCATCACTAGTCAAGGGAAAGGATCATGTGGTCCGGGGATGAGCAATGTGAGACCGTCCACCTGTTGCTGGACCACAACTCCCATCATCCCGCACCAGATAGCAGCTGTCATGATTAGATTTGTGGTCTGGCAGCAGCTAGAAGGCCTTGCGTTACGCACTCTTGTTCTAGATAAGGAGCAGGAAGCTTAAGGACCAGAGGTGCATTAAACACATTGCATCACGATGCGTTGCACAACACTCTGGTCCTTAAAGGGTTAACCCTTTGAGTGCCAGAGGGGTACGCAATGCATTATGTACCCCTCTGGCACTCAAAGGTTTAAGAAAAGTGTGTGTGTGGGCTGGAAATCAAACCGTTTCATATCTTGCCTGTTCCTGTGAGTCTCCCACCAGGTGCACTATATCTATATGAGTCCTGTTTAATCTGTATACTCTATGGACTGTGCTGTGGACAGAACTGCAAAGTAGGAAACAAGTGAAAAATATCCCAACTGAGTCTTTTAACTCCTTGAATTTTAGAGGTCTCCAGCAGATTGCAATGCACTGGAATCCTTTCTATCATTCATTTAGGACGTCACTAATGCATGAAGGCAGTGGACTCGGGTAGACTGATGTACTAAGAACCGGAGCTGTTCAGGGAAAACCATCTGTACCACAGGGGACACAAAAATATTCCTAAAAGTCTGAGTGATTTAAAGGGGGCTTTTAACCAATTCAACTCTTTAGCTTTCAGAGGGTTAAAAGGACCTTTTAAATCTTTGGGTTTTTTGGAGATTTTTTTTTGTTCTCTGTAGTGCAATTGGTTTGCTCCAGAATTGCACCACTTTACATCAGACTTAGTGATGTCATCATGTGACAGAAAAATCTCTTGATGATTGGCCAGTGGGACTGCACATGTTAAAGGGATAGTAACACTTAATATGTAAAATATATATATATACAATCTATCTATATAGTAGGGTTTATTCTTCAGAATAAAAAAGGGAACTCCCACTGCTGAGAGATGTTTCATTCAAAAGTTATTGCAGCTCAGACTTAAATTTTTTAGAAGTATCTCAGTGCCCTCAAAGGTTACCGTGTCGCTGTTGCTACACCATCCTATGGACAGCTCTGCTCAGCTGAACCTAAAACTCCATACGATGATGTAGCAACAGCGCCACTGTAACATTACAGGCCATTTAGATACTGAACCTAAAAAATTCAAGTTTGAGCTGTAATAACATTTGAATAAAACACCTCAAGGTACAGTGGGGGTACCCTTGTTTCATTCAGGTAGAAAAACTGTGATTTATGTTTCTTTATATATTATGTTACTGTCCCTTTAACGTGCATTATGTTGAGGACCAGAGGGGTGTGGTTCAACTGTTTTTTGTGCAAAATAGTGTCTTAACTCTCTAAGTGCCAGGGTGGCAATGCACTGCAACCCCCCTGCACTCAGAGGGTTAAAAATGACACACATTTTTGGATATCAACAAGTCAGAATTATATACATACTATTACATGAGTGCACATTTCAGAAACCACTTTTTTTCCTCAGAATTTTTTTAAGTGCAAATTTTCACTAAATAAACAAAATAATTAGTCTGTAGAAAATAATGTTTCATGCATTCTGCCATTTTTTTTTTTATTTGAAATTGCTTCAATTCGGTTTTTAACACTTTAACAGCAAGTGACATGCCTTCACTGTCACAAAATTTAATCCTTTAACCCCTTAACGCCTGAGGACGTACATGTACTTCCTCGGGCGGATGTCCCTTAAGGACAGAGGATATACATGTACGTTCGGGACTCCGGAATCCTTTAAAAATGACAGTCCTGGTGACAGTCCTGGCATGCCATGGGTAAAATGCTCACAGTGCATCTCAGTGTGCACTGTGATCATTCCGGGGAGTCTGTAACTGTGCTCCAGGAGTAGAGCGTCATTGCAGCCTTTCCCAGGTGGCTCCACACACATGATCGCTGCTACAGTGATCACATGTCCATGGAGTCACACAACACAGGCAATGTATACTGTACATGGTCTTTGTCACTGTTCTCTGCCTCTGTTTTTCTCAGTGGTCCTATACATTGCCTTTATCAGTGTTCTCTCCCTCTCTCTTTCTGACTGTGATCCTATACATGTGATTCTATACATTGCCTTTATCAGTGTTCTCTCCCTCTCTCTTTCTGACTGTGATCCTATACATGTGATTCTATACATTGCCTTTATCAGTGTTCTCTGCCTCTCTCCTCACTGTGATTAATGAGGAAGAGAGAAGCTCCCAGTGTCTCAAATGGCCAAATATTAGACAATTTTGAGGTACTGGGAGCAGGATTAGGGATGCAGAACTTAGAAGAAAAAAATGCATGACGAGTTGACCCTCTCTTTATGTTACTGAATAAATAATTTGTAAAGTGTTTTATTTACACAGACTAATATATATATATAAACACTGAAGTTTACACAAACATTAATATGAGTTTTATTGCTGTGGATCAATTTGATACTTATATACATATCACAATGCCTGATCTCCTAAACACAGGGACACCAGGGTGATACATTTATATACACACCACACAGTTTGATCTCCTAAACACAGGGACACCAGGCTGATACACTTATATACACACCACACAGTCTGATCTCCTAAACACAGGGACACCAGGGTGATACATTTATATACACACCACACAGTCTGATCTCCTAAACACAGGTACACCAGGATGATACACGTATATACACACCACACAGTCTGATCTCCTAAACACAGGGACACCAGGGTGATACACTTATATACACACCGAACAGTCTGATCTCCTAAACACAGAGACACCAGGGTGATACACTTATATACACACCACACAGTCTGATCTCCTAAACACAGGGACAACAGGGTGATACATTTATATACACACCACACAGTCTGATCTCCTAAACACAGGGACACCAGGATGATACACGTATATACACACCACACAGTCTGATCTTCTAAACACAGGGACAACAGGGTGATACATTTATATACACACCACACAGTCTGATCTCCTAAACACAGGGACACCAGAATGATACACTTATATACACACCACACAGTCTGATCTCCTAAACACAGGGACAACAGGGTGATACACTTATATACACACCACACAGTCTGATCTCCTAAACACAGGGACACCAGGATGATACCTTATACACACCACACAGTCTGATCTCCTAAACACAGGGACACCAGGATGATACCTTATACACACCACACAGTCTGATCTCCTAAACACAGGGACACCAGGGTGATACACTTATATACACACCACACAGTCTGATCTCCTAAACACAGGGACACCAGGGTGATACACTTATATACACACCACACAGTCTGATCTCCTAAACACAGGGACACCATAGTGATACACTTACATACACACCACAGAGTCTGATCTCCTAAATAGAGACACCAGCCACTACCAAGCCCCCAGCACAGGATTGGGTACTATAAACCACCCCCCGTTGTGTATTGGTTGAAATGTTTAGATGCGTAATTTAAATTATCTTGTTCTCTCATTGTTCTGTAGGTATAAAAACCCTGTGTCTCTCATAATAAAGTGTGTGCTGTTATCCCCCTTAACCACGTCTCGACTGGTTCTTGGTGGGGTAAACTTTTTCAAAAGGGGCTAGAGTCTTATTTAATCTAATGCAAGAAAATTTTACTTCACTGAGAGGGTAGTAGAAAAGTGGAATAGTGTACCTGCAGAAATGGTACAGAATTAGGGACTCCATTTAGTATATATTCAGGCCCAGTTAGGGGTGACATTTGCCAGGGGTATTAGTTGGTACCTTTATCAAAGTAAATCTTTATCTAAGTACTGAGAGTTAGGCAAGATAAATAATATGTTAATATCTATCCAGTATGCTGCATTGTATGCTATATGAAGACAGTCTCCTAACAACTTTCGTATGTTCCTTACAGGTATGTGTTTCCCATCCAGTCTGCTTGAAGTTCTGTGCTGTACCTAAATTGTTTATTAATGTACTAATCTACCATTCACTTGGAACTCCAGTCTCCCTCTACAATTTAACCCCTTGTTGTATGTGCTAATTTACATTAGCCATTTTAACACCCTGTTCAAGTCTCCATATTGCCTTCCTCCCCCATTCCTCTCCTATATCTCTCTCTCTCTCTCTGTTTCTTATCAGATGTTTAATGGTGTCACACTTGACTGCACTCAGGGGCTCTCCCAGTGCAAAACAATTTGGAAATCCCTCAGTCAGTCAGTCAGTGTTCTTAGGGACTCCAGCTAGTATATATTCAGGCCCAGTTAGGTGTGGCATTTGCCTGGGGTATTAGTTGGCACCTTTAGCAAAGTACCTCTTTATCTAAGTTAGACAAGAGAGTTGGACAAGAGAGAGACAGCTGCTGCAGCCACTTAAAGGGATAGTATTACTTCAAAATTACTATCCCTCATACTGTAGCCCTTAATAAACTGAGTTAAATGACACCAGCGGCATCTCTCAGACCCTTATGGTTTAAGAGATAGCCACTTTTAAAGTTTCCTCTCCCCTGCTGTCAGCATTCTGCTGCCAGCAGGGGAATCCGGTCCCGGGACAGGCGGAGGCTCTTAAACAGAGCCGATATCTCATTATGGAAGGAAAAATGATTAATTGAAACAGTCTTCTACGTGTGATTGGTTACCAAGCACACGTAGTAGACTGTTTCAATTAATAATTTTTCCTTCCATAACGAGATACTGGCTCTGCTGAAGAGCCTCCTCTTTATTCAGAGACCGGATTCTCCTGCTGGCAGCAGAACGCTGACAGCAGGGAAGAGGAAACTTTGAAAGTGGCTATCTCTTAAACCATAAAGGTTTGAGAGATGCCACTGGTGTCATTTTACTCCTTTTATTAAGGGCTACAATATGAGGGATAGTAATTTTTAAGTAATACTATCCCTTTAAAGACAAGAGGCAAGTGAAGAAACATTCTTTTCCATTAAGCGCTGATATTTGCATCTTCTATCAAAACTGCTGACCACCTGATGCAAGAAACCAGGATTACCAGGACTGAATTTACAAACTACTTATTTAACCACTAAACCTCTGAGTGGGAAAAAATAAAACTGCCTTTGATTTCTTCTCCAGTCACCATTAACCATTACAACATCTACCTCTCCTGATCATCAGTGGACTACTTCATTTAATCCTGCATTGACTCCTACCCTCACCAAATACTTCACAGTTCAGCAACTGACTCTCCTCACCATACTTGGCACCTACACCCTCTGCACCGTGGACTGACCCTTGATTGCCAAGTCATCTGTACTCTCCTGGATTACAGACTGTTGCACAACTCTACTGCCCCATTCATTAACCCCACTATGGCCAATTCCGCTCCTTGTTTTGTCATCGTCATTCTCACCTGCATAAGACTCTTCTCCTCCGGTGTCCACATTAAGTGTCAGTCCATTCACATTGCACCATCAATTCTTCCCTCACCACTTCTCTGCTCTCATGAACTTTTTTCATTCCTCCTCTCCCTATCACCACATTTCCTTCTACCCCTGCAAAAAAGCCCCACTGCTTCAAATCTCGCTCCCACCTTATGTTCCTGTCCCTTCTCGTCCTGCTCACTGCAGGTGACATCTCACCTAACCCAGGCCCCTCCTTCTATTCTTTCTTGTACCGCAGAACCCACTCACACATGCAACATCCACAACCTAATAACCGTACAACGTCTCCTAAACTCCTCCACCCTTTTGTTATGGTCTCTGGAACCCCCACTCTGTGTGTAACAAACTAACAGCTGTTCATTTCTGACTCCCTAAACCTCCTGGCCATCACTGAAACTTGGCTCACATCGTCAGACACTGCCTCCACTGCTGCACTCTCATATGGAGGCCTTCAATACACACACACACACACACACACACACACACACACACACACACACACACACACACACACACACCCCCCCCCCCCCCTCTTATCTCTACAACCGCTCCGTCAATGTTTCCTACTCCGGCTCCACTTCCCCACCCCTCCCACTGTCTGTCGGACTGTCTCAAGGATCAGTACTGGGACCCTTGCTCTTCTCAATCTACACTGAGTCCCTTGGAAAACTAATAAACTCCTTTTGTGTTTCACCATCATCTCTATGCTGATGACACTCAAATCTATCTTTCTTCCCCAGACCTCTCCCTTTCCCTCCTGTCCCAGTATCTGACTATCTGTCTGCTATGTCTTCCTGGATGTCCTCCCGTCAACTCAAACTTAACTTTGGCAAAACTGAACTAATTATCTTCCCTCCATCTACAACTAGCCTTCAAAATCCTTGTACTAACTTACAGAGCCCTTATTAACAATGCACACCCCTATATTTCATGTCTCATTTCCAAATATACTCCCACCCGCCATCTTCGCTCTGCACACAACCTTCTGCTTGCCACAGCCCTTATCACATCCTCCCACTCCCGCCTACAGGACTTCTCCCGTGCTGCACCTGAACTCTGGAATTCCCTCCCCCGCCCCATCAGACTCTCCCCCAGCCTTCAAATGTTCAGACGCTCCCTGAAAACTCACCTCTTCAGGGAAGCCTATCCACTGCCTCCATAAACATTCACCAAGATTCACCCCTTGCCAGGACTACTGTACTCAGCAGCACTTCTCACCTCTACCCACTGACTGGCAGTTCATGTGGAAGGAGGCACTTACACCCAATAGCACTTACTCCTTCTGTGTCCACCTACCTTCCTGTAGACCAGTGATTCTCAGGTCCAGTCCTCGGGGCACACCAACAGGTCATGTTTTCAAAACATTCCTAATTAATCACAGGTGAATCAATGAGTGAGCCATTAATTACCCACCTGTGATTAAGCAGGAACAACCTGAAAACCAGCACTGTTGGTGTGCCCTGAGGACTAATGCTGAGAAACACTGTTCTAGACTGTAAGCTGTCACAAGCAGGGCCCTCTGATCCTTCTGTTCTCCACATTTCATTTGTACTATCTAATACCTCTGTATGTCTATTCCCAATTGTACAGCGCTGCGGAATTACTTGGCGCTATATAAATAAAGAATAATAATAATAAGCACGCATGGAATAGGCATAAGCCTGTCTTTAACATAAAACAAGACCAAGGACCAAAACGGTTTGAGGTTTTTACAGTAGAAAAACGGGCAGAGTATATGGGCCGAAAGGTTCTTATCTGTTGTCAAATTCTATGTTTCAAAGCAATATGTTGCGTACCCCTCTTGCCGTCAAGGGGTTAATTATTTGTCAGTTTATGCAAGTTACTGGCATAGCCTCTTGCCTAATACTAACATTCAGCACTGCCCTCCACGGGTACAACTACAGGGAAGGCATAGGTTGTTTTTTGACAGGGCCCAGAATCTAAGTTACTTCACTACTACCCAGTCTTCCACCTGTCACTCCCTCTTGCTCCCTCACTGTCTGCTACTCATTTTTGTAACTAGAGAAAGGGGGCTTCATATAATACCTGCCTACAGTGAAAAAACACTAAGTCTATTCTAACACTTTGAGTGACGGAGAATGAGCGAGTGGCAGTTGGGAAGGAGTGCAGTGTCAAATACTGCTATCTTACCACACAGCTGTGCCAACCATCCTATCTAATAATTCGCTAAAACGTGTGTAACGCCGCATCATGCGCAGTAGACACTGCTGCACGTGCTGCAGTCATGCGCAGTAGAGACTGCCCACGCCGTGGCTGATACAGAGCTGGACGCTACTTTGGAGCGTCCAGCTCTGTATCAGCCGCGGCGTGGGCAGTCTCTACTGCGCATGACTGCCCCGCGACCGGGTGGCAGTGGCACTGTGGCCTGTGTAACGGGGGCTTTTCAACTAGTTACTATATAAATTGCAAAAACAGACAAAAAAAAAGCCAAATAACTCATAAACTATTATTTTAAATTAAAAAAAAAAAAAAAAAAAAAAAAAAAAAAAGACCGACACAACTGGTAGGTGATTTTGAATGCTCTTTGAAATGAACCGAAGTTATTATAAGGCACTATTCCACTTTAAAGTCCCATTTGACCCTTTTGAGTGCCAGAGGGGGCCCACATGTCCGACACACCTCTGGCACTCAGGGTTAAATCAAAAAGGGTGTAGGGACATTATTATGTGTTCCTTTTAACGCACTTGGTTCACTCCAGAACTCTTCCACTTGTTTCTAAACATATATATATTAGTAGTGTGTGCTAGTATGGCACAAAGGATGTGTGTTGTTTTTTTTTCTGGGGGGGGGTTTAGAAATTTAGGTTCAAATGCATTGTACAGCCCTCTGTCATTCAAAGGGTTAATTATGTGCTTGAGCAATGGCAAATCACATAATTCTAACAATACCACATGCTGATCCCCTCACTCTAACACTTCTAGATTTATTAATATGGAAACTCCATACTCTGCACCAGCAAAGCATTCTATCCGTGTCATACTTGATAATTATTTCTCCCTGACCAGTCAGTGGTAAAAAGTGCATTGTCATTTTTACTATCAGTAATTTATAGCTTATCTAAAAATAACTGGGTTTTTTTTTTGATGAATCAGCCGTGTAGTATAAAATAGCATGGAGCCATATTGATTATCTCTCGCGTGAGATAGAATGGTGCTGGGGTGGATTTATTCAGTGTGTTAACTTCTTATATTTAAAGGATCAATAAAATGTTATTATGAAAAATGATATCCTGTTGACCTTTTCCTACTGGTTAAAACAAGAGTGAATGCACTGCTGACAGTTGCTTTATTCAAAAGTCATAATAACAGTCATGAAGTAATGGAGCTGCTACTATTCCATGCTAACCAGTGTCTCACCTCTCCCAATGAATACGATAGAATTACTGTCTGGGCGCCAGGTGCCACTGTTGATATACAGAGGAAACTCTAATGACTTCTCAACCAAGCATCTCCAAGTTGTGGGAATTCCATTGTTTAGCTCAGGAGGAAAAATTCCTACATCTGTTATTTTCATGAAAAAGATTTACTATGCCTTTAACTCATGTGCAATGTGTTGGCACTCAAAAGGTTCATCGTAAGTTTTCACCTAAGTTCTCACCCAATGGGCCATCCATTAGCACTAGAGAAAAGGTGCTTTCGAATAGAACAATGGCAAGGATTTTTTACAGTAAGGTCAGTAAAGTTATGGAATTCTTTGCCTCAGGATGCTGTGCTTGCAGATGCTGTAGTTGCTTTCAAAAAAGTAATGAATAATGTTCTAATTCAGAACAATATTAAGAATTGTGACAGTTGGTTTCACAGCAGATAGGATGTGAATCCAGGGAATATCCGAGTACCATTTAGAGTCAGGAAGGAATTGTTTTACTCATTGTGGCTACATATTGGAAATGGTTTCAATATTTTGTTTTTTGCTCTGGATCAACAGGGGTGAGTGATATGGCATGGGCTGAACCTGATGGACGCATGTCTTTTTTTTTTTTTCCAGCCTCATCAATTGGTACTGTGTTATTATATAATGAATAGGGATCAAATGCTTTTATATATGTATTCATAGCATTTGTAAGAATTATTTCCTCTGTTCTTAAGCCCCAAATCCTGTTATAATCTTGTTTTTCCAATTCTAGGCCCGCTTTCACATGGGCAACACAAATGCATCGATTCGCCTGTTGAGGAAGGCACTATGCCGGGTTATGGTGCCTTTCATATGGGCAACTGTTGCATCTCCTGTGCACTCTGAAGTCCAAGATACAGCATCTTTACAGTGTTCAGTACAAATGCAGCAAAGATATTCTGCACTGCTTTTACATACAGACTTCACACAAGCGTTAATGGAGGTTGTGATGCTCGGCGCAAATTGCAGTGAATGCCCAAACAACCTGGGTACCAGCCAGCACCCATTAACCCTCTGAATGCATGAGGGGTATGCAACGCATTGCAATGCCTGGCAATGCATTGTGTACTCCTCTGGCACTCAGAGGGTTAAACAAAACCCACCCAAGACCAGATCTGCTGTGGAACACAGGAGGAGGCTAGTAAAAGAACATGGGTGACAGAATAATTGCAGTGTGTTGCTACCCGTGTAATGGAGTCCTTATGTACAGCGCCAGATTTTCCAGTGGGCAGAGTAGACAACTGCCTAGAGTTCCAAATATGGAGGGCATGTCAGCTGTGCTGGCCACACTCACATTCTGGATAGTGAGTGTTTCCAGAGCAATCTCAGCATCCCTACAGTAGTTGTATATACCCATTTACAGGCTATTATTGAACTCAGGACTGTCCAAGTTCAGTCCTCAAGGGCCCCAAACAGGCCAGGATGTAATGATTTCCCTGATTAAACACAGACAAGTTAATCAGTGGCTCATTCATTTTGAGTGGCCCACATGTACTCAAACAGGGAAATCCTTAAATTCTGGATTGTTGTTCGCTCTTGAGGACTGAACTTGGGCTCCCCAGATTTAACCCCTTGATTGGCAGAGAGATCCCCAATGCTTTGTAATGTTTTAGTGACCTCTCTAGCCACCAGGCGTTAAAAGCTTATTTTATTTGCCCTTGCTTGTTATAGGCCAAAAGGTTTTTTTTCTTTGTCAGGAACTAATGAATGGGACTGGGGACGGGGCCATGGGTGGAGCCAAGCACACATATATAGTGTCTTCCCTAGGGACACATGGGACGTAAATCTGGCCCTGCTTATGTAGGCAGCTATGCATGGCCATCGGAACATTCTTTTTATAATTTTTTTTTTAATACAAGCTCATAATATGTGATTTATACAATTTATATTGTAATTGAGGAAAACAAGCAACCTATAATATAAAACGCCAGAATGTTTGTCCAATGTAGTCATGCTCAGTAGAGACTGCCCCAATGCCTATACGTTCAGGCAGTCTCTACTGCACATGACTGCATCTTGTGCACCGCCAGCGAGGCGGCGGCAGTACGCACAGCAGGACTGGCCTCATTACCTCACCGGACCTGCTTTTACACTAGTATAGAATATTAGAGTTTCTGGGAACTAAAATGGGTGAGTTCTCCTCTCTGTTTATGGTTTTATTCAGTTTTTTTAAAAGCCTGATAACAAATGCAGCAACTGTAGCCGCTCTCCATTCTCATTTTGATGGATTGTAAATTTTTCCACAAAAAGGTTTAATGCATTGTGTGCCAGAGAGGTGTCTAGCACATTGAACACTGTATTGGAGCACTCTCTCTTGTAGTCAAAGAGCAATAACGTTACATTCATTAAAGGGCATGTTATAATCAATTATTGCTCGTTAAAATATATAAACCGTAAGCTGTAACCTCTTTCATATGGTCAGCTCCACACTGTGTTACAAGAGATATGGGAATGGAGTCTGCATTGCTCAAAGCTGCTCAGATTACCCTCCCCTTTGCCTTTCAGATCATGGTGATCTGCAGGGCTGGTTGACGTTAGTACCAAGTGAGGTGCTTTTGGGAGATTCCTCTCCTCGTGATAGAAGCCAATTGATAGTGGATTTGCTGACATGGGGCTTCTATATACTGCAATATAGAGGAGAGCATTCAATCTCCCATCAACACCTTGTTTGGTGCTAACGTCAACTAGCAAATGAGGGTGTAGAAACTGTTTCTATAGCTCTTGGGACACAGCCAACAACGTAACCTTTTGAGTGCCAGGGGAGTACACAACGCATTGCAGAGCAATGCGTTGCATTGCCCTCTGGCACTCAAAGGGTTAAAATGGTCTTGTGTGGACATTATACTGCCCTCTTTAAATGCCAGAGAGTTATCCAATGTATTGCAACACAGTATTTTGGATACCTCTCGGCAAGCAAAAGGTTAAGATGCCTTCAACACATCTCTAGCATCCAAGGGGGTATTCTTTTCAGTGCCAGAGGGATGAGCAAGACATTGCAAAGCAATGCCTTGCATACCCCTGTGGCACTCAAAAGGGTTAATCATTTGTAATGTTGTCTGGTGTAGAGTTCCCTGCTAACAATCTCACACACTTCCAAATGGTAAATTCAAACAGAGATAGGACACTCAAATGTATTTTACAGTTTAATACAAACATTGTACAATAAAAACATATAAAAATTGTCTGAACAATCAACACATTTCTAGGTCTACTACCCCGTGTATACTAACTCCCCTTACCTGACCCTCTGTTAGAACAGCAGGTGGTCGGGGAGGGGTGATCTTTAAAAAATGTGATAAATTCAACTGCCCTAGGAGGCAAAACTTCTATCAGAACTACTCTTTAGAGAAAATAATAGAGGGCGTTGTAGATCTCCAAAGTACATTGCTATTTGTTTATTTATTTATTTATTTATATGTTGGCTGTTTCTTAAGACTTTCCTTGGCCAGATGATTCATTTACTTTCTGCTGACAGAAGGGGCAGTTGTTCCTCTCCTGCAACCATTGTGACAAAAACAGTTCATGGAAGTGGTGGCTGCAGTGAAGGTACATCATTTCCTCCCCATCTTGTAGTCTGCAAGGCAACTTGCACAGTCCTCTAACATCTCCTTTCCCTCCTCTCCCACAATGACAAGTGTGTGCATGTTGACTTCCACTTGGTCCTTGGTACGTGGATTCCATAAGAAGTTCTGGGAAAATCCTTCTCTGAGTGGTCAGTCAGCTCTGCTAGGGGGGGCACTGCTGTCACATACTCGGCTCGTGAGAAAAATCCATGTACCCAGCTTAGTAGATTCGCATTGGGGCTGACACAAGCTCTGTAAATGTTCTTCCTAATGCAAGGATAACCTCTGTATAGCAAGATTGCTCCAGATAGGAACAAGCCTAGCAAAAGACCAGGAAAAACTGAATAATTTCTCAGACTGTAGCTCTTGCACATTTTTTATTTAAACTGAATAATGTGCCAAACACTCCCAATCTGCACTGCTCTCCCTCCCAACTGCCACTTCCTTATGCACTTCCTCCCTCCTACTTATTTAGTAACTAGAAAAGGAGGGCTCAAGAGACACGTTTGTATGACTAAGTATGACTAAGTTTATGTCTAACCCCTTGAGTGCCCAAAGGGGAGGAATTGGCAGTTGGGAAGGAGAGCAGTGTGGAATACTAGTATCGGGAGAACAGCCATGCCAGCCAGTAACATCTAAATTGTAAAATAAACCCTGACACATAATGATTTAAAAGCCCAGTTTAAATCAATGATAATTTGGGGGACTTTTCATTGTCCCCTATGACGTGCTTGGTTTGCTTCATTTATTTCTGAAAATATGAGCATTCAAACGTGTGTATATATAACCAGAGATCTTTTTACAGTGTTGGTGTTTCTTTAAAGGGGAGCTTTCACCCCAGTTAAAGTCTCCCCCCAACAATTAGGCATCTAGCGATATTCTTAACAATAGTAGTATTACCATCGTAATTACCGCATTAATGAGAAATCCTACTTTTGCCGAGACTGATAGCCAGGCAACAGCGCTTTAGAAGCATCTGCGTGCCTACACCATCAGTCCCTTCTGGTACCTAAAAGTACCATGCGACGCCTCCTAGAGGAGACCGGGACTGACAGTGCAGGTGCACACACGTCTGTAAGCAAAGATGTATGCGCTGTTGCCTGGCCGTAGGTCTCGGGAAAAGTAGGATTTCTCACTAACATGGTAATTATTCTGGCTAATACTACTATTGTTAAGCATATCCCTACATGCCTAATTGTTGGGGGGAGACTTTATTTGGGGTGATCCCCTTTAAACCTTTCAGTGGCAGGGGTTTGGGCCATTTAGACCCTGTAGGACAGACACATTTTCAGCATTTTTGTTATCTATCTATTTAGATTTGATTTTGTTTTTTTAACCCCTTAACGACCCTTGACGGTCATGGTACGTCATGGGTAAAAAGTGCCTGAACGACCCATGACGTACTATGACCGTCATGGATTTCAGGGCTCTCTGCGCGGCTGCACGCCGTTCGGGGAGCCCTGATCCGGATCATAAAAAAAAATAAAAAATGCTCCGTGGTCCTTTAGTGACCGCCGCGTGCCTGCGCGGCTGGTCGTTAAGGGGTTAAGAAGGAATTGAGCTTTTACAAGGTGCCTCACATGAAGTGAATATTGTCACTATTTCAAAAAAGTTAAAAAAGGCTTCTATTTCTAAAATCACATTATATATCAAAGCCATTTATATTGTTTTTGAATGTTTCTATTCTTTGAAAAAGCCCTGAATCTCCTAAGTACAAACATACCAAATATGTATAGTTTTACCTACATGCATGGTCTGTGCAGATCCCGAATTACCAAGACCGCAAAATGGATTTTTCAACTTTATGAACTAAAATGAACATTCCAGTGGTTACATTGTAAAATTAGCCTAAAACAGCTGCATAACTATATATTTCCTGAAAGTCGCTATCCCACTGAACCAAATGATGGGTCATGTGCCTTTCTACCCCTAGTCTGGTGTGAACAAATATTTCCAGAAACTGGCGCTAAAGAAAAATAGGAATTTTTCTTTAAATTTCCACCCCTTCAAATGTACTGAAATCTTTGAAAACTATGGAATTTCCAACTGTATTCATTAGTTACCACTCTTTAGAAAAAAACTGGCACCTCATACTGTAGGGGGTGCCAGAAGCTCATCTACTACAACCTCTCATTTTTTATTTTTTTTTACAGTTTTTCAATCATGACTTGCCTGTTCTAAAACTGTTGTAACAACTACATAAAAGAAGAAAAGGTAGACAAAGCATACCATATCTGAGCATACCATACCCATCACATCAAATGAGCGATTACTTGTTTTTCTATCCTTAGCCTGGTGGGCAAGTGTTTCCAGAAGGAGGCTCTAAAGGAAAAAAATAGCATGTTTTTTACACATTGCCACCCATTCAAATACACTGAAATCTTTGAAAATGTATAGAATTTCCAAGTGTATTCATTAGGTACGGAACTCTATTAAGTATGACTGCACATACTGTAGGGGATGCCAAAAGTACAAATCTATACTTATATTATTTATTTTATTTAAATGGCTGCCTGTGCTAAAATGGTCATTACCATTATAGATAGGAAGGAAAGGTATGCAAGGTATACCATTTTGGAAAGTAGACATTCACCCACATCAAATGATGGGATCTTCAGCACCTGGTCAGCTACTGTCTATCTCCTACTTCTCTCCTTCTTCGCTCTTTCTCTCCATCTTCTTTCTTCTTCTGTTCCTTTTCTCATTCCTGTCAATAAAGAAAAAGATACATTTCAAATGTGTGCCACATAAAAGAACTCTGACATATGTGCAAAGTTTAACCCCTTGAGTGCCAGAGGGGGTACTCAACACAGTGCAGAGCAATGCATTGCGTACTTCTCTCGCACTCAAAGGGTTAAGCATTGCACAGATGTCCGAGTTAAAAGTGTACAGGATGCCAAATGATTAAAAACATGTCCCCATTTCTCTGCTAATAAGTGATATATGTTGTCCAATAGAAAAATAAACCTTAGTTCAAAAAATTGAGGAACAGAAACATGCCCCATTTGTCTTCCCCGCAGCTGTCGGTGATGGTGGCAGCACAGCAAAAGGAATAGTAGACAAACCACCCCCCTAAGTGCCTAACGAGCCGATGCTCATTCCAGGGTGAGGGAAGTTTGAACAGAACTGCCTTTTTATACAGGCAGTCTCTGTTCAAAATGCCTCAGAGCCATGTGCTAGGATGTGTGCTTATGCACCTCCCAGCCAATCAGCTTTGAGCAGGTTCCTTAAATCCTTAAAATAAAAGAAGATAGACAATGGATGACAGGTAACTGTAACACACATCGGGGTGCTAGTATAGTGATAGGAGTAGTCTTGTTGCACTAAATTGCTAGGGTTAGTGTTTGGGGGGGGGGTGACTGTGTATTTGAGCCATCAGTCAGTGCTTGGACATTTAAATCTAGGCCTATCATTGAAAACCATAGAATTTCCGTATTCAGTACCTGCTACCAGCCTGAGAAAAATGGCATCCCGTTTGTGTGGTTAACATACAATATAGGGTTTCCAGGAACACTATTCTACACTTGCCATTTTTGTTTTTAAAGTTACCCGCCTGCGCTAAAATGGTCATAACCATTACAGATACTCAGCTAATGTAGACAAGGTGCACCAGTTTGGGAAGTAGACATTCACCCGCATCAAATGAAGGGGTCACGTGCCTTTTTCCCCCCTAGGCTGGTACACACAACTATTTCCAAACTGTGACATTTCTACCTCTTCAAAGATACAGATGGCTTTGAAAAACATGGAATTTATGACTATAATCTTTAGCTACTACTCTTCTAAGAAAAACGATACCCTGTTGGTATAAGTTGACATACTGTAGTGGGTGCCAGAAGCACAAAACTATGCCAACTACTATCCATCATTTTTCATACATTGTTAAACTGTACTAATAAGAGAAATGAAGAAAAGGTAGCTAAAGCATAACATTTTTTAAAGTACACAACTAATCACATCAAATGAGGTGTCATTTGTCTTTCTACCGTTAAGTCAGTGTGCAGGTATTTCCAGAATATGATGCTCAAGGAAAAAAAAAAACAAACAAACTATTTATCACATCAATCTCTTCAAAGGTATTAAAATGGCTACCTGACTGGTATGAGTTGACATAACATATAGGGTACCAGGAGTGTGGCTAACAAGGAAACAAAGATGGGGATACAAACAGTATATGCGTGATTATATGGCTACCAGTTAGATTTGCATTACCAGAGCTATCAGTAGATATAAATGTAACCATATCATTATCTATGGATGGAGAATCCATCCAATCCACATCAGATGAATATTCCAATTCATTAGAGAAATTCTCAGTAGAGGATAAGCAAAATAAATCTGGTTTTTGTTGTAATTTCTCTTTTTAGTTGGTAAAACTTCCTCCTGAGTAGAGGGTCTTTTGTGTGATAGAGAGCCAGTAGCAGATTCAAATTGAGATTTTTTGTCTCTACGTTTAGGAGCACCATGTTTTACTTTTTTCTTCCTTTTTCCCCCTAAATCTTCCTAAATTAAGGATGCCCTCCTTTGCAGGAAATGGGTCAGAAACATCTTGAACTGGTGTCTTAGATTTATTACCCTGTTAAACCACCACTAAAGTTTTAGTGAGGCTTTCAGACATGGTATTCATACAGGATGAGATGGCCTTAGATACAGATCTATTAACAGATGCATCCACGAGAGACTGAATATGATCATCTGACATAGTCAGTGGTTCAATGAATGCATCCTGGAAATCTGGGCTAGTACTGGGAATCATGAGATACAAAATGAGATGGAATGCATTTGAATTTTAATGGTGGAGGAGAATGTGAAAGAGTATTCTTATGATAGGACATATTGTGGTCAGGAAATTATCCTGAAGTAAAAAAAAATCTAAATATATATATAAAAAAATATATAAATACTCTAAATTACGTAAGTATAAATAAATGGGAAACTAATTAGTACTGAATATAATAAGAAGGACAGTTTGTAACTTTAATTAGTGAGCAAACGTATTGGGACTTGATAGGGAAAGACAATTTCACCACAGAAGTCGCACAGCTATAAGACGACAACACAAAGGAAACGGACATGCCTATCAGATAAAAAAGGGCTCCATCATAGAAAGGCTAATGGAAGGCCTTGACAAGGAGGAAGAAACAAGAGGAGGGTTAGATAGTAACGGAGGTAATGAAGGGGCAAAAAAAAAAAAACTTCAAGAAAGGGCAGATGATGAAAAGCTGAGAAATATGTACATTAATTATAATGTAATAGACAAAAGAGGTATTTATGTGAAAACATACATATAATCAAAACAGAAATAGTAGAACAGAGCAGAGAGAAATAGGTATACTTATCTTGCTGAGAGCACCATAGAAAGAGGAAGTGTTTATGAGGAGATTGTCAGTTATGGGGGTTGCTGTGCATTGATTGGTTCATGGGATTCTGAAGGGATGTAAATGTTTGATAAAGTTTTTCTGTTTGAATAGATCTGTAGCTTTGCTGCTATGGGAACAGTAAAGCAAGTTAAAAGCTTCCATTCTTGTAATAAAATTACTGGGTCACCAGGGACAGAGGATGATTCCAGCTTTGGAGAAATCTTAGTATATTGTCTGTCTCTAGAATAACAGGAACTGAAGAAGTGATATCACTGGAGAAGACATCACTTTATCACACTTTAGTGTATAATCCCCATAGATTATTCTGGATTAACCCCTTAACACCCGAGGGAGTACATGTACGTCCTGAGCAGATGTCCCTTAAGGACAGAGGATGTACATGTACGTCCTCGGATTCCGGGTCCCCTCGCGGCTGCACGCTATTCGGGGACTCTGGAATCTTTTGAAGAAAAAAAAAAAAAATGCACCGTGGGCGTTAAGTGCCGGCCGCATGTGCGCAGGTGTGGTCACTAAGGGATTAAACCAACAACACCACAGGCAACAAAAATTCTTGTTAAAATAAATTGGGCTTTTAACCTTTAACCCCTTGAATGCTAGATAGTCCTGGGATTCAAGGGGTTCGGAAGCTCTAGTCAAGTACATGGGAATTTATACATTTCTATTTACCCCCTATGGTGCAGTTGGTTTAGTCCAGAATAACTCCAGTTTGCTTCTATAACATACCTCCCAAGTGTCCCTCTTTAGGAGGGACAGTCCCTCTTTTACACCCAAATCCCTCTGTCCCTCTTTCCCACCCTGATTTAGCTCTTTTTAGGAGATCAGACTGTGAGGTGTGTATATAAGTGTATCACATTGCTTCACAGCAATAAAACTCACATTAATGTTTGTTTAAACATCAGTATATGTGTTTATAATTTAGTCGGTGTAAATAAAATACTATGGTCTTGTTATAAGTCATTTATTAGGTTACACAAGGAGGTGTCGATAGGTCATGAAATAGCCTAAAAATTCTCAGTAATGCCCCAACCGCCCGCTACGTGCCCAGCAACACTCCCTAAAACACAAGTGTCTCTCTTTGGCCATTTGAAATGTTGGGAGGCATGCTATAAATATGGGACCATGTTCTTTGTGGCCATGTGAGAAATTTGGAAACATGCATCTTAAAATATGAATAATGTTTTTTTCTAATTGTGTTGTGAGATACACATTCCACAATCACATTTTCCCACCAGAAGCCAGTCATATTTGAAAGCAAAATAGTTCATGTTTACACTGGCAATCTTTAGTGTTGTGTGGTGAAATTTTGCATGGATCTATAGTGATACACATTTTCAAGCATTGTAATGGTTAACCAGATGTATCTATAAGATGTGCAGAAATCAAAGTCAGTTGAGCATTGAAAGGGTTAACTAAATGGTATAAGAAGGTGTGATATGTAATAACAATCCATGCACCCCAGAGGATGGAGAGGTGGTTCTCTGAAACGCGTAGGGAGGAGTCAACTATACGGATACCTTCTTCGGAAGAAATACATTTTATTGAAGGAGCAGTGTCATCGTCCAAAATTGGTGATGCTGCTCTAAACCCAGTGCATCTCCAAGGCAGATTAGACAACCATTTGATTAGCATTTGGCCAGTGGATTCAGGGATGGCTGAGATGGACTGAGATAAATGTTTTATCCAGACAGGCTCCACCAGGGCCGTATTTCCTAATAAGCAGAGTAGGCAACTGTCTAGAGCTCCAGATTTCGAGGGGAGTTCAGCTGTGCTGGCCACTACTACTCACTCATTATAACTTCCTACTACTCACTCATAATAACTTCCTGCTACTCACTTATAATAACTTTCTACTACTTACTCATAGTAACATCATACTACTCACTCATAATAAGCCCATGCTACTCACGCATAATAACCCCATGCTGCTCACTCATAATAACTTCCTACCACTCACTCAAAATAAATAACTTCCTGCTACTCACTCATAATAACCTCCTACTACTCACTCATTATAACTTCCTACAACTCAATCAAAATTAAATACTTCATACTACTCACTCATAATAATTTCCTGCTACCCAATCATAGTAACTTCATACTACTCACTCATAATAATGTCATACTACCCACTCATAATAATCCCATGCTACTCACTAATAATTACCTCCTACTACTCACTCATAGTAACTTCATATTACTCCCTCATAATAATATCATACCACTTATTCATAATAATTTAATTTATAAAAACTTCCTACTACTCACTCATATTAACCTCATACTACCCACTCATAATAACTTCAAACCACTCACTCATAATAATCCCATGCTACTCACTCATTATAACTTCCTACTACTCACTCATAATAACTTCATACTACTCACTCATAATAACCCCATGCGACTCACTCATAATAACTTCATACTGCTCAATCATAATAACCAGGGCTGGTGCAAGGATTTTTGTCACCCTAGGCAAAACCTAATTTTGCTGCCCATTTGGCTCCGCCCCTTGTGCCCCACCCCTTTATACCCCGCCTACTTATACCCCACCTCTTTTCATGATTGTCCTCTCTCTGCCCCCTGGGCCAGTCTGCCCCTGGTCTGGAGATGCCTATAAGAGATGCCCCCTACCAGCTCCAATTTGCCCCCTCCAGCTCCAACTTGCCCTCTATCAGCTCCACTTTGCCCCCCATCAGCTCCACTTTGCCCCTGTCAGCTCTACTTTGCCCCCCCATCGGCTCCACTTTGCCCCCTCAGCTCCAACTTGCCCCCATCAGCTCCACTTTGCCCCCACCAGCTCCACCTTGCCCCCACCAGCTTCACCTTGCCCAACCAGCTTCACCTTGCCCCCATCTGCTCCAACTTGCCCCCAGCAGCTCCACTTTGCCCGCAGCAGCTCCACTTTTCCCCCATCTGCTCCAATTTGCCCTCAGCAGCTCCACTTTGCCCCCTCAGCTCCAACTTGCCCCCATCAGCTCCACTTTGCCCCCACCAGCTCCAACTTGCCTCCATCAGCTCCACTTTGCCCCCCACCAGCTCCAACTTGCCTCAATCAGCTCCACTTTGCACCCCATCAGCTCCAACTTTCCCCCATCTGCTCCACTTTGCCCCCCAGCAGCTCTACTTTGCCCCCCATCACATACCTGTAGCTCCCACGCAGTCTTCTCTTCAGTAATGCAGAGCGCGCCGGGAGATCATGACTCCCAGCGCACTCTGCATTACTAAAGAGCCGACTGCAATGAGGGAGTGCAGTAGCGACACAGACCTGTGTTGCGGCTCCTGGCGTGGTGCATGCCCGTGCCCCCAGTACATGTGCACCGTAGGCCGGTGCCTACTTCGCCTATATGTGGCGCCGGCCCTGATAATAACCCCATGCTACTCACACATAATAACTTCCTACTATTCACTCATAATAATGTCATAATACTCACTCATAATAAACCCATGCTACTCACTTATAATAACTTCCTACTACTCACTCATAAGAACCCCATGCTACTCACTCAAATTAAATTCATACTACTCATAATAACTTTATACTGCTCACTCATAATAAATAACTTCATACTAGCCACTCATAATAACTTCCTACTACTCACTCATAATAACGTCATTATACTCACTTATAATAACTTCCTACTACTCACTCACGTTACCTTCATACTACTCATTCATAATAACCTCCTACTACTCACTCATAATAACTTCATACTACTCACTCATAATAACCCCATACGACTCACTCATAATAACTTCATACTGCTCACTCATAATAACCCCATACTACCCACTCATAATAACTTCATACTACTCACTCATATTAACTTCATACTACCCACTCATTATAACCCCATGTCCTCACTCATAATAACTTCCTACTGCTCACTCATAACTTCATATTACTCACTTATAATAACCCCATGCTCTCACTCATAATAACTTCATACTACTCACTCATACTAACCCCATGCTCTCATTCATAATAACTTCATACTACTCACTCATACTAACCCCATGCTCTCACTCATAATAACTTCCTACTACTCACTCATAATAACACCATGCTACTCGTTCATAATAACTTCATACTACTCACTCATAATAAATAACTTTCTACCACTCACTCATAATAACTTCCTACTACTCACTCATAATAACCCCGTGCTGTCACTCATAATAACTTCATACTGCTCACTCATAATAATTCATACTACTCACTCATAAATAACTTCATACTACTCACTCATAATAACCTCATACTGTTCACTCATAATAACTTTGTACCTCCCAGCACTTCAAATGGCCAAAGAGGGACACTGTTGTTTTAGATGGTTTTGCTGGGGTGTGTGGCTGGTAAAATGGGCATTACTGGGGATTTTTAGGTTATTTTATAACCTATTAACACCTATTTATTTAAATGAATAAATGATGTAGCACAAAACCAAAGTATTTTAAGTACACTTACTAATTCATAAACACTAGGGTGACCACATTTCAACTCCGCCATTCAGGGACAGTGGAGAGACTACAAGATAATGTACACTACTCCCAAACCCTTAGACTATCTTTACACTACAACAAAATTCCACTGCAGCTCCTGCTTGATATCAGGTTCAAGGCTCTAGTGTTTAGAGCTCTGTATGGAGGCCATTTTCCTGTAGCCCAGAAAATGCATCACTTTCAGTAGGAAACAGGCATTTCTTCTAGTGTTTTGAACTCTGTACTCTGGAGTCTTCATTCTGGGAATTTGTATTGTCCCAGAAAGGGGCTGCCCAGGACAAGGGACATGTATATAAAATCTGGGACTGTTCCAGGCAATCCAGGACACATGGTCACCCTAATAAACACATATACTGAAGTTTATACAAACATTAATGTGAGCATTATTGCTATGGAGCCGTGTGATTACTTATATATACATCACACAGTCTGATCTCCAGATGGAAAAGAGGGACAGAGGGCTTTATATCTCAAAGATTGACTGTTCCTCCTGAAATGGGACACTTGGGAGGTATTTAACAACTTTGAACTTCACAGAATGCTGAGATTTCATTATGAGGTAACAAAATGCAAAGTGCTCACAACTAATGTGATTTCACGCCAGGTTTCACAGAACGAGCATTCTGAATTGTGTGCCCCATGTCACAAGGTATATTTCCTAACATTTCAAATGCAGGGTGACCACATTTCCATTCTGCCATTCAGGGACATAGAAGAGATGGGAGCTGTAGATAACTTGTCCTCAGCTCTAGTGCAGCTATGTGGGAGGAGTCTCTACATATCACTGGACATTAGTGAGCAACCCTCTCTTTCTGTGGTGCACCACAGAGTTCTAAACACTAGAGGGAGAACTACCCATTAACTGCTGTGACAGAAAGTGACGCCTGTTGCAGGCTACAAGAAAATGTACATCACACCTAAAGCCTTAGACTAGCATTACACTGCAACAAAATTGCACTGCAGCTCCTGTTTGATGTCAGGATCAAGGCTCAGGCCACTTTCTAGAGTTTAGAGCTCTGTCTGGAAGCCATTTGCTTGTAGCCCAGCAGAGGCATCACTTTCTGTCACAGTAGGCAAAGGGCCGTTCTCCTGGAGTCTTCATTCAGGGACTTTGTATTGTCCCTTAAGGAGGCTGCCAGGGACATGGGACACACAGTTCAGATCAGAGACTGTCCTGGGCAATCAGGGTCCTGTGGTCATCCTATTCAAATAGCAAAAAAGGGACACTTTTGTTGGTGGGGCTGGCATTGCCAATAATGCTTAGGTTACGTCATGTCCAATTATGTAACTGAATAAATGATTTAGAGCTAGACCAAATTATTATATTTACACAGACTAATTTATAAACACATATAATAGAGTTTAAACAGACATTAATGTGAGTTTTATTGCTGTGGAGTAATGTGATACATTTATATACACACCACACAGTCTGATCTCTTAAAAAGAGGGACACGAGTCTGGAAAAGAGGGACGGGGGATTTGGAACTCAAAGCTGGACTGTCCCTCCTAAAGAGGGACACTTTGGAGTTATGTTCCCCTAATATATTCTAAACAGGGACACTTTGGAAGTATGTACCCCTTATATATTGTAAAGAGAGACATTTTGGAGGTATGTTCCCCTTATATATTCTAAAGAGGGACACTTTGAAGGTATGTACCCCCTTATATCTCCTAAAGAGGGACTCTTTGGAGGTATGACACAGGGAGAGAACAGATGAGTTCAAATTGTGATGCATACAAACCAGAGTTTATGATCGTTTCTGATTGCTTTGCTCTGTTATTAACCCTTTTTTTTACCAGAGGTATGCGCAAGGTATTGCTTTGTAAAATGTATACAACCCCTGTGGCACTCAAAAGGTATTGCTGACCCTTCCACTCTGAGGCTTCTCATATGATGAGGTGATGTCTCTGTTTGCCGCAAGGTGTCTCTGTCTTCTCTCAGATTATACTTTCCTATCTCAGGTGGCCGCTAGCTGGCGCAGTGATATCGCAGTTTGTCGCTAGGTGTCGCTGTTCTGCTCAGCGCGGCCATGTTGGCTGCTGTCAGTACTGTCCGCTCAGAGTCTTCCCATTCTGGTCGTGGCGCTGTGGATTGTGGGCAGTGGCCGAGGTCTCACCACTTGCTCCTCGGGAAGCCTTTGGTACAGAGACGCACAGGGAACAGCTGCAGGCTTTCCGTCCTCTAATCCTGGAGCTGCAGCCACACACGGAACGAGAGAGCAGTGAGTACCGGGAGGTGCATCTGATCAGAGGAGACTGTGTGTGTGTGCGGCACCGGCCGAGAATCACTGACGGAGGCCCCGCCCACCCCCGGGCTGTCTGACAGTGGGATCTTGTGTCAGTCTGTCACTGTGAGTGTAGCGCCATGTGAGTGTACCTGTCAGAGTGTGTGTGTGCCTATGTGAGTATACCTGTCAGTGTGTGTGTAGCCATGTGAGTGTACCTGTCAGTGTGAAGTGTACCTGTCAGAGTGTGGGTAGCTATGTGAGTGTATCTGTGTGTGTGTGTGTGTGTGTGTGTAGCTATGAGTGTACCTGTAAGTGTGTATGCGCCTATGTGAGTATACCTGTCAGTGTGTGTGTATCCATGTGATTGTATCTGTCAGTGTGAAGTGTACCTGTCAGTGTGTGTGTGTGTGCGCGCCTATTTGAGTATAACTGTCAGTGTGTGTGTTGCCATGTGAGTGTATCTGTCAGTGTGTAAGTGTACCTGTCAGTGTGTTTGTGCACGTATGTGTGTATACCTGTTAGTGTGTGTGTGTAGCTATGTGAGTGTATCTGTCAGTGTGTATCCATGTGAGTGTACCTGTCAGTGTGTGTGTAGCCAAGTGAGTGTATCTGTCAGTGTGTGTGTAGCCATGAGTGTACCTGTCAGTGTGTATCCATGTGAGTGTACCTATCCGTGTGTGTGTGTAGCCAAGTGAATGTATCTGTCAGTGTGTGAGTGTACCTGTCAGTGTTTGTGTGTGTCCGTGCAAATATACCTGTCAATGTGTGTGTGCATGTCAGTGTGTGTGTCTTTGTGGGTACCCATGTGGGTGTACCTGTCAGAGTGTGTTCCCCTGTGGGTGTACCTGTCAGAGTGTGTTCCCCTGTGGGTGTACCTGTCAGAGTGTGTTCCCCTGTGGGTGTACCTGTCAGAGTGTGTTCCCCTGTGGGTGTACCTGTCAGAGTGTGTTCCCCTGTGGGTGTACCTGTTAGAGTGTGTTCCCCTGTGGGTGTACCTGTCAGAGTGTGTTCCTATGTGGGTGTACCTGTTAGAGTGTGTTCCCCTGTGGGTGTACCTGTTAGAGTGTGTTCCCCTGTGGGTGTACCTGTCAGAGTGTGTTCCCCTGTGGGTGTACCTGTCAGAGTGTGTTCCTATGTGGGTGTACCTGTCAGAGTGTGTTCCCCTGTGGGTGTACCTGTCAGAGTGTGTTCCTATGTGGGTGTACCTGTCAGAGTGTGTTCCCCTGTGGGTGTACCTGTTAGAGTGTGTTCCCCTGTGGGTGTACCTGTCAGAGTGGGTTCCTATGTGGGTGTACCTGTTAGAGTGTGTTCCCCTGTGGGTGTACCTGTCAGAGTGTGTTCCTATGTGGATGTACCTGTCAGTGTGTGTGTGCAATCTGAGTACTGTATCATCTGACCACTGGTTTGTTTACCCCAAGCAATCAGTCTGAATTTTAAATCAAGTGACTTATAATGCAAGATGCTTGAACTGGAAATGGGTTAACATCTTATTGTGGATCTCAGAAGTATTTTAATTGTGTATATAAGTGTGTGAATGGGGAAAAAACACTTATATTACACAGGGAGCTTGTGACCTAAGCCACTAGATAGTCCTAATTGCTGGATAGGGAACTGTATTTCATTGAACACCACTGAAGTGCATTGTGTTACTCTGAGTCACAGTGATCTGGTTGGGATACCTTAAATCATTTCATTTTTTTTTAGAATATTTTGGAGTCAGGTAGAATTAAAGAACACATATCCGACAGTCATTGTACAGCTTCAGTCCCCACCAAGCAATGTCTCTTACTTTATAAATAAAAATAAAGTAATGAAGAGATATCGACATTTAATATGCAAATACATAAAGTTGTAGGTTTTATTCTCCTGAGTAAAACAAGCGTATTCCTAGTGCAAAGTGATGTTTTATTCAAAAGTTATTGCAGCTCAAACATGATTTTTTTTTAGGTGCAATATCTCAGTGGCCTGAAATGTTACAGTGGCGCTGTTACTATGCCAACCTATTGGCAGCTCCAGTCAGTTGACCATAAACTTCCATAGGAGGGTGTAGTAACAGCATCACTGTACAATTTCAGGTCATAGTGTTTGAGCTGGAATAGCTTTTGAATAAAACACCTTTCACACTAGGAGTACCCTTGTTTTACTCAGGAGGATAAACCCTGCATATTCAGTTTTTTTTGCATAGTATGTGTCCTTTTCTGGTGGTTTACTCTATTAAACTCCTTTGAGTGCCAGACAGTTATACTTTGGTGAAACCACTCTGTGCTGGAGTCTTGGTTAACCCTTTGAGTTCCAGAGGGGTATGCAACGCATTGCAATGCGTTGCGTACCGCTCTGGCACTCAAAGGGTTAAGCATACCATAAGTATCCCCTATACTGTACACAAATGCACAAACACACACACACACACACACATATACATATATAACCCTTTACTCTGCGGCATTGTGCCTGCATATCACTACTGTTTTAAAGATGAGGATTTAGTCACATCATATGGCCATAGAATGCTAAGCTTGCCATCACTCCAAGGTACCTCATTTTGGCAAGTTCCTAACCTTAATATGCTTTGTCTTATGAGCTGAATCTCTCCTATTTTTGGCAATTACTAACCTTAATTTACTTTATCCTGAGAGCTGAATCTTTGTCAGCTTTAATGGAGAGAGACTCTCTGACAGGCATTATATAGTGCCCTAAAGACACACTGCACCTGGGGGTGAGAGGGGTGCTTAAACCAATAGAAGCTGGTCAAAACTTCCAAAAGTACAATTCCATAAGGATCCCGTATACTGTACACACACACACACACACACATGTATTTTAGATTTGAAATCTAGAGAGGTCCCAGGCACTCTGTGAATCTACATCATTTAGAATTTTTTTTTTTCCACTGTGGTGCAGTAGGTTAACTCCAGAATGACTCCATCCACTCTGCTCTGGAACTTATATCCCCATATCTCATTATTTATGTGTTGGTCATTCAGTTGTGATGGACAAAGTAAATGAGGATCTCCATTCCGGCAGACAAATGTCATTCATGTTTGCGGATGTTTCTGTTTACATTTGAGAATTTCTGTGTGATTCTGTTCCTGATCACATACTAGAAAGCTAGATGTAACTTGCCTTGTAATCTGTTTCACACTCCGTGGAATTTAAAGGGTTAAAGAGAACGTTACCCTTTTGAGCCAGATAGATATCCATTGCATTACAACGCAAGGTGTTGGCTACCTCTCTGGCTGTCAATTAAATTATATACAGCCAGGGGTGGGTAACCTGTGGCCTTTCAGCGATGTTGGATTACGGCTTCCATCATTCTTGGCCAGACAGCAGAGGATAACAAGTGTTGTAGTCCTGTAAGTGTTGGGGGTCAGCAACTGTGCTGCTATGCTTTCTGATTCACAGAATTGTGTTTCCAGCCTCAGTGGCAGTGAAGGATTTACATCTGAATTAGGTGGCTCATCGTTCCTAGAACTCTGTGCGGCCAATGTGCTGGGAAGAACTACAGCAAATCTACTTTATCATAAGTAGCAAATAAAAATGTCCCAAATTGCTATACAGTCTATCAGAAGCCTCTCTATCACTTAAAGGGGTAAAAGTCAATTTCATATAAATGGGGATTTTTATGTGTCCCCTGTGGTGCAGTTGGTTTGGTCTAGAATTGCTTCAGTGTTATTAAAGGGACAGTAATGTATGTCAATAAATGTAGCTCCGATTAATACTCATATGCTATGTTTAATCTTGTACTGCATATTAATCATGCCTGACCTGTAGTTCTAAAGTCATTCAGTTTTAAAGCATCCCCCTCCCGCCCCTTTTACCTCTTGCATGCGCCTCCCCACAGATGTGGATCTGGTCGCTTCACTGGACAGCGTGCAGCAAGGGACAATCTTCTCACTGTCAGCATAATGAAAACTCTGCTTTCCCCTTGAAGAAGGAGGGCAGGATTTTCATTATGCTCACTGAAGATTGTCCCTCACTGCGCACTCTCCGGACCGGCTTGGGAAGTGTATTGCTTAAGTAAAAGGGGCGGGAGGGGGAAACTTTAAACTGAATGACTTTAAAACTACAAGTCGGACATGATTAATATAAAGTGCAATATGAAACATAACGTATGAGTGTTAATCAGAGCTACATTTATTGGCATCCATTACTATTCCTTTAACTCTCTGAAAGCCAGAGGGGTACACAGCACATTGTGAATCAATGTGTTGCGCACCCCTTTGGCTCTCAAAGGGTTAATCAATACATCAGACTGTGTGTGTACATTTATATAATTGAACGTTTGATGTGCAGGACATGTAGAGGCAATGCGGGGCAATTCCCAGACAATGCAGTGCACCCAAAGGGAGAGAGAAAGATTCCCCAAATTCCTACAGATTTACACTGATTCCTGTTCTCATTGATTGAGACTTGTAACATCGTGAATGCTACATAGGTCTTCAAAACGTTCTTCGCAATGCTTTAGAGACCTCTCTTGAATTCAGGGGGTTAAAATTTAAATCATGAATGATTTTGACTTCTTCCGTTGGGTGCAAATGCAGATTTGCCCCAGAATTGCTCCTGTGTGTCCTTATGCATAAGGCCTAATGGTATATTTACTTGCTGGTCCATCTGTTAGTAAATGCACACAGGAAGAATAAAATATGTGTATTTGACCATTTGGAAACTAGAGAGTTCTCAACACCTTTGGTCGTCTCCAGCTTATCACTTCACAATTTCTTGGTGACCTCTAGTGTACAAGGGGTTAATAAGTTGTGATAATGTATTGCCCTAGGTGGAAGCAGTGCTATGTGGCGATGGACATGTTGTACAATGTAGAGATCCGTAATAACAGATGCACTGTTTTGTATTGATAAAAACGCTTCTCACTCTGTAGTACTGTGACAGACACGTTCTTACAGACGTCTCTTGGGGTGAATCCTGGCAGCGCTTTGCCCATTCTCTGGTGTTCTTGGCAGATGTTCAGAAGAAGCGGTGATATTATTTAGGTTTATTATAATGTAGCTATGCTGAGGCAAACAGTAGGTGCGGGTAGGATTGGAAAAATTGACCCTTTGAGTGTTGGATGGGTTTCCAATATATTGCTTTGAGGTTTTTATCTGCACACTAGAACATCATCATCCTGTAATATAAGGCTAGGCTATAAAAGGCTAGAATGTTTGTCCGATGCAGTCATGCTCAGTAGAGACTGCCCGAATGCACAGAATGCTTCGAGCAATCTCTACAGAGCATGACTGCATTGCGTGCACCACCAGTGAGGCGGCGACAGTATGCAAAGCAATACCAGCCTCTTAACCCTTTGAGTGCCAGAGGGTACGCAACGCATTGCAATGCGTTGCGTACCCCCTCTGGCACTCAACGGGTCAACATCACCCGGACCTTGGACCGTGTCCATGGGCCTTTACACTAGTCATCACTAATAATAAAAGGCCAGATGTATGTTTGTCCGATGCAGTCATGCGCAGTAGAGACTGCCCGAATGCTGTATGTTTGTCCAGTGCAGAGTAGACACTGCCCGAATGCACAGAATGCTGGGAAGTATAGTTCTGCGTGACGCACTTTGGTCTGTGTACACAGGCTTTTACACTAGTTACCAGTCTCTTATTATTCACAAATCAGCCTTATACTGAGCTGGTGTCCAGATAACAATGGGAGATCAAGAACTGTACACAGTATGCACCTTCTTAAGTGCGCGCAATCGCTACTTGCTTATTTGCCAGTTTCCCACTTTTTTGCCCCAAAAAATCACCAGGAGAAAGAACGTGGCACCAAATCCGGAATTTAACCCTTTGAGTGCCAGAGGGGTATGTAATGTATTGCAATGTGTTGCGTAACCACCTGGCACTCAAAGGGTTAAAAGCATATTTTATTCCATTGTTTAAAACATTCAGTTTAGCAGACAGTGTGAGGTGAGCTGACCACTCCACTTTCCGCATTGAAATAAAAGGTGTATTTGAACTGCGCGATTTGAAGTGAAGTTCTTTCTCCTATTGGCTTCCAGTGACAGACAGGACCAACTGATGTTCGGTTTATCTGTATTATGATTCCAGTGTATCCTAAGTTTTTGTTGAGTCCTTTATTATTTATACTGAGTTTTTGGTTGTGCCTGTTGCCACCTCTATGTGTAATTTGATTTCTGCACCATTGAGAATGTTAAGGTACAATATCGCACAGTTTCGTGTCCTTTATTTAACATCTATTTGAGTGGAGTTTTATTTGTGCGGTAATTAAAACAAGGGCCTAGACAGGAATAAGCAACTTTCAAGAAATTCTCAAGCTTCTTATATTACATTTTAATTGATTTATTAATGGTAATGGTTCTTATGGTATAAAGTACATAACTGTTAAACATCAAATCCTTATAAAAAAAAACCCAAAACTGAACTTGCACTGTTGTTACCTCCTACAGTTTGAGACACTTCACAATGGAACTTTTCAGCATATTTTAATCCTGGCAGCATGGATATAATTTGTCAGATAGTGAGTGACTGTATCTTTATTAAGACACATTAACCCTTTGCGTGTCAGATGGGTCCACAACTCATTGGTTTGCAATGCTTTGCGTACCCCTCTGTCACTCAAAGGGTTAAAGAAATCCCTGCTTAATCCCAGATAAGTAATAAGTGGCAATTCATTTTCATTGAGCTGCCTGTGATTTATTTGGGGAGTTCTGTAAACCCAGCCTGAGGTCTGGTGCTAATGTCACTGCTAGCTATGGTGTGGCTATGGGGTAGACAGCTGTTGTCCTCATGGACTACAAACAGTGCATGTTTTATGATATCCCAGCTGCAGCACAGTTGGACTAATTAGTAGCTCAGTCTACTTGTCCTTATTCATGTTTATCCTTATAACATGCACTGTTGGTGGCTCTTAAACGGATAGTAATGTTTTACAAAAACAGCAGCTCCAATTAATCTTCATAGTATTTGAGCCATAGAAAGTGTTATATCAATACTGTCAGAGCTGTAGTTCAAGAGTAATTGAATGATAAAGTATCCCCCTCCTGCCCCTTTTATCTAGTGTAACACTGCTCAGCTCAGATGTGGAATCTGGTTGCTTGACCAGACAGATAACAGCAAGGAACAATCTTCTTACTGTGAGAACAATGAAAAACCAGCCCCCTTGACAGGTTTTTCAGCTTTTTCCCTTATCTTAATTGAAGATTGTCCCTCTCTGCAATCTACCTGGGCACCTCCCTTCTGCTCTGGCTGAGCAGTGTTACATCAGTAAAAGGGGTGGGAGGGGGATACTTTATCATTCAATTACTCTTGAACTGCAATTCTGACAGTATTAAAATAACACTCTCCAATGCCCAAATGGTATGATGATTAATTAGAGCTGATCATTACTATCTCTTTAAGGACAAGAGTTGGCTATCCCTGACCTAGTCTCCAACTGAGAGCTTTTGTATCATAGGATCCGTAAAATAACAATGGGATTGAACAGTTTGTCTCACTGGATAGTGGCTTTCCTTAGTACAGGGATGCCAATTGCTTGACCTCCAGTTGTTGGGAACCACAACTCCCGTTTGGCTGGTTGGGAATGATGGGAGATGCAGTCCCCGATAGCTGGAGTTGCAGTAAGTGACCGTCCCTGCCTTGTGCAATCTTCCCCTTGGAGTCTTATGTGTCTGACTGGTTTTGGTGTAGGTCTGCGCTATTGATTGTTTTCCATTCACTAGGCATGGGAGCCATTTATAATCCAGGCAGAGCTCCACTGAGTTGGTTCATGTAGCAGTATACACATAACTGGGAACTCTCAGGGTGAAGGACCAAATTCTCAGGGTGAGAGAGTCCAGTGTTTCCTACTATATGGTTTACACCAATTTACTGATTATTTAATGTCCAATTAGTGACATTTCTACCAGAAAGGCAGAAGGAGAAGTCCTGTTTGTCTTTTGAGTGCATAAGAAGTTCTATCTTGGAACTGTAGCATGTTATAGGTTCCATTAGAACTGACTGGATCATCTCTGGGTTAGATCAAACACTGAGATAGCACACAAAACCTACTTTCTTGGGAGCATTAAGAGTTAATATTTCAAAGATCTCATGGTGAGCTAATAAGTTCCCAGGTATGAGTATACAGAGAGGCGGGAATGTGGGGAACCAGTCACTACTGTATGCATTGGGCCTGATATATGAACTAGGGTTAGAGAAATCCCAGGAGCCTAGGAGGGTTATTTTATACAAATACATTTTCATACATCACTTGATTGGATCCCAAAACTCCTAATTGGCTTCTAGAACTTTCTGCCTGACTCCCAGACACTTTTTATTTTTCTTCATCCGTTGAATACAGGCAAAAATTGAGCAATTCTTGTTTAACCCTTTGAGTACCAGAGGGGTACGCAGTGCTTTGCAAAGCGTTGCATACCCTTCTGGCACTCAAAGGGTTAAACCAGCAGCACTGTAAACATGGTGACCGCTCTAACATTGTAGTGTTTACAGCCCCATTTAAATCACTAGGAATGTCTTTTGTTTTCCCCTATGTTGCAGTTGGTTTGTGTCAGATTTACTGTGATTTTCCTGTAAATAAAGACCCATTGGTGTAATTGTTGGCCTAGTCAAGCTACTCTTCCTCTGCATGCTGTACTAGCTGCGTGGGTGGTTAGTATGGTTTGAATGTCGGAGGGGTGCACATTTGTGTTGTGCACCCCATCTTGCACTCTGAGGATTAAAGCGTAACTACCATCAAACTTAAATAGCCCCCCAAATCCTTATCCTTAGGCAGCAGGGACAGGGATCTTGCTGTAGGCCCTCTGTGCACCCGCGCCATCAGTCCCTTCCCTGGTGCCTTAAGGTACCAATGAACTCCACTAACCAATCCTGGAGGTGAACAGGACATACCGCACAGACTCAGAGATGCCTTTTCTGTAAGATGTGTGTGCTGCTGCCGGCCGAACAAGTTCTGTTTTTCACTAATGCCAGACTTATTCGGAAAAATAAAAGTATGTATATGCATATTGCTATGTTAATAAGGATATGGGGGGCAGTTTAAGTTTGATGATAGTTCCAATTTAAAGATACATACTTTATTTTTCCTCCTGTGTAATCACAGATATACTGCATTGGTCCCCAAACCTGTCTTCAAGCACCACTAACAGTGGACCTGTCACTTTGATTCAAGTTTGCATATTTGAAAACTTTATTAAAAACTGTATGTGTGTGTCATGTTAACCAAAAGACCAGCAAATGTACAGTTAAAAGGATACTAATACTTAAAATGTAAAAAAAAAAAAAAAATGTTGTAGGGTTTATTCCCCTGAGTAAAACAAGGGTACTTCCACTGTTGAAAGGTGTTTTATTCAAAAGTTATTATCGCTGAAATTTGAATTCTGTAGGTGCACAAAAACCTAAAATTCCCTTTGTGTCTAAATTTAACACCAGAAGCAAACAAGTAAAACGCGTCATAAATAAACATTGGGAAATTATTCAAAAGGACCCCGAGTACGGTAACCTATTTATTTTCCTAAAAAAGGGGTAGTAATATTGGAGACATTGTAACTAAAAGTGATATTAACCCTTTGAGTGCCAGAGGGGTAAGCAACGCATTGCAAAGCAATGCGTTGCGTACCCCTCTGGCACTCAAAAGGTTAAAATAAAGATCACACAAACACTTTTATCCAAACCAAAAAAATGGCACATATCCATGTAGAGATTGCGGTAATTGTACAGGGATAATCAAAGGTGACGCGGTCATTCATCCATCCAAGGGCATGGCATTCCAAATTAAGCATTTTAGTACATGTAACAGTAAAAACTTAATTTATTTATTGAAATGTCCATGTGGCCTTGGATATGTTGGCCACACAAGTGGAATGATTAAAATCAGATTAAATGAACATAAGTCTACTATTAGACATTTCAACCCTGAGGGGAAATCGTTAACTGTAGCAAAACATTTTTTTGACATGAGACACAATGTATCACAACTTCGTTGGCAAATATTGGAAATAGTGAGATTACCAGCGAGAGGTGGGAACATGCAAAGATTACTGTTACACCGAGAATGCTTTGGGATTTATAAACTTGACACTAAACACCCTAAAGGGTTAAATGAAGACTTTAGCCTGAAGTGTTTTTTTATAATTCAGGTAACTTTAGAATCTGCACATAGAAATTGGACTACAATCTGATTCAGCGATCTGTGATGAACTACAGCTGGCATTTTTGTACAATTTATATTGCTTTTATATGTTGTGCATTACCTACTATGTACTATTACTGATTTTGTTGTTATGCATTTGACTATTTTGTCCTAGCAAAGCCTGCTATGGACATTTCCACTTTAATATAGAGTGGTGTAAATAAGTTAGTAATTATGTATGAGAAAATATACAGTGTGATTGGTGGATAGGCTTACACTGTAGGGATTTAAACTGGGTTATGGGTGTTTGATTATTATGCCTGAAGAAGGGTGGCATTGAACCCCCGAAACATTGCATGTGTTTCATCAATAAATATTCAGCAATAGCTGTTACTATATTGCACTTTGCTGTGAGTGTGTTCTCCTTCATACATATACGTTCACGAGTGGTTAACCAGGAGACCACTGGGGTTTCTGCACCCAGCTGAAAATAAGTGCAGGCTTTTGAAGCCATTGGAGTGTGGATCCATCCCCTGTATCCCAGTAGTTTGTATCCTGTGGATTGCGGCACCCAAGAATATGAGTATTCAACTCACAGAAGTGTATGAGAATGAGACACACAATACCATCACCTTTCAGTTCAGCCAAGCAGAGATCACAGGTATCATAGCTGCTGCTGAGAATATTGATCTATCCTCACAAGCGGATACTAGCATTGATATTAAGAAAAAACTTGAACAACTGAGGAAAAAGGAGGTGGGTCTGCTCCTCCATCAATCTACACTCGTGCAATATATTAAAGCACTGAGAATTCCTAGAGGATTAAGAGTAGATGTACAACCTCTGCTCTGCAAATATAATCATGATTTTTTGAACAAATGGTACGGTATCCTTAATAAATGCAGTTTGGACCTAATGCCTTTAACTGTACAATACTTACAGCCTGAAATTACAACTTTGCAACAAGAGATACATGGTATCACTACTACTTTAAAGTTAAACTCCATTGAAGAAGAGTTTAAAACTCATACAGAGGAATTACAAGCTATCGTTGATTCCCTAAAGGAGGAGATTACCAGTAAAAAAAATTCGGAAATTTGCCCGCGACTCACAGGATTATGAATCGAACTGGGTTTACATGTGGAAAGAGCAATGCCAGAGACAACGTAAACACAGATCAGAAAGACCCAGAGACCCCTCCTCTACATCCTCATCATCATTCAACTCGGACGGAGACGCCGAGAACAGCATAGATCGTCAACATCCGGAGCACAGCCTGCATCTTTTTTAGGAAGAAATTGTTAACGCAAGAACACTGTAATCAAAACAACTACAGCAAAAGATCAACCAGGAGAGGACGCTACTGGGGAAGCAACAGTAACCATCCGAAAAGCTGAACAAGAACACCAGGTAAATAACCTACTATCACGGAGCCAGTGATTCTGCCTGAGCGACATTCCTACTTCCAAGTTTGCTTTGGCTGCTTCTTATTGGTTCTGGGTTGTTAACTCTTCCCAGGGCTTGCCTTTATATACTCCCTTCTATCACTATGCCGATGCCCTTTCGTGGTGTTCCTGACCTGACGTTGTTGGTGTGTTCCTGTTCAGTGTATGATCTGGTTTCATCTGACCTTGCTCCCGTCTTCGCTGCCCGTATTGATTGGACCCGGCTTGCCTGAGTATGATCTGTTACCGATTTGGCTGACTCCGCTCTCTGTGTATCGATCCAGGCTTTGGCTGACTACCGCTCTCTGTGTACCGACCCAGGCTTGGCTGACTACCGCTCTTTGTGTACTGATCTAGGCTGTGGCTGACTTCCGCTCTCTGTGTACCGTTCTAGGCTTTGGCTACTCGCCTAGCGTCTCCTCGTCGCTAGTGCCTCGGTTGTCCCTGTCTTGTGCCTGTTGCCTTTGCCTTAACGGTCGCTTGCCAGTCGGTGCTATCAGTTGCCTCAGGTTGCACTACCTTTCAGCCGTGCCTTATTGCAGCCTCCGTTTATATGCTATACAGCCTGTGCTCTCCTGTCACTAGCAGTGTTACCACCTGTCAGTCTGCTCTCACCCGCTGTCTCTGGTTGCGCTACCTCTCAGCCTGTGCCTCCTTGCAGTCTCCGTTGCATACTATACAGCCTGTGCTCTCCGGTCACTAGCGGTGTTACCACCTGTCAGTCTGCTCTCAACCGCTGCCCCGGTTGCACTACCTCTCAGCCTGTGCCTCCTTGCAGTCTCTGTTGCATACTATACAGCCTGTGCTCTAAGGTCACTAGCGGTTCTACCACCTGTCAGTCCGTTCTGACCCGCTACCTCCGGTTACGCTATTTAGAGCAGTCTGCCTACATCTACACCTGTTGCGCCCCGTGCAGTCTGTGTCTACTCTGCGTGCCTCTGGGCACTTCCTCAGTATACTCGTTGGTACCATCACTTGGGCTGCCTTACCCGGTATTAGGTAAGGCCGGTAGAGCCTATTCTCTTCCCTATCTATTGGGGTGTCTGCCCTGCAGTATCAGTCCTTCTCAGGGCCTCTCCAGACCTGTACTGCTGAGGTTTTGTTCCAGTCTCTGTTCCAGTCATTATTGCTTATTTTATTTGCTGTTTATGCCCTGACCTGTGTCAGATTCAATATTACTATCCTCTGTTTTAAGTCTGGACCCGTGAAGGGCATCTCTGTTCTTTATTAAGTTGTTTAATAAAGCTTCATTGTTTTATCTTAACCAAATTGTCTGAGTGTTCAATAAAACCGTGACACCTATTGATTAACATTTCGGATACCAATCCTAGCAGCATTCAAACACGCGCTATTAATAAGGGTCTGGACTTGTTTATATTTGAAAGACTTCTAAAACTCAAAATTTTTTCAAGGATTCACCTGCCTATGACACGGAGGGACAACAGAGTTCTACTGTTAGAACCAAAACTGAATTTATACCCCCCATCAGAAATAATTCTTTGGAGACCTTTATAACATTGGTACAGACTGATGCCAAAAGTTTGTGGCTTAGTAAAAAACCTACTAAATATAATATAAGTAAAGATGAAATGAACAGTTTAATGGAACTGAAATCTAATAAACAGCTTATTATCAAAAAAGCAGATAAAGGTGGGGGCATTGTAATGATGAACAGAGAACAATGTGTGAATGAGGGGATCAATCAGTTAAGCATAGATTGTCATTATGAGACACTGATACATGATCCAGTCTGAAATATAAGGCTGTGATTGATGAAATGCTTAATGATGCCTTTTTACAAGGTTTAATCACTGAGAAGCAGAAAATATTCCTTACTACTGTACAGCCTATTACTCCTATTTTGTATTTACTCCCTAATGTTCACAAAGATCTCCTTAACCCCCCTGGTCGCCATATCATGTCAGGGATGGGATCTATCCTTGAAGCATTAGCCAAATATTTGGATTCATATTTTCAGCCTATTGTGTCCAAGATTCCTACATGTCTGAGAGACATGTAGATTCAGCAATAGTTGCTAGTATATTGCACTTTGCTGTGAGTGTGTTCTCCTTCATACATATAAGTAGTCTTGCTTTACTCAGGAAGATATACCCTACAACATATTTATTTTTACTTCTTAAGTATTACTATCCCTTTAAGCAGATATTTATTCTTTGTACTGTGTGCTAATGTATACTGATTGTGGTCTCTGTGCGGTACCAGTAATGCTTCATATGCTAATAAATGTTTTCAGTGATGTTTCAAATGAGAATGAAGCCCTGTCAGTGACGTCATATACTAATGAATGTTTTCAGTGATATTTTATATGTTAATGAATCACTGTGCTGCACCAGGAGACTTTCACTTTCCTTTGAATTAAGTGTGAATATTTCCTAAACTAGACATCTGCTGGACTTTTTGTTAACATGACTCATAGTCCATTTTGAACGAAGTTTTAAAATATGTAACCAAAAAAAATTCAAGTGACAGGTCCACTTGAAATCGCATTTTACTTAGTACACATCCTAGTGCTGTTCAGTCCCAAAAATTGGTCTCTGTCAAAAAAAAAAAAAAAAAAAAAAAAAATCAGAACCCCCCTCCCCAAAAAAAAACAAACAAACAAAAACCTGACCTGCTTATCTGGTTGGAATAAAACAAGTAAATATGTTGTGTGCACCTGAAGCCACCATGTAACCCTAGTGTCAGGCCTGAGGTATTGGATTGGGCCCATATTTATAAAAGCAAACAGGAGTCATTGTGGACTAAACCAACTGCACCATAGTGGACAAGTAAACATTCCTAAATTCCCATGCACTTGAATAGAGCTTTTTAATCCTTTGAGTGCCAGAGTGGTACACAACGCATTTCTCTGCTGGGTTAAATCGGGGTTGATATGAAATCTTATTCTGCAGGACTGCGGAAGAATCAATTGGACTTTGCAGTGTATGTGATTTTTTTTTTCTTCAAAGGGATAGTAAACCCTCTGAAAAACTTTAAGCCAAATTATAGGAATAATAAAAACATACTTAACACCCTCATTCCCATCTCTCAAACCGTTATGGTTTGAGAGATGTAAGAAAATAAAGTCCTCCGTTCCCTCCCCTTTCTGCCTGATGAGCTGTAAAGCTGTCAGAGGCAGAATCCGGTCGCCCGATTTTAGGCGGCTCTTCAGGAGCAATGTCATTGGAATATCAAACTATAATTACTTCATCGGAATGGTCTACAATGTGTGCCTGGCTTGCAAGCACACTTTGTGGACCATTCCGATTATGTAATTATACTTAGATATCTCTATGACAGCGCTCCTGAAGAGACGCCGTCTGGTCCCGGAAGCAGGATCTCATGACATCCTCTATACACCGGACGCATGAGAAGAGGTAGGGAGCAGAGGTCTTTATTTTCTTACATCTCTCAAACCATAACGGTTTGAGAGATGGTAATGAGGGCATTAAGTATGTTTTTATTATTCTTATAATGTAGCTTAAAGTTTTTCGGGGGGTTTACTATCCCTTTAAATAGCTGTCCCTGATTTAACCCTTCGAGTGCCAGAGAGGTATCCAACGCGTTGCAATGCGTTGGATACCTCTCTGGCACTCAAAGGGGTTAAAGGGCTACATTTAGGATTTCCCTATTGGTTCACAGGCGAGTTAATTAAATGACTGCCACTGATTAACTCATGAGTACTGAAGCCTGTTAGTAGTCTCGCATGGATAGGTTTGGGAAGTACTGCAGTTGTCTTTACCTACCCATGATTCTAAAGGGCCATGAAACTCTTCTCAAGGCAGTTATATGTCTGATCAGTTAGAGACTAGAGCAGGGATCAAATACAAAAAACCTGTAAATAGTTATAAGTAACAGCTGTATGAAGGACAGATTTTTAAGCGAATCTTTCTGTTGAACAAGCTAAGACAATTATTTCAAAGGTATAATCCCTTTTTAATTCTTTAAGTGTCAGAGGGGTATCCAAAAGTGCATTTATATGACTTATACATTCACTTTAGGTTTAATGAGCGTTTAGACTGTCTCTAATTGGATTCTGTTCAGCTGAGCACTTTACTGTTACTTTTACTCCTATGGGTATAACTAGATGAGATGACAAATCTCTGGAGATCGGGTCCTAATTTCACTTTCGACTGCCTTTTTGTTCAATGGAAAACTGTTATGTAATGCTTAAAGGGATAGTAATGTTTCACAAAAACAGCAGTTCCATTTAATCTTCATAGTATTTGGGCCATGGAGAGTGTTATTCCAGTATTGTCAGAGTTATAGTTCAAGAGTAATTGAATGATAAAGTATCCCCCTCCTGTCCGTTTTACCTAGTGTAAGCCACCTCCCCTCAAATATGGAATCTGGTCCTGGGACCAGACAGGTCACAGCAAGGGACAATCTTCTTACTTTGAGAACAATGAAAACCCTGCCCCCCTTGACAGGTGTTTCAGGTTTTTCCTTATGCTCACTGAAGATTGTCCCTCTCTGTGATCCATCCGGACAGTCTTGCTGCTCTGAGGTGAGCAGTGTTACATTAGTAAAAGGGGCGGGAGGGGGATACTTTATCAATGATTACGACAACTCTGACAGTATTGAAATAACACTCTCCACGGCCCAAATACTATGAAGATTAATTGGAGCTGCTTTTATTGTGAAACATCCCTTTAAAGGAACGCCACAGCAAATCCAATTTTAAACTGAAATAAGGTACCCTAAAAGCTTGCATCTGTAAAAACTGATTTAAGGAGGTCTAAAAATCTTAACCCCTTAAAGACCAGCCGCATGGCCGGCAATTAAGGACCATGGGGCATTTTTTTTTAATTTTCCCAATCGGTGTGCAGCTGCTCTGGGACCCCTGAATTCCATGGTGTTCCAGGACGTCACTGGTCCTTAACTCTAGTTTACCCGTGACGGTCCTGGCAAGTCATGAGTCCTTAAAGGGTTACATGGCAATTATACTCTAGTAATAAATGGTTCTTATTTTGTGTTTTGCAAGCGGAAGTTCGGTACGCCTGTACAGTTTATTTATGTACATTTGATCTCACATATGCACTGCTATGTGTTTCTGTTTACAGTTGGATAAAGAATGTTAGACTTGTGCGCCTTATGATCAATTCTAACCCATTGTTTGCTCTGAGGACGTGTGGCTTAGACTTCAGTAGTGATCGCTATAAACAGGAAATGGCAGACAGAATGCAAAAACACAGAGCAATGTTGGGCAGCATGTGGTTCTTCAGCTGCTGCCAGACTTCAACTCCCATCATTCCCTTCCAGCTGTTAACTAGTAGGGAATGATGGGAGTTGTAGTTTGGCAGCAACTGGAGGGCCTTATATAGATCGACATATAAACCTGACTGTAGTATGAAATGCATCGACCTAGATAAGTTAATTTGTTAACCTTTTGAGTGCCAGAAGGGGACTCAACACATTGCTTTGCAACGCGTTGTGTACCCCTCTGCCACTCAAAGTGTTAACCCTATAAGGACTGTAGGGGTGTGCAGCGCACTGGGGGTGAAGCACTAAGGGGTGATAAAGAAAGGATACCTTCTCCATGCCTTCATCAGATGTACTATATTTATGTCTCCTTTGCCTTTAGCTTATTTGTTTATTAAACAAAGATATTTTCTTATTCCTGAAGGCTTGTTAATATGATTATTCATCACATTCATTAAGCTCTGATAACTGGTGATGCTGTTGGAGCTCCCCGAAATAAAAATGCCTCTCTGACGCTGGCAAATCATACACTTTGCTTTAGGTTTTTTTTCTCAGAGGCAGATTACACATGTAACTATATATTGAGGTTAAATCTGCCGTATTTTACAGTTGTCCATATGGCCTCCTTCAAGAGGGGACTGTTGTCCTGGGCCCAGCCTCCAAAGACCTTTAGAATTTAAAGGGATAGTAATGTTTCACAATAAAAGCAGCTCCGATTACTCTTCATAGTATTAGGGAGATGGAGAGTGTTATTTCAATACTGTCAGAGTTGTAGTTCAAGAGTAATTGAATGATAAAGTATCCCCCTCCCACCCCTTTTACTGATGTAACACTGCTCACCTCAGAGCACCAAGACTGTCTGGATGGATTGCAGCAAGGGACAGTCTTCAGTGAGCATAAGAAAAAACCTGATAAACCTGTCGGGGGGCAGGATTTTCCTTATGATCATAGTAAGAAGATTGTCCCTTTCTGTGACCTGTCTGTTCAAGTGACCAGATTCCACATCTGAGGGGAGGTGGCTTACACTAGGTAAAAGGGGTGGAAGTGTGATTCTTTATCATTCAATTGCTGTTGAACTACAACTCTGACAGTATTGAAATAACACTCTACATAGCTCAAATACTATGAAGATTAAAGTGTTAGTAATGTCCAACTAAAACTATTTTGCATTGTGTAGAGCTTAAAAAGTAGATTTGAATGCAAAAAAACGTATATCTCAAACCGCTATGGTTTGAGAAACACATGCATTTAAAGTTTGATGTTTCCTGCTGTCAGTTTTACAACTGACAGCAGGAGATCCATGCCGATCGACATGGAGGCTCTGCAGCAGAGCTGCAATCGCGTTATTTACAATAAATTACTTCATTGGAATAGTCTAAAAAGTGTGCTTGGTTTGCAAGCACACTTTTTAGACTATTCCAATGAAGTCATTCATTTTAAATAATGCGATTGCGGCTCTGCTGCTAAAGATGTAATTAAAAATCTAGGGGGACCGTGACTTCTAAATACAGGATTATACAGACCTACCATAACAACACAGAGGTGAACTTTACCCCAAAACATATGCTAATGAGCGGAGTCTTTTCCCCTCCTCTTGCATGCCTAATACTTAGTGCACATGTCAGAGTGTGTCATCTTCTCCAAGGCAAAGTGTCCTCATCGTATCACTAAACAAATCCGCCAGTATAACAATAGTAATGTCCAATAACCATTTTATGTTGTACTCTAGATTAAAAAAAAAAAAAAATTATGTGCAGCAAATCCCATCTCTCAAACCTTTATGGTTTGAGAGATATTCGTCGCTAAAGTCTCCCCCCCCTTCTTGGCCGACTCGAAGCGGCTCTTCTGCAGAGCAGAAATAGCGTTATTTAAATAGAACTACTTCACTGGAACGGTCTACAAAGTGTGCCTGCAAACCAGTGAAGTAATTCTTTTTAAATAACGCTATTTCGGCTCTGCTGCAGAGCCTCCGGCTGGTCCCAGGACCGGGATCTCCTGCTGTCAGTAGATCGCTTACGTCAGGAGAAAGGGAGGGAGGGGGAAATTTAGCTGCAAATATCTCTCAAACCATAAAGGTTTGAGAGGTGGGATTTGCTGCACATAATTTTTTTTTTAATCTACAGTAAAACGTAAAATGATTATTGGACATTAGTATCCCTTTAATGCATCTTCCTCCAGAATGTGCTATTACTAGCGGTTTAATAAAAAAAATACAGAGTTTGATCTGTATTAACATTTGAATTAAGCATCACCTGTCAGTTGGAGTAGCTGTGTTTTACTAACAGAAAAACACTGCAATATGTACATTGTCATAATAACATTTTACTGCTTCTTTCAGTGCATTCAGTGTAATGTGTTGCGCTCCCCTCTGGCACTGAAAGGGTTAAGCAAATCCCATACTATACTCACTCATTTTCTTGGGCTCTGAATTCATCGTGGGTATTAAATAGATGACTTACCTATAGAGTGCCAGAGGGATGTCCAACACATTGCTTTGATAGAGAGAGGTGCATCTGTCATTTTAGGCACCTTTTGCCCTCCAGCTTTTAGTTTGTCTGTAAATGATTATTATCTGGTGAAATGGCATAAGAACAGATACCCCATATTTAAACCCCCCCACTACACATAATAAAAAAAAAACCTTTAGAGATCTGAACTCTGATTGATTTACATAGAGTAATGTGTGTTAATCCAGGAGTAAGAACTCATTTTTCTTGAACAAGTCGTGTACAAATGAGTCGGTACGAGCGCTGCTCAGAGGTGACGAGGTTAATGCCCTCACTCATGTCGCGCTAATGTGATTATACTCCAATCCTTTTCCAGGAAATATGATTTTCTGCTTTGTATACAGAAGCATTGTGTGTTCCAGCATAAATCAAGTTAGGAGAAGAAAATTATAGACGTGAATAAATCCATTTTTTTTTTAAAGAATGGTTGATCCTTAACTTATGGGCAGTGAATGGGTTAAAATTCTACATGTAGGTTGGTGGCAGGGACTGGTGGGATAAAGAAAGGACTGTGAATGTGATTATGTGTGTGCTGGCCAGTCTCTGTATGTTGTGTGTCTGTAACTGTTAGCTTTAAAAGGTTAGTAATGTTTAAAACCACAAGCAGCTGATATTTTGTCATCCTATATAATAATTCGTTAGGAAGTTTGTCAGAAACTGTCATGCGCAGTAGAGACAGCCCAAATGCACAGAATGCTGGGAGTTCTGTGCTGGGAGTACGGAATGCTAGGAGCACGGAATGCTGGGAGTTCTGTGCTGGGAGCATTCTGTACTTTCAGGCAGTCTCTAAAGTGCATGACTGTGTTGGTGGCAGGACACAGAGCAGGACCGGCCTCTTAACATCACCCGGACCTTGGCCCATAGACACAAGCTTTTACACTAGTACTGAATAATACTGATGTCTGCTACTGTCAAAGTTCATAACTTTCTAGTTACACTGTAGTCATCATATGATGAATTTTACCCCTCCCGCCCCTCACATAGGGAAGATTGTCCCTTGTTGTGATCTGACTGGACTTCAGATCTTGAGGGGAAGCAGCTTCCGAATGGGGGAAAGAGGTCAAATTCGTCATATGATTACAGAGGAGCTAGACGGTCATGAACAAACTTCTTACTGTGAGAACAATGAAAACCCTGCCCCTCCCTTAACAGGTTTTTTTGGCTTTTTCCTTTATCATAATTGAAGATGCAATCTACTCGGTCACCTCCCTGCTTCTCTAGGCTGAGCAGTGTTACATCAGTAGAAGGGGCGGGAGGGAGATCCTTTATCATTCAATTACTCTTGAACTACAACTCTGACAGAATGGAAATAACACTCTCCAAAGTCCAAATACTATGATGATTAATTAGAGCTTCTTTTATTATGAAACATTACTATCCCTTTAATATAGCTGTATGTCTATTAGCTATTGTACAGCACTGTAGAATAAGTTGGCGCTATATAAATAAAGAAAAAGAATGATTAGAATGGAGATTATCAAACAATAAGGACATGCAGCCTTGGTACATAGCCAATTTAGAGATATCAGAACCTTTTAGCTTGCAGACGAAAACCTCAATATATTGCGTTATCAGAAACTAGATTATACTTTTGACATTTTCATTCTTCAACATTTGTCTCACACCTGAAGTTCATCTTACCTCAAATCTGATTTACCCTAGCTTTAATATCGATCAGGGAGAGCTCTGAAAATATCATGTTACCCTGGGCAGGAAGAATGCCAACTTGGTTTTTGGCTGTAAGATATTTCTGTTTCAGCCATATAAATGATAAGAAAGATTTGAACATGTACTGCTGTCACCCTTCCTTAAAGGGATAGTAATTTTTCACACTAAAAGCAGCTCCACATAGTATTTGGGCCATGGAGAATGTTATTTCAATACTGTTAGATTTGTAGTACAACAGTAAGTGAACGATAAAGTATCCCCCTCCCACCCCTTTTACTGATGTAACACTGCTCACCTCAGAGCAGCAAGACTGTCCGGGTGGATTGTGGAGAGGGACAATCTTCAGTGATCATAAGGAAAAATCTGAAAAACCTGGTAAGGGGGGCATGGTTTTCCTTATGATCTCAGTAAGAAGATTGTCCCTTGTTGCTACCTGTCCGGTCCCAGGACCAGATTCCACATCTGAGGGGAGGTGGCTTACACTAGGTAAAAGGGGTGGGAGGGGGATACTTTAGATTGACTGTTCCAATGAAGTTATTCTTTTTAAATAATGCTATTTCGGCTCTGATTAAGAGCCTCCTCGAGTCGGCCGACATGGATCTCCTTCTGTCAGCTTTGCAGCTGATATTAGGGAGGAGAAAACTTTAAAACGTTATATCTCTCAAACCATAAAGTTTTGAGAGATAGGAATGGCATCGATGGATTTCTTTTTTTCATTCTCTACAATGTTACTTTTTATATATGTAAGACATTACAATCGCTTTAAAGGAACACCTAACACCCAGTAATGCCTTGAGTTTATATACAATTGTATTCCATGCCGGCCTTGGTACAAATTCTCTGTTTGTCTACTGAGGTCTAAAATCTTGTCTTGCATATGCTCTGTGGGGTCCATTTCTACTTTTTCCTGGACTCCCATTTCCATAGAAATATTGGATGGGGTGCATAAGAAGTGATTGTTCTGCGTTATCTTTAAATGGATTGAAATAAGGTAATAGTCTTTCTGAATAAAACCGTTGGTGCTAATTGCAATACATTAACAGTATTATCTCTGCACACACAATTAACCAAAATGTGTCTCTGTGGCACAGTTTACACATACATTAAAATACAAGTTTAGGACTAGGTTTTAGAGATCTAACACAAAATAAGCACATTTTACAGACGCTTGCTGAAGGTACATATTTAAAATCATAAAGGTGTTCGTGTCTTTTAATTTCCTGTATAATAATTCACTAAAACGTGTGTAACGATGCAGTCATGCTAAGTAGAGACTGACCGTGACGAGGCTGATACAGAGCGGGAAGCTCCAAAGGCGCGTCCCTCTCTATCAGCTGCAGCACGGGCAGTCTCTACTGAGCATGACTGCACCGCGACCGTCTGCCACTGTATCAGCCGCGGAGTGGGCAGTCTGTACTGTGCATGACTGCCCCGCGACTGGCTGGTACTGTATCAGCCGTGGCGTGGGCAGTCTCTACTGCGCATGACTGCCCCGCGACCGGCTGGCAGTGGCACTGTGGCCCGTGTAACGGGCTCTTCAACTAGTTAGATGATACTTTGACTTCAGGAAGGAAGCTGAGGGCACTGAAAGTCCTGTTATTTCTTGTGTAATGAAATGCTAATTTCCTGAAATATATTAATAAGAATAACCTTGTTAGAAATAAGCTATTATGGGGGTGATGTTTAAAACTGGAGTTATAAAGAAATTATCTGTAGAAGTGTCTCACAGCGACATAAGGATATGTATAAACATCTAGCGACATTTTCAAAAGTTCTAACTAGAGTTAGTTGACTTTTTGAAAAGTGGAGTAGAAATGGTCTTGGTCAAATAAGAACTGTGTCCCAATGTAACCCCACCAAATTCCTGACTCATTCACCTACTTCCCTGCTCAATATCAGGACAAAACTCTTCTTCCCTCATCCCAATCCTTCTCACCCACCAAATAAGTCCTCGTCCCTCATTCTGATGCAAATCTTACAATTTGGACACCCCTAGCTCCCTGGCACCTGGAGACAAGAAGGTTGTCAAGTGTGTTTATTAACCCCTTCAGGATAAAATGATATGTAATGTATTGAACACCCCCTCTGTTCCTCAAGGTGGTAACCCTTTGAGTGGCAGAGGTGTACTCATTGCGTACCCGTCCGGCACTCAAAGGGTTAAATAACTGTATAGCACATCACATTACTCAAAGCTGCCACTCCCCCCATGAAATAGTTGTAGAATTCTTCAGTTGTGTTGGGCCTCACAATGCTTTGCTCACCCTTCTAGCACTCAAAGGGTTAATGTAATGTTCGCTTGATGATTGCCCTGTAACCTTTTGGTTGCTAGAGACATCCTATATAATAATTCCCTAGGATGTTTGTCAGAAGCCGTCATGCGCAGTAGAGACTGCCCGAACACACAGAATGCTGGGAGCATGGAATGCTGGTAACACAGAATGCTGGGAGTTCTGTGCTGGGAGCAAGGAATGCTGGGAGAACAGAATGCTGGCGAGCACAGAATGCTTGGAGCATAGAATGCTGGAAGTTGTGTGTTGGGAGCATTCTGTGCTTTCGGGCAGTCTCTACAGTGCATGACTGCATCAGCGGCAGGACGCACAGCAGGACCGGCCTCTTAACCCTTTGAGTGCCAGAGGGGTATGCAACGCATTGCAAAGCAATGCGTTGTGTACCCCTCTGCACTCAGAGGGTTTACAAAACCCAGACCTTGGCCTGTGTACACGGGCTTTTACACTAGTCTGTAATATCTAAGAGGTTAACCCCTGAATGGAAGTAGATTGTGGAAGACATTGTTTTGAAATGTGTGTTATCTCCTCTGGTACTGAAAGGGTTACAAAAAGGTGTTTAGAAATGGTTCAAGTGTATTCAACCTTAGACCAAGAACGTTTTTTTACTAAGAAATTAATTCCATTCTACTGGTTGTTATATTTACATTCGTACAGGAATATTGTCCCCAAAATTAAAAGGTTGATTTCTATTTAAGTATTCTTATTTTATTTTTATTTCTGGTTGGGGATTATGGGAATTGTAGTCTACAACAGCTGGAGAGCCGTAGGTTGCCTGTCTGTAGTCTAAGTGTTACTGTTTGTCTGTGTTTTTTTTTTTTTCAATCATTTTTATTGGCAAGAAAGAAGGCATTACAGTAATATCATCAGCATACATAAAATACAGTAGTTAGTTGAGAGATATTCAGTAATACAGCATTAGTTGTAATTGTACACAATCAAAATGTCTTTCTTTCCCTATTTTAAATAAAAAAAAAACAAGCAAAACAGTACAAACAAAACAACCCCCTAACTACCCCTAACCCTTCCCCGGATCGAGCTCCCCCTCCCCCAGATCACGGGAGCAGTCTCTGTATACAAATCACGATAAAGCACAGACTACGAATAGTTGGAATTGGACAGACTAGGCGTTAGTTAGCCAAGGATCCCAGATTTTGGTAAATTGGTGGGCTGAGCCTCTATGAATATGGGCCAAGTGATAGTGAGGTAAATTTTGATTTACCAGCTGAACCCAGGCACTGCACGTAGGGGCCAAGTCCGACATCCATTTCATTGCTACTAATTTACGAGCCATTTCCAAAAGTTCTCGAATCAGTTTGGTTTGATGGGCTGATAGCAGCCCCTCTGGTATAATTGAGAAGATGCAGAGCCTGGGCAGCAGTGGGACCGGGAGTAGGAGAATGTCAGATCATTTATTTGTCACCTGTCGCCGAAACTCCTGTATCGGTGGGCAGTTCCATAGTAGATGCCAAAAGGTACCCCTGTCACGTCTACACCTAGTACATAAGTCATCAGGTATCGTCCCCATCTTAACTAGTCTAGATGGTGTGTAATAAGTCCTATGTAAAATTTTAAGTTGATTCAGTCTGTTTGGTCTCAACAGATATTGCTTTAGGACTAGACAGGGCCTCCGACCATTCCCAGTCCTCCATTACACCAATGTCGTCTTCCGACCTCTGACAAAGTGTGACGTTTTGGACATATAGCATGCCGCACAGCCAATGATATATAAAGTACAGAGGTCTGGTGGTAGAAGACTTCAACACTTTTTGTAGTAAAGGGAAAACTTCCATCCTGGGAGGATTGGCACCCCAAATGAAGGATAATGCATGACGTATGCAGAGATAGGAATAGAAGCAGGAATTTGGGATTTTATACAGCGAGTGTAATTGCTCAAAGGACAGTAGGACGTTGTCACGATAAAGGTGTTCAAAAGAAGTGATCCCGAACTCTGCCCATCGAGGGCCGTATTCTAAGGTAGATATGTGCGGGGGTCCGGCAGCCCCCCAGAGTGGTGTATCCGGATCCACAGAGACATAGCCAGAAACCTTCGTCTGTGTTTGATATTAAGCTTATTTAAGATGTATGACCCCTTAATGACGCAGCACGCGGCCGGCAGTTAAGGACCACTGGACTTTTATTTTTTTCTTTGCTGCAGTGGATTCTGGGGTCACCATGGAGTGCCAGGACCGTCACCAGTCTTTAAGTGCCGAACCAGCGTCACGTTCTTGGCCGATGGCTGATCACGCATGCGGCTGTCGCTTAAGGACCATGGACCTTTTTTTTTTTTTTTTGCGGCATCCGGGGGAGCCCGAAATTCCATGACAGTCCTGGCATGTCATGGGTCCTTAAGGTAAAACAACCCATGACGTGCCAGGACCGTCAATGTTCGTTAAGGGGGTAAAATGTAATTACTTTAGAACTACAAGTTGGACATGATTAATATACAGCGGGACATGAAACAAAACATATGAATATTAATCAGAGGTAGCCACACATTGCGTTGCATACCCCGCTGGCACTAAAAGGGTTAAAGCACTGAGTACATAGTGGGAGAGAAATCAGTACCGTTGCACCTATGTCCAAGAGAAGAGAGCGAGGCTAATGGCTTGGTTGCTTGTTGATAAAAGCCCAGAATGTATGCACTATCTGTTGGCAAACACCTACTTCCTCTCTGCCTACACCCTCATAAACAGGAAGCTGGCTGAAATATGTGAGATTCTGTTTATCAAATAGATATAGGCGACACGAATGGCATGTCTTTTAACCTTTTGAGTGTCAGACACCCCTCTGTCACTTAAGGTGTTAAAGGGATAGTAATACTTAAGTATTACTAATCCCTGTAGTAAAGTCCTATTAAAAATAAATGTATTGCCCCCAGTGTCATCTCTCAGACCTTTATGTTTTGAGAGATGATCGCTCCTAAAGTTCCCCCCTCCCCCTTCCCCGAAGTCAGCGTTGTACTGACTGACGGGAAATCCGGTCATAGATCATCAGGCGGCTCTGCAGCAGAGCTGCAATCTCATTAATTAAAAAAAAAAAATCTTTCACTAAAACGGTCTTCTACGTGTGCTTGCAAACCAAGCACACGTAGAAGACCATTTTTGTGAAAGATTTATTTTTTATTAACGCGATCTTGGCTGTGCTGGAGAGCCGCCTGATGGTCGTACGAATGGCTTCCCTGCAGTCAGCTAGAACACTGACTATGGAGAAGGGGGAGGGAGAGGGCAACTTTAGGAGCGATTATCTCTCAAACCATAAAGGTTTGAGAGATGACACTGGGGGCAATATGTTTATTTTTAAGAGGACTTTAATATAGGGATTAATAATACTTAAGTATTACTATCCCTTTAAGCTGAAACCTTGCATGCTTGAAACATTTGAGGATGAGAAGGATGTACAGTGCAACGGGTTGCATGCTTCTTTGGGTCTCAGGGGTTAACACCTTAACGTCCAAGGACGTACATGCACGTCATAGGTAAAAGTGCCTAAAGGACTCATAACGTATGTGTATGTCATGGATTTCAGGGCTTCCTGCGCGGCTGCACGCCATCTGAGAAGCAATTCAGGTGCAAACGGACTGTGCCATAGAGGTGAAAAATATCACAAACTCCCCTTGTAATAAAATAGGGCTTTTAACCTTTTGAGTGCTGAAAGGCCTACAGTGCATTACTTTGCATTTTTTTGGAGACCTCTCTAGCACTCTAGGGGTTAATAACCTTGGTTTGCCACTGAACTGGTCCATTCTTGTTCTTTACATATAGACCCAATTAGTTAACGGGATAGTAATGTCTAAAATGAAGTAGATCTCCGAGTCTTCACTATGGTATACATAACAATTTGCAGTATGTTTAATAACATTGTCTGTGTAAATAAAATACATCGGTCTTGCGCTAAATCATTTATTCAGTAATACAAAGTGGTGGCAATAAGCCATCAAGTGACTTACCCCTAGTCCTGCCCCCAGCACCACCAGTGTAAATCAAAATACCCTCTTTCTGGTCATCTGACCAGTTGGGAGCTCTGTTCTCTATCTCTCTCTTCCTCAAGATCACAGTGAGGAGGGGAGGGATAGAGAACAGTAACAGACAGAATGTTTACATACATTGCCTGTCATGTGACTCCACCAGCACATGTGATCACTGTAGGAGTGGTCACATGTCTGCTCCGGTCCTGGAAACGTCAGTTATAACATCCCCAGCACTGGCACGATAGTTAAACCTTGACATGCGAAGACAATAATTTGTCCATGAAGGATGGATTCCTGTGATGGTCCTGGCTCTTCACCTGGCATATATATTTATATAAAGTGGCCGACTACAGAAGTGCAGCCATTAGGGAAGACTTTCCCATACACTGTATTCAGCAGCAATTAACCTTTTGAGTACCATAGGGGTACGTACCCCTCTGACACTCAAAGGGTTAACAGGAAACTGTTTATTGGCTTTCAGAGGAGAAGGCACGCGAGCGATACTGATACAACATAATGTAAGAAATTGCTAGTGCAGAGATGATACCCACACTTCATGATAGACCAAAGGGTTTACTCTGTGGCAGAAATGTTCGGTATGTTTCAAACATACCTCGTTGAGCTTGTGGCAGTTTATTAGAGATGAAGGCTCATTAACTACATCGTTATAGTAAGATTAGGAATTATGGTCAGAATGCAAAAAAAGTGGAGCTTTCGCTATTTTTTTCAATGCTCTAAATTTCTGTGTTATTTGAGATTGCTCATGTTGTTATGCAAGAAACATACCTTGATGCAGAATAACATGCTCATAAACTATCAACAGTGTAACGGCATGCTGATAAATTAACGATAGAGTAACGGCATTCTCATAAATTAATGACAGTGTAACAACATGCTCATATATTAACGGCAGTGTAACGACATGCTCATAAATTAACTTCAGAGTTAGCACATAGAAATATGCGAGAAACCAGTGCTACAATTATTCTCCAAGATCAATGGGTGGTTGAGGGTTCACTATGAAAATGTCAGCCACTATTGGGCAACAAAGAAAACTGCATTAAACATGTCTCTGCAATGAAAAGGGCAATAGCAGAATCTTGCCCTAATCAAAAGGGCAAGATTCTGATATTGCGGGCTTAAAGTGTCGCACGTTGCAATAATTAATGTTTCAAATTATAACCTACATACTGTACATGTTGATGGACCTCAGAGCGATTCAGTACAACAATGATTTTAATGGATGTAGGCATCACACATCCAAACCATGCTACTGCTTACATACATGTTTGCTAACCCTCTGAGTGTGAGAGCGGTATGCTTGCGCCGGAACCACTCTCGCGCTCAAAGGGTTAACAGACATGGATGTAAGTAGTAGCAAGGTTTGGATGTGTGATTACTACATCCATTAAAATCATTGTTGTACTGAATCGCTATGAGGTTCATCAGTGTGTGCAGCATATAGGTTATAATGTGAAACATTAAAGCGGTACTTTCATGTTGTATAAAGTCACCCTACAATAATTAAATACATGGCGACTAACTTCAGAATATTTACATTACATCTCAGAAGTACCTGATTCAAATGTTATCCTTAATCTTCGGAGACCGGAAGCCTGCACTATCAGTTCCTGTCTCCTCTAAGATGCATTGCAGTGTGCCACAAGGTACCCGGAAGGGACCGACAGTGCAGGCACGCAGACGGCACTTACCTGGCTGTCAGTCTCTGAAGATTAAGGATAACTTTTGAATCGGGTACTTCTGAGATGTAATATAACTATTCTTAAGCTAGTCGCCATATACTTCCTTATTGTAAGGCGACTTAATACAACGTGAAAGTTCCGCTTTAACTATTACAAAGTGCAGCAATTTAAGCCTGCAATATCAGAATCTTACCCTTTTGATTCAGGTGGGATTCTGATAATGCCCATTTCATTGTGTCAACGCGTTTAATGCTCTGTTTCTATTGAGAGAATGGGGTGATGGGAAATACTTGCTACTCCGTAGAAATGAAAGTTAACCAACATTTTCAGTTGCCACAAGGAGGTCACCTGTCTGATGGAGCTCTTTATCCTAAAGGACTCTGACCCAGATTTATAAAAGCAAACTTCAGTTGTTCAGGAGTAAACTAACTACACCATAGGGCAATAAATAAAAATTCCTAAATCTCTATGCACTTCAATAGAGCTTTTTAACCCTTTGAATGCCAGAGGGGGCTCCAATGCATTGCCAACTGGCCTAACCTAACAGATAGTGAAGTGGAGCGGACAGTGTGACCTAACAGATAGTGAAGAGGATAGTGTAACCTAACAGATAGTGAAGAGGATAGTGTGACCTAACAGATAGTGAAGCAGACATTGTAACCTTACAGATAGTGAAGAGGATAGTGTAACCTAACAGATAGCGAAAGGGATAGTGTAACCTAACAGATAGTGAAGAGGATAGTGTAACCTAACAGATAGCAAAGGGGATAGTGTAACCTAACAGATAGTGAAGTGGAGCGGACAGTGTAACCTAACAAATAGTGAAGTGGAGCGGATAGTGTAACCTAACAGATAGCGAAGGGGATAGTGTAACCTAGCACATAGTGAAGCGGACAGTGTAGCCTAACAGATAGTGAAGTGGAGCGGATAGTGTAACCTAACAGATAGTGAAGTGGAGTGGACAGTGTAACCTAACAGATAGTGAAGTGGATAGTGTAACCTAACAGATGGTGAATGTACATGTTTAAATACGGGCCTTCTCCATGAATACAGTGGGCTTGTACAGGGTGAGAAGTCTGACTGTGCCTCCCAAAGGCACCTTCACTGTACTGGGGGGCATGAGGTGTCACTCTTCTCCTGCCCTCCCACTTGGCATTTGTGGACGTCCAGAGGATGAGTTGGGGGAGCATCAGATATGTCACTCCTCCCTGTCTCTTTCCCTGTGCTCAGATGCTGCATCACCTCAATGCTCAGACCCTAACCTTTCAGGGGCTGAATCTGAGGGTGCCTCTTCTGTGTCATCTCCATCCTCTCCCTGAATCTCCTTCAGCTTGGTTAGGCAGCTGTTATCTTCAAATCCTTTTGAAAAAAGCGACATTGTATATGTCAACATTTTAAAAGCACCGTTTTGACACTTGCCATTTAGACGCAGCATTGCAAAAAGATACCCAGCTGTGCATGACCATGTGACTCCTGTTTGTTTATAGAAGTGATAAGGGTAATGTAAGGCATGATTCAGGTAAATAAATAAATATGACATAAGCGTTTCAGTCAACTGAATTGGATGGGTTCTAATCTCAAAAGAATTATTGCTGTTCTCAGTTCTGATTAAAAAAAAAAAAGAAATGACCAAAAGTGGCCATGTTTTACTTTTTTACCAGAGGAAAACATTTAAAAAATGCTGTCTAGGGAAATATATTCAGAGATATGAGTCATTTTTAATTTTCATCATGTCCCTTTAAAGGGATAGTAATGTTTCACAAAAACAGCAGCTCCAATGAATCGTCATAGTATTTGGGCCATGGAGAGTGTTATTTCAATACTGTCAGAATTGTAGTTCAAGAGTAATTGAATGATAAAGTATCCCCCTCCCGCCCCTTTTACCTAGTGTAAGCCACCTCCCCTCTGATGTGGAATATGGTCTTGTGACCAGACAGCTCACAGCAAGGGACAATCTTCTTACTGTGAGAACAATGAAAACTCTGCCCCCTTGACAGGTTTTTCAGGTTTTTACCTTATGCTAATCGAAGACTGTCCCTCTCTGTGATCCATCTGAACACCACCTTTCTGTTCTGAGGTGAGCAGTGGGAGGGGGATGCTTTATCATTCAGTTACTCTTGAACTACAGCTCTGACAGTATTGAAATAACACTCCCCATGGCCCAAATACTATGAAGATTAATTGGAGCTGCTTTTATTGTGAACATTACTATCCCATTAACCCCTTAAGGATGTCCGATCGTGCATGTGGCCGTCACTTAAGGACCACGGACCATTTTTTTTTTGTGGCATCCGGTTCGGGGCTCCCCAAACGGCGTGCAGCCCGAAATTCCATGATGGTCCTGGACCGTCATGGGTCGTTAAAAGTTTAAAGAAATAAAATATTTTTAAAATAGAAATTCAGGGCTAAATAGAGAGAGAAAAAAGTGAAGCAATACTGGAACAGTTATCTGCACAGTAAGAGGAAAAAAAATCCCCATTGATTTAACGCTTTGTTTGTCAAACTACCCATCTGGCACTCATAGGGTTATAGAGCGCTTTTAACCATTTGAATGATAGAAGCCTGCAATGCATTTGGGTTGGTGAACTCTAAAATGTAATGGGTTGAAAGTCCCATTTAAATCAGTGGGAATTTATACCTCTCCCCTGCGGTGAAGCTGGTTTGTCCCACAATTTCTCTGTGCATGTATGGGCAGTATGTAGTAAGCTAAAGAAGTGCAATTCTGGAGCGACCCAACTACATTGTAGGGGACAAACAAAGATTACCCAATCTACTGAAAGCTAGGGAGGTTGCAATGCGTTGAGACCATCCTAGGTCTCCACAGTTGAAATGTTCTCCACAGTTGATTTGATCTAAAGTGACTTCTCTTAACCCCATAAAGACCAGAGGGTTGTGCAACGTGTTGCAAAGCAATCCGTTGCTCACTCCTCAGGTCCTTAAAGGGATAGTAATGTTTCAAAATGAAAGCAGCTCCAATTAATCAACATAGTATTTGGGCCATGTAGAGTGCTATTTCAATACTGTCAGAGTTTTAGTTCAAGAGTAATTGAAAGATAAAGTATCCCCATCCCTCCCCTTTTACTGATGTAACACTGCTCACCTCAGAGCAGCAAGACTGTCTGGATGGATCACAGAGAGGGACAATCTTCAGTTAGAATAAGGAAGAACCTGTCAAGGGGGCAGGGTTTTCTTTATGTTCACAGTAAGAAGATTGTCCCTTGCTGTGACCTGTCCGGTCAAGGGACCAGATACTTTATCATTCAATTACTCTTGAACTACAGCTCGGACAGTATTGAAATAACACTCACCATGGCCAGATACTATGAAGATTAATTGGAGCTGCTTTTATTTTGAAACACTACTATCCCTTTAAGGGGTTAAGATAATTGAATTGCACTGTAAGGGCCTTGTTCATACCTGTGAACATCCTAGACCCCAGACTTCAGAGACCTTAGGGCTGTGGTTTCTAATAATGTGATTCCCATCATAAAGTCAGTGGGATATAAATAGTCGATTTTTATGAAAACCTATATGTTATAGTGCTTCTACTGCTGAGTAAAACAGGGTCACTCCCTCCGCTGTCATTTTTATTGAAATGTGATAACCGCTCAAATAATCAGAAGTGAATTACAGTGTGTTTTACTTCCTGACGGTTCTGACAGCATTACATTTCCTATTCCATTTTATAGAGAACTGTTTGACACATTCCTCTCAAATAGAATGTAATGGAATAATTTATTGCAATCTGACCACTAGAGGGCACTGTTAAAAAAAACAACAAAAAAACAACTGTATTAACTGGAAATATTCATGTCTCACCAGTGGCTTTACCCTTATTTTACTGTACAAGAAAAACCCTACATATATATTTTCCTAACAAAAGTTGAGTGCTCCTTTAAACTGTAATAACTCTAAAAATATGTATATCTCAGCGGTAAGAGTACCCTTGTTTTACTCAGCAGGAAAAGCCCATTAAGTGGACAGTCAGCGTTAGGCAGTAGAATGGGGCAGGGAAGTGGGCAGAGTTAACCGGGACTCAGGCAGGGAGTCCCCTGGGCAGATCTGGGGTGATCCCAGGTATGGAAATTCTGGAGAAACCAACGGCACTAAATGGGGCAAATAATTATTATTATTATTTTTTTTTTTTTTTGCTTTACAAATGTATTAAAGTACAGTACAGATGTAGAAACGCACCACATCAGCAAAGCAAGGTAACACGTTACAGCGTATATAGAACAAGCCACCAGAACAGCAGTACATCTGAGAGTGAAATTGTGCTGAGGGACTGATGTGCTACAACTAACACAACCCTCAGTTAAAGGGGTATATAATATCAGAAGTATGTGTACTGCAGGAGGGAGAGGAAAGGATGGGTGCAGGTAGAATAATCAGTGGGATACAGGTAAGGGAAAGGAATTATTATGGGATAAAGGCATAGCTGGGCGTGAGGAAAGAGAAACAAGGGAGGACTTGCGACATGTAGCTCTGTGGAATCCGCAGAGCAGAGGGGGTACATTTCAAACAAATGGGAGTCCAGATAATTATAAAAGCGTTCCGTACCCCTCTGGCACTCAAAGGGTTAAACCTTTAAATGCCAGTGAGGTCTCTGTTGCATTGCATTAGAAAGCTCTGGCTTTCAAGGTGTTAAAAGCCTAATTTAATTCAGTGTTAATTTGGGAATTTTTATGCAATAAATTGCTCCTCTTTAAGTTGATGAACAAGGGCCCTTCATTTCTGTACTTGTCTCCGCTGATTTGGGGTCACAAAGAGCAGGGAGCGTTCACGACTCCTCCTTCCCTCTGGCTTCAGATCAGGATGTATTAGAGCGGATTTAAAATGAAAGAGCCCTGCTTAGTCATTTCTTACTACACTGACACTCTCCATGATTGATAACGGCTGGCAATTAGCAATATTTGCTGATTATGAACATTGGGCACAAAATATACCTGAGTAAGTAAAAACTGAAATTGTTGGTTTGCTGCTACTTACTTTGGAAGCAGAATTAGTAACCCTTTAAGGACCCGAGGGGTGTCCAATGCATTTCTAAGTAATGTGCCATACCCATCCATCTGGTGCTTAAAGGGATAGTAATGTTTCATAATAAAAGCAGCTCTAATTAATCATCATCGTATTTGGACTTTGGAGAATGTTATTTCAATTCTGTCAGAGTTGTAGTTCAAGAGTAATTCAATGACAAAGTATCCCCCTCCCGCCCCCTTTTACTGATGTAACACTGCTCAGCCAGAGCAGAAGGGAGGTGCCCAGGTAGACTGCAGAGAGGGACAATCTTCAATTAAGATAAGGGAAAAACCTGAAAAACGTGTCAAGAGGGACAGGGCTTTCATTGTTCTCATAGGAAGAAGATTGTCCCCTTCTGTTATCTGTCTGGTCTATGGGCTGGATTCCACATCTGAGAAGAGATGGCTTACACTAGGTAAAAGGGGCGGGAGGGGAAATTTTGCTTGTGAATATCTCTCAAACCATAAAGGTTTGAGAGATAAGACTTATATCGTTCTTCATGTTTTTTTAGTGCCTACACTGGCACTCAAAGGGTTAAGTGACAAACTAGGATTCCAGTTAATTTTATATAGGTATTGTGTTAAATTGGAATTGTTACTTTTTTAAAACAAAGTTATTTAAAGGGATAGTAGTACTTGTATTAAAGTTGAGGTCCGAGTCTTCTTTATATATATATTTTTTTAACACATAGCGCAATATTTCAACACTTACAGTTTTGTAGTTCAAGCTTTATTAAATCAAAAAGGATCCCCCTCACCCCCCTTCTGGCCGCCCCCATTAGATGTGGAATGCGGTGGTGGGACCGGACGGATGCAGTGAGGGACAATCTTCACACAGCAAGTCTGCCCCCCTTGAACAGGAAGGTAAGATTTTCCATTTGCTTACTGAAGATTGTCCCTCGCCACGCTCCATCCGGACCAGACTGAGGCAGAGTGACGCAGGGGAAAGGGGAGGGAGGGGAATCCTTTCAGATTGAATAGCGCTTGAACTACAAAACTGTAAATATTTAACTATAGCACTATGTGTTCAAAAATAAAAAATAAAGAAGACTCAGACCTCAACTTTAAAGGGACAGTAATGTCCCAGAAAAATTGCATCCAGTTTTATAGAGTTTAAAATAATAAACAATATGCTCCAAACCCTATCTCTCAAACCGCTATGGTTTGAGAGATATAGGCATTGAATGTTCCCCACTCCGTCCCCTTCTCTTGATGTCAGCGTCTAGCTGACATCAGGAGATCCCGGTCTGGGGACAAGCCTGCGGCTCTGCAGCAAAGCAGAAATCTCGTTATTTCAAAAGAATTACTTAATTGAAAAGGTCTACAAAGTGTGTTTGGTTTGCAAGCACACTTTGTTGACCATTCCATTGAAGAAGTTCTTTTTAAGTAATGATTTTGGGTCTGCTGAAGAGCCTCCTCGAGTCGTACAACTCAAATCTCCTGCTGTCAGCTTTACAACTGACATCAGGAGAAGGGGAGAGAGGGGAAAACTTTGAATACCTATATCTCTCAAACCATTGTGATTTGAGAGATAGGGTTTGGAGCATATTGTTTATTATTTTAAACGCTATAAAACTGGACACAATTTTTCTCGAACATTACTGTCCCTTTAATACTAGTATTACTATCCCTTTAAAACTGCTTTCAGTATCACATCAAACAATATTTTCTGAGATATTTTGCTTTGTTCATTTGTCACTTTATACATGTTGGGAGGCTGTTCTATCCAGTACTGCCTAATCGCCACTTCCAGTACTGACTAATTTGAATAAACTGATATATATGGCTAAATATTGCTTAACATTTTAAGTAATGGATGGCTAACATAAATATAGGTGACTTGGAACGCTCTTCCAAAGTCACCCAACTTATTGAACCTTGTTTGTTCCACTTTAAGCAAATCCGCTACTACTTGCCAGCAGGAAGTGGCAGTTGGTAATGTAAAGCAGTGTGGAATATATGAATCTCGCTGGCATATATCTACTAAATGAGAAATAAATAAAGCGAAAAATCTTATAACTAATGTTTTAAATACAAAATACCTAATATAAATGTAGGTGGTTTCTGAAAAGGCCTTTCAAAACCACCTGTTTGTTACAAAATGACAGTTCCACTTTAGGTCTCTAGCATCGAAGGGTTAAAAGGTTTGGTTGTTAGGGTTCCACAGAAGACCAAGTGGTTTCTCCTCTACAGAGAGTTTTAGAACCTTTGTACAGTGTGACGATTATCTGTAGTAATATTATAGACTGTATGTATATGTAATAGTCCCTGAGTAATATTGCAGAGTACCTTGGGGGAGAAATAACATTCCCCTATTGCTCTGCAATGCGTTGGGCACCCCCTCTGGCACTCAAAGGGTTCACTGAAGATTTTAACTATTTTAATTTTTGAGAGGTCCTCAAACATTTCTCCAAATTGGTGCAGTTTAGGTTGCCCAGAATGACTCCAGATCCTCTTAATATACTTAGCCTCAATCTGTGACCTTGCACACTTTCAGAAAGGCAATTTTCCTGTAACTTGTAGTGGAAAAGAAACATTTGCTTCCATATGAAGCGTGACAGACAAAGCCATTATATAGTAAAGGATTGCTGCAACTCTGCATTTAAATAATCAATTCAGTGATTTATTCAAGTGTCAGCATTTCCAGGCTAACATGACCCCTTCATTAGGACAGAGATACTGAGCTGACGAATAAGCCATGTTAGCCACAAAATGTAGACACGAGCAAATCAGTGAATTGATTTATTTAAATCATGAGTTTGCTAATCCTTTCCTATATGGTATCATTTTGAGGATACAGAGTTTGTACTTTACTTGTATCCATTGAACTTCAGCAACAAGAAGAGCACGTGTCTCATATTCACTTGACCAGTGATTCTCAAACTTTGGTCCCTGAGAAAATACAAGTTGTTCCATTGAACAAATGTGAATTATGTCTGCCAGTGGGACATAGTTGGGGTGCCAGACAGTCTGTATATGGTTTTCTGACTACCAGTGGATAGTAGAGCAAAGCTGGGCTGGTAGTGAGTGTGTGGTTCTGTAGAACAAGGCAGTGGTGTTAAATAATGTATGTGCTTTTCTGTGGAACAGTGGAATGAGGTAGGGGTGTGAAACAATGTTATTTGCCTACCAGTGAAACAAGGCTGGGGTGTAAGACAGTGTTTGTGTTGTTCTGTGGTTATCAGTGGGACAGGTCTGGGTGCCAGAGTGTGTGTGTGTGTGTGTGTGGTTCTGTGACTATCAGTGGGCAGTGGAACAACGCAGTAGTATCAGTCAATGTATGTGTTGTTCTGTTACTACCTGTGAGACAAGTCTGGGGTGTCATTGTGTGTGCGGTTCTGTGAATACCAGTGGGACAGGTCCTGGTGCCAGACAGTGTGTGTGTGTGTGTGTGGTTCTGTGACTATCAGCGGACAGTGGAACAACACAGTGGTGTCAGTCAATGTATGCGTTTGGGACAGGTCTGAGGTGTGATACAGTGTGTGTGGCTCTGTGACTACAAGTGGACAGTAGAACAACACAGTGGTGTCAGAGATACACTGTCAGTGGACAGGGGAACAGCTCAGGGGTGTCTAAATATGTGTGATTCTGTAACTAGGAGTGTTTACTGAATGTGGAAACTGGTGACAGTCCTGTGTACTACTGAATGTGGAAACTGGTGACAGTCCTGTGTACTACTGAATGTGGAAACTGGTGACAGTCCTGTGTACTACTGAATGTGGAAACTGGTGACAGTCCTGTGTACTACTGAATGTGGAGACTGGTGACAGTCCTGTGTACTACTGAATGTGGAAACTGGTGACAGTCCTGTGTACTACTGAATGTGGAAACTGGTGACAGTCCTGTGTACTACTGAATGTGGAAACTGGTGACAGTCCTGTGTACTACTGAATGTGGAAACTGGTGACAGTCCTGTGTACTACTGAATGTGGAGACTGGTGACAGTCCTGTGTACTACTGAATGTGGAGACTGGTGACAGTCCTGTGTACTACTGAATGTGGAAACTGGTGACAGTCCTGTGTACTACTGAATGTGGAGACTGGTGACAGTCCTGTGTACTACTGAATGTGGAGACTGGTGACAGTCCTGTGTACTACTGAATGTGGAAACTGGTGACAGTCCTGTGTACTACTGAATGTGGAGACGGGTGACAGTCCTGTGTACTACTGAATGTGGAAACTGGTGACAGTCCTGTGTACTACTGAATGTGGAAACTGGTGACAGTCCTGTGTACTACTGAATGTGGAGACTGGTGACAGTCCTGTGTACTACTGAATGTGGAGACTGGTGACAGTCCTGTGTACTACTGAATGTGGAAACTGGTGACAGTCCTGTGTACTACTGAATGTGGAGACTGGTGACAGTCCTGTGTACTACTGAATGTGGAGACTGGTGACAGTCCTGTGTACTACTGAATGTGGAAACTGGTGACAGTCCTGTGTACTACTGAATGTGGAGACTGGTGACAGTCCTGTGTACTACTGAATGTGGAGACTGGTGACAGTCCTGTGTACTACTGAATGTGGAGACTGGTGACAGTCCTGTGTACTACTGAATGTGGAAACTGGTGACAGTCCTGTATACTACTGAATGTGGAGACTGGTGACAGTCCTGTGTACTACTGAATGTGGAGACTGGTGACAGTCCTGTGTACTACTGAATGTGGAAACTGGTGACAGTCCTGTGTACTACTGAATGTGGAAACTGGTGACAGTCCTGTGTACTACTGAATGTGGAAACTGGTGACAGTCCTGTGTACTACTGAATGTGGAGACTGGTGACAGTCCTGTGTACTACTGAATGTGGAAACTGGTGACAGTCCTGTGTACTACTGAATGTGGAAACTGGTGACAGTCCTGTGTACTACTGAATGTGGAGACTGGTGACAGTCCTGTGTACTACTGAATGTGGAGACGGGTGACAGTCCTGTGTACTACTGAATGTGGAAACGGGTGACAGTCCTGTGTACTACTGAATGTGGAAACTGGTGACAGTCCTGTGTACTACTGAATGTGGAAACTGGTGACAGTCCTGTGTACTACTGAATGTGGAGACTGGTGACAGTCCTGTGTACTACTGAATGTGGAAACTGGTGACAGTCCTGTGTACTACTGAATGTGGAGACTGGTGACAGTCCTGTGTACTACTGAATGTGGAGACTGGTGACAGTCCTGTGTACTACTGAATGTGGAAACTGGTGACAGTCCTGTGTACTACTGAATGTGGAAACTGGTGACAGTCCTGTGTACTACTGAATGTGGAGACTGGTGACAGTCCTGTGTACTACTGAATGTGGAGACTGGTGACAGTCCTGTGTACTACTGAATGTGGAGACTGGTGACAGTCCTGTGTACTACTGAATGTGGAAACTGGTGACAGTCCTGTGTACTACTGAATGTGGAGACTGGTGACAGTCCTGTGTACTACTGAATGTGGAGACTGGTGACAGTCCTGTGTACTACTGAATGTGGAAACTGGTGACAGTCCTGTGTACTACTGAATGTGGAGACTGGTGACAGTCCTGTGTACTACTGAATGTGGAGACTGGTGACAGTCCTGTGTACTACTGAATGTGGAGACTGGTGACAGTCCTGTGTACTACTGAATGTGGAAACTGGTGACAGTCCTGTGTACTACTGAATGTGGAGACTGGTGACAGTCCTGTGTACTACTGAATGTGGAGACTGGTGACAGTCCTGTGTACTACTGAATGTGGAGACGGGTGACAGTCCTGTGTACTACTGAATGTGGAAACGGGTGACAGTCCTGTGTACTACTGAATGTGGAAACTGGTGACAGTCCTGTGTACTACTGAATGTGGAAACTGGTGACAGTCCTGTGTACTACTGAATGTGGAAACTGGTGACAGTCCTGTGTACTACTGAATGTGGAAACTGGTGACAGTCCTGTGTACTACTGAATGTGGAAACTGGTGACAGTCCTGTGTACTACTGAATGTGGAAACTGGTGACAGTCCTGTGTACTACTGTACAAACCAGACACTATAGAGCAAGAGAAGTCATTTGTTTCCTGCGCCATGAGAGATGGTGTCCAACAGGGAAGGTCGGATAGGACAGAAGCAAAGTGTTAATTGGACACAAATGAAATTTGCCATTTCTGCCTGTGGTGAAAGACTGTCCAGTCGAGTGATCTCTAGTAGCTGTTAAATTACTTTTTCATATGTCCGCCAGCAGAAATTGGGAAAGTGAATAAAATTGCTGCAAGTCAATGCAAACACCGGCTATTGTCCACGAAATAAAAGAACAGTTTCACAGCAATAAGTAATAATAACGTTTTGTGCCATGAAAAGAAGTGCTTACACTGTTCATGCAGAGCTTTGTGTAGCAAGGGTCAACCCTCTGAGTGCCAGAGAGGATGCGTTCAACATACTGCACTGTGTTCCGCCTCTGGCGCTCTGTGAGTTAATGGGTAGCAAACCGTTATTATGAAAATGTTTTATTCTAGGGCTTTTCCTGCTGATAAAAATCCATGCTTCTGCTGCTTTCACTCAAAACTTATTACAGAGCAAACCTGATTTTTTTTGTTTAAACTTTAAGTTCATGTTTTCTTTTTTTCTGGAGTCAGGTGACTTTTGCTTTTACTGCCTATGAAAAGAGGAGTGTCACAGTCACAGGCTCTCCTTGGATGGGGCAACAGAGCTATCAGAAAAATGCCAAGTTAACTGTGTAATAACTTTTTAACCCTTTGAGTTCCAAAGAGATATCCAATGCTTTGCAATGCGTTGGATAACTCTCTGGCACTCAAAGAGTTAAAGGTATAGTAATGGTTGCTTTTAACAAAGTTGACAATTGTAGATATTAAAAATATTAATGCAATGACATAGGTCCTGTCTCTCAGACATGTATAGTTTGAGAGATACAAGCTAATAAAGTTCCCCCCTCCCTCCCCTTTCACAGACATCAGCGCTCTAGCTGACAGCATGAGATCCTGGTCCAGGGACCAGCCGGCGGCTCTTCAGCAAAACCGAAATAGCGTTTTCTAGAAAGAAATACTTCACTGGAATGGTCTACAAAGTGTGCCTGGGTTGCAAGTACACTTTGTAGACCGTTCTAATGAAGTACGTATTTCTAGATCTCGCTATCTTGGCTCTGCTGAAGAGCCGCCAGCTGGTCACATGACCAGGATCTCCTTCTGCCATCTAGAGCGCTGACGTCTGTGATAGTGGTAAGAGGGGGGAACTTTATAAGCTTCTGTCTCTCAAACTATATATTCAAATATATTCATTGCATTAATATTTTCAATATCCTATATAATAATTCGCTAAATTGTGTGTAACGCCGCAACATGCCCAGTAGATACTGCTGTGCTTGCTGCAGTCATGCGCAGTAGAGACTGCCCGCACCGCAGCTGATACAGAGCTGGGCTCTCCGAAGGAGCGTCCAGTGGCGCAGGCAGTCTCTACTGCGCGTGACTGCCCCGCGACCGGGTGGCTGTGACACTGTGGCCTGTGTAAAGGGCTATTCAACTAGTCTACAATATTCAACTTTGTTAAATGCAACCATTACTATTCCTTTAAAAAAGCACATCCCAGCATTAGTTCTCTTGTTTTACTCTATAACATAAGCCCTACAACAGGAGTAGGCAATATTGGTCCTCAAGTTTATGTATTCGGGATATCTCTGCTTGGTTACAGGTGGATCAGTTTATGTGACTGAGCTACTGATTGATCCACCTGCTCTCAAGTTGAGATATCCTGAAAACGTTCACCATTAGCAGCGCTTTAGAGCTAGCATTGCCTGCCCTGTGCTACACCACATACATATTTTCATAATTGGGGTCTACTCCTCCTTTAAATCTGCCTTGACAAAATCTTTTTGAACACAATCCAGTCTGAAGATATATATTGATCGTATTAAAAGCTCAGGAACCTTTTGTAGGCAAATAGAGAAATTCTCGCGGTGGCTATTGATGTGTTTTGGTGTACGACTTTAGCAGCGGAGATTGGGTTGCAGTGAAGTCTGCAGGCGGCAACAGGAGGAAATCACAAAGTAGAGGCATTGGTAATTGGCATATTAATCATGTTTGTCAAGTGCTGAGAATTTCTCACAAGGTAAAGGTGAGCAGCTTCCAGATTGGTTTTCGTACCCAGGATGTAATTTCCTATGCATCAGATATTTCCTTTTGTGATGACTGATAAGTCTTGTTTACTACTCTCTGATCCAGAACTCATTTGTCAGATAACCTTGTTTAGTTAATAATGTAATTGCCAGAGGGACATACAATATATGCTTCACAATGCATTGAATGCCACTCTGGCACTCAAAGGGTTAACATTCTTTCTTCCATGCTATCAGGATATTCATTAACCCTTTGAGTGCCAGAGGGATATGCAGCACATTGTTTCACACTCAAATGGTTAAAAAAAATCCAAGCAATGTGTTGGATACCCCTCTGGCACTCAAAGGGTTAAATTGTTTGTTACTTTTGTAAGCGTGTAGTAATGCAGTTCACTAACACAGCCTTTGCAATACATGTACTTTCAAAATTAATGAATAAAAAGCCCACAACAAAAAGAGATAGGCAACGCTATCATCACATTGCTAGGTTTTCCTTAAAGGAGCAGTAAACTTTTTTTATGAAAGAATATATATGGTAGGGTGTTTACTGATGAGAGATTAATTCTTCCACAGTTATTTTAAACCCATGCTTTTTTTTACATTACCAATGACTTCTAGTGGTCAAATTCCAATTAGTTATTATGTTACATTCTAATGGGGAGGAAAGTCAGTGACATACAGTTCATTATAGAATGTGATAAAAACTGCTGAGTCACTTCCTGTCAGAACCATCAGGAAGTAAACACAGTAAATTCACCTGATTATTTGAATTGTTATTAAGTCTGAATAAAACAACTGACAGCAGTGGCAGTGGCCTTGTTTTATTCAGCAGGTAAAGCTCTATAACATATAGGTTTTCATTAAAAAAATACTGCTTCTTTAAAGGAAAACTAATATTTCCTTATAATACCCCCCATCCACACAATTACCTTACTTTAGCCTCAAATCCTAAAGGCCTCTATGAAGTTTGCCCTTGTGCCTTGGTTACTACTGGAGGTCATGTTCATTAAGATGGATATGATTCTTGCTGGTTAGATTCCTGGACCACAAACACCACCCACTGCAATATTGAATTTCGGCTCATGTACTTTGTCTGTTTCATTTTGAAGGGGGGGCTACAAACTTTCAAAAGGGCTGAGTTTGGTGTCCAGCCAGGAGTCCTGCCAGCAAAGGTTGTGTTTGGAAATGTTAACATGGCACCCTGGAGTGATTAAAGATGTTATTTGTTAAACCGAGATTAAAGGATGAATTACATAGGGGCCATTAATCTTACACACTGTATTTGGGTGATTCTTTATACTCTAACGTTTTTTTGACACTGAGAATGTCTAATCTATTGGAGCTTGGGGCCAGGCCTAAGACTAAGGACGCGGCGGTCTCTGTGTCCCCTATTGCGCATTGCTCCTCATGTCATTCAGGGTTACCTAGAGAATTCTCATGTAATTTATTCCCAGCGTGTTCTGATGTCCCTGAGTCTCTCCCAGGGTCCTCCAGCCATGCATTAGAGCCAGTTTGGGGGCAAGAGTTCAAGGCTGATACTAGAGACCTTAGGTCTACATTGCAACTCTTTCCATCCCAGTTACAGGGGTCTTCCATTCTTGGAAGACCCTTCTTCAGTCAAATTTTCCCTGCCAAAACCGCAGGGAGTACCTGAAGTATCAGATTCCTCTGAGGAGGAACTGTTGGTGGATTCAGATGTTGAGGAATGTTCTGCTGTGGGCTCCTCTCAATTTTTTGGGAACCCCTTTGAGGCTGATCCTGAGCCCTCGGCTGACTACCCTAAACATTCCCTTAGTTCAGGAGGTTTCTTCAGATCCCTCTGATGTGTTTCAGGAGCCTAAAAAGCCCCTTACTTGTTTTCCACCTAAACCCACTCCTGACCACGTTGTGTCTGATGAGTGGAAATCTTCAGACAGGAAACCTTCTGTTTCCAAGAAATTTGCCAAGCTTTATCCCTTTTCTGAGGCGGCGCTTGCTCAGTGGGTTCATCCCCTCAAAGTGGATGCTCCTATCTCCAGGCTATCTAAGTCTACTGCCTTGCCAGTTTCTGATGTGTCAGCTCTGAAAGACTGGACTGACAAGAAACTTGAAGTTTCCCTCAAGTCCATTTTTGCCACTGCTGGTACTGCCATGCATCCAGTGTTCGCTGTGGCATGGGGTAACCGGGCCATTGCGGTCTGGACTGAACAGCTTACCCTGGCTGTCAATCAGGGTACTCCTACTTTGGATATGTTGTGGCTTCTTGCCAACATTTCTGAGGCCCAGCACTATGTTCCTGCTGCCTTATTTGATGCCATCCACTTGGTGGCTAGGGTTTCGACCATGTCTGTGGTTGCCGGATGGGCTCTTTGGCTCAAGATCTGGGCTGCTGACACTGCTTCCAAGAAAGCCTTTATCACTGTGCCCATGATTCCAGTTGCTGAGCAACATTGTTACTTCCAGGTTTACCAATGCCTCATGCTTATTGGCTCTGGGATTGTGGCTCCCCCCAGGGTTTGCCTTTATATACTCCCTCCTGTCATCCTTACAGTGCCCTTTCATGGTGTACCCGTACCTAGCATTTATGACTGCTTGTTCCTGTTTCCGTGTATGACCCAGCTCGCCTGACCACGCTCAGATTCCTAACGCTCCTGTGATCCGATTCCGTTGCTGACTTTGGACTGGCTGACTAACTCCGTGTGTACCGACCTGGCTTGGCTGAGTATCCGATTCCGTTACCGACTAGGACTGGCTGACTAACTCCTTGTGTACTGACCTGGCTTGGCTGAGTATCCGATTCCGTTACCCATTAGGACTGGCTGACTAACCCCGTGTGTACCGACCTGGCTTGGCTGAGTGTCCGATTCCGTTACCAACTAGGACTGGCTGACTAACTCCGTGTGTACTGACCTGGCTGAGCTAAGTGTCTGAATTCATTACTATCTAGGACTGGCTGACTACTCCGTGTGTGCCGACCTGGCAGAGTATCTGGTTCTGTTTCTGAATGGCCGACTATTTCTGTGTGTACTGATTAGGGCAACACTGGCTTCTGATCTGTCAGGGTACGCACGCTGTATCTCATTCCACCTTCTCCCACTCGCCTGTCAGGCCTATCTGCCCCAGTAGTCTCCAGGGGCTTGTGGGAGTCCGGTCACTTGCCAGTGTCTGTGTTGCCTCCAGTGTACTAGGGTCAAGTCAGTGCCAGACTCCTGCCCGTGTTGCCATCGTTAACCCTAGTGTACTAGGGTCAGATTACTGCCAGTGTCTGGTCTATGTTGCCTCCGTTAACCCTAGCGTTCTAGGGTCAGACCACTGCCAGTGTCCTGTCTATGTTGCCTCCGTTAACCCTAGCGTTCTAGGGTCAGACCACTGCCAGAGTCCTGTCTGTGTGGCCTCCGTTAACCCTAGTGTACTAGGGTCAGATCGCTGTCAGTGTCCTGTCTGTGTTGCCTCCGTTAACCCTAGCGTTCTAGGGTCAGTCCATTGCCAGAGTCCTGCCTGTGTTGCCTCCGTTAACCCTAGAATTCTAGGGTCAGGTCTCTACCTGAATACTGCCTGTGTTGCCTCCGCTGTCCCTAGCCTGCTAGGGAATCGCCCTGCAGTTACCCATCGCCTTGTGTCACCTAGTGGCGGTGTGGGGCTGTTGTGGTTATATTTGTTCCTGAACCTGTCCACGGATCAAGCCTACAAAGTCCTAATATATATATATATTGCTACTGTGATATTCTTCATCCTGACCTGAGTCAGATCTGGGAAGTACTTGGTACGGACCTCATCTGGACCTGAGTAGGGTGATTGTTCCATTTATTTTCAATTAAGCTTTTTAACCTTACCTAACTGTCTGAGTGTTCTTACGAAACCGTGACAGCCTTGCTCTCATTGCCTTTTCCAGGCACTTCATTGTTTGGGCTGGTTCTCAAGGATCTGATTAGTGAGGTCACAGGGGGTAAAAGTACACTTCTGCCTTTTGTCCCCAGGAAGAAAACACCTCTCAAACATAATCATTTTTTTCGTTCCTTCCAGACTGAGACACGTCCGTCGAACCAGGCGATTCCTTCAGCTCTGCGTGCCTTCTCCAAGCCCAAACAGCAATGGAAGCCCAAGGTCTCCTCCAAGCCTAAGGCTTCCAAGCCTTCTTCGGTATGACTCGCAGAACCCAGGTCCCCACTCTGCTGTGGGTGGCCGTCTGCGTCACTACCACAGGGTCTGGGAGGATTCAGTGGCGGACCCGTGAGTTTTACAGGTGGTGGTTGAAGGGTACAGGATCCCTTTCATCTCTCTTCCTCCCTTTTGCTTTTTGCCTTCTCATACGCCCCAGGGTACAGAGAAACGCCGTCTGTTCTGTGGCGCTATCCAGGCCCTTCTGGACAAGGATGTTCTAGAACCTGTTCCAGTTCAGGACAGAGGTATTGGTTTTTACTCAAACCTCTTTGTGGTCTCCAAGAAGGATGGCGGTTGTCGTCCCATTTTGGATTTGAAGGATCTCAATTCCTTTGTGATCAGGACTCATTATTACCAGGAGTCCCTAAGGATGGTGATTGTTACTGTGTCCCCAGGGGAATTCCTTGCCTTTCTGGGTCTTCAGGATGCATATCTACACATCGCCATTCATCCAGAGAGCCAAAAGTATCTCAGATTTGCTTGCTACCAAGGGCACTTTCGATTTTCAGCTCTTCCCTTTGGTCTGACTACAGCTCCTCAAGTCTTCAACCGTGTCCTGGGAGCTTTAGTGTCCGTCCTCCACCGGGACGGCATCAGAGTTACTCCATACATAGACGATCTGCTTCTGAAAGCCCCCTTGGCAGAACTTCTTCATCAGCAGGTTCAGGACTGCATTCATGCTCTCACCCATCACGGGTGGATAATCAACATGGACAAGTTGGATCTTGTCCCATCCCAGTGTCTGGTCTTCCTGAGCCTTCTCTTTGACACTCAGCAGAGCATGGTGTTTCTCACGGACGAGGTACTTCACCAGATCGCCCACAGGGTTTTCTGCTGTTCTGGCTCGCGATCCAGTTCCAGCCAAGAGGTTGTCCTCTCTAGTGAGGAAATTCATCTCCACCATAGAAACAGTCCCATTTGCCATGGCTCACACCAGGGAACTACAGAGATTTGTGATCCAGGTGTGCAAGGGTCAGCCGGACCTTCTGAAGACGTCAGTATCCCTTCCCCTTCATGTGGAACTGAGTTTGTCGTGGCGGCTCGACCTCTCCAATCTGCTGAAGGGCAAGTCCTTCCTGGTATCCTTCTGGACCATGGTGACGACGGATGCCAGCCTCTCCATCTGGGGAGTGGTCCTGGGTCGCCTGAGTGCTCAGGATTGGTGATCTCCAGAGGAATCTCTCCTTCCCATCAACGTGTTGGAGCTTCAGGTGATATTTCATGCCCTTCGTCATTGGACTCCTCAGCTGGAAGACTGCCCAGTCCGGGTCCAGTCTGACATCTCCACGGCCGTGGTTTACATCAACAAGCAGGGTGGAACAAGAAGTCTCGCCGTTTGGTTAGAGGTCAAGGCTATTTTGTCCTGGGCAGAAGAAAACATTCCTGCCTTATCCGCAGCGCACATTCCTGGGGTAGACAACATCATGGCAGACTTCCTCAGTAGACACACAGTGGACAGCAGCGAGTGGGAACTGCACCCAGAGGTGTTCACCCTCATCATTTGGAAGTGGGGTCTTCCTTGCGTCGACTTGATGGCGACAAGACACAACCGGAAGGTTCCAAGGTTCTGCTGTCGCTGGAGGGATCCTCTAGCTATAGCGGTGGATGCCATGTCCATTCCTTGGTTATTTCCTCTGGCTTACATTTTTCCTCCCCTCCCCATATTGCACAGGGTGTTGCGGAAATTGAGACTGGAGCGCTGTCCAGTCATTCCAATTGCTCCGTACTGGCCTCGACAGGCTTGGTTTCCAGAGCCTCTGGCTCTGTCAGTGGCTTCCTTGCTTTTCGGATCCCGGCTCCCTTGCTGTTCGGATCTTCTTCTACGTCGTTACCTGTGGAAGGAGGATGTTCATCGGCTAGCTTTGACGGCTTGGAAACTGAATCCTCAATATTCTTCTCAATATAAGAAGAAAGGTTTTTCTTTTGGTGCCCTGCTCAGTGCCCCTCAAACCTGTTTCTTCTAAGGCCTACCATCGTGTCTGGTCGACCTTTCTATCTTGGTGTGCTGATAGGGTCTCAGGAATTTGAACTCCCTATGGTCCTGGCCTTTTTGCAGGACGGTGTGGACAAGGGCCTCAGTTTGAGTTCCCTTAAGGTTCAGACTTCTGATCTCTCTGTTTTTTTTTAAGAGGCGCATTACCATTCTTCCTGATGTCAAGGTTTTCTTTTAGGGCTTCGCTCATACTCGTCCTGTTTTTAAGAATCCCGCCCGTCCGTGGGATCTTAACTTGGTTTTGGGCATTCCTCAGTGCCCTCCCTTTGAGTCCTTGGCTACTATTCCTCTACGCCTGTTGAAGTGGAAAATGGCCTTTCTCCTGGAGATCGTGTCCGTCGCGGAGTTAAATGCTTTGTCCTGTAAACCACCCTTTTTGGTGTTTCACAAGGACAAGGAGGTGCCTCGCACTTCTCAGGAGTTTCTCCTGAAGGTGGTCTCTGAGTTCCACATTAATCACTAGATTGTGGTGCCTTCTTTCTGCCCTGACCCTACCTCTGACAAGGAGAGGGATCTCCACTTGTTAGATGTGATGCGTTGTCTCAAGTTTTATGTCCATAGCACTGAGTCTATCAGGCAATCTAACGCACTGTTCGTCATTCCTGAGGGTCCCAGGGCAGGAAGACCTGCATCCAAAGTGACTATTGCGTCCTGGATGAAGTCCACTATTCGTAAGGCTTGCGAGCTGAGGAAGAAGCCTGTCCCCTTTCGGGTCACGGCTCATTCTACTAGATCTATTGGGGATTCTTGGGCTTACAAGAATCAGGCCTCTGCTGATCAGTTGTGCAAGGCTGCCACTTGGTCGTCTGTGCACACCTTTTCGAAGCACTACCGTGTTGATTTGCTGGCATTGGCTGATGCCAGCTTTGGGAGGAAGATCCTGGAGGCAGTTTTGCCTGTCTAGGATCTTCCTCAGTTCTTGGTGCTTCCTTCACTTTTGAGCCCCGTTGGCTCTAGTTCAGTGTGCTGTGTAACAGTTTTGGGGTGTTGTTACCCCTGTTCAGTGTCCATTGACACTTCATTGTTTTGTTGGGCTATCTGTGATCTGATGGTTCATATCTGCTCTGGTGACTTTGGGGGCCTTGCACCTGGTTCTTCCCTTACTTCCCGCCTCTGGGAAACTCAACGTTTTGACATCCCAAAGTTACCAGTAACCTGCATTGGACGACAGGGGAAAGAGGATTTTAGTCTTACCTGTTAAATCCTTTTCTCTTAGTCCATACAGGTTACTGGTCCCCCACCCTGTCAAGGGACCATGCTTGGCTCTCCTGTGGCAGACCTTGGGGGTCCTTCGGGGTCATGCTCACAGGAGTCTTCTTTCCCTTCTACTATCTAGTCAATAGTTAGTGTCTCAAATCTTTCTGGAGCTGGTTGGCTAGCTGCAGCCAAGGAGGGAAGGTAGGCTCCACCCCCTGCATATAATTCTAGAATTGTTCCTGCCTAAGTAAAGGGGTGGATCGCCTACCCAAAGTTACCAGTAACCTGTATGGACTAAGAGAAAAGGATTTAACAGGTAAGACTAAAATCATCTTATGTATCGAATATGACTAAAAGTGTTTGAATTTTTTTTTAGCTTTATTTGGTCTAAATTGAAGTTTTAAAGTCTTTCCTGCACCTGCTTTCCAGACAGACTGTGGTTACCTGCTCTGTAACCGCAGTCCATCACTCTGCCTCTGCTCCCATCCCACTATCCAGCCTCCTCCAATGAAGGAGGCTTCAGTCTGTAAGTTGGAGCGCTCTCATTGGCCAGAGATCGATATCTAGACAGTGAGAGAGCTCCACCTTACAGGCAGAAAACCTCCATCATTGAAGGAGGCTGGATAGAGGGAGGGGAGCAGAGCCAGAGTGACAGACTGCGGTACAGAGCAGGTAACCGCAGTCTATGTGGAAGTAGGTGCAGGGCAGAGTTTATAACTTCAATTTAGACCAAATAAAACTTTAAAAAAATTAAGACACTTTTAGTCATATTTGATATATAACCTAACTATTTAGGCTAAGTTGTATGGAGGTGATACATCCCCTTTAAGGCGAACACACATTACAGGGGCAGTATAAGGTCAGAACAAGACATATTCATTTGTGTCATAATTACTTTAACCAGTTGAGTGTCAGAGGGGTATCCAGTGCATTGATTTGCAATGCCTGAGATACCTCTCCAACACTCAAATGGTTAACAGCTTTACTCTTCCAAAGTCACTGTTTTCCTGAACTCAGTGTTGTATCACAGATACTCATGTGATATCCCCATAGTGCCCACCTGCAACATTCACTTTTCCACTGGCTATAATAGTCACAGCGCCACCTGGCTGCAAAACCTCTCAAACTTCCAGAAATATGGCAAGTTAAATTTTTATAACTCTTTGAGTGCCAGAGGAGTACATGTACTTCCCTGGCACGCAAAGGGTTAATAACATTTGAAATAAGTATTTCCAAGCATGGGAAGTACTATTGTTTTACTCTATAGGAAAAGCCCTACAAAATGTGTGTTTTTTTCATAATAAGGGCATATCCTTTTAGTGAAAACTTGATTATATTATTTAAAAAATGCCTTACATCATGTTGTTTATTTTCTGTTTTATAACCGTTGTATTTTACAGATCATTTTATGTATTTGACTGCTATATTTTTGCTTGCTGTGCTCTTAGCTATTCTTATCTATACCATTCAGCTTAAAGCGGACCTGTCACCTTAAGATAAGATTAGTTTATTTTAGAGAATGAAAACTGCCTATATGCTGTGTTAGTCATGTGATTACAGTATAGCTTTTCAGAAAAAGAACCGTTTTGAGTTTTTAAAGAAACTTTATTGACTCAAATGAAATATACAGAGAGTAGACAATCAAGTGTTGTGTAATACATGATAAGTCAATATCTTAATAGCGAACAGTAACAGATAAGAATAGACAATATGCACCTCATCCACAAGTGGAAGCTAGGAGACAGAAATCAGAGCATTATAAGGAACACAGAAGCCATAAAAACCCTGTAAATAACCTTTTTTTTGTTGGTGGCACAAACTGACACCCTATGCTAACTGTATTATGTACTGGGTTGGGTCCATGCCTCATCAACCAAATACATAGTTCATGTTGGCTGAAGTGTATGCACATCAAGTTCATCTCAACATCCCTTCCATTCACCTCGTTCTCCCTTCAATTTGCCACTTCATCCCTCCTCCTTTCCATCCCCTTATTTTGCCTCCCCCTACGAGAAAACCCCCCCAAAAAACTATCACACCTTGTGGTCGGGCATCGGAACCCCCTCCTGATGCCCCCAAGGTACTGATCTCCCAGCTGATTAGGCTGGGCGATCAATTGAGGCCAGTGCAGGGGAACAAGAGAGTTCCCATGCTTCTAGTGGGGGTGCAAGGGTTTCCCAATCCTGCCTGCATTTACCCAGCTCCGGGTAGGATGGATGCATGTGCGCTCTTTTGCTCTCCTACATCGCTTCTATTGATTTACCAGCCAAATCATCTTGGAACTCAGTAGCTGGGGGGAATCAGGAGGGGTCCTGATGACCCACCATGAGATAAGACTTTTAATAAAATGTAACCCTTTAAGTGTCACAAAGGTATCCAATGCATTGCGTTGCATACCATCAACAAGTTGAGAAAGCAAACAACCTTGAATATCATCAGGGGTAAACCTGCCCCTAATCAGGTATCTCTGGGTCACTGAAATCCTTTTAAGGACATGGAGATCAGCCAAATCCCAAATTTTACAGTGTTTATTTAAAATAATAAAATGGAACATTAGGATCACTTTGTCCTATCCTCAGGAATCTAAGGCTATAATGAATCCGCACCTTAATTAGTCTTCTCTTATACACTCATGCCGGCCAATCAAACCAATCAGGATGATTTGTCACAGAGGTGTGTGCAAGAGAGGGGGGGACATAGCAGACATAAAACAGCTGATCATCACTAAACATCTCTTTCAAAAAGAGCCATGAAATGGGTTATCATTGATATATAAGAATTAGAAGTGATTAAAGGGACAGTAATGTCCCATAAAAATCAAACCACTATGGTTTGAGAGATATTCGCAATCAAAGTTCCCCACCTCCCTCCCCTTCTCCTGTCGTCTAGCTGACAGCAGGAGATCCCAGTCCGGGGACCAGCCGGCAGATCTGCAGTAGAGCCGAAATCCCGTTATTAGAAAATAATTACTTAATTGGAAAGGTCTACAAAGTGTACCTGGTTTGTAAGCACATTTTGTAGACCATACACATGAAGTAGTTTTTTTCCAATAATGTGATTGCGGCTCTGCTGAAGAGCCTCCTCGTGTTGAGCGACACGGATCTCCTTCTGTCAGCTTTATAGCTAACATCAAGAGAAGGGGAGGGAAGGGGGAACTTTGATTGTGAATATCTCTCAAACCATATCAGTTTGAGAGATGGGGTTTGTGTCATTGTGTTTCTTTTTTTACCCTCTACAAATGTATAAACATTTTTTATGGGACATTACTGTTCCTTTAAAAGGTTCATATTTATATATAACAACGAGAAAGCCCTTAAGAGTTCATTACATCTCATTACTTTACATCTAATTAAAAAAAAAGCAACAAAATGGATCATCCTTTACATATAACCATAAGCATGTACTTGTCACTTGTCTGTATAGCATCTTATCATCGCAAAATGAAGAAAAACATTCATATAATGACAACATACATGCAGGGCAAAGAGAAGAGAAACACTTCATAGTACAAGATGATAATAAACTTCAAATCTCACCAATATAATCAACTCATTATCTTATATAATAATTTGCTAAGTATGTTTGTCAGAAGCACGCTGCAGTCATGCTCAGTAGAGACTGCCCACAACACGGCTGATAACGGAGCAGGGTGCCAGGCCCCAGGAAGGTGCGCAGAGAGGACTACGGTCTGAATTCAGAGCGCCCCACTCCGTTATCCGCCGCGGATCGTTCGTGCAGTCTCTAGTGCTCGTGACTGCAGCACGCGGACAGTGACAAGACAGGATCCGGCCACCAGCCGAAGTTGCTGGGTGGTACTGTGGCCCGTGTGCACAGGCTTTTCAACTAGTCAGAAATAATTAAAGCAGCTCTTAGATATACCAATCAAGATTATTCCTAAAAATACTAGTGTTTTTGTTGTGATAAAAGAGTCTTCATTTTATGTTTGAAATCTTATTTCGATAGATAATCCATTGTTTATATCTTCTTGGGTTTTATTGTAAGAACCTGTCCTCCTGTATAAATGCTGTACAGGATAGCTATTGTAATGTGCTGGAGAATGAGGAAGGTACAATTACATGCTAATGTTGTGTCTTTTTAGGTTTGATGTTTGTTCTATATTCCCATACAGAGCAGAGGCGTAACTAGAAGCCTCCGGGCCCTGGTGCAAGAAGCGCCATGGGCCCCCCCCCCGGACCACATTTGCCCCCCCTCGACTATATTTGCCCTCTCCAAAATGCCCTTATCTCCTACCTCACTGGAGTTGCAGGAGCCCGGAGAGGTGTGTCGATCTCCCGTGCGGTCCTCTTCAGTAATGCAAAGCGCTGGGAGATGATGTCATCTCCCAGCGCTCTGCATTACTACAATGCCAGACGGAGATCGCAGGCGGCAGGCAGAGGGGTCGCAGGGGGCAGCCGGGCCCCCTGGAGCGACGGGCCCGGTCGCGGGTGCGACCCCTACGACCCCTATAGTTACGCCAGTGATACAGAGGTTGTAGTATCTACAATAACTAGTATAATATATGATTAAATTAAGAATGTGCTAATACCTAGGGTTCTACACGATATTGGTAATGTGTTCACATTATTCAGTGTCCATTGACACTTTGTTAGTTTGGGCAGTTCCGTGTCCTGAATAGTCCGTGGGAACCCTGGTATTATTAGGACCGGCGCTTGGTCCTTTCTTTCTTCTTCCTACCCTGGGAGCTCAATACTGGTACATCCCCATGATACCTGTGAGTTATACTGAACGACAGAGAAAAGAGGATTTTAGTGTTACCTGTTAAATCCTTTTCTCACAGGTCTCCCACCCAGTGAAAGGGACCATGCTGGGTCTCCTGTGGCTGGACGTGCTCACAGGAGTTTTCCTCTCTTCCTTCTTACTATCCTAGTTAGTAGGTTTTTGTCTCCCGTCTATCTGGCGGGGAGTGACTAGGGTAGCCTGATACCGAGGAGGGGGAGGCTCCACCCCTGCACTTCTTTCTACAGTTGTTCCAGCCCACTGGGAGGAGCCATCACCTCCCCATGGTACCTGTGAGTTATATGGACTAAGAGAAAAGGATTTAACAGGTAAGATTAAAATCCTCTTTTAATAAAGACATTACTATCCATTTAATGAGCCAGTTTCATATCCCTGTTTATATGTTAATGTGGAGATTCACCTAATGCACTAAGCTCCAGTAGCTGGTGAGGCTGTCAGAGCACACAAAGACACACTTGCTTCCTTGTGGATAGAGAATTTTGCCATTGTTTTCTTGCAGCCAATAGCCCACATATAGAGCAGAAGTGGACAACGTACAGCCGACTGCCTTATTTTATACATCCCATGGGCGATCTCCAATTTTTTCACAGTCAGCTTCCCTTAAGCCTTTGAGTGGCAGAAATTTTTGGGATACCCCTCTGGTACTCAAAGTGTTAATTCTCGATTGCTCTGTACTGTCATTTAAACAGTAATCGTAGTAGAAAGTGCGACTGAGACACTGAACACATTTAAAGGGATAGTAATACTTCATTTTAACTTTATTTTATTTTGTAGGCATTAAAAAAACATGAAGAATGATATAAGTCTTATCTCTGAAACCTTTATGGTTTAAGAGATATTCACAAGCAAAGTATCCCCCCCCTGTTCAACCAGATCAGAAAGGAGGTGCCAGGTAGACTGCAGAGAAGGAAAATCTTCAATTAAGATAATGGAAAAAGCTGAAAAACTTGTCAAGGGGGGAAGGGCTTTCATTGTTTTCATACAAAGAAAATTGTCCCCTTCTGTTATCTGTCCAGTCATACAACTAGATTCACATCTGAGAAGAGATGGCTTACACTAGGTAAAAGGGGCGGGGAGGGGAACTTTGCTTGTGAATATCTCTCAAACCATAAAGGTTTGAGAGATAAGACTTATATCATTCTTCATGTTTTTTTAATGCCTACAAAATAAAATAAAGTTAAAACGAAGTATTACTATCCCTTTAAACTAGAATGATGGACACAAGGTTATATTAATTATATCCAGCAAGTACTTCTCTGAGTCTCTGAAGCACTGCCCACTCTGATTGCTGTTTACCCCTTTCAGTGCATTGGTTACCCCCCGATACTTTTAGGCATACTGCCCAGCATATGAAATGGCCAAAGTGGGACACTTTTGTTTTAGGAGGTGTTGCTGGGGATGTGGTCAGTGGGCGGGGAATTACCAACAGTTTTTAGGTTATTTCCTGAATTGTTCACACCTCTTTGTGTAACTTTTGTGTAACTGAACCAATGTTTTACAGCAAGACCATAGTATTGTATTTACACAGACTAATTTATAAACACATATACTGACATTTAAACAAACATTAATGTGAGTTTTATTGCTGTGGAGCAATGGGTTACACTTATACACACCACACAGTATTATCTCCCAAATACAGGGACACCAGGGTGATATACTTATACACACACCACACAGTCTGATCTCCTAAACACAGGGACACCAGGGTGATACACTTCTATACACACCACACAGTCTGATCTCCTAAACACAGGGACACCAGGGTGATACACTTATACACACACCACACAGTCTGATCTCCTAAACATAGGGACACCAGGGTGATACACTTCTATACACATCACACAGTCTGATCTCCTAAACACAGGGACACCAGAGTGATACACTTATATACATACCACACAGTCTGATCTCCTAAACACAGGTACACCAGGGTGATACACTTATATACACACCATACAGTCTGATCTCCTAAACACAGGGACACCAGGGTGATACACTTATATACACACCACACAGTCTGATCTCCTAAACACAGGGACACCAGGGTGATACACTTCTATACACACCATACAGTATGATCTCCTAAACACAGGGACACCAGGGTGATACACTTCTATACACACCACACAGTCTGATCTCCTAAACACAGGGACACCAGGGTGATACATTTATATACACATCACACAGTCTGATCTCCTAAACACAGGGACAACAGGGTGATACATTTATATACACACCACACAGTCTGATCTCCTAAACACAGGGACACCAGGGTGATACACTTCTATACATACCACACAGTCTCATCTCCTAAACACAGGGACACCAGGGTGATACACTTCTATAGACACCACACAGTATTATCTCCCAAATACAGGGACACCAGGGTGATACACTTATACACACACCACACAGTCTGATCTCCTAAACACAGGGACACCAGGGTGATACATTTATATACACACCACACAGTCTGATCTCCTAAACACAGGGACACCAGGGTGGTACACTTCTATACATACCACACAGTCTGATCTCCTAAACACAGGGACACCAGGGTGATACATTTATATACACACCACACAGTCTGATCTCCTAAACACAGGGACACCAGGGTGATACACTTCTATACACACCACACAGTCTGATCTCCTAAACACAGGGACACCAGGGTGATACACTTCTATACACACCACACAGTCTGATCTCCTAAACACAGGGACACCAGGATGATACACTTATATACACACCACACAGTCTGATCTCCTAAACACAGGGACACCAGGGTGATACACTTCGATACACACCACACAGTCTGATCTCCTAAACACAGGGACACCAGGGTGATACACTTATATACACACCACACAGTCTGATCTCCTACACACAGGGACACCAGGGTGATACACTTATATACACACCACACAGTCTGATCTCCTAAACACAGGGACACCAGGGTGATACATTTATATACACACCACACAGTCTGATCTCCTAAACACAGGAACACCAGGGTGATACACTTATATACACATCACACAGTCTGATCTCCTAAACACAGGGACACCAGGGTGATACACTTATATACACACCACACAGTCTGATCTCCTAAACACAAGGACACCAGGGTGATACATTTATATACACACCACACAGACTGATCTCCTAAACACAGGGATGCCAGGGTGATACACTTATATACACACCACACAGTCTGATCTCCTAAACACAGGGACACCAGTGTGATACACTTATATACACACCACACAGACTGATCTCCTAAACACAGGGGCACCAGGGTGATACACTTATATACACACCACACAGTCTGATCTCCTAAACACAGGGACACCAGGGTGATATACTTATATACACACCACACAGTCTGATCTCCTAAACACAGGGACACCAGGGTGATACACTTATATACACACCACACAGTCTGATCACCTAAACACAGGGACACCAGGGTGATACACTTATATACACACCACACAGTCTGATTTCCTAAACACAGGGACACCATGGCGGGAAAGAAGGACAGAGGGATTTGGTTCTTTTGTTGAGAAAAAGCACAAGGGCAAAATTCATTGGGATCATTAGGATTTCTTGGCTATAGTAAGATAAGTGTGTGTATGTAGAGAGGATAATTATATCTAGGAACTGTCTGGATCTGCCCCAGCGACTTCGGTTTTCAGACTGTATTACCACGTCTCTGGGGACAGAGGCTGATTCTCCGGTGGTGGTGTGTTTTTTCTCCTTCCCACCCTGTTCTACCAACTTGCTGCCCACTTCTACTTCCCACCCTGTTCCTCCCACTTCCTGCCCACTTCTACTACTTCCCACCCTGTTCCTCTCATTTCTTCTCCTTCTCATCCTGTTCGTCCCACTTCTTCCTTCCCACCATGTTCCTCCCACTTCCTGCCCACTTCTACTACTTCCCACCCTGTTCCTCCCACTTCCTGCCCACTTCTCCTACTTCTCACCCTGTTCCTCTCATTTCTTCTCCTTCTCATCCTGTTCGTCCCACTTCTTCCTTCCCACCCTGTTCCTCTCACTTTCTGCCCACTTCGCCTCCTTCACACCCTGTTTCTCCCACTTCCTGCCCACTTCTCCTCCTTCACACCCTGTTTCTCCCACTTCCTGCCCACTTCTCCTCCTCCCCACCCTGGTCCTCCCACTTCCTGCCCGCTTCTCCACCTTCCTACCCTGTTCATTCCACTTCCCACCCACTTTATGGCATGAACACTTTTAAGCAATGCCCATTTTAAGCCTTCCGGTCCCAGGAATAGGGTCTAAGTCTATCAGCTAGAGCGCTGACGTGGGTAAAAGGGGCGGGAGGGGGAAATTTACAACGATATTACACAAAAACTATACAAGGTATCACTACAGGACTTGAATAATTTCCTTTATTTAATAAGAACAATATTAAAGCTTGTTTAAATAAGTATTAATATACCTTTAAAAGAAATCTAGCAGTATCTATAGCTGTATTGAATTATTGAATTATTTTTATAACATAATCAATTGTCGCTTTATTGTTCGCAAAAGTTGTTTTATAAGTACATTTTAATGTTTATATTAGAAGAGTTTGTCTGAAAGTGTTTTCCCTTGGGAGTGTTTAGGAATAGGCCATTGAAGGAAACCGGAAAAACACGCAGATCTATAAACCGAAACGCGACACTCAGAATTTCTCTTTAGACTAGAAAGATACGTTCTGATTAGGGAAAATGTCACCGTTCTAATAAAGTAAATTTCAGTTGCACTTATTTATTCTTGTTTTTACGAGTGTTATAATTAAACCATTGTGTTGCTAGAGGAATTTCTGAGTGTGTTACTAAATAATTCATGTTATACATTTGCAAGTTCTTCTCGTAGCTAAAGATCTATAGCGGTCATTATCGACTCCAAGTTCTCACGATCGGGAGATCGGTCAGGTTAAAGGAGCAGTAAACTTTTTTTATGAAAAATATATATTGTAGGGATTTTCCTACTGAGTAAAATAAGGGTACTCCCACTGCTGAGAGATTTATATTTCCATTGTTATTACAGTTTAAACCCATGTTTTTTTACATTAGCAGTGCCCTCTAGTGGTCAAATTCTAAATAGATTTCCTGTTAGATTCTAATGGAGAGGAAAGTCAGAAAAGTCAGAGACATACAGTTCTCCATAGAATGTGATAGAAACTGCCTGTCAGTTAGAACTATCAGTAAACACAGTAAATTCACTTCTTGATTATTTAAACTGATATAAATTTTGAATAAAACATCCGACAGTGATGGGAGTGACCTTGTTTTATTCAGCAGGAAATGCTCTGTAAAAATTTGTGTTTTCATAAAAAAAAGTTTACTGCTCCTTTAAAAGGAAATTCTTAGTAACATAGGGCCTTATTCATCAAGCTAAATAGTAGACTCCTCTTCCCCATAGGGTAGAAATGAAAATCCCCAATGATTTTAAATATGGTTTGAAAGTGAAAGTAATGTGTACAATAAAGTAGATCGCTAAGTCTTCTTTATTGTAAATCTAACACGTTGCGCTATGTTTAACAACTTACTTTTCTGTAGTTCAAAAGATAGTAAATGTAGAAAGATCCACTTCCCACCCCTTCTGGCCTCCTCCCATTGAATCTGCAATTTGGTCCCAGGACCAGACGGATGCAGTGAGGGACAAACTTCACTGAGTAAGTATACGTCCGGACCAGACAGAGAGGCAGCATGACGCGGCCAGAAGGGGCAGGAGGGGGATCGTTCTATAGTTAATATCTTTGGAACTACATAAAAGTAAGTTCTTAAAGCAGAACTACCATTCATGTTAAGCTTTGAGCAAAATAATTACCCATCTGGCGACTAGCTGCTCAATAGTGCTAGTCTCCAGAATTATTACCTGGTTAATGAGAATTATACACTGCTCCTGGACTGATAGCCAGGAAACAGCGCAGAGATCTTTCCACAGTGACATCTGCACGCCAGCGCACTCAGTCCCTTTTGGAGACGAACGACTCCTAGCAACGCCTCCTAGAGCAGGCTGGGACTAACAACGCAGACGCACAGACGTCACTATGGAAAGATGTCTGCTCTCCGCCCCTGTCTGTCAGTCTGGGAGCAATGGATAATTCTCATTAACTCCGTAATAATTCTGGCGACAAGCGCTACTGAGCATAGAGTCGCCAGATGGGTAATTATTTGGCTCAAAGTTTAACGTGGGTGGTAGTTCTGCTTTAAACATAGCGCAATGTGTTACCTTTACTATAAAAAAGACTTTGCAATCTACTTTATTGCAGACATTACTATCCCTTTAACCCCTTGAATGCTAGAGAGGTCTCCATGCGTTGCAAACCATGGGGTCACAAAACACTTTTAAATTAATGTATATTTTTAGCTGTCCCCATTGGTGTGTTTTTGGCCTCTGAATTATTTCAATTGAGCTTGCTGAATTCAGTCCATAGTAACAACCAGAGTATACTGAAGTTCGATAAGTGTCCTGTTTGGAGATACTGTGTCAAAATGGACCTGAACCCACCTGGAGGTATTCACAGAGGTGTCTTCTCCATCTTATCCATGTGCCTCAGTACACCTATATAGCCACCATGTCTTCTCCATGTTTGCAGTGTTTCACTGTTTACTTTATCACTGGCTCATTTGCATATTGAAATGTGTTTTAATCAGCCATTTTTGTATGCTTGAGGGTGTGTTTAAAGGGATAGTAATGTTTCATAAAAGCAGCTCTAATTAATCATCATAGTAATTGGACCTTGGAGAGTGTTATTTCAGTTCTGTCAGAGTTGTAGTTCAAGAGTAATTCAATGACAAAGTATCCCCCTCCTGCCCCTTTTAATGATGTAACACTGCTCAACTTAGAGCAGCAGGGAGGTGCCCAGGTAGACTGCAGAGAGGAACAATCTTCAATTAAGATAAGGGAAAAACCTGAAAAACTTGTCAAGGGGGGCAGGGTCTTCATTGTTCTCATAGGAATAAGATTGTCCCCTTTTGTTATCTGTCTGGTCTATGGACTGCATTCCACATCTGAGAAGAGATGGCTTACACTAGGTAAAAGGGGCGGGAGGGGAAACTTTGCTTGTGAATATCTCTCAAACCATAAAGGTTTGCGAGATAAGACTTATATCATTCTTCATGTTTTTTTAATGCCTACAAAATAAAATAAAGATAAAACAAAGTATTACTGTCCCTTTAATGTGGATATTTAGCTCATGCACTGAGCTCTGATAGCTTACGATACTGACAGATCTCACAGAAACAAATTTTCTTCCCTCATGCTCGTGAATTGGGGGACTTGCCATAGCTTTGTGTGCATCACCAGATTGCAGTTTACCATATCTCGCAGTTCTCCATCCTCAGATATGTAAAACTTGAGCAACAAGAACAGCACAAGGCACTCAAAGGATTAAGGAAGCATTGATGCTGTTTTTGGTGCTGAAGTCTGAGGGATATTGCATCTTCTCTGATCTGCCCCTTGCCATTATCTGCTCTGCCCCTTGCAATTATGTTGCCATTGTCTTTTCCTCCTCTTGCCATTGTGTGGTCCACCTCTTGACAATGTCTTCTCCTCTCTCACAAGATAGTTCAATTGAAATAATCAAAACTTTCACAGTTCCAATTACAAGGTAGTAGACTGAGAAGTGTCAGTGACAGTCCCTGCTCTGCGCAAGCTGCTGATCAGCTATTATAAACAAAGAACTACAAATCCCATCATCCCCAGCCAGCCAGTTGTCAATGTTTGCCTCTCCCAGTCCTTGAGGATAGGTTTTGAGAATCACATCTATAGAACAGATGAGGCATATTGATAAATATAATTTCTGTAGATTTTATACTAGTATATATTGTTTTTAATTTAATTAAAATCATTAGTAAGGAATAGTTATTCAATATTAGTGAATTCTTGTTGGAAATATTCCTTTGGCGTAAGTGGCCATTAAAGTGGGCCTTTTCCCATAGATGAGTTTGATAGAGAATTTAAATCTGGGTAGATAGATATTGCACTAATATTTTTTTCTAGAAGACTAATAGATTCTGAGAATTGAACCTTTATATTTTGGTGGCATTGTTTGGCAATTTTAGATCCTCACACAGTATTTGTGTGTGTGTGTGTCCTTTGCGGCTGGCCCCGTACATCACAAATTAACATAAAATGCCACACTGTGCCACCAACAAACTTTGGTTAATTTCTCAAAAAATATATTGCAATGAATTGGCTAGCCCTTCACACTATAATCTGTTTTACGGAAGGACTTGCCTAGGTATGTGTGTGTCATGCAACAATGAAAATAATCCATTAAAGGGTTAGTAATGTTTCATTAGAACAGCAGCTAAAATTGTTCTTCATGGTTAATATTATTGATCTATGATTTGCCACTGTTCATAACGTTCTAGATACTTTTATGACGTTTACTCCTCCCGCCGCTTTTCCTGAAGTCAGTCTTTTTTTGGCTCAGATCTGACAGCCGATAGTGACGAGGGACAATCTTCAGTCAGTATCAGGAAAAACCTGACTTCCTTCGCCAAGAAGGGCACAGATTTCCTTATACAAACAAATATGTAGCGCAACAGAATAAAAACACAGCTCAAAAAGATGAATCAGCCGCTATATCTAACTACCTATATTCCCAAATGGTAAAAGCAAACACTTATATCAAAAAGATCAGCTCTATATTCACCTTTAAGGATAAAGGATACAGCGATACCTAAGTAGTAAAAGGTATTTCTATTTAATAAAAAAATATTCATGCATCCAATAAGATAAAAAATAAACATTTAAAATAAAATCACATGTATTGTACGCACTATGAATGTGACGTCTTTCCAAATCCTAATGTTGTTGTGCCTCGACTAACCCAGACCGCCGGTGAAGCAAAAACCCTCAACCATGAACCTCCTAATAACTTTGAGGATCAGACTTCACCCACCTGTCGGTAAATCACGTGCCCACACAATAATGTCCAGCACGTCTTCCTCTCTCGACTACAATAGGATGAAATCCCTCCTCCACAGTCTCAAGAAGTCCCTCAAGGGTTAACTCTCCTCCGCCCTGCCACGCCAATCGTGACACACACCCTAAAAAATACCACAAGTATACCCCCAACACACAGAAAAATATTTATTTAATCAACCCATCTATCCATGAAGGCAAATGCAGGAATTAACCCTACACATACCTTCACCAAAACCTTAATGATACTCTGTGAATATTCATTCACCGTCAGCAACCCTACATCAGAGCTCTGACGGTAAATAGTCAGTCCTTACACATACAAATAAACAAATATTCCTAAAAATATAAATCATCATCATCTTATAATAAAAATCCAAAAATCAACAAGCCAAATCGATCCACTGGATACTAAATCATAACAATTCCTCAGCTGGCAATGTCTTGCTTTTAAAGGTAATTTTGTATCTCTATGACATTAGTTCCTTATTAGATCTTCCAGATATATATATCCACATTCCTAACAAGTACTCAAATGTCCGATACAATCATCAAGGACTGGATTCTCTTCAATAGAGCATTGTTTTCCTTATACTGACAGAGGGAAGATCGTCCCTCCTTGTGATCTGTCCGGTCTGATGACTGGATTTCAGATCTGACAGGAGGTGACTTACTTTCGGGAAAAGGGGCGGGAGGGATAAACTTCATAATATAATTTCAGTGTAACTAAAAAGTTGTGAACAGTGGCAAACAGAAGATCACAAGTATTAACTATGAAGAACAATCTTAGCTGCCTTCCTAATGAAACATTACCCATACTTTAACTTGTTTACTAAACTTTTCTCAAACATTAGATGGATATATGGAGACTGATGTACTAAGAGTGACTGTATTTGTCAGTGAGGTTGCTTTGTTACAAAATGATCCCAAATTCCACAAATTAGAAACAAATGAAAAGTACCTCACATTTTAATAAGTTTTAGTGGGTATGTGTCCTTCATAAAGCAATCAGGTAATCCGGATACAGTATTTCTGTACACAAACACTGCTGTACTTTACTTGTACTTTACATGGTTCTAAATTTGTGGGCTTCTGATTAGGTCTAATTACATTCAGATTGATAAGATGTTGTAAAGGGGTGTAAAGTAAATGGAGATCTAAAACTGACATCAATGAAAACACAACACTGCAGATTCTCATGCGAAGACTGTAAATGGATATGTGTGATTGCTGTATGATGTACTCCTGCCTAAGCAAGTTTATTTGTTTAAACAAATTTAGAGACACATTCAATGGGCATGGTTCCCTTTTAACCCTTAACCCTTTGAGTGTCAGAGTGGTACGCAACACATTGCAAAGCAATGCGTTGTGTACCACACTGGCACTCAGAGGGTTAAAGTATGAGAGGTGTGTGCAGTGTATTACTTCACACACTTCTGGTCCTTAATGGGTTTAGTATATATTCTTTGCATGTCTGATATAGATTTCTTTTATAGATAGGGGATACTTTATCATTCAATTACTCTTGAACTACAGCTCTGACAGTGTTTAAATAACACTCTCCATGGCCCAAATACTATGATTTTATTGTGAAATGTTACTATCCCTTTAAAGTTCTTACAATATAGAGATATGTCCCTGATGGCTGTAATCAAGACGTATCACTGCATGAACACAACACACACACACACCCACAGGACGAACAGGACGTCTCCCTCTGCCTTACTGGTACCGTTGACACCAGTTTAACCCATTGATGTGTCAGGACTGTCCTGGCACATCATGGAATCCTGGGATGGCAGCGCACCTGCACGCTGCTCTGTCATCCTAGAATTCAAAACACTAAAAAAAAAGCTTGGTGGTCCTTAATGGCCGCCCGCGCTCCAGTTTTGGTGGTCGTTAAGGGGTTATAGACTAAAGAAGCAATAACTGGAGCAGAATATATAATAGGTAAGGACAGAGTCTACTCACCCTGATAATGTGGCCCTTCATTCTGAGATCTGGGTCAAATCCCTGAGAGTTGCCAGGTATTCCTATCATCTGTTGATTTTCATTCTTTGCTGTGGCATACAGCTTTAACGAGTTACTCTGGTGCTCAAAGGGTTAAGGACTAGAGGAGTGGGCAACACACTGCAAAGCAACGGGTTGTACATTGCTCTGGACCTTAAAGCGGAACTACCACCCTAAATAAAGTCGACCTCCAATAATTAGGCATATGGCGACTAGCTTCTTAATAGTGCTATTATCTCACACAAGTAGCCGATTCTGAATAATCCTTATTCTTCTGAGACCGGAAGCCAGGCATCAGTGCAGACATCTTGTCTTAGACACATCTGCGCATCTGCGCTGTCCGTCCCGGTCTCCTCTAAGGCACCGGAAGAGACTGACGGCGCAGGAGCTCAGACGTCTCCCATGCAAGAAGCCTGGCTTCAGTCTCTGAAGAAAAAGGATCACTTCAGAACCGGCTACTTGTGTGAGATAATAACACTATTAAGAAGCTAGTCGCCATATGCCCAATAATTGGGTGGCGACTTTATATAAGGTGGTAGTTAAGATTTAAAGGGTTAATAAATATAAGTCAGATCGGTTTCCATAAAGCATGGTATAGCAGCCTCATAGTAACGCTTTACTGTGGTTTGTATCTGCAGGGTGAAAGTAGAACTCACCGTTTGACCAAACGCGAAGGAACAAAGCGAGAGACGTCTGGACTGCCGACTTCCTCACAGAAAGGAAAACTGGTGGTGAGTATATGTGTGTGTGTGTGTGAGTGAGTGTGTGGCGGGGTAGACTGCGTTCAGGTTGAATATTGCTTACTTGTGAAAGAAATGGACAATTGTCTCTGTAGATTGTGAATTGTGTTTGATGCCTACTATTTGCATACCTCCCAACATTTCAAATGGCCAAAGAGGGACACTTGAGTTTTATGGGGTGTGGCGGGTGGGCAGGGAATTACTGAGAATTTGTATTTTATTTCATGACATATTGACACCTCTTTGTGTAACTGAATAAATGATTTAGAACAAGACCAAATATTGTATTTACACAGACTAATTTATAAACACAGATATAATGTAAAAGTTTAAACAAACATTGATGCAAGTTTTATTGCTGTGAAGCAATGTGATACACTTATATTTACACAGCGCACAGTCTGATCTAAATACTGGGATACCAGGGCAGAAACGAGGGACAGAGGGATTTGGGTCTCAAAGAGGGACTGTCCGCCTAAAGAAGGGCACTTGAGAGGTATGTCATTGGGAAATAGAACTAGTGTCCAATAACGCACTGGATGCTAGTGGCACATCGAGCGCATTGTAAAACAATGCTTTATAGATGGCTCTGGTATATAATATTAAGATTTTAGATTTTTCTAATCTTGTAGGGGACGCGGGGATATAATGGGTCAGTTTATTAAAGAAGCAGTAACATTTCATTATTAATAAATATATGTTAAGGGAGGGTGCTTATGGCACCTCAAGAATCTCTATAGTTAAAGGGATAGTAATGTTTCATAATAAAAGCAGCTCTAATTAATCATCATTGTATTTGGACTTTGGAGAGTGTTATTTCAATTTTGTCAGAGTGGTAGTTCAAGAGTAATTCAATGACGAAGTATCCCCCTCCCGCCCCTTTTACTGATGTAACACTGCTCAGCCAGATCAGAAGGGAGGTGCCCAGGTAGATTGCAGAGAGGGACAATCTTCAATTAAGATAAGGGAAAAACCTGAAAAACTTGTCAAGGGCGGCAGGGTTTTCATTGTTCTCATAGGAAGAAGATTTTCCCCTTCTGATATCTTTCAGGTCTTAGAACCAGATTCCACATCTGAGAAGAGATGGCTTACACTAGGTAAAAGGGGCGGGAGGGGAAACTTTGCTTGTGAATATCTCTCAAACCATAAAGGTTTGAGAGATAAGACTTCTATCGTTCTTCATGTTTTTTTTATTGCCTGCAAGATAAAATAAAGATTAAACGAAGTATTACTATCCCTTTAAGAATAATGTAATTGTAGGTATCAGTAATCTATATGGCAAGAAAAGTGATACAAATGTGTTAAGGTATTAATATGTGTTAGAATACAGATCGTTACAACAGTGGATACATAGAAAGCGCGTTAGGTATTTAGTATGAATCGGATACAAAGTATTATAACAACATATGCATTAGGTGCGCATTCTGTGAATACTCAAGTCTTTGTGGAGGGGATATGTCCTTATAGATTCATTCCTAACGGTTGTCAATCTTTGCAATTGTTGTTTAATGTCAGTTTTCAGACGGATCTTCTAGTAAAAGGGAGATGGCCCAGTTCTAAGTCGATACTGTTTCCTTTTTTACGATAATGTCAGTTTCTAGTTATCACACAGATAAAAATAAGGGATAGCCTTGTGTCAGTATATGGTATAAATACTGGGAAATAAAAATAATATTTACTCACATGTAAATAAGTAGATTTCTGTGTTCCTCCTTCCGCTGAGTTTCCTCGTATGTATCACTCAGTCTGGTTTCCCGTACTGGTGTCTCATGTAGGTCTTTCAGCGGAGCTTCCACGTGTTTCTTTGTGATTCAGATGTTCTTTATGGTGGTTGTAGTCAGGAAGGGGTTAATCCGAATGTAGTCCGAAAATGATCTTTATTATTAAAAGCGATCATATGGACAATGTGCGATATGTACAGAATAGCGTTATTTTATCTCAATAATAATAAATGTTGTTGTGCTTCTTCTGACGAGTAAAACAAGGATTATGTTCCAGATGGGTGGTGCTTCATTAAAGGGATAGTAATACTTTGTTTTAACTTTATTTTATTTTGTAGGCATTAAAAAAACATGAAGAACAATATAAGTCTTATCTCTCAAACCATACTGTCTGGACACCAGTTTGATTTAACCCATTGAGTGACAGGGAGGTGCGTGGCACTCAAAGGGTTAAAAAAAAAAAGGAGTGTGAGCTGTTATAATTTTTGAATGAAGCATCGTCTAGAAGTGAAAACCCCTTTTAACATTTTTTTAAAATAATTAGTCTTGATAGCCCCTTTGACTTATGAACAACAGGCACAGGGACCCACACTTGTATTTCTCTGCGTGCTGCCATTTTCAGATTTATCAGTGAGAAATTACAAAATCCCACTGACTTGCATTGTGTTTGTATCCTGGTCCTGGCTGGTACACAGAACCTTCAGATACAGTGTAGGTATATGTGTAAATAAGGCCAGACCTTTGCTTTTATTCTGAGGTGCCCTGCCTAACAAATGCATTCATTTATTTGAATGACCTCACGGGTATGATGGTGGGTGGCAGCCTCTGTCACAGGGGCATAACTGGTAACGTTTTGGTCTGGGCTCCCTGGAGGGGAGTTCTGTGGTGCCGCTGAGGAGAGAGGAATGACGCGATTCGCATCATAAATGTGGCTGGGCTTAACTCTTTGAGTGCCAGAGGTGTACGCAACGCATTGCTTTGCAATGCATTGTGTAGCCCTCTGGCACTCAAAGGGTTCATCATGAGTGGGGGTGGGACTTGTATAACATAAAAAAAATAGGCAGAATAAACTGGGGAAAGAGAAGTGGGTAGGGAATGGGAACAAAAGGGTGGGGAAGGAGCACAAGTGGGCAGAGTTTCATCAGAAACTCCCCACAGCCAGAGAATCAGACTCTGCCCCTAGACCCAGTAATGCCGAGTCAAACCCGGAGTCTCCAGGGCAAAACGGGAGAGTTCCTAGCTATGCACAGGGGGTAACTAACCATTGGCTTCCCACTTGTTGGAGACTACAACTCACATTATCCCCAAACAGTACAGCAAGTGCAATAATCCGCTGCACTTCTCTCTGGGTTTCAGAAGATTAATGCATGTTTATCTGGATCCTTTATGAATATATAGAAAAGACCCAGTTCAGTCATTCCAGTAATAGCAGACAGAAGTGGCACCTGCTTTGTATTCTGCTTGAAACATTTCCTCTTGCAAACCCAGAACATTTGAAAGTGTGATGATGGAGATAGTGTGTATTGTTTGGGAACACAGAAAGAAATCTTTCAGACTGGATGAAAGCTTTCTATGAAAGCGACATGCTGGTTTACATATCACCATAGGCTCTCGCTGGATGTCACTTCTCTCCAGAGCTGCTTTGTGATTCAAACATGCACTTATCAGGACCCGCTGAGACCTTTATCCATGTCCCCATAGGGAACTCCTACCAATTCCTCCGGCATTTGTGTCCTGCAAAGCTGAATCTTCAGACTCGCACGTCACTCTTATCAGGTGTATAATATCATTTGGTCAAGAGCAGCAGAAAAATGAAAATGTGTTACATTTCATGCCTGGGCTTATAAGGTTAGGTTCACATGGGAGACCTTGTTTGTGCGACATCTCTGCACCAAAAATATACTAGAAATAGGATTCATTGGCCTATATTTATAAAAGGAAACTGGCGTTATTCTGGATTAAACCAAATGTGCCATAGGACTGAAATAAACATTCTTAAATCCCCATTCGTTTAAATAGTTTTTTTTAACCCCTTAAATCCTAGAAAGGTCTCCAACGCATTGCTTTGCAATGCGTTGGAGACCTCTCTGGCATTCTAGGAGTTAAAAGCCCCACTGAAATCAGTGTTAGTTTATGTAATGTTTGCACCCCTTTAGTTACCAGAATTGCACCTAACCCTTTGAGTGCCAGAGAGGTAACCAATGCATTGCACTCAAATAAAGGGTTAAAGGGATAGTAATGGTTACTTTTAACAAAGATTAATAGTGTAGATATTAAAAATATAAATGCAATGACCTACCTCCCATGTCTCAAACACGTATAGTGTGAGAGAGATAAGCTGCTAAAGTCCCCCCCCTCCCGCCCCTTTCACTGACGTCAGCGCTTTAGCTGACAGAAGGAGATCTTTGTCCCTGGATCGGCCGGCGGCTCTTCAGCAGAGCAAAAATAGCTCTGTCTAGAAATAAATACTTCATTGGAACGGTCTACAAAGCAGGCACACTTTGTAGACTGTTCCAATTAAGTAATTATTACATAGTATGGAAGCCCGTATACACGGGCTAAAGTGCGCCCAGCTGCCCCAGAGCCGGGAGCAGAGACATGACGTGAGCCGTCCGGAGCGGGGCAACTCTCGCCGAATACACTGATCGTTAACAGGGAGCTCCAGACGGCTCACAGCGAAGCTCCCTGTGTGCGAAACCGCACATACACAGTAGAGACTCTCTACTGCACACGTGCGGTTACGGCTCAAAGTGAGCGACGCATTCTACCACTTTATGTTATAGGATAGCGCTATTTTTGCTTTCAGAGATGGGAGCTAGGTCGTTGCATTTATATTTATTTATATTTTGGATGTCTACACTATTAAACTTTGTTAAAATAACCATTACTATCCCTTTAATGTTATACAGCAATCGTAAGATGATTGAAATAACCACATTTTGCTTGGAGAGATATATTGTTAATAAAGCGCAGTGCGCATGTATCTTTATTTATGCAGAACCTTATACGTACACAGAGCTTCACACCAGTGAGAATTTCATGAGGTGGGATGGGTGCTTCAGACCTAGAATAAACATTAATAAAGGAAAACTGTGTTCTGGGAATAAGTACCTTTTAGCTTGATTAACAGAAGCATTTAATGCGGAACTATCACATATACGTAAGTGCTCCCCCAATTAATATTTACTATAGTGATAAGCATAGAAATCCATTTATAATCCTTATTAAGTTGCTGCATTATTTAGAAATCTAAGTTCTTATGAAATTCGCCGCCAGATGACAGTGCAGACATCTTGCTGAAGAAGCATCTGTGCACCTGCGCTGTCCGTCCCTGTCTGTACTGTGTGGTACAGTGCAACTCCCCCTTTGGTTACTTATGAATCAACTAGTGTAAAAGCCCGTGTACACGGGCCAAGGTCTAAGGTGATGTTAACCCTTTGAGTGCCACAGGGGTACGCAACACATTGCTTTGCAATGCGTTGCTTACCTCTCTGGCACTCAAAGGGTTAAGAGGCCGGTGCTGCTCTGTGTCCTGCCGCCGATGCAGTCATGCACTGTAGAGACTGCCTGAAAGCACAGAATGCTCCCAGCACAGAACTCCCAGAATTCAGCACAGAATGCTCCTAGCACAGAACTCCCAGCATTCCGCACAGAACTCACAGAACCCACAGCATTCCGCACAGAATGATCCCAGCACAGAACTCCCAGCATTCTGTGCTCCCAATATTCTTTGCTCCCAGCATTCCATGCGTTCAGGCAGTACCCACTGAGCATGATGGCCTCTGACAAGCGGATTATTATATAGGATGAGGAGTCGGGGACCTACAGGCAGGAGCACATATGCATCTTCGTCAAGATGTCTGTTCTGTCGACTGGTGGTGAGATTCCTATGCACTTAGATTTCTAAATAATGCCAGCACTTAATAAGGATTATAAATGGATTTCTATGCTTACCGCTACAGTAAAAATGAATTGGGGGGCACTTATATATCAGTGATAGTTTTGCTTTAAGTCAGGAGTGGACAATATGAGGTACTCCAGCTTTTGAGGACTTCCATTCCCATCATTCCCAGCCAGCTTTTGGTGGGAGTTGTAGTCCAGAACAGCTGAGGGAGACTTGTCCTCTGTTTGTGTCCAGGAAGAGGAGAAAACAGTCCTTTGTGGTTCCGGAACGCTCCTCCCCAAGGGATAATGAGTATTGATGTTGAAACGTTAGTGAAAACAGATCAGTTTTGTTTGCCTCAATGTTTTGGGAGTACACATGTTTATTATAATTTGCTGCACTACGAAGATTTCTATGTTTTATTTGAGGCTATTATGGCATCCATGGTCATAACCTTGCAAGGATAGGTTTTATTATTTTTTTGTCTATTCACATTTTTTTTTAATTCTACATCAGTTTGTTTTATTGCTGCTTTGTAACAGAGATGATTTTCATCCAGGTTAGTGACCTGGTATGTTTTATCTGTGACGCTGTACATATTATCGGCACTCTGTACACCAATAATAAGGTTGACCTGGTACCTTTCTTTTTAGACAACCACTCCTATTTCTTATCACTTTGGGTTGTGTATTGTAATACTGATGCACCTATATTTTTTGTTTCACTGTTCACAATCCAGTTAAAAATACCTTACCGCTCACAGATGTTTTTATACCCAATACAGCTCGAGGTCCTCAGATTGGCCTAGGCAGATATTCTTCATACTGCTGTGTCTGTGGCTTTGTGTGCGTGTATAATTTTATGAGTGTGTGTGTACAAAATGCATTTCAAAGTAAGGAACTCTTAAACGAGTAGTAAACTTTTTTTATGAAAAAATATATATTGTAGGTATTTTCCTATTGAGTAAAATAAGGGTACTCCCACTGCCGAGAGATCTATATTTCCAGAGTTATTACAGTTTAAACCCATGTTTTTTTACTTTAGCAGTGCCCTCTAGTGGTCAAATTCTAATTAAATTTCCTGTTACATTCTAATGGAGAGGAAAGTCAGCGACATATAGTTCTCCATAGAATGTGATAGAAACTGCCTGTCACTTCCTGTCAGAACAATCAAGAAGTAAGTACAGTAAATTCACTTTGTGATTATTTAAACTGCTATAATTTTTGAATAAAACATCTGACAGCGACGGGAGTGACCTTGTTTTATTCAACAGGAAAAGATCTATAAAATATGTGTTTTCATAAAAAACGTTTACTGCTCCTTTAAGAAAAGATACCATTTCCCTTTAAAGCATACCTTTAAACGCAGGGCATCTTAGGTGTAAAAGGGACAGCTTGGCATGTGCTATAGCTTAGTCATCGATGTGATCAAGGCCTTGCAGGGATGTGTGTGTGATAGGTGCTTGTGTAGAGGTAATTGGAGGAGAATTCAGCTGTGTCTATGAGTCATCTGCACAGGTAGCTTTACAGTTAGCTGTTACACTTTCGGTTCAGGATATATAAATATCCTCTAATGGTGCGCATCGTTCAGCTGTAAATATGTGCTCAGTATGTTTAGAATTCCCTATTGCCTAAATCAAACAGGTGAGCCGTGGGATTGCTAATAGAAACACCTATTCCTCGGGGCTTTCGGCTGCAATCCAACAATAAAGTCTGTAACACGCTTCACCGATGAGAGCTACGTACTGGAGGGCTGTGTGCAGACTTATTGGGGACAAAGATTAATCTTCAGAGAGTAATTTGGTTGCTCCAGCTTTATAAACATAGACACACAGGGAAGGTAGATAAAGAGGAACAAATCTGGGGCAAACCAACTGTACAGTGGGGGCTTATGACATTTCCCTTTCATTTAAAATGGAGATTTTAACCCTTTGAGTGTTGCATACCCCTCTGGCACTCAAAGGGTTAACACCTGGAATGCTAATGCATCAGACACCTTTCTAGCTTTCAGTGGAGTAAGAAAGCTCTTTTTATATCAATGGGATTGTTTTACCTTTTCACTGTCGTCCAATACAGGTCACTGGTACTCTGGGAGGCGATCCGCCCCTTTAGTAGGCAGGAACAATTATTCAAATGTGTGCAGGGGGCGGAGCTTCCCCTCCTACTTAAGCTGCCTTCAGGCCAGAGCCACTAGATTGATTTGTTCCTGTGTGCTGTGCACACCAGGTGGAGAACATCTATACATTCAACTTAGTATTTTATTATTTTTATTCAAATGTGGAATACCACCATTAGGAGGGTGACCATGGCTGTGAATTGCCCTCTTTAAAGTGGCTAGTGCAGCTTCCAGGGATTTTCTGTGGACCTTATGCCCTGAAGAGGGAACAGCTTGAGTCAAGCAGCTTCCCTGCTGGGGAATTTACCTCTGGTCTATTCCTACTTCATCATGGTCACCTGAAGACAGAAGTCCTGCAGAAAGGTGAGCCACCCCTTGAGTGCTGAAGGTCCACTTGTCCCCACAGTGTCCCTTTGATGGGCTTGTATTTGGGAGTTTGCATTGCACTCCAGCACTCATAGGGTGTTTTTATTTGCATTTCTCATGATTATGCAATTTCTGTGGTATTCTCTGGGTTTTGGAGCTTTGGGTATAGTTTTACTTATGTTTCTTATGTATTTGGTAACTATTTGGCACTTTTTAAACTTCAGTGGGACTTTATTAAAATTTAGTGTTCCGCGCCTTTAAGCGCGCCTTTTCCCGCTTAGACGCCATTGCTCCTTTACTCTCTATGGGATTTCACAGTGTGGGACATATCTCTGGAACCGCTTGTCACAGCAATTTCAGAGATGGCTCATTTTATTTCTATGCTCCTGCTCTATCATCCGGTGTCTGTTTTCAGGGGTGTGGGGAGTTCAGGGGGGCTTCGAGCACTGTTTGGGGTACTTCTGAGAGAAAACTACATTTCCCATGAGCGCCCGGTTTGCGCTCGTTTCTGATTGGCTGACCTGACGGCCGCCATTTTGTGGTGTTATTTCTCAACGAGTATACTACGCAGGGACCGAGCCTTCTCTCCTCTCAGCAGATTAACCCTTCGCTGGCCAGATAAGTCCGATTTTAGGCATTTCTGGGGTGAAACTTTAATCTTTCACACTTTTACTGGGTGATATTTGTTAAGTGGTGTATATTGACGCTGTGAGCATGTCTACTCCACTGGAGCCAGGGGCTAGACCCAAGACTAAAGAGGCTGGGGTGTCTGTTCCCCCCATTGCGCTTTGCTCCTCTTGTCACTCTGGCTGCCTAGAGATTGTTCTGGTGATTTACGCCCTAAATGCTCTGATTGTCATGATAGCAACCCTGGGCTTCCCAGCCACGCTATTGAGCCAACTTGGGTGAAAGAGTTTAGAGCTGCCACTAGGGATCTCAGATCCACTCTCCAACTCTTTCCCTCTCAGGTACAGGGGGCTCTCCAGGTTTGGCAGACCCCCTCCACAATCAGGACTTCCCTGCCCAAGCCACAGGGGGCTCCTGAGGTAACTGATTCTTCTGAAGAAGAACTTTTGCAGGATTCTAATGCTGAGGAACGTACTGTTATTGAGTCTAACAGGTCCATTGGGGACCCTTATGAATGTGACCCTGAGGTTTCTGCTGAGGGTTTGATTAGAGCTGTGTTAACTACGCTCAACCTTCCTCTGACTCAGGAATCTACTCATGATCCAACTGACGTTTTCCAAAAACCTTCTAAGGCTGTTGTATGTTTTCCAACAAACCCTACCCTTGCCCGTCTAGTCTCTGAGGCGTGGAGGAATCCTGACAAATCCTCCTCAGTGTCCAAAACGTTTGCTAAACTTTACCCTTTTCCTGAGACTGAACTGGCAAAATGGGTTCATCCTCCCAAAGTGGATGCTCCTGTTTCCAGGCTATCCAAATCTACTGGCGAGGGCCTCCACTTCATCTGTGGTGGCTAGACGTGCCCTTTGGCTGAAAATTTGGTCTGCTGATACAGCCTCTAAGAAAGCCTTGCTTTCCTTGCCCTTTCAGGGGAACTTGCTATTTGGTTCTGAGCTCAAAGAAATGATCAGCGAGGCTACTGGCGGTAAAAGTACTCTTCTACCCTCAGTCTTCAAGAAAAAGTTTCCAGCCAAACGCAACCGGTCCTTTCGTTCCTTTCAGACTGAGACACGCTCCACGTCCCAGACGGGGTCGTCCTCTACGCATCCCTCCTCCAAGCCCAAGCAGTCCTGGAAGCCCAAAGTTGCCCCCAAGGCCAAGACCTCCAAGACTGCTTCGGCATGACTCACCGAACCCGGGTCCGCGTCCGGCAGTAGGTGGACGTCTCCGCATCTTTCGCCGGACTTGGGAGGAGTCAGTGACAGACCCATGGGTTATTCAGGTAGTGTCAGAGGGATACAGGATCCCTTTCTCTTCCCTTCCTCCTTTTCGGTTCCATTTTACTCGTCCTTCTCAGGAACCTACAAAAAGGCGTCTGTTCGACGACGCTGTTCAGGATCTCTTGGACAAAGAGGTCCTGGAATTGGTTCCTCCAGAGGACACAGGTTCAGGATTTTATTCCAACCTGTTCGTGGTGGCCAAAAAGGACGGAGGTGCTCGTCCCATTTTGGATCTCAAAGATCTCAATTCCTATGTTGTGAGTTCCCACTTCCGCCAGGAATCCCTGCGCTCTGTGATTGCCGCAATGTCTCCAGGGGAGTTTCTTGCCTCCCTGGACCTTCAGGATGCATATCTTCACATCCCTATTCATCCAGAGAGCAGGCGGTATCTCAGGATTGCCTGCCACAGGGGACACTTTCAGTTTTCAGCTCTTCCCTTTGGACTGACTTCGGCCCCTGTGGTCTTTCAGAGGGTGTTGGGTTCTTTGATAGCTGTACTTCATCAAGAAGGTGTCAGAGTGACCCCCTACATGGACGATCTCCTCCTGAAAGCCTCCTCAGCGGAGCTTCTCCACCAGCAACTGCAGCTGTGTATACACACTCTGAACCGTCACGGCTGGATCCTGAATCTGGACAAGTCAGACTTGGTCCCATCTCAGAGGCTCCTTTTCCTGGGTCTCCTGTTCGACACTCGGCAATGCATGGTGTTTCTGCCAGAGGAAGTGGCTCATCAGATAGCCATCCGAGTAGCCGGGATCCTGGAGCTGGACAGAGTTCCAGTACCGAAGTTGACGTCTCTGGTGGGGAAGTTCATTTCCATGATCGAAGCGGTACCATTTACCATGGCCCACTCCCAGGAACTTCAGAGGTTTGTGATCCAGACGTGCAAGAATCATCCAGATCATCAGCATCTGTCAGTCTCTCTACCTCCTCATGTCGAATCGAGTCTGCACTGGTGGTTGGATCTCTCTCATCTCCTGAAAGGGAGATCCTTTCGAGTTCCCTATTGGACCACGCTCACAACGGATGCCAGCCTCCTGGGATGGGGTGCTGTGTTGGGTCGTTTCAGTGCTCAGGGGAAATGGGGACTGGAGGAATCTCTTCTCTCCATCAATGTTCTGGAACTGCGTGCCATCCGGCTTGCCCTGAGGCACTGGGAATCTCAACTGGAAGGTTGCCCAGTCAGAGTGGAGTCCGACAACGCCACCGCAGTGGCCTACATCAACAGGCAAGGCGGCACAAGAAGTTGCACCGCCTGGTTGGAGGTCAAGGATATTTTATCTTGGGCAGAAGATCACGTGCCTGTCATTTCAGCAGTTCACATTCCAGGCGTAGACAACGTCATGGCAGACTTTCTCAGTCGTCACACAGTCGACAGCGGAGAATGGGCTCTTCATCCAGAGGTGTTTCACCTAATCACCCAGAGGTGGGGGGTACCTGCAGTGGACCTGATGGCTACCAGACACAACAGGAAGGTGCCGGCGTTTTGCTCCCGGTGGAGGGACTCTCTTGCTCTAGCAGTGGATGCCTTGTCAATCCCTTGGGATTTTCCTCTGGCCTACATCTTCCCTCCTCTTCCTCTATTGATCAGAGTCATCCAGAAGTTGAAGCTGGAGCGCTGTCCTGTCATCCTGATCGCTCCAAACTGGCCTCGCCAGTCCTGGTATCCGGAGTTGATGGCCATGTCCGTGGCGGAACCGTTTCCACTTCCTGCTCGTCCGGATCTATTCTTTCAGGGTTATCTGTGGAAGGAGGATGTTCAGAATCTCCATTTGATGGCATGGCGGTTGAATCCTCGATTCTAGAGAAGAAAGGATTTTCTCCTTCAGTGGTGTCGACGATGCTTAGTGCTCGTAAGCCTGTGTCCTCCAAGATCTATCATCGTGTCTGGGCCACCTTTGTAGCTTGGTGTACTGATCGGAAGATGTCCCTAGATTTTCATCTTCCCACTGTCCTGGCCTTTTTACAGGACGGTGTTGAGAAAGGGCTCAGTTTGAGTTCCCTCAAACTCCAGACTTCTGCTTTGTCTGTGTTTTTCCAGGAAAGGATTGCTATCCTTCCTGATGTCAAAGTTTTCTTCCAAGGCGTGACTCATGTTCGGCCTGCCTTCAAGAGTCCTACTCCCCAGTGGGACCTCAATTTGGTGCTGGGAGTTCTCCAGCGTCCTCCGTTCGAATCCTTGGCTTCCATTCCCTTACGTCTCTTGACTTGGAAAATGGCCTTTTTGGCTATTGTTTCAGTTCACCGGGTAGCAGAGTTACAAGCTCTGTCTTGTAAACCTCCTTACCTGGTGTTCCACAAGGATAAGGCTGTGCTTCGCACTACCAAGGAATTCGTACCCAAGGTTGTGTCTGAGTTTCACATCAATCAGGAGATTGTGGTTCCCTCTTTCTGCCCTAATCCTTCATCTGACAAGGAACGAGATCTCCATTTATTGGATGTGGTGCGTTGCCTCAAGTTTTATGTTCATTGCACCGAGTCTATCAGGAAGTCTGACGCTCTATTCATCATTCCTGAGGGGCCTAGGGCAGGGAGACCGGCTTCCAAAGTTACCATTGCCTCTTGGATTAAGGCTACTATTCGTGAAGCCTATAAGTTGCGGAATAAGCATGTTCCCTTCCGGGTGACTGCCCATTCCACCAGATCTATTGGGGCCTCTTGGGCCTACAAGAATCAGGCATCTGCTGATCAACTGTGCAGAGCGGCCACTTGGTCCTCTGTGCACACATTTTCAAAGCACTACCGAGTTGATGTACTGGCCTCGGCTGATGCCAGTTTTGGGAGGAAGGTCCTGGAGGCAGTTTTGCCTGTTTAGGACTTCTACTCTGTGGTTCTTAGTGCTTCTTTACTGTTGAGCCCGGTTGGCTCTGGTTCTGTGTGCTGTGTTAGTTCAGGGGTTATTTCCCCCTGGTTGGTGTCCGTTGACACTTACATTTTGGGCTATGTGATTAACTGGTTCATAGCAGTTCTAGTGACTTGGGCCTTGCGCCTGGTCCTTGCCTTACTTCCCGCCTCTGGGTCAGCTCAATGTTTGTACATCCCAGAGTACCAGTGACCTGTATTGGACGACAGTGAAAATAGGATTTTAGTCTTACCTGTTAAATCCTTTTCACTTCGTCCATACAGGTCACTGGTCTCCCACCCTGTCAAGGGACCATGCTTGGCTCTCCTGTGGCATTCAGTGGGAGACCTTCGGGGCATGCTCACAGGAGTCTTCCTTCTTGCTTACCTACGGTCAGTTTTAGTGTCTCAAATCAATCTAATGGCTCTGGCCTGAAGGCAGCTTAAGTAGGAGGGGAGGCTCCGCCCCTGCACACATCTGAATAATTGTTCCTGCCTATTAAAGGGGCGGATCGCCTCCCAGAGTACCAGTGACCTGTATGGACTAAGTGAAAAGGATTTTACAGGTAAGACTAAAATCCTATTTTTTTATTTGTCCCCATTGGTGTAATGGTTTGCTCCAGAATTGCTTTTCCCATCACACCCAGCCAACAGCTGGCCAAGGATAATGGGAATTGTAGTCCAAAAACAGCTGGTGAGCAGTAGCTTTCCTATCTCTCAATTACATACACACGCAGGGAATATAACCATCAGAGTCCCACATGGGTATCTAATGCATTGCTTTACAAAGTGTTGGACACACTTCTGCCACGGTTGTAGGTATATATATATTTTTATGGATAGGTGAGTCACCGGCTGCAGTTCTTGATACAACGTGATAGTAAGCTATGTGACATCGTGAACTGATATAACTTTTGAATAAAGCAGCTGCCAGCAGTGGGAGGGCTATAGTTGTGCTCAGAAGGTTGGAGGCAGAAACATTTCAATTGAACAGCAATGTCAGTGTGTGTGGCACACCATCTAAGGGCTTAAAGCAAAACTGCCATCCCGCATAAACTTGCCCCTAAAGAATTACCCATCTGGCGACAAGCTGCTCAATAGCGCTAGTCACCAGAATTATTACCTGGTTAATGAGAACTGTACACTGCTCCTGGACTGACAGGCAGGAAACCGCGCAGACATCTCTCCATAGTGACGTCTACGTGCCTGCGCTGTCAGTCCCAGTCTGCTTTAGGAGACGTTGCTAGGAGCCGTTTGGTGCCAAAAGGGACTGACAGCGCAGGCGTCACTATGCAGAGATGTCTGCGCTGTTTCCTGCCTGTCAGTCCGGGAACAGTATATCATTCTCATTAACGCGGTAATAATTCTGGCGACTAGCACTATTGAGCAGGTAGGCGCCAGATGGGTAATTATTTAGGGGCAAGTTTAGGTAGTTCCATTTAAAACATACATACATATATATACATGCACATATACATAAACGCATTCATACATACATACATACATTTATATTACCTTAATATATACATATATATATATATACTCCTTTTTGCGTAAGAAGGGACAGCTCTATGACCCTTCTCTTACAGCATTACCACAGTGTACGGCTGATGTACTAAGAGGATCTGGAACAACTGGAGCAAACCGACTGTACCATGGGGGGGGTGGAATAAATATACCCCCTACATTCCCATTGATTTAAATGGAGATTTTAACCCCTTGAATGCTAGAGAGGTCTCAAAGCCATTGCAAAGTAAAGAAGTGTGAGCCTCTCAAGCATTTAATTGGTTAAAAGCCCAGTTTAAATCAGTGGAAGTTTGGGGGTTATTTTGTATTTGCACCCTAAATATGCTGGAGCGTGGGGAAAGAGAAGGTAAGAAAGATCCGGAGGGGGTGAAAGAGAAGGAGAAGATAATGGAAGAAAGCGCTGGGGAGGGAGAACGAGAAGGAGCAGAGGAAGAGACAGGGAAAAAGAGCTGGGGGGAAGAAAGGGAAAAAAGAAAGATGGGGGGGCAGGTGGAAGAAGGTGAGAGAGGTCATTCTGATATATACCAACAGGTATCTGTGAATCTTGTATCCAGTCCAGTCTATACTGTACATGCTGAAGGATGACATAGGTCAGAGACTGGGCTGCATGAGTCACTCTAGCTAACATAGTAACATAGTTGATGAGGCTGAACAAAGACATGTGTCCATCAAGTCCAGCCCATGCCAAATATCCCCTGTTGATTGATCCAGAGGAACGCAAAAAAAAACCCTCTGGTGCAATTTCTAATTTAGTCCCAAGTGGGTAAAAAAAATTCCTTCCTGACTCCAAATGACTCCAAGATATTTCCCTGGATCAACATCCTATCTGCTTTGAAGCCATCTATCATAATTTTCAATATTGTTCTGTGCTAGATAGGCATCCATTGCTTTCTTGAAAGCAGTTGCATTATCTGCAAGTACAACATCCCGATGCAAAGAATTCCATAGCTTTAGCACCCTTACTGTAAAGAATCCCTGCCTTTGTTTTAGTCGTAAGCACCTTTCCTCAAGTCTTAATGGATGACCTCTTGTTTTTAGCTCAGCTGTTTTTCGTAAATAATTAATTGGATAGTTCTTTGTATTGATCTCTAATGTATTTGTAAATGGTAATCATATCACCCCTTAGACATCTCTTCTCTAATGTAAACAAACCCAGTTTGGCTAGTCTCTCTTTATAGCTCAGATCCTCCAATCCCTTTATCAGTTTTGTTGCACATCTCTGTACCTTTCCAGTTCAATGCTGTCTTTTTTAAGAACTGGTGCCCAAAATTGTACTCCATATTCTAGATGAGGCCTAACCAAGGATTTATACAGAGGTAGGATAATATTAGCATCCTGTGCATCTACACCTCTTTTTATGCAGGCTAGTACTGTATTTGCTCTTGCAGCAGCTGAGTGACTCTGCACACTGCTGTGAAGTCTATTGTCTATCAGTATTCCTAAATATTTCTCTATTGAGTATTCCCCAAGTTGTTTCCCAATTATAGTATATGTAGGACTACAATACATTCATCTTTAGACAGCATCCAGCGAAGAATGGGAATTGTAGTCCAGCAGCAGCTGAATATTTGCAGATTGCCCATCCCTGTTCTACCACTGCTCCCAGTCATATCGCTGCCTGAATCAGCTCTGTATGCAGCAGAGGAGCACATGGGTAGTGGAGGGTGGAACCGCAGTCCAACAGCATGTGAAGATCTGCAGACTGCCCTTCCCTGTTGTACCTCTAGCTGCCAGTCATATCCTCATATAGGGAACCTCCAGCAGGACATCTCTAAAGAGAAGTGACCATGAAATGTTATAAGGGCACCTCTCTGATGAAAAGTGGAGGTTCCAGTTTACACTGTGTATCAGTCAGGCGCTCTGCACTAGCGTCACGCTCCTTACCCATGTGTTCCTCTGCTGTACACCGAGCTGACAGTGGTCCACTCACTGTGGGGCCATGTGGGTACATTCTTTTGGGTTGAGATATTCAAAAAGTATCGGCAACTAAAACTGTCGGTAATTAGTCTGAAAAAATCCATACACCTCAGTCTGTCAATTCTCAGACACATTGATGTAATTTTTTGCATCCAATTCCACCATCTCCATCAACGTTAAAAAGCAGTCTTAAAGCGGAACTACCACATTTAACAAAGAAAACCCCAAATAATTCCTTATCTGGCGACTAGCTGCTCAGTATCGCTAGTCGCCAGAATTATTACCTGGTTAATGCTAATCAGGGCTCAAAATTTCCACTCGCCACTAGCCAATGGCGAGTGAAAATTTAGCCCTGGCGAGTAGAAATTCAGTCCTGGTGGGTATGTTATGGCTTACAGTGGCGAGTAACTTTTCAGGTCTGGCTAGTAGCAAAGGACTTAAAATTATAAGCCCTGATGCTAATTATCCACTGCTCTGGGACTGACAGTCAAGAAGGAGCGCAGACATCTTTCCATAGTGAAGTCTGTGCGACTACATTATCAGTCCCACCCGGCTCTAGGAGCGTTGCTAGGAGCCGTTCGGCTCCAAAAGGGACTGACAGCGCAGGTGCACAGACGTCACTGTGGAAAGATGTCTGCGCTCCATCCTGCCTGTCAGTCCAGGAAGAATGGAGAATTCTATTTAACAAGGTAATAATTCTGGCGACTAGCGCTACTGAGCAGCTAGTTGCTAGATGAGAAATTATTTGGGGCCATCTTTGTTAAATGTGGTAGTTCCGCTTTAAAAGTGTGACTGGTTTAATAAATAGTCTTATTGTAAGCTATTTTCACACAAAAAAAAAAGCTTTACGTCATTTTCTTTTTTTTGTGTGATTTACATAATTTCTTCAAACAAAGTAGAAATGTTCTAAATCTGGTGAAGAAAAATGAAAGTACTATTAGCAGATAGAGTTAGAAGCAGTAGTATGGTGGTAACTCGGAATCACCTGTCTATTTAGTTGAACATTTGTCATCTTAAAGACATTTTAACGTCAGAATTTTTAAGGGCAATATCCATGAAGATCATCTTACCCCCATTTTTAAATCTTTACGACACATTTTTCAAAGTGGCAGATTTACTTCTGCAAATACTGTTCTCATTTTACCACCAACTCACAATCCCACAATGTTTCCGTTACAATGACATTTTGAACACCCCGCCCTCAGTTTATAGGGAGTGTCTTGCTGGTGTAGAGAACTTGAGTCTGATATAGAGTGTAAATTGGAGCCTCCATTTTGTCCAACAACAGAGAGCTGCCCTTGTCACATTTCATGGTCACTTCTCTGTAGCAGTGTCCTTCTGGGGGTTCACTGGTAGCAGTGAGTACAAGGAAGGACAGTCTGCAGGCCTCCATCTTTTCTGTGATCAGATAGTGATGTAAATAATGGGTCAGATCTTCTCTCCTGGGAGCAGACCTGCCGATGAAGCTGTGGCTGCTTTGTGAGTGTTGGAGCAACAGTGGAGCACAATGGGTCTGAAAGATACCTCTAGTTTACTTGTGGTCCAGTGGGAAGAGTCTCCTTTCTGTGCGATGCTGGACCTCATAGACCATTTGTCTCGGCTTGTCAGTCCAGCACAGTGGGTCTGTGGAGGCTGCGAGTGCAACTCAGGACTTAGTGACTAAACGCCATATTCTTATGTGTTAGGTTCAGGCTGGGGGCTGCCGAATGGCTGACAGGTACTGGTTTGAGGATGTACGGTGCAACCCCAGGATTTTTACTAAAACCAGATAATCGCCCATTAACCGGTTGACTCTCTTGGATTTCATAGCACCTGTTGACTAAAAGGTTTCTTTTACAGTTGTATGAAAAGTGGAAAAATCTGTCAATTTAACCCCTTTGAGTGTCTAAGAGGTGTCCCATGCATTTTAGCCCTGCCGGACCTATGGAGGGAGTAGATCAGGGGTCTGAAAAAAAACAAAACCCTGGTATAATCCCCAGGTGTACTGATACTGCATCGTGCTGTTCCCCATTGACCCTCTGTATCAGGCTTAACCCTTTGGGTGCCAGAGAGGTATGCATTGGATACCTGTCTGGTGCTCAAAGGGTTAAATGCCCAACACCGCAGCTTCTATGCGGATAGGAGCCATTTTGGATCTGCACTGTTTAGCCCAGGACATCATACTGTCCGCTTACATTGGTGCAGACTTAGTAAAACACGATGATTGCCCTTTAATCCCTTGCACGCATAGAGGTGTCCAGCACATTGCAAAGCACTGATTTTGTAGACCTCTGAATCATTTAAATGGTAACCCTTTAAGGACCAGAGGGGCGTGCAATGAATGCATTGCCCTATTTGAGTGATAAAGGGGTGGCTGCTTTGGACACCCCTGTGGGACTCAGACGGTTAAAGAATCAGTTAAACTGAGTGCCAGAGAGGTATGTGTTGGATACTTTTCTGGCATTCAAAAGGTTAAACAAATAGCAACAGAGGCACCTGGATTCTGATTTCCTTCATACCTAGATGTCTCATCTAAAACGCTAATTAAACAAGCGAGTCCTATTGTGAGCTGTTCTGTGGCAGACATATCTGTGTCTCCGCACGCTCACAGCCCAGAGGTTCAGGCTAATGATGGTACGTGGCGGTTTAGCACATTGCTTCACTCTTCACCCTCTGGGGAAGCGTCTCCTTTTTTAGTATTATCGGAGAGCTCAGGCTTTCAGCAGACACGTTAATAATTCAGTGTGAAGAATTACACTCGCGCTGTAAGCCTGTTCATGTGTTTGTAATCGGCAGCACTTGGATGTCAACACTCTCACATTGACTTGCTGGGATCTGGCCAAGGTGAGACACAGGTTCTGCACTCAGTAGGGACCAAGCGGAACTAATGACAGGGAGCTGTTTAACCTTTAACCCTTTGAGTACCAGAGTGCTACGCAACGCTGTGTACCCCTCTGGCACTCAATGGGTTAAGGACGGGCCTAGTGCATTGGAAAGCAATGTGTTTCACACTCCTCTGTTTCTTAAAGGATTCATGGCCTCTTCCATATTTGGGGGGTAAGTAATAGGTTAACTCCTTAGAGTCTAAAGATGTCTCCCAAACAGGGCTTCATATACACAACAGATGTGCATTTCTGTAGTAAGCCAGCTGCATCATAGGAGTGATTTAAAAAACTCCCATTGATTTAAACAGGGCTTTTAACCCTTGCAATGTGTAGGAGACCTCTCCAGCATACAAGGGGTTACAAGTTTAAATGGGATTTTTACGTGTCCCTTTATGGTGCAGTTAATTTGGTCCACAATTGCTCCTCTTTTTTTCTCTTGTGCATGAGACTAACATTGAGTAGATGTATATTCTCTTATACAAATGAATGACTGACCAGCATTAAACATTTGAGTGTCGTGGGGGGGAGTCTTACCAGTAATCTATAGAGTAACATTAGTACCTCTATCACTGTACACAGTACTCCAGGTGAGATCTTACCAGTAATCTATAGAGTAACATTAGTACCTCTATCACTGTACACAGTACTCCAGGTGAGATCTTACCAGTGATCTATAGAGTGACATTAGTACCTCTATCACTGTACACAGTACTCCAGGTGAGATCTTACCAGTAATCTATAGAGTAACATTAGTACCTCTATCACTGTACACAGTACTCCAGGTGAGATCTTACCAGTGATCTATAGAGTGACATTAGTACCTCTATCACTGTACACAGTACTCCAGGTGAGATCTTACCAGTGATCTATAGTGTGGCATTAGTACCTCTATCACTGTACACAGTACTCCAGGTGAGACCTTACCAGTGATCTATAGTGTGGCATTAGTACCTCTATCACTGTACATAGTACTCCAGGTGAGACCTTACCAGTGATCTATAGAGTGACATTAGTACCTCTATCACTGTACACAGTACTCCAGGTGAGATCTTACCAGTGATCTATAGAGTAACATTAGTACCTCTATCACTGTACACAGTACTCCAGGTGAGATCTTACCAGTAATCTATAGAGTAACATTAGTACCTCTATCACTGTACACAGTACTCCAGGTGAGATCTTACCAGTGATCTATAGAGTGATATTAGTACCTCTATCACTGTACACAGTACTCCAGGTGAGATCTTACCAGTGATCTATAGAGTGACATTGGTACCTCTATCACTGTACACAGTACTCCAGGTGAGACCTTACCAGTGATCTATAGTGTGGCATTAGTACCTCTATCACTGTACATAGTACTCCAGGTGAGACCTTACCAGTGATCTATAGAGTGACATTAGTACCTCTATCACTGTACACAGTACTCCAGGTGAGATCTTACCAGTGATCTATAGAGTGACATTAGTACCTCTATCACTGTACACAGTACTCCAGGTGAGATCTTACCAGTGATCTATAGAGTGGCATTAGTACCTCTATCACTGTACACAGTACTCCAGGTGAGATCTTACCAGTGATCTATAGAGTAACATTAGTACCTCTATCACTGTACATGGTACTCCAGGTGAGATCTTACCAGTGATCTATAGGTGACATTAGTACATCTATCACTGTACACAGTACGCCAGGTGAAATCTTACCAGTGATCTATAGAGTAACATTAGTACCTCTATCACTGTACATGGTACTCCAGGTGAGATCTTACCAGTGATCTATAGGTGACATTAGTACATCTATCACTGTACACAGTACGCCAGGTGAGATCTTACCAGTGATCTATAGAGTGACATTAGTACCTCTATCACTGTACACAGTACTCCAGGTGAGATCTTACCAGTGATCTATAGAGTGACATTAGTACCTCTATCACTGTACACAGTACTCCAGGTGAGACCTTACCAGTGATCTATAGAGTGACATTAGTACCTCTATCACTGTACACAGTACTCCAGGTGAGACCTTACCAGTGATCTATAGAGTGACATTAGTACCTCTATCACTGTACACAGTACTCCAGGTGAGACCTTACCAGTGATCTATAGAGTGACATTAGTACCTCTATCACTGTACACAGTACTCCAGGTGAGTCCTTACCAGTGATCTATAGAGTGACATTAGTACATCTATCACTGTACACTGTACTCCAGGTGAGATCTTACCAGTGATCTATAGAGTGACATTAGTACTGCTATCACTGTACACAGTACTCCAGGTGAGATCTTACCAGTGATCTATAGAGTGACATTAGTACCTCTATCACTGTACACAGTACTCCAGGTGAGATCTTACCAGTGATCTATAGAGTGACATTAGTACCTCTATCACTGTACACAGTACTCCAGGTGAGATCTTACCAGTGATCTATAGAGTGACATTAGTACCTCTATCACTGTACACTGTACTCCAGGTGAGACCTTACCAGTGATCTATAGAGTGACATTAGTACCTCTATCACTATACACAGTATTCCAGGTGAGATCTTACCAGTGATCTATAGAGTGACATTAGTACCTCTATCACTGTACACAGTACTCCAGGTGAGATCTTACCAGTGATCTATAGAGTGACATTAGTACCTCTATCACTATACACAGTACTCCAGGTGAGATCTTACCAGTGATCTATAGAGTGACATTAGTACCTCTATCACTGTACATAGTACTCCAGGTGAGATCTTACCAGTGATCTATAGAGTGACATTAGTACCTCTATCACTATACACAGTACTCCAGGTGAGATCTTACCAGTGATCTATAGAGTGACATTAGTACCTCTATCACTGTACACTGTACTCCAGGTGAGATCTTACCAGTGATCTATAGAGTGACATTAGTACCTCTCTCACTGTACACAGTACTCCAGGTGAGATCTTACCAGTGATCTATAGAGTGACATTGGTACCTCTATCACTGTACACAGTACTCCAGGTGAGGTCTTACCAGTGATCTATAGAGTGACATTAGTACCTCTATCACTATACACAGTACTCCAGGTGAGATCTTACCAGTGATCTATAGAGTGACATTAGTACCTCTATCACTGTACATAGTATTCCAGGTGAGATCTTACCAGTGATCTATAGTGTGATATTAGTACATCTATCACTGTACACAGTACTCCAGGTGAGGCCTTACCAGTGATCTATAGAGTGACATTAGTACCTCTATCACTGTACACAGTACTCCAGGTGAGACCTTACCAGTGATCTATAGAGTGACATTAGTACCTCTATCACTGCACACAGTACTCCAGGTGAGATCTTACCAGTGATCTATAGAGTGACATTAGTACCTCTATCACTGTACACAGTACTCCAGGTGAGACCTTACCAGTGATCTATAGAGTGGCATTAGTACCTCTATCACTGTACACAGTACTCCAGGTGAGATCTTACCAGTGATCTATAGAGTGACATTAGTACCTCTATCACTATACACAGTACTCCAGGTGAGATCTTACCAGTGATCTATAGAGTGACATTAGTACCTCTATCACTGTACATAGTACTCCAGGTGAGATCTTACCAGTGATCTATAGAGTGACATTAGTACCTCTATCACTGTACACAGTACTCCAGGTGAGATCTTACCAGTGATCTATAGAGTGACATTAGTACCTCTATCACTATACACAGTACTCCAGGTGAGTCCTTACCAGTGATCTATAGAGTGACATTAGTACATCTATCACTGTACACTGTACTCCAGGTGAGATCTTACCAGTGATCTATAGAGTGACATTAGTACCTCTATCACTATACACAGTACTCCAGGTGAGATCTTACCAGTGATCTATAGAGTGACATTAGTACCTCTATCACTGCACACAGTACTCCAGGTGAGATCTTACCAGTGATCTATAGAGTGACATTAGTACCTCTATCACTATACACAGTACTCCAGGTGAGGTCTTACCAGTGATCTATAGAGTGACATTAGTACCTCTATCACTATACACAGTACTCCAGGTGAGACCTTACCAGTGATCTATAGAGTGACATTAGTACCTCTATCACTGTACACAGTATTCCAGGTGAGATCTTACCAGTGATCTATAGAGTGACATTAGTACCTCTATCACTGTACACAGTACTCCAGGTGAGATCTTACCAGTGATCTATAGAGTGACATTAGTACCTCTATCACTGTACACAGCACTCCAGGTGAGTCCTTACCAGTGATCTATAGAGTGACATTAGTACCTCTATCACTGTACACAGTACTCCAGGTGAGATCTTACCAGTGATCTATAGAGTGACATTAGTACCGCTATCACTGTACATAGTACTCCAGGTGAGATCTTACCAGTGATCTATAGAGTGACATTAGTACCTCTATCACTATACACAGTATTCCAGGTGAGGCCTTACCAGTGATCTATAGAGTGACATTAGTACCTCTATCACTGTACATAGTACTCCAGGTGAGATCTTACCAGTGATCTATAGAGTGACATTAGTACCTCTATCACTATACACAGTACTCCAGGTGAGACCTTACCAGTGATCTATAGAGTGACATTAGTACCTCTATCACTGTACACAGTATTCCAGGTGAGATCTTACCAGTGATCTATAGAGTGACATTAGTACCTCTATCACTGTACACAGTACTCCAGGTGAGATCTTACCAGTGATCTATAGAGTGACATTAGTACCTCTATCACTGTACACAGCACTCCAGGTGAGTCCTTACCAGTGATCTATAGAGTGACATTAGTACCTCTATCACTGTACACAGTACTCCAGGTGAGATCTTACCAGTGATCTATAGAGTGACATTAGTACCGCTATCACTGTACATAGTACTCCAGGTGAGATCTTACCAGTGATCTATAGAGTGACATTAGTACCTCTATCACTGTACACAGTATTCCAGGTGAGATCTTACCAGTGATCTATAGAGTGACATTAGTACCTCTATCACTGTACACAGTACTCCAGGTGAGATCTTACCAGTGATCTATAGAGTGACATTAGTACCTCTATCACTGTACACAGCACTCCAGGTGAGTCCTTACCAGTGATCTATAGAGTGGCATTAGTACATCTATCACTGTACACAGTACTCCAGGTGAGATCTTACCAGTGATCTATAGAGTGACATTAGTACCGCTATCACTGTACATAGTACTCCAGGTGAGATCTTACCAGTGATCTATAGAGTGACATTAGTACCTCTATCACTATACACAGTATTCCAGGTGAGGCCTTACCAGTGATCTATAGAGTGACATTAGTACCTCTATCACTGTACATAGTACTCCAGGTGAGATCTTACCAGTGATCTATAGAGTGACATTAGTACCTCTATCACTGTACATAGTACTCCAGGTGAGACCTTACCAGTGATCTATAGAGTGACATTAGTACCTCTATCACTGTACATAGTACTCCAGGTGAGATCTTACCAGTGATCTATAGAGTGACATTAGTACCTCTATCACTGTACACAGTATTCCAGGTGAGATCTTACCAGTGATCTATAGAGTGACATTAGTACCTCTATCACTGTACACAGTACTCCAGGTGAGATCTTACCAGTGATCTATAGAGTGACATTAGTACCTCTATCACTATACACAGTATTCCAGGTGAGGCCTTACCAGTGATCTATAGAGTGACATTAGTACCTCTATCACTGTACATAGTACTCCAGGTGAGATCTTACCAGTGATCTATAGAGTGACATTAGTACCTCTATCACTGTACACAGTACTCCAGGTGAGATCTTACCAGTGATCTATAGAGTGACATTAGTACCTCTATCACTGTACACAGTACTCCAGGTGAGATCTTACCAGTGATCTATAGAGTGACATTAGTACCTCTATCACTGTACACAGTATTCCAGGTGAGATCTTACCAGTGATCTATAGAGTGACATTAGTACCTCTATCACTGTACACAGTACTCCAGGTGAGATCTTACCAGTGATCTATAGAGTGACATTAGTACCTCTATCACTATACACAGTATTCCAGGTGAGGCCTTACCAGTGATCTATAGAGTGACATTAGTACCTCTATCACTGTACATAGTACTCCAGGTGAGATCTTACCAGTGATCTATAGAGTGACATTAGTACCTCTATCACTGTACACAGTACTCCAGGTGAGATCTTACCAGTGATCTATAGAGTGACATTAGTACCTCTATCACTGTACACAGTACTCCAGGTGAGACCTTACCAGTGATCTATAGAGTGACATTAGTACCTCTATCACTATACATAGTACTCCAGGTGAGACCTTACCAGTGATCTATAGAGTGGCATTAGTACCTCTATCACTATACACAGTACTCCAGGTGAGATCTTACCAGTGATCTATAGAGTGACATTAGTACCTCTATCACTGTACATAGTATTCCAGGTGAGATCTTACCAGTGATCTATAGAGTGACATTAGTACCTCTATCACTGTACATAGTACTCCAGGTGAGATCTTACCAGTGATCTATAGAGTGACATTAGTACCTCTATCACTGTACATAGTATTCCAGGTGAGGTCTTACCAGTGATCTATAGAGTGACATTGGTACCTCTATCACTGTACACAGTACTCCAGGTGAGACCTTACCAGTGATCTATAGAGTGACATTAGTACCTCTATCACTGTACATAGTACTCCAGGTGAGATCTTACCAGTGATCTATAGAGTGACATTAGTACCTCTATCACTGTACACAGTACTCCAGGTGAGATCTTACCAGTGATCTATATAGTGACATTATTACCACTATCACTGTACATAGTACTCCAGGTGAGATCTTACCAGTGATCTATAGAGTGACATTAGTACATTTATTACTGTACACAGTACTCCAGGTGAGATCTTACCAGTGATCTATATAGAGTGACATTAGTACCTCTATCACTGTACATAGTACTCCAGGTGAGATCTTACCAGGGATCTATAGAGTGACAGTACCTCTATCACTGTACACAGTACTCCAGGTGAGGCCTTACCAGTGATCTATAGAGTGACATTATTACCTCTATCACTGTACATAGTACTCCAGGTGAGATCTTACCAGTGATCTATAGAGTGACATTAGTACCTCTATCACTGTACACAGTATTCCAGGTGAGGCCTTACCAGTGATCTATAGAGTGACATTAGTACCTCTATCACTGTACATAGTCTCCAAGTGAGATCTTACCAGTGATCTATAGAGTGACATTAGTACATCTATCACTGTACACAGTACTCCAGGTGAGACCTTACCAGTGATCTATAGAGTGAAATTAGTACCTCTATCACTGTACACAGTATTCCAGGTGAGATCTTACCAGTGATCTATAGAGTGACATTAGTACCTCTATCACTGTACACAGCACTCCAGGTGAGATCTTACCAGTGATCTATAGAGTGACATTAGTACTGCTATCACTGTACACAGTACTCCAGGTGAGATCTTACCAGTGATCTATAGAGTGACATTAGTACTGCTATCACTGTACACAGTACTCCAGGTGAGATCTTACCTGTGATCTATAGAGTGATATTAGTACCTCTATCACTGTACACAGTACTCCAGGTGAGGCCTTACCAGTGATCTATAGAGTGACATTAGTACCTCTATCACTGTACACAGTACTCCAGGTGAGATCTTACCAGTGATCTATAGAGTGACATTAGTACTGCTATCACTGTACACAGTACTCCAGGTGAGATCTTACCAGTGATCTATAGAGTGACATTAGTACTGCTATCACTGTACACAGTACTCCAGGTGAGATCTTACCAGTGATCTATACAGTGACATTAGTACTGCTATCACTGTACACAGTATTCCAGGTGAGGCCTTACCAGTGATCTATAGAGTGACATTAGTACCTCTATCACTGTACACAGTACTCCAGGTGAGATCTTACCAGTGATCTATAGAGTGACATTAGTACCTCTATCACTGTACACAGTACTCCAGGTGAGATCTTACCAGTGATCTATAGAGTGACATTAGTACCTCTATCACTGTACATAGTACTCCAGGTGAGATCTTACCAGTGATCTATAGAGTAACATTAGTACCTCTATCACTATACACTGTACTCCAGGTGAGATCTTACCAGTGATCTATAGAGTGGCATTAGTACCTCTATCACTGTACACTGTACTCCAGGTGAGATCTTACCAGTGATTTATAGAGTGACATTAGTACCTCTATCACTATACACAGTACTCCAGGTGAGATCTTACCAGTGATCTATAGAGTGACATTAGTACCTCTATCACTGTACACTGTACTCCAGGTGAGATCTTACCAGTGATCTATAGAGTGACATTAGTACCTCTATCACTGTACACTGTACTCCAGGGGAGATCCTACCAGTGATCTATAGAGTGACATTAGTACCTCTATCACTGTACACTGTACTCCAGGTGAGATCTTACCAGTGATCTATAGAGTGACATTAGTACCTCTATCACTATACACAGTACTCCAGGTGAGGCCTTACCAGTGATCTATAGAGTGACATTAGTACCTCTATCACTGTACACAGTACTCCAGGTGAGATCTTACCAGTGATCTATAGAGTGACATTAGTACCTCTATCACTGTACACAGTACTCCAGGTGAGACCTTACCAGTGATCTATAGAGTGACATTAGTACCTCTATCACTATACATAGTACTCCAGGTGAGACCTTACCAGTGATCTATAGAGTGGCATTAGTACCTCTATCACTATACACAGTACTCCAGGTGAGATCTTACCAGTGATCTATAGAGTGACATTAGTACCTCTATCACTGTACATAGTATTCCAGGTGAGATCTTACCAGTGATCTATAGAGTGACATTAGTACCTCTATCACTGTACATAGTACTCCAGGTGAGATCTTACCAGTGATCTATAGAGTGACATTAGTACCTCTATCACTGTACATAGTATTCCAGGTGAGGTCTTACCAGTGATCTATAGAGTGACATTGGTACCTCTATCACTGTACACAGTACTCCAGGTGAGACCTTACCAGTGATCTATAGAGTGACATTAGTACCTCTATCACTGTACATAGTACTCCAGGTGAGATCTTACCAGTGATCTATAGAGTGACATTAGTACCTCTATCACTGTACACAGTACTCCAGGTGAGATCTTACCAGTGATCTATATAGTGACATTATTACCACTATCACTGTACATAGTACTCCAGGTGAGATCTTACCAGTGATCTATAGAGTGACATTAGTACATTTATTACTGTACACAGTACTCCAGGTGAGATCTTACCAGTGATCTATATTGAGTGACATTAGTACCTCTATCACTGTACATAGTACTCCAGGTGAGATCTTACCAGTGATCTATAGAGTGATATTAGTACCTCTATCACTGTACACAGTACTCCAGGTGAGATCTTACCAGGGATCTATAGAGTGACAGTACCTCTATCACTGTACACAGTACTCCAGGTGAGGCCTTACCAGTGATCTATAGAGTGACATTATTACCTCTATCACTGTACATAGTACTCCAGGTGAGATCTTACCAGTGATCTATAGAGTGACATTAGTACCTCTATCACTGTACACAGTATTCCAGGTGAGGCCTTACCAGTGATCTATAGAGTGACATTAGTACCTCTATCACTGTACATAGTCTCCAAGTGAGATCTTACCAGTGATCTATAGAGTGACATTAGTACATCTATCACTGTACACAGTACTCCAGGTGAGACCTTACCAGTGATCTATAGAGTGAAATTAGTACCTCTATCACTGTACACAGTATTCCAGGTGAGATCTTACCAGTGATCTATAGAGTGACATTAGTACCTCTATCACTGTACACAGCACTCCAGGTGAGATCTTACCAGTGATCTATAGAGTGACATTAGTACTGCTATCACTGTACACAGTACTCCAGGTGAGATCTTACCAGTGATCTATAGAGTGACATTAGTACTGCTATCACTGTACACAGTACTCCAGGTGAGATCTTACCTGTGATCTATAGAGTGATATTAGTACCTCTATCACTGTACACAGTACTCCAGGTGAGGCCTTACCAGTGATCTATAGAGTGACATTAGTACCTCTATCACTGTACACAGTACTCCAGGTGAGATCTTACCAGTGATCTATAGAGTGACATTAGTACTGCTATCACTGTACACAGTACTCCAGGTGAGATCTTACCAGTGATCTATAGAGTGACATTAGTACTGCTATCACTGTACACAGTACTCCAGGTGAGATCTTACCAGTGATCTATACAGTGACATTAGTACTGCTATCACTGTACACAGTATTCCAGGTGAGGCCTTACCAGTGATCTATAGAGTGACATTAGTACCTCTATCACTGTACACAGTACTCCAGGTGAGATCTTACCAGTGATCTATAGAGTGACATTAGTACCTCTATCACTGTACACAGTACTCCAGGTGAGATCTTACCAGTGATCTATAGAGTGACATTAGTACCTCTATCACTGTACATAGTACTCCAGGTGAGATCTTACCAGTGATCTATAGAGTAACATTAGTACCTCTATCACTATACACTGTACTCCAGGTGAGATCTTACCAGTGATCTATAGAGTGGCATTAGTACCTCTATCACTGTACACTGTACTCCAGGTGAGATCTTACCAGTGATTTATAGAGTGACATTAGTACCTCTATCACTATACACAGTACTCCAGGTGAGATCTTACCAGTGATCTATAGAGTGACATTAGTACCTCTATCACTGTACACTGTACTCCAGGTGAGATCTTACCAGTGATCTATAGAGTGACATTAGTACCTCTATCACTGTACACTGTACTCCAGGGGAGATCCTACCAGTGATCTATAGAGTGACATTAGTACCTCTATCACTGTACACTGTACTCCAGGTGAGATCTTACCAGTGATCTATAGAGTGACATTAGTACCTCTATCACTATACACAGTACTCCAGGTGAGGCCTTACCAGTGATCTATAGAGTGACATTAGTACCTCTATCACTGTACACAGTACTCCAGGTGAGGTTTTACCAGTGATCCATAGAGTGACATTAGTACCTCTATCTCTGTACACAGTACTCCAGGTGAGATCTTACCAGTGATCTATAGAGTGACATTAGTACCTCTATCACTGTACACAGTATTCCAGGTGAGTCCTTACCAGTGATCTATAGAGTGACATTAGTACCTCTATCACTGTACACTGTACTCCAGGTGAGATCTTACCAGTGATCTATAGAGTGACATTAGTACCTCTATCGCTGTACACAGTACTCCAGGTGAGATCTTACCAGTGATCTATAGAGTGACATTAATACCTCTATCACTGTACACAGTACTCCAGGTGAGGCCTTACCAGTGATCTATAGAGTGACATTAGTACCTCTATCACTGTACACAGTACTCCAGGTGAGTCCTTACCAGTGATCTATAGAGTGACATTAGTACCTCTATCACTGTACACTGTACTCCAGGTGAGATCTTACCAGTGATCTATAGATTGACATTAGTACCTCTATCACTGTACATAGTACTCCAGGTGAGATCTTACCAGTGATCTATAGAGTGGCATTAGTACCTCTATCACTGTACACAGTACTCCATGTGAGATCTTACCAGTGATCTATAGAGTGGCATTAGTACCTCTATCAATGTACACAGTACTCCAGGTGAGATCTTACCAGTGATCTATAGAGTGGCATTAGTACCTCTATCACTGCACACAGTACTCCAGGTGAGATCTTACCAGTGATCTATAGAGTGGTATTAGTACCTCTATCACTTTACACTGTACTCCAGGTGAGATCTTACCAGTGATCTATAGAGTGGCATTCAGGGCTGGATTTACATCTCAGGAGCCTGTAGGCACAGAAGTTTGAAGCGCCCCCCCCCCCGGGCCATCTGCCCCCATCAGCTCCACATTGCCCTCACAATGCCCCCCATCAGCTCCATATTGCCTCCATCAGCGCCACATTGCCCCCCATCAGCTCCATATTGCCCCCATTAGCTCCACATTGCCCTCACAATGCCCCCCATCAGCTCCACATTGCCCCCATCAGCTCCACATTGCCCTCACAATGCCCCCATCAGCTCCATATTGCCCCCACCATCTCCATGTTGCTCTCACATTGCCCTCCTTTGTCTCCAACTTTTCCCCACCATCTCCATTTTGCCCTCACATTGCCTCCCCCCCAATGTCCGTTGCTACCTCCCCCCATTGTCCGTTTCCTACCTCCCTGGTAGGAGATCTGTATGTGCCTCCTTTGGCACAGTCTTGTACATGATGGAGCTCCCGCGCGGTCTCCTATTCAGGAATTCAGAGCTCTGGGAGATGATGTCATCTCCCAGAGCTCTGCACTCCTAAAGAGGCGACGAGGGAGCTCAGCACTTACAGGACTGTGCCAAAGGAGGCACAGACCTGATCTGCCGGGGAGGTAGGAAATAAACAACGGGGGGGGGGGGCAATGTGAGGGCAGCATGGAGTGGGTGCCACAGGCGCAGCCAGCGAGGTGACTATTTTTTTTTTTTTTTTAAAGAATATTAAAAAAAAAAAATCCGAATGGCAGGCGCCCCTCGGTGGAGTGCGCCTGTAGGCAGGTGCCTACTTTGCCTAATGGCAAATCCGACCCTGGTGGCATTAGTACCTCTCTCACTGTACACAGTACTCCAGGTGAGGCCTTACCAGTGATCTATAGAGTGACATTAGTACCTCTATCACTGTACACAGTACTCCAGGTGAGACCTTACCAGTGATCTATAGAGTGACATTAGTACCTCTCTCACTGTACACAGTACTCCAGGTGAGGCCTTACCAGTGATCTATAGAGTGACATTAGTACCTCTATCACTGTACACAGTACTCCAGGTGAGGCCTTACCAGTGATCTATAGAGTGACATTAGTACCTCTATCACTGTACACAGTACTCCAGGTGAGACCTTACCAGTGATCTATAGAGTGACATTAGTACCTCTCTCACTGTACACAGTACTCCAGGTGAGGCCTTACCAGTGATCTATAGAGTGACATTAGTACCTCTATCACTGTACACAGTACTCCAGGTGAGGCCTTACCAGTGATCTATAGAGTGACATTAGTACCTCTATCACTGTACACAGTACTCCAGGTGAGACCTTACCAGTGATCTATAGAGTGACATTAGTACCTCTATCACTGTACACAGTACTCCAGGTGAGATCTTACCAGTGATCTATAGAGTGACATTAGTACCTCTATCACTGTACACAGTACTCCAGGTGAGATCTTACCAGTGATCTATAGAGTGACATTAGTACCTCTATCACTGTACACAGCACTCCAGGTGAGGCCTTACCAGTGATCTATAGAGTGACATTAGTACCTCTATCACTGTACACAGTACTCCAGGTGAGGCCTTACCAGTGATCTATAGAGTGACATTAGTACCTCTATCACTGTACACAGTACTCCAGGTGAGATCTTACCAGTGATCTATAGAGTGGCATTAGTACCTCTATCACTGTACACAGTACTCCAGGTGAGATCTTACCAGTGATCTATAGAGTGACATTAGTACCTCTATCACTGTACACAGTACTCCAGGTGAGGCCTTACCAGTGATCTATAGAGTGACATTAGTACCTCTATCACTGTACACAGTACTCCAGGTGAGATCTTACCAGTGATCTATAGAGTGGCATTAGTACCTCTATCACTGTACACAGTATTCCAGGTGAGATCTTACCAGTGATCTATAGAGTGGCATTAGTACCTCTATCACTGTACACAGTACTCCAGGTGAGATCTTACCAGTGATCTATAGAGTGACATTAGTACCTCTATCACTGCACACAGTACTCCAGGTGAGATCTTACCAGTGATCTATAGAGTGACGTTAGTACCTCTATCACTGCACACAGTACTCCAGGTGAGATCTTACCAGTGATCTATAGAGTGACATTAGTACCTCTATCACTGCACACAGTACTCCAGGTGAGATCTTACCAGTGATCTATAGAGTGACATTAGTACCTCTATCACTGTACACTGTACTCCAGGTGAGATCTTACCAGTGATCTATAGAGTGACATTAGTACCTCTATCACTGTACACAGTATTCCAGGTGAGATCTTACCAGTGATCTATAGAGTGACATTAGTACCTCTATCACTGTACACAGTACTCCAGGTGAGATCTTACCAGTGATCTATAGAGTGACATTGGTACCTCTATCACTATACACAGTACTCCAGGTGAGACCTTACCAGTGATCTATAGAGTGACATTAGTACCTCTATCACTGTACACAGTATTCCAGGTGAGATCTTACCAGTGATCTATAAAGTGACATTGGTACCTCTATCACTATACACAGTATTCCAGGTGAGGCATTACCAGTGATCTATAGAGTGACATTAGTACCTCTCTCTGCCTCCTGCTAATGACTCTAACTATACAACCAAGAACCCAGTTTGCTTTTCTGTACTTTATCATCCAAATCCCTTTCCTCTGATGTTTTTGTTGGCACAGTACCATTCAGTCTATACTCCTCCTCTGAGTTTCTGTGTCTTAAATGCAATATCTTGCTCTTTTCAATATTGTGTTTAGATCCTATACCTTCATTTCTTCTAGTTTTATTAAATCCACGCATTTGGTTTGTCCCTTCTGGTGAATCAACCCTCTTGAATATATAAGTATCATCTGCAAAAAGGCACACTTTACCTTGAATACCACCAGTAATATCGCTAATGAAGATATTGAAGAGAGCAGGCTGACACCTGTGGCGCACTCCACTAGTAACCCATTATTCCTTTGAATAAGTATCATTGATTATGACATGCTGTCATCTCATTCTGCCAATTATTTATCCAATCAACTACCTTTCAGTCCAGTCCCAAGCTATGCATATTATGAATCAGCTTTGTATGTGGTGCAACATCTAAAGCTTTAATGAAATCCAGATATGAAACATTTCTTCCTTTCAATAGCTTTTCCATTCATTTCTTAACTCCCGAGGTCAGACTGACAGGCCTATAATTGGCAGAAGCCTCCCTACTGTCCTTTTTGTGTAGTTCAGTGGTTCTCAACCTTATTTTGCCCAAGGCACCCCTAACAATCAGTCTAGAATTTGTGGGGCACCCCTAACATCTTATAGATCAATTGTTAAGGATCAATGAATGGTACAGATACATAAATATATAGTTATTTTTAAGTTTCTCAATCAAAACAACAACAATCATGTTCTGCATAAAAAAATTCTGCAAATACATAAATGAAACTCAGCTTTCCTATTTTTGTCAGAGTCATTACGAAAAAAGAGAAGGGGCACCCTAAGTGGATGCCTGTGGCACACCAAAGTGTCACGGCACCCTGGTTGAGAACCACTGGTGTAGTCATTGGAGGCTACTCCTGTCAATTGAGATTGGGTAAAAAGCTCTAAAGGTGCTGCAAGCACAGTTATAAGTTCTTTTAACCCTTTGAGTGCCAGAGGGGTAAAGCAATGCATTGTGTACCCCTCTGGCACTCAAAGGGTTAATACTCTTAGATGAATCTCTTCTGGACCAACTGATTTATCCACTTTCAATTTTGCTACCCACTTATGAAAAGTCCCTGAAAGGCTGAGTAACATTCACTATATGACCAGAAATATGTGGATACCATTAATGAGTTTATGTGTTTTAGCCACACCCATTGCTAACAGGTGTATAAAATAAAGCACATTGGCATGCCATCTTCATTCTAACATTGGCAGTAGAATGGGTCGTACTGAAGAGCTCAGTGACTTCAAACATGGAACTGCCATAGGATGCCACATTTACCACAAGTCAGTTTGTGAAATTTCTGCCCTGCTAGATCTGCTCAGGTCCACTGTAAGTGCTATTATTGGGAAGTGGAAGCATCTAGGAGTATCAACAACAAGCCACGAAGCGGTAGACCATGCACACTCACAGAGAGTGCTGTAGCACACAAAAATTACCATTCCTGTGTAGCATCACTCACTACAGAGTTCCAAACTGTGTCTCGAAGTAACATCAGCACAAGCACTGTGTGTTGGGAGCTTCCTGAAATGGGTTTCCATTGCCAAGCAGCTGCACACAACCCTAAGATCACTATGCGCAATGTCAAGTGTTGGCTGGAGGGGTGTAAAGCACACCACCACTGGACTCTGGAGCAATGGAAACTTGTTCTCTGGCGTGAAGAATTACACGTCACTATGTGGTAGTCTGATGGACAAATCTGGGTTTGACAGATGCAAGGAGAACGCTACCTACGTGAATGCATAGTGCTTACTGTAAAGTTTGGTGGAGGAGGGATAATGGTCCGGGGCTGTTTACAGGGTTTAGGCTTGGCCACTTAGTTCCAGTGAAGGGCAATTTTAATGTTACAGCATACAAAGACATTTTAGACAATTGTATGCTTCCAACTTTGTGGCAACCATTTGGGGAAGACCACTTCCTGTTCCAGCATGACAATGCCCCTGCACACATAGCAAGGTCCATAAAGTCATGGTTTGGTAAGTCTGGTGTGGAGAAACTTGCGTGGCCTGCACAGAGCCCTGACCTTAACCCCACTGAACACCTTTGCAATGAATTTGAACTCCAATTGCAAAACAGGCCTTCTTGTCCAATATCAGTGCCTGACTTCACAAATGCTCTTTTGGCTGAATGGGCACAAATTCACACACACACACTCCAAAATCTTGTGGAAAACCTTCCCAGAAGAATGGAGGTTGTTACAGACACAAGGAGGGGGGAAACTGCATATTAATGCCCATGGTTTTGGAATGGGAAGTCCAACAAGCTCATATAGGTGTAATGGTCAGGTGTTCACACACTTTTTGTCATATAGTGTATGTAACCACATGGAAAGCTTCATTAGCATATACTAGCATATGGTACCACGTATGAGTAACTTTCGGTACTCCACATTACCTTGTCTTTTGGATAATGTGACACAGGCATTTTCAGATACGCAAACGTGAATCAAGTTGACAGGTTCACTTTAAGACTTTGATAAAAATGAGATTGTTGCTTTTCAAATGAATGTTTCTAGAAATTGTTACGCACAGTATGTTGTTCTTTTGTTATTTTGATTGTGAGATCAAAAAAATAACTACAGCCATGCCTCTTGTTACATGATTAAGAGATGTCATAAAATGTTACGTGTGCCCAGAAAATCCTATACTGCGTTTTAGGGGTGCATTGACAAAAAAAAGATTGAAAACTGATCTGGTCTAAATGGAATGGGTTGTCCAGTGGGTGGCAGTGTTACTTGAAGTTTTGTAAACAGACACAGAGTGAACTTTCAGCTTGACAGCAGAGTTCATTAGTATTTCAGGGTCACACAACCAGCCTCCTCACTTTAAATGTTTGTTAACTAGGTCAGGGTTGAGAACCTGAGGCCCCCCCCCAACTGTTGTTTGATTACAACTCCCAGTACCCCAAGCCAACAGTTGGCTGGAGATCACTGGACCAGAACTCCTTGCAAATAAGCAGGGAAGACATGTCTGGCCTGGGGGAGGCAAGGAAAGGGGAACAGGAAGTTGAGGGGTAGTATATAGATAGAGAAGGGTCTACTTTCTTTTAGATTGCTACCTGGAAACAGCGTTCCTCCCCTGTGGTGGTACTTTTCTTGGGGTATGGGGTTGTCTTTGGTTTACTGAGGGCCTTGGCCTGTGGGCCTAGTGTAGTCACAGCATTAGGGCTCTTTGGGCCCTTGCCAATAGGTAAAATGGTCACCAATTGGGTAATTTGGTTAAAGGAAGATGGCAGGCCAGCGGCCTAGGAACAACGACCCCCCCGAACTGCGGTCGTGGGTTTTTGGCACCGGCCCCATTGAGCCGCACTGACTGGCTAATGGGGCATGGTAGGGGTGGATTTAAGAATGAGGCTGAGCTTAAAGCTTAGGAAGGGGGTGCAGTCAGATTCCGGCCTACCAACTGTGATGGATTGGCAAGGGCGTAAAGTTGGGCTTTGGATGTTGTTGTAATGGTTAATAAAGCTGCGGCCTGATTTATACCCACGTCTGTCATCAGTGTGTTTTCCTTGAACCATTACCCCATGCCTAAGACATGTAGTGTAACAGCCAGATAGCTTCCAGTTGCCATGGACTATTTATTACATAAATATGCACAGAAACAGAAGCGGAGTAATTCTAGGTTAAACAACTAACGTTCCCGAAGTTCTAGTTAATTTAAATGGCTATTTTAACCCCTTGAATGCTAGAGAGGTGTCCAAAGCATTGGCAAACAATGCTTTGGAGATCTGTTTAGCATTCAGTGAATTAAACATTTGAATGCTAGGGGGATATCCAATGCAGTATGTTGTATACCTCTCGGGCACTCCAAGAGTTAAGCGAGTCACGCAAATCGTTGGGAATTTTTATTGTTTCTTAAAGGCGCAGTTGCTTTGTCCAGGAATCGCTCCTCTTTCATTTGTTCTGGATAGTTCTTTTTGTGCATGCGGAAATATGTTGCAGTTGTATTTCACTTAAGATTATTTTGGGCTTCAGATTTTATATATATAGTTTTCTTACATCCAATGTGGAACAAAGGAGCCATGGGGGTTGAGCAGCTTCCTCCGGGAGGGCAGAGCACTTAAAAATCACAGGGTCTGTGGGGCAGAGACTCCCTCCTCTTCCCCCAGCTCATCCCGCCTGCTCCAGATTCATGTGTCCTACTTCCAAGATAAGAGCAAGCAGAGCAGCTTCTCTCAGTATTTTTTCAAGGTTTTTATTGTTTTTACTTAGATATGGGGCTGTATAGTCCTACATTAGGCAGGCTCCCATCATTGGGCTTCCCTGGTGTTTTATGGATCCCTTTCCCCGGGGAGGTTGACTTTATGACATGTCTGTTCCTTATGGCTGAGACTCCTAGAAATTCTGCCCTTTTGAGATGGGAGCCTGAAGACAGAAGACTGATGAGTGCAGTCATTTAACATGGATATTTATGTAAAAAAGAAGAAAGCTCCAAGCGCTAGCTAACCTTAATATATCCATGTGATTAATGTAGTGCAAATAATTAATAACTAGCGTATAGAAGGCTGCAAGGACTGGAGGGTTCTCCAGCCCCCAAGAATTTAAAGGGATAGTAATTCTTAAAATGTAAAAAAAAAAAAATATATATGTTGTAGGGTTTATCCCCCTGAGTAAAACAAGAGTACTCCCACTGCTGAAAGGTGTTTCATTCAAAAGTTATTAATTTTCAAAGTTGAGTTTTTTTAGGTGCAATATCACAGTGGCCTGAAATTGTACAGTGGCGCTGTTGCTACACAGTCCTATGAACATCTCTGGTCCCGGGACCATAAATCTCCATAGGATGGTGTAGCAACAGCGCCACTGTACAATTTCAGGCCACTGTGATATTGCACCTAAAAAATTCAACTTTGAAAATGAATAACTTTTGAATGAAACACCTTTCAGCAGTGGGAATACTCTTGTTTTACTCAGGGGGATAAACCCTACAACATATATATTTTTTTACATTTTAAGTATTACTATCCCTTTAAGCCGAAGCTTAAAGTGCAAGTACAAACAAAGAAAGGAAGACCTGCGCTCCTCCACACAATAGTGCTATAATGTGCCCTGTGCTAAGAATCTATAATAACTCTATATAAATAAAGTTGAGGCTTTAGTTATGTTTTGGCCAAAAGATATAAGCTCACCAACCCCGTCACGGTACCTCAATATATGGTGAGTACCTACACTAATATACTGAATAAACCTATCTAAGATTAAAAGTGGAATTAAAAACACGCCCTGAAGTAGTATCACGAAACACGTTGGTATGGACCCTATGAATATGACCTGTATTTGTCTTGTGAGGGTCCTGGATCATCTATAAAATGTACACAATGTATGCAATTAAAAACAAGTATAAAGTGGGACTCACCTAATATATAGAAAGCTTGTTGCAGGCCAGGGATGTGGGTGCCCATCCAGAAGGACTGTGAACACTCCCGCCCTCCTATATAGGCAAATTGTTCCCACCCCCAGGCCTATAGAGGAATTACTATTCACAAGTAGACAGGGAAATGTGAACTGAAAAATCAAATTAACCCCAAATTTTCTATCTTATTATGAACACAGTTATATTTTTTCACATATTCTGTATCACATTGCCTTTAAATCCATATCCCTTTAAGTTGGGGTTAATTTGATTTTTCAGCTCACATTTCCCTGTTTACTTATTAATAATAATTCCTCTATAGGTCTGGGGGTGGGAACAAATTGCCTATATAGGAGGGCTGGAGTATGCACAGTCCTTTTGGATGGGCACATTATCCCTTTGAGTGCTAGAGGGCTATGGAACGCATTGCAAAGCAATGCGTTCCGTACCCCTCTGGCTCTCAAAGGGTTAAAGCACTATTGTGTGGAGGAGCGCAGGTCTTCCTTCGTTTGTATGTATATTTATGTATACATTTATTTCATAACTAGCACACAGGTCATTGACAATTTCATTTAGTGAGTGAACCGACTTTATACACTTTATACAAATATACCGCATCATGTTTGTGAAATGTCCCAACACAGGGTTATATGTAGCGAAGACAGGACAAACTCTAAGAAAATGGATGAATTGTCATAAGTTCGGTGTGAACAAGAAGAAAAATATGTGGGGGGGGGTACATTTTTTGTAAAAGTGGACACATAGGGTTGCCACCTTTTCTTCAAAAAAATACCGGCCATGGCATTCCCTCCATAAACTTAACATTGGACAGAAGCCAATTTTTTACCGGCCTGCCGGTAAAATACCTTCTGGGTGGCAACCCTATGGACACAGTATCCAAGATAACAGGGCCACTGCACTGATGTGAAACTTTCAGACACAGAGATACAGATAGACCTGGGTTTATAAGCTGATGACCAATTTTAACACTCTGAATTGTGACTTGAACTGTAACAAGTGATTTCTGTCACATTATTCCACACAATAAACATGTTTTAACCAGCAAATCCAATATACTTAGCTCTTTTTTTCTCTGTAAGTTACATATTCTCTGAAATTACTGGGAAAATTAACATTTTAAAAGGGAGAAAAAATTCTAGTAGCACTTGGGTACACTTCATACTGGGAGGGGATTTTCTGGTAGTCTGCATACTACTGAAGTCTAAAGAGACTGGTGATAAGAGTTTCACTGTCAGTGGAATCCAAATGAATCCAAAACTTGCATTTTACACTGCCATGAAAGTATGTGATTATCCGCCATACAGTCTGTTATGTTTTGTGTATATGTATCTGAGGTATTCAACGTTCATTCTGTAACTTGTCTCATGAAGAAACCTAAGTGGTCTTAATAATACTTAAAATATAAAAAAATATATGTGTTGTAGGGTTTATTCCCCTGAGTAAAACAAGGGTACTCCCACTGCTGAAAGGTGTTTCTTTCAAAAGTTATTAATTTCCAAAGTTGAATTTTTTAGGTGCAATATCACAGTGGCCTGAAATTGTACAGTGGCGCTGTTGCTACACGATCCTATGGACAGCTCTGGTCCCGGGACCATAAATCTTTATAGGATGGTGTACCAACAGCGCCACTGTACAATTTCAGGCCACTGTGATATTGCACCTAAAAATTCAAATTTGAAAATTAATAACTTTTGAATGAAACACCTTTCAGCAGTGGGAGTACTCCTGTTTTACTCAGGGGGAAAAACCCTACAACATATATTTTTTTTTTACATTTTAAGTATTACTATCCCTTTAAAATCTTCAACTCTAAAGTTACTCAGCCAGTAAAGGTATCACTTTTAGTTTACTCATCTCCTGTAGGTCATTAACCCTCTGGCACTCAAAGGGTTAAGAAACTGGAGGCAGTTCAAATAAGAGTCAGTAAAATGGTGCAGGGTCTTTATGACAAGGGTTCCTGGGATAGGCTCAAATACCGTAATATGTACAGCTTGTAAGAGAGGAGGTACACAGTGCATTGCTCTAAGGGTTAAGGGAATTAACGTGATAGTAAAGTTTCAAAATAAAAGCAGCTCCAATTAATCTTCATAGTATTTTGTCCATGGAGAGTGTTATGTCAGTACTGTCTGAGTTGTAGTTCAAGAGTAATTGAAAGATAAAGTATCCCTCTCCCGCCCCTTTTACTGATGTAACACTGCTCACCTCAGAGCAGCAAGACTGTCCGGATGGATCACAGAGAGGGACAATCTTCAGTGAGCATAAGGAAAAACCTGAAAAACTTGTCAAGGTGGGGGGTGGAGCAGAGTTTTCCTTATGATCACAGTAAGAAGGTTGTCCCAAATTGTCCCTTGCTGTGAGCTGTCTGGTCTTAAGACCAGATTCCACATCTCAGGGGAGGTGGTTTACACTCGGTAAAAGGGGAGAGAGGGGGGAAACTTTATCATTCAATTACTCTTGAACTACTATTTGGACAGTACTGAAATAACACTCTCCATGGCCCAAATATTATGAAGATTAATTGGAGCTGCTTTTATTTTGAAGCATTACTATCCCTTTAATATAATTTAGGGCGGAAGCATTTTTCAGAAAAAGAGGCAATTTCAGAACAAGAGGATAGCTGAAGTTAGCGGGTGGAAAATCCATAAATAAAATGTCCAAGTACTACCGTAAGGAAAGGGTTTTAGACTCCTGCAACAGCCTCCCAGCAGAGGTGGTAGAGACAAATACTAAATGGCAATTTAAAAAAATGCTTGGGATAGACATAAAGGGATAGTAATACTTTGTTTTATCTTTATTTTATTTTGTAGGCATTAAAAAAACACAAGAACGATATAAGTCTTATCTCTCAAACATTTATGGTTTAAGAGATATTCACAAGCAAAGTACCCCCCCCCCCTTCAGCCAGATCAGAAGGGAGGTGCACAGGTAGACTGCAGAGAGGGACAATCTTCAATTAAGATAAGGGAAAAACCTGAAAAACCTGTCAAGGGGGGCAGGGCGTTCATTGTTCTCATAGGAAGAAGATTGTCCCCTGCTGTTATCTGTCTGGTCTATGGACTGCATTCCACATCTGAGAAGAGATGGCTTACACTAGGTAAAAGGGGCCGGAGGGGAAAGTTTGCTTGTGAATATATCTCAAACCATAAAGGTTTGAGACATAAGACTTTTATATTGTTCTTCACATTTTTTTAATGCCTACAAAATAAAATAAAGTTAAAACGAAGTATTACTATCCCTTTAAGCCTGTTCTGTATGCAAGAAACGGGTAGAATTGGTGCACCAGATGGTTCTTATCTGTCTTCAGAATGGTTCTGTGTATAATCCCTTGAATGCCTGTTGTGCAGTTGGTTTACTCCAGAATTGTTCCCTTTATTTTGTGTATATGGATTGGCAACAGATATCTGTGTAGGACATATCTAATCCCTCAAACATCGGGGCTGTAGTGGGGCTGTAACCTTGTTCCTTCCATTATATCCAATAGGGGACAATTAATGTCTTTCCATTAGTCACTTTGTAATATAACGTCACACTGATTAATTGCTAATCAGATTTAGATGCGAAAGAGCAATGGACTGAAACCTCCTTTTTTGTGATAAGACCTCATATTTCATGGTTGCATCTCATATTGGATGTAAATCCACATGATAATGATATTTGTGATAGGATGCCAACATTTATTGTTAACTGCTTAAATGCCATAGGTGCATTGGCACTCTTGCTCATTTGTCAGTAATATAATAAAACAAAAAAAAAACCTGAAATATCTGTCAGGTTGGCAAGATTCTTATGTCACCATTTTCAACCTGGCAACATATTTAATGCTCCCCTGGTTTGGTTGCCAAATTCAGGTTCTACATTTTGATAGTGGACCGTCAGCAGGACACGGAGGCTGATGTACTAAGAAAAAATGATGTAATTCTGGTAGAAACCAGCTTCACAATAGGGAACAAATATATTTGCCTGTTTCTCTGGGAAATCACTCAATGGTAAATGTCTGTAGTACTGTCAGGGGCATCTCTCAGTATCACAGTTCTCCCTCTGTTATCTTGTTGAATCCCAGATTGTAACTCAGTGAGCACTCTGTACTGGAAATAAGTGAGATAAGCAATAACACCCATTGCGCCTGTACCACAATCACTGAGCGGTGTTAGTGACATTCCTAATCATTGGTTCCTTCACTGGAGGAACACAATCAAGACACTTATAGCATGGGTGGGTGAGGGACTTTTCACTGCCTAGACTGTTAACTTCCCTCAAATGTTAGAGAAGGCACCTAACACTAGCATTCAAGCGGTTAAAAGTCCATGCAAATCTGGGAAATTTTATTTTTACCCTATAGTACAGTACATTTTCCTCATCTTTTACTTTTTTGTATATGTACATATGCCTTTGAGATACTTCTGTTATATAAAATATATAATATATAATGTAACGAGATGATAAAGTTACAACCCCAAAAATGAGCACTCAAAAAGACTTTTATAATAAAATGCAATTTGAAACTTTATTGTCGACACTTCAGCTCCAGGAAGGGCCTTCCTCAAGACCAAGCTCTTGGGGAAGGCTCTTCCAGGGGCCCGAAACGTCGACAATAAACTTTCACTTTGCATTTTAATCATAAAAGTCTTTTTGAGTGCCATTTTTCAGGTTAAAACAAAACAAAACACGATAGGGGCGCCAATGGTGAAATAAGTTGTGATATACAATAACTTCAATAAACTTTAAATCGATACACTAACCTTAGTAAGGTCAGGGCTCTGTTATTAGAGTCGGCTGACTTATCAATCATGCTGAGAACTTCCCCCGTCTCCGTTCGGGTATCTCCTCTCTCTGTGCTCTGGAATGTTTTGAGTCCTCTGATTGATATAACAGGCAGTCACTTAATGTAAAAATGTATTTATTGATAAAAAACAATAAAATGGTACAGGCTTATGGAGCTAACGCGTTTTGTGGCTAGAACGCCACTTTATCAAAGCTTAACAAGCCAAAAAAACAATTGAAATACAAATGTAAACATGTTTACATTTGTACACTGCTCAAAAAAATAAAGGGAACACTAAGATTACACATCCCACTGCTCAAAAAAATAAAAGGAACACTAAGATTACACATCCTAGATCTGAATGAATGAACTGACAACAAAATCACACAAAAATTCTCAATGGAAATCAAATTTATCAACCCATGGAGGTCTGGATATGGAGTCACACTCAAAATCAAAATGGAAAACCACACTATAGGCTGATCCAACTTTGATGTAATGTCCTTAAAAAAGTCAGAATGAGGCTCAGTAGTGTGTGTGGCCTCCTCGTGCCCGTATGACCACCCTACAATGCCTGGGCATGCTCCTGATGAGGTTGCGGATGGTCTCCTGAGGGATGTCCTCCCAGACCTGGACTAAAGCATCCGCCAACTCCTGGACAGTCTGTGGTGCAATGTGGCGTTGGTGGATGGAGCGAGACATGATGTCCAAGATGTGCTCAATCGGATTCAGGTCTGGGGAAAGTGCAGGCCAGTCCATAGCATCAATGCCTTCCTCTTGCAGGAACTGCTGACACACTCCAGCCACATGAGGTCTAGCATTGTCTTGCATTAGGAGGAACCCAGGGCCAACCGCACCAGCATATTGTCTCACAAGGGGTGTGAGGATCTCATCTCGGTACCTAATGGTAGTCAGGCTACCTCTGGCAAGCACATGGAGGGCTGTGCGGCCCCCCAAAGAAATGCCACCCCACACCATTACTGACCCACCGCCAAACCGGTCATGCTGGAGGATGTTGCAGGCAGCAAAACGTTCTCCACGGCGTCTCCAGACTCTATCACGTCTGTCACATGTGCTTAGTGTGAACCTGCTTTCATCTGTGAAGAGCTCAGGGCGCCAGTGGCGTATTTGCCAATTTTGGTATTCTCTGGCAAATGCCAAGCGTCCTGCATGGTGTTGGGCTGTAAGCACAACCCGCACCTGTGGACGTCGGGCCCTCATACCACCCTCATGGAGTCTGTTTCTGACCGTTTGAGTGGACACATGCACATTTGTGGCCTGCTGGAGGTCATTTTGCAGGGCTCTGGCAGTGCTCCTCCTTGCACAAAGGCGGAGATAGCGGTCCTGCTGCTGGGTTGTTGCCCTCCTACGGCCTCCTCCACGTCTCCTGATGTACTGGCCTGTCTCCTGGTAGTGCCTCCATGCTCTGGACACTACGCTGACAGACACAGCAAACCTTCTTGCCACAGCTCGCATTGATGTGCCATCCTGGATGAGCTGCACTACCTGAGCCACTTGTGTGGGTTGTAGACTCCGTCTCATGCTACCACTAGAGTGAAAGCACCGCCAGCATTCAAAAGTGACCAAAACATCAGCCAGGAAGCATAGGAACTGAGAAGTGGTCTGTGGTCACCACCTGCAGAACCACTCCTTTATTGGGGTTGCCTTGCTGATTGCCTATAATTTCCACCTGTTGTCTGTTCCATTTGCACAACAGCATGTGAAATTGATTGTCAATCAGTGTTGTTTCCTGAGTGGACAGTGTGATTTCACAGAAGTGTGATTGACTGCGAGTTACATTGTGTTGTTTAAGTGTTCCCTTTATTTTTTGGAGCAGTTTATTTCAATTGTTTTTTGGCTTGTTAAGCTTTGATAAAGCAGCGTTGTAGCAGCGAAACGCGTTAGCTCCATAAGCCTGTACCATTTTATTGGTTTTTATCAATAAATAAATGTTTTTTTTGTCTCTCTTTTCATCTTTTATATTTTTCAGGTTGTCACTTTATCAACTCATTACATTCTATATGATTAATGTATGCAGCACCAAGGCACATTAATTACCTTTTCTTGGATTTCTGTTGGCGTGCCTACCTTTTCCACATAGTCTATACATAGCCTGTAGCCGAACCCAGCATAGTCTCTGCTAGATGGTAGCCCAGCAACGGAGTATTGATGGGCTCATGACATGTCTTTACGTTTCCCATGAGCCCCTCCATTGGATGAATGGATACATGCCACATTCTCACAATGCCCCCATATGTTTTTAGTTTCACATATCCTCATGGGTACCTTCCTGATCACTGTGATCTGTCTCTCTTTTAGCTTCACTTCATTGCAGTTTGTCAGATTGCTACCTATTATATGTAATTTAATACACTATAACACTTTCACATTCCGACGGTGACAAAACCTGCCTACGGGCGATAATTTTGGCGCCAAGTTTGAGGACACTACGGTTTTTAAGGCACCTCTGTTCACTAATGTGCTTGTCTTGAGGAAGGCCAGAAACGTAGAAATGTTGACAATAAATTATTGAAACATTTTACAAGACCTGTGAGTGCTGCTGTGAATTTCCATATATATATATAAATAAATAAAATATAAAAGTGGAGCTTTTGTGGGGCAATCCAACTGCACGTATAGAGGTACCTCAGCAATTCTGATAGATATAAATGGGGATTTTAAACGAGCAGTAAACTTTTTTTTATGAAAAAATATTTTCCTCTGTGTCCAATCCACGGCAATGGACTGTGGGTATTGGCTCCGCCCTCCAGCTGGTAGGACCAAAGAAATCATAAATTAGTTCCTCCTCCTCCTCTTGCTCAGTTATCTTTGGTCCTACCAAGCTGGAGGACAGGGCTTTGCCCACAGCTGCAGTCATGGAGTGGACACATTACTTCATTATTTGTTTTTATATGTAGCCTGCCTATCAACGCAGACTACATGCTATAAACTTACTTGGAACATGTTCCAGTGTGCCGTTTCCTTATGGGCCAAGTTTGCTCTCAAGCAAAACTCCCTAAGCCTCCCGCCGGGTTACACTGTTGCCTCGCTGCATCCTCGGTCAAACCGAGTGGATCAGCGTGTGCACGCGACTTCCTAGGCGCCAAACCGGAAGTCGCGACGCGTGCGTTCCAACAATGGAACGCAGAAGCCTGAATTGACCGGGAGAATCAGAAAGGCTTAAAAACAGACGAACATGGCGGGGTAAGTCCCTTAAAGCGCAATATTATGCTTATGTTTAAAGATTTGACTGTCTGTTATATGCAATTTTGATTGAGAAAATTATCAGTATGTCTAAAGATAAATCTGATAAGGTCAAGGTTCCTGCTGAGACATCCAAAGAGGACAAGGCTTCCTCTAAAACAAAGAATTGTGCTGGCTGTGAAAATAAGTTACCTGCTTCTGACACAGCAAAACTATGCACAGATTGCTTAAAGAAGATTTCTAGTCCTGAGGTTCCTCCTCAATTTACAGAATTTCTAGGCTGGATTAAAACTTCTATGCAGAAAACATTTCATTCAATACAGGAAACTTCCAGGAAAAGGCAAAGGCCATCTGACCCACAAGAAGGTACATCTTACATGGAAGATGAAGATATTCCCAGCCTAGTGGACCTAGAATCAGGAGCATCTTCTGTGGAAGAGGGAGAACTCACGGAAGATAACACCTCCTTTAATGTAGAAAAGATAGAAGGCCTGTTGAAAGCCATGAGAAAGACACTGGGCTTAACAGAGACATAGAATAAACTGGTTTCACTTCCCTTTACTGGAACAAAGCTGTTTGGTAGCCAGCTTGAAGAAATAATTAAACAATCCTCTGGAGGAAAAAGTCAGTTTCTTCCCCAACCAAAACGTGCCAGAGCATCACCTTCAAAAGCTTCTTCCAGGAGACAGTCCTTTCGGGAAGCAAGAAGATACAGACCAGGAAAATCCTATGATCAGAAGCAACGTTCTACAGGACAAGGTGCTAGACCAGGGGGCCGAAAACCTTTCCAGGGTAAGCCTCGCTTTCAACAACAGTCACAATGAAACATGCTTTACCCCGTCTCCTACTCCAATAGGGGGCAGATTGGAGTTCTTCAAAGACGCCTGGGAGCCCATTCACCCAGACCTTTGGGTGCGTCAGATTCTGGAGATGGGGTACAGCCTGGAATTTCGAACTGTCCCACAGATTCAAGTATTCAAAACTTCAAGGATCCGGAACAGAGAAGCGGCAATAGGAATGAAGAAGGCGATTCAAACACTTCTCTACAATCAAGTAATAGAAGAAGTACCCAAGACCCAGCGGTTCTATGGAATCTACTCAACAGTCTTTCCAGTTCCCAAGCCTTCAGCAGAATTGAGAGTTATTTTGGATCTAAAGAAGATCAACTACTTTCTCAAGATAAAGAAATTCAGGATGGAAACAGTCTCAACAGCAATGAAAATGGTCCATCCTCAAGCCTTTCTAACCAGGATAGACTTAAAGGATGCGTACTACCACATCCCAATTCACCAATCACACAGAAGATTCCTCCGCTTCCATTTCCAGAACAGTCATTACCAATACAGGGCCTTACCATTCGGCCTAGCCTCAGCACCTCGAGTGTTCACAAAGGTGTTAGCAGTAGCCATGGCAGATTTACGCCAACAAAAGATAAGGGTCATACCTTATCTGGACGACATTTTAATAATAGCAGACTCCAGAAAGGAATCAGAAAGACACACAGCAAGATGTCTAGAACTACTATCAAGACTCGGATGGATGGTGAACCTAGAGAAGAATCAGCTTCAACCAGCCCAGGAACTGGTGTTTCTAGGAGTCACATTCAACACTGTACAGGAGATGGCATATCTATCAGAAGACAGACAGACCCGACTGTTACAAAGAATTCCTCGGTTTACAAGAAGGAAAACACAGACAGCAGAAGAATTCTCAAGATTACTAGGCAATCTTTCATCAACATTTCAGATTCTACCCTGGGCTCGGGCTCACAGCAGGATGACTCAATTGAATTATCTCAGATTCTTCAAGAAGGATCCAACCAACAAGTTACAGATGATTCCAATTCTATCATCCACCAGAACAGAACTCAAGTGGTGGAATCAACCCACTCATCTCTTAAAAGGAAGATCATTAAGGCCAATTCAGTGGGAAATAATTACCACAGATGCCAGCAAGACAGGTTGGGGAGGACACTGGCGTCACCAAGCAGTGCAGGGAAGATGGACTATAAAGGAACAGTCTCTGCACATCAATGTCCTGGAACTATTAGCCATATGGAACACACTTCTGCACCTAAAAGAAGAACTGAGAAATTTACATGTCAGAGTTCGCTCAGACAACACAACAGCAGTAAGATACCTCCAGAATCAGGGAGGCACAAGAAGCAGGGCTCTCAGTTGTCTGGCTATCAGGATCCTCAGTTGGGCAGAAAGACACTTAACAGCTCTAACTGCAACATACATATCAGGCAACCTAAATGTAAAAGCAGATTACCTAAGCAGGAAACAGCTGGATCCGGGAGAGTGGTCTCTGGACAAACAAGTCTATCAGAACCTCACTATCAAGCTGGGAACTCCTGTAATAGACCTCATGGCAACAGAACAAAACTCAAAGTGCCAAGTTTTCTTCTCCAGATGGAAATCCCCAAGATCAGAGGGTCAAGATGCTCTGCAGTTTCACTGGGGGACTCAGCTGGCTTACATATTTCCCCCCTTTCCAATTCTGACGGAAGTAATTCAGAAGATCAAAAGGGACAAGGCGGAAGTTATATTAATAGCCCCGGACTGGCCAAGGAAGATCTGGTATGCCGATCTATTGAGCATGTTGGTGAGTCCCTCAATTCCCCTTCCTCAGTATCCCCATCTACTGACCCAGGGGCCAGTCAGCCATCCAGACATAGCATTCTTGAAGCTGAGGGCATGGCGGCTGAGCGGAGCTCTTTAAGGCTTAAAGGTCTTTCAGAAACAGTTATTGACACAATATTAGCAGGCCGCAGAGTATCCTCCTCTAAAATTTATTATCGTGTATGGTCCATTTTCTACAGATGGTGTTCATCTAGGAATCTTTATAGAGAAGATATTTCTCCAGCTATTATCCTAGAATTCCTTCAGGAAGGTTTTAGCAAAGGACTCAGGCCAGCCTCCTTAAAAGTACAGCTTTCTGCTTTATCAGCGGTTCTGGCAGTTCCATTTGCAGAACAGTATGTAGTTAAACGATTTATTACAGCCGTCACTAAAATTAAACCTACAATACGGGACATTACTCCCCCTTGGGATTTAAATTTAGTGCTCCAACAATTATGTTCTCATCAATTTTTCGAACCTTTAGATTCAGTTTCTCTAAAGCACCTAACGTTAAAAACGGTACTACTCACAGCAGTAACATCAGCTCGTAGGGTAGGGGAATTACAAGCTCTATTATGTTCATCACCTCATCTAGTTTTTCACCAGGATAAAGTGGTTTTAAGACCTAGACCCTCCTTCCGTTCTAAGGTGGTATCTACATTTCATTTAAGCCAGGAGATTATTCTTCCCTCCTTTTGTGCTAACCCCTCTAACACTAAGGAGCAGGAATTACACAAATTAGACTTGGTGAGGTGTCTGAAGATATATCTTCAAAGAACGCACTCATTCAGGAAGTCGCAAGCTTTGTTTATCCACCATACAGGAAGATTTAAAGGTACTGCGGCTTCAAAAGCTTCCATTGCTAGATGGATCAAACAGAGTATCTGCCTAGCTTACGAATCTGCACATCAGTCCCCACCTATGGGCATCAAAGCTCACTCAACCAGGGCCATATCTACATCATGGGCCCAGAAAGCTGTAGCGACTCCAGAAGAGATCTGTAAGGCAGCCACTTGGTCCTCAGTTTCCACCTTTATAAAACATTACAGGTTGGATATTCAAGCTTCCACAGACGCTAAGTTTGGCAGGAAGGTGCTGGAGGCAGCCATTCCTGTTTCAGAATGAAGATTCCCACCCTGGTCTCTAGGGTACTGCTTTGGTAAGTCCCACAGTCCATTGCCGTGGATTGGACACAGAGGAAAAGGTGAAATTTACTCACCGATATTTTGTTTTCCTCTGTGTCCTTCCACGGCAACCCTACCCTCTGGGAAATCTATGGTAACTGTATCGTTCCTCTGTCAAACTCCAGGGAAGATTAAGATTCTAAATATCAGATTATCTTGTGGATTACACAATTTGGATTTATTGAACTAACATTTCTCTATTTTACAGCTTGGTTAACAAGAAATAACTGAGCAAGAGGAGGAGGAGGAACTAATTTATGATTTCTTTGGTCCTACCAGCTGGAGGGCGGAGCCAATACCCACAGTCCATTGCCGTGGAAGGACACAGAGGAAAACAAAATATCGGTGAGTAAATTTCACCTTTATTGTAGGGATTTTCCTATTGAGTAAGATAAGGGTACTCCCGCTGCCTAGAGATTTATATTTACAGAGTTATTACAGTTTAAACCATGTTTTTTTACATTAGCAGTGCCCTCCAGTGGTCAAATTCTAATTAGATTTCCTGTTAGATTCTAATGGAGAGGAAAGTCAGTGACATACAGTTCTCCATAGAATGTGATAGAAACTGCCTGTCACTTCCTGTCAGTTAGAACTATCAGGAAGTAAACACAGTAAATTCACTTCCTGTCAGTTAGAACTATCAGGGCGTAAACACAGTAACTTCACTTCCTGATTATTTGAACTGATATAAATTTTAAATAAAACATCTGACAGCAGTGCCCTTGTTTTATTCAGCAGGAAATATTCTATAAAGTATGTGTTTTCATAAAAAAAGTTTACTGTGCCTTTAACCCACTTGAATGCTAAAGAGGTCTCCAGCGCTTTGCTTTACAGTGCATTGGAGACAACATTCCAGGTATAAAAACCATTTAATACAATGGGAATTTTGACTTGTATCAAGTAATGCAGTTTGTTTGCCTCAGAATTTCTCCAATGTGTTTGTGCTTATGGAACTAGGACTTTGAACTAGATGTTATTGCAGAATAAAAACTGACATTTGTGTATTTTTTTTATTTTTAGTAGAATAAAGCTCCCAAAGTGCCACTACTGCTGCTTCTAGAGAATATTTGTGTTGGCTAATTAATTCCAGTTCTTTTTCCGTCCCTCGGTGCTTGTACATTTGAATATTGCTATCTGTCTAGATAAGGGATCCTGTATGTTTGTACAACAGGTGGTAAGTAAAGTGTTTGACAGACATCTCTTGTCTCTCCTTGGTACCCGGAGTCCCAGCAGTGGCTGATCTTTATTCACAAGCTCTGAATAGCTGCATTTAATATTCACAGTGTTGATTTCCTTTAAAGGATCAGTTGTACCTAGGGACAAAATAAGCCGTGTTTGTACCCAGTAGAATCTGTGTAGAATTCTTCATTGCATTGTAGATGAATGTCGTAATGTTGACCAAAACATGAATTATGTAATTAATCCTTTCTGCTTTCTATATGCCCAGTGATTGCATGTTCAGAAGTATTCAGAAAGGCTGATGTAATAAGAATATTAATTACTTTTGGGGCAAATTGACTGCACCATAGGGGGAAAAATAAACATTCACATTAATTTAAATAGGGTTTAACTCCTTGGATGCTAAAAGGGGTCTCTCAACGCACAATTTATCTTGTATTTGAAGGGTTTAAAGGGATAGATAGTAATGTTTCACAATAAAAGCAGCTCCAATTAATCTTCATAGTATTTGGACCATGGAGACTGTTATTTCAATACTGTCAGAGTTGTAGTTCAAGAGAAATTGAATGATAAAGTATCCCCCCTCCTGCCCCTTTTACCTAGTGTGAGCCACCTCCCCTCAGATGTGGAATCTGGTCTTGGAACCAGACAGATCACAGCAAGGGACGATCTTCTTACTGTGAGCATAAGGAAAACCCTGCCACCTTGACAGGTTTTTCTGGTTTTTCCTTACGATCACTGAAGATTGTCCCTCTCTGCGATCCAACCGGACAGACTTATTGCTCTGAGGTGAGCAGTGTTACTTCAGTAAAAGGGGCGGGAGGGGGGATACTTTATCATTCAATTACTCTTGAACTACAACTCTGACAGTATTGAAATAACACTCTCCATGACCAAATACTATGAAGATTAATCGATGCTGCTGTTTTTATGAAACATTACTATCCCTTTAAAGCCCCATGAAAAAATCAATGGGAATATATTTGGCTTGCTTCAGAATTGGTCCATTTCTTCTGCGTACATATAGCTAAAAGACTTTAATTTTCAGAATATTCCCAGAAACCTATTCTCTAAATTGTCCTTCTTAGTGGCTGAGTTGGCTAGTTGAAGAGGGGTGTTCAACCTCTCTGGAGCTCAGGATATTGAATGAAAGCTGTACTTACAAGAATAAGTGGGCAGTAATTTATTTAACATAGGGACTTGAATATCAACATAGATTAGAAACAATCAGCCTGTTCAGTGTGCCTATGTATTTTAAGGCTCAATCTTACATAATCCTCAGAGGAGATTTATGTTAGTCCCAGGCATTCTTGAACTTTCTTATAATGGGTTGGGCTCCAGTGAAGGTGATACATGTATTCTCTGGTTTTGTCTCCCAGATTCATATTTGGGTCTCTGGAAAAATTTGTAGATAGAACCACAGATAAAGTTATCACCTCCTGTGTTGTCCAGCCATATTTTAGAACCCACCACTTCTTCTAGGAGGCTGTTCCACCATTCTACCAATCTTTCTGTAATGTTTACCGTCTAACTTTTTTTTTTTTTTTTTTTTTAATATTCATTGTTTGAGAGTTTATTACAAGCAGGTAATACAATAGAAACAGATGAAACCCAAGTATTGACCAATACATCAATTATGATGAGTGCAACTGCTAAAAACAGTGGGTAATGGATCAACATATGGGGCGGGGGCAGGAAAGGAGGAGAGAAAAGAGAGAGAGAAAGAAACCTCTACCAAACCATACCTCCTAGGATCCTGAAGCCCCAACAGCCAATCCAAGCTCCACTCTCTCTAATCCCATAAAAAGAGGGTGAAGGATCCCCCACCTCCATAACTCAGACACCATTGGCATTCCAAACATACTCAGGGTATTCATCGCAGTCTAAAACTATAGTACTTGACTTTTTGAACAGCTGACAATCCATATAATCTGCATAACTCTAACCTTCCATAGATGTAGTGATGGGGGTGTTGTAGCAGTGAACCCCCAAAAAGGCTCCCTTTTGGGGAGTGTTTAAATTGATAAGCCAAGGGTCTCTGGGAATATCATCATGAGCACTAGAGAGTCAATAACCCCCAGAATGTCCCTGGTAATCTGACAGAGAAGGGCATGACCACCAAATGTGTGCATCATCAAGACATCTCCAACATCAAGGAGAGACCAATGGAAATTGTCTTGACAGGATGTCAGGATGCCTGTCAACAACATTTTTAAATTATTTCCTCAACACATAACTAAGGATACTATTGTGAATGGGCACCTGTTTCCATTCCCCTAACACACGTCCCAGCTCATCCTCCTATGCTAACATACGAGAAAGCCTAGCAGGAACCAAATTAATGCTCAACAAACTATAAATCTTGGAAATATGATGAGAAGTGACCCTTGATTCTGACAGGAGGATCTCATATTTTGTCAGATTCGTCACTGTATCTACCTTGTGTCTATGCGAGAGGATGAAATCTACTAACTGTCGGTATGTCCAATAATCCTCATTGTTTAACAGAGTTTCCTGAATCTGAGGGAATGACACCACAGCTCTCTTGCATCAGCTATTTTACTGCAATGACGAAGTTCACCCATGCCTTGCCCAGGAGAGAACCCTGTATTAGCCAAAAAGGAAGTCAAAGGAGAGACCACTGTGGACAGTGCGTATCTGAGTTTGGTCTTATCCCATACATGCAGTTGTTGGGTGGCATCAAATCTAAAAGGGTCTAAAAAATAAAAAACAAGCTTCCCTTTTTTATTAAATCTCTTAATCTATTTAAAGGATATCATTCCATCTAGACAAAAACATAGAGGGGAGATGCTCATAGTGTACGATGTAAAAACATAAGTGGACAATTCATAAAGAATTAGAGGTACTCACATTCAGAAATTGCTACTTAAAGTATCAGTAGCTCATAGCGCTTATAGAGGATATTATCACTGCCCCCACACAAATAACTCAAAGCCGGCCACTAGATCACTGAAATGCCCCAAACCACAGGAACGATTTGAAAACATAAAACATACAACAATGTGACGAGTGTGGCCTGATCACAATATAAGGATAACAGTGATTAAACGCAGTGTTGTCAACAATGCTCATAAAAGAATTGTCAGACCAGCTTCTGGTTATGAATACTGGTCTAAACACCAACAGGGAACACTGATGCTGTTTCTCCCCGCAAAGGAACGATACTCGTGTGCATCCATTGTTATGTGAAGTAACTGTTCACAATGAAAATGTACGGCAGACTAGAAAATATAGAAACATATTTTATTAAAATAAACACCTCAACATGTTTTGTGTGCTATTTGATCACTTCTTCTGGAGGAAATCTAAAACAATCTGGTACACCTAGATACACACTACCGGCTTGGTCATTGTCGCAACATCTCGATTGGTATATTGAAATTTAAATTGTCCAGTCATCAAGCTATCAATTAGCTCCTGCAGCTATGGATTAACTCATGAAAGCAACAGGATTGGACTGGCATTACATATTAATAATATCAAAATACAAACATATAAATACGAAAAATAAAACTGCATATAAATGAATTAGAACGCTATATTCATGTGTATATCACCTCTTACTATAAATATAGAAATCATTGATCTCAGGGATGGATCCTATCTGACTAAAATCTATCCTAATATGTACTATATTAATATTGAGCAGGGAGCACCCCTTTGCTGCCAAAAATGGAAGAGAGATTCCGCAGTTGTCATTGGCACATAGAGACACACATATGTGTTTATCCAGGTAAGAGGAGAAGGGGGTGGAAAGGAGAATACTCGCTGGTACCTGACCAGGACTGGAGGTCTGACCCAGTTGATGCTTATAATCCTGAGGCAGTGGAAACCTTTATCCTTTTGAGTACCCATTTTTGGTGGGAGAGGGATGAGGATCCCAACTGAGGATTAATATACTATTATGCTTAGCAGAGGGTCGTGCTGTCTTTTTTTCTGATTTATTCAAAAAACAGAAAAGAAAAGGGCGCCCCACAGTGCCTGTTATCGTTAGTAACACTTATTTCTTAAAATGATAATTATAATACTCACGAGAGTGGTGGTTGTGAATGGACGAATGTACAGTCACAACAAATCAGGCATGCAAGGAATTTTAAACCTGTCCCTGCTCAGGTCCTTGGAATAGAGATGGTACTTCAATCCAATAATCTCAGCATTCAAATTACAAATTCTTGTAAGGATCTCAAAAAAGCTGCTATAGTCTCAAAAAATATATTTAATTAATAAAAATAGGGTCGTACCCTTTTAAAATTACATTAAAAAAATATACAGGCAAGCAAATTTTACCGTTTCACAGTTGTCAAAATGCTTTCTCAAGAGCTAGCCTAAATTCAAAGACAACCTAGCAGCAACAACAAGATCCCATTTAAATTCCCCCCTTTCACTCTGATTGGCTAATTGCCATTCCACTAGGAAGTTGGTCTAAACAACATCCCTAATAAAAATTCCAATTTTCACTCAATACTCACCTATTCTCTCTACCTATTAACTATATAAAAAAGCTTTTTGCCTTAATATAAATATTATAACTCTTGATTTTTATAAACCAAAAATAAATGATTTCACAGGAAGTTGTCATCCATTGACCCCTTCCGTTACTACCTGGAAGTGCTTTTCATTTGAAATTTCACTCTAATTGTGATAACTTTATCCAAAGTGACTCAGGAAGTACACCAGACTCCATCTTTGTACTCCCAAAATTACTCAGGAAGCACACCAGACTCCATCTTCATACTCCCAAAATAACTCAGACTCCATCTTTGTACTCCCATCCTGCTTAACCAAGTTTACTTGGTGCAGGAGGTGTATGGCAGGTGTACTCAGTTAACTCAGGAAGTGTACCAAACTCCATCTTTGTACCCCCATCCTGCTTAACCAAGTTTACATATATGCTCCCATTTTTTTAACCAATCTCCTCTCGTTTGTTTCGGACAGTAGCCAATGACTACAACTGTTTACTTAAAACCGGATGTCTCCAGATTCCCTCACAGACCTCAAGTCACAGAACTCGCCCCACTGTACAGTTCATTTCATGTCTACTCTAGTTTTAATACTTAGAGGATCCACATCAATATCAAATAAAAACACTCATATTATGGATATATTATCGATATGTTTACTTGGCGACATCCACCAAAAACCGGAAGCGATCGAATATCTCGCTAAGCACACCATATCTATGTTACCAATAATTCCTGTCTCAAATATACCTTCTCCAAGTTAGATAGGAATACACCCATATCACCTAGAGAACATTCTATAAGCAGTCAAATCCAATATTGCATCCGACCTCACTCCCGAAAACCGGAAGTAGTCAGATGCTCCACCGAACACACCATCTGTATGCCCTCCATGTCACGGCAATAGCACCTCCAAATGCGATGGCAGTGTGATGATTTGTTTACATGTATGCAGTGTGAGTATCCAGCAAATCCAGGACAAGCTGCATACCCTCAGAGAAGAGAAAAGTGATGGATTTTTAAACGTTCTATTAGATATGCAATGTCTCTCTTTCTACTTGTGGGGGACTTATTTTATCTCATCTGATATTTCATATATCCTTTGTATGTTTTTGTGGATGTTGAGATTGTTATCCGTTCCTGTTTGTGCCTCCCCTCTTTTTAAATATTTGATATTGTATTTTTAAGAGTACTACCATGGAAAGGTGAGGGCTGGAGTGTATAGGATTTTAGTTGTCTACTCTGCCTATTGGGAAATCCAGCCCTGAGCTGCAAAATCCTAGGCTTCAAACCTTCAGCCAGTTCCTAGAAACACCCCTGCCTCTGCGATTAGTATAGGTAGGAGATAATAATGTTTGTGTTGTAGCACATATAGGAACAGTATTATTTATGGGTGGAAAAATCCCTGGAATTTGGGATCACAGGCTCCTAAAATGTTGCTTCTGACTACATTTATATATACCCCTAGTAATCATGCACTCCTGGCTTCTAAAATGCTCGTTGGCCCATAAAATATTCCTTCTGGCTCTTTTGCACTTTATATTTTTGCTCACCCCTTCAATTATTTGTTAGTCGTTAAGATCTGTTGATGACAGAATTATTTTATGTTAATTATTATTAGAAAAAATGAATAACTTCCTCCGTTAAAACACTGTAATTGTTACTGTAATTATGAAGTGTAATGAAATATTGAGCCCCCTCGGAGTACCAGTCCAAAAGCACAATAGATCTGAGGAGACGGTGGCAAATCTAATCAATTCTAATTCTAATAACCCCTAATGAAGGTCTGTTGATTAATGTTAAAACCGTATCAGTGTGGTAATTAAATTCTACCTGGTTAATGTTCTAAAATACTCTGTAGGGTTGGTGTAATCAGAAGAATGGGAGGAGTTCAGGAGAGAGAAGCCAGCTCAACCATAGAGGACAAATGACAATGTCAAAAATTACAGTTGATTTCATTTGGATTTATAACCATTTGAGTGCCAGTGGGGTACGCAACGAGTTGCATACCCCTCTGGCACTCAAAGGGCTAAGCCCTTGAATGGCGATCAGTGCATTATTCACAATGTGCTGGAGAGATCACTAGCATTTAACCCTTTGAGTGCCAGAGAGGTATTCCACGCATTGCGCTGCTGGCACTCAAAGGGTTAACGGCTTAAAGGGATAATATTGCTTACATTTAACTAATTTTAATACTGTAGAGATTAAAAATATGAATAGAATGAGGTATGTCCCATCTCTCAAACTTGTATAGTGTGAGAGCTAGACTGTACAAGAAGTCTGCCATCTAGCTGAGAGAAGCAGATTCTGGTTCCGGGAACGTCCTTCGGCTCTTCATCAGAGCCGAACTAGCGCAACATGTGTGCTTGCAAACCAGGCACACTTTGTAGCCTGTTGCAATGAAGTATTTATTTCTATATTGTGCTATTTTGGCTCTGCTGAAGAGCCACAGGACTGTCCCGTGACCAGAATCTGCTTCTCTCAGCTAGAGGGCAGACTTCTTATGAAATGGGAACTTTAGATGCTTTGATCTCTCACACTATGCACATGTGCAGCCGCGATGGGACCCCTGAACTCAGTGACGTCCCAGGGCTGTCACTGGCCCTTAAGTGCAGGACAGCCGTGAAGGTCATGTAACAGCATTGGTTCTTAAGGGGTTAAGCCCTTGAATGATAGAAAAGTCTTAGTCACATTGCATTCAAGGCATTACATGTTCTATTTAACCCTTTGAGTGCCAGAGTGGTATTCAACGCGGGTTAAATCAGTGGCAATTTTTGTTGCTTACAGTGCAGTACACACAAACGGCACCTCACCCGGAACCTCCTCTGTAAATAGCACCACATTTGCTGCAAACAAACCTAGTGTGAAACAATTTGTTAGAGACCTGTCTAGCATTCAAGGGGTTAAATATCCCCATTTAAAGCAATGGGAATTTTTAGTTCTCTCTTATCCTATATAATAATTTGCTAAAATGTGTGTAACGACGCAGTCATGCGCAGTAGAGACTGCCCGCGCCGCGGCTGATACAGAGCCGGGCGCTCCAAAGGAGCGTCCAGCTCTGTATCAGCCGCTGCGCAGGCAGTCTCTACTGCTCATGATTGCCCCGCGACCGGCTGGCAGTGGCACTGTGGCCCGTGTAACGGGCTCTTCAACTAGTATTGCAAATAAATGGCTTGTCCAGAATTCCTCCACTTGTCTTTTGATCATGCAGCCCATAGAGATTACATTTTTAATTTGGTGCAAGTGAACTGTAAGCTTCTTGCAGTTAAGCATACCTGTGGACGTACAAAATAAGCTGACCCTGAGATTGTTCAGATATTAACTCTTAAACATTTAAAGTGGAACGTTCACCTTAATTCAAAATTGCATATTTGAAAACTGCATAAAAAATTGCCTATGTGTCATGTTATCCAAAAGTCCAGCAAATGTACAGTTAAGGAGATAATCACACTTGTCCCAATATACTAATATGTGCTAAGTGTGGTACCCTTGTAGTACCAATGATGTTCCATATGCTAATAAAGCCTTTTCAGTGACGTATACTAATGAAGATTTCAGTGACATTTCTTATTTATTCATTTATTTCATATTTCCTAAACTAGACATCTGCTGGACTTTTGGCTAACATGACACATAGGCAGTTTGTAATGCAGTTTTCAGATATGCAAACTTGAATTAAGGCAAAAAGCTCCACTTCAAGAATCAGAAGCAGTGCTTTGAGCACCCTCTGGTCCTTAAAGGGTTAATGTTAGAATGTAGGTTCCAAGTGATATGTTCCTGCTTGCTGTCACCCAGACGTGCTCTAATTCATTGTTCTCAAATCTTTCCTCAGGGACATCTAACCTCTCTAGCTGTCAGAGTTATAGGCCCCATTTAAATAAAGGATAAGCGTTATTTGTAGCCCTGTACTTCAATTGGTTTGTTCCAGAATTGCCCTAGTAGTACTTAGTACAGGTTTACTATTGAAGTGTTGCATGTAAAGTTTTGCATCATAAAATGACGCATATTCTACATTTCACGTCGCTCCGAATTACGCATTCACCATTTCGTGCGTTAACGTGTTGCAATATGGATGCAATATTGGCGCATTATGGGTGCAATATGGGTGCATTAAGGACACAATATGGGTGCATTAAGAATGCAATATGGGTGCAATAATGACTCAATATAGGTGCAATATGGGTGCAATAATGACACAATATGGATGCAATAATGACGCAGTATGGGTGCAATAGGGGTGCATTAATGACACAATATAGATGCAATAATGACACAATATGGGTGCAATAATGACGCAGTATGGGTGCAATATTGACGCAGTATGGGTGCAATATGGGTGCATTAAGTATGCAATATGGGTGCAATAATGACTCAATATGGGTGCAATAGGGGTGCATTAAGGACACAATATGGGTGCATTAAGAATGCAATATGGGTGCAATAATGACTCAATATAGGTGCAATATGGGTGCAATAATGACACAATATGGGTGCAATAATGACGCAGTATGGGTGCAATAGGGGTGCATTAAGGACACAATATGGATGCAATAATGACACAATATGAGTGCAATAATGACACAATATGGGTGCAATAATGACACAATATGGGTGCAATATTGACGCAGTATGGGTGCATTAAGTATGCAATATGGGTGCAATAATGACTCAATATGGGTGCAATAGGGGTGCATTAAGGACACAATATGGGTGCAATAATGACACAACATGTGTGCAATATTGAAGCATTATGGATGCAGTAGGGGGTGCATTAAGGACATAATATGGGTGCATCCTTAATGTGTCCTTATTGCACCATTATTGCACCAATATTGCACCAATATTGCATCCATTTTGCACCAATATTGAACCCATGTTGTATCCATATTGCACCAATATTACATCCATTTTGCACCAATATTGTATCCATTTTGCACCAATATTGAACCCATATTGCATCCATATTGCACCATTATTGCACTCATATTGCTTCCATATTGCACCATTATTGCATCCATATTGCACCCATATTCTGTCCTTAATCTGTCCTTATTGCACCCATATTGCACCCATATTGCATCCTTTATGTGTCCTTATTGCACCAATATTGCTTCCATATTGCACCCATATTGCACCATTATTGCATCCATATTGCACTCATATTGCACCCTTAATGTGTCCTTATTGCACCATTATTGCACCCATATTGCGTCCTTAATGCTGCAACATTTTAACGAACTATATGGTGAATGCGCCATTTGGAAAGACACGAAATGTAGAATTTACAACACTTTAAGATGCATAACTTTAATTGCGACACTTTAAATGACGAGGCCGAATACATGCGTCATGTTATGACTCAAAACTTTACATGCGTCACTTCAAATGGATACCCTTAGTACATACCCACTGTATGTGTTCTTTAAGTAACTGGGGATCTGATGGTGACCTTTGTGCTGCTGTTAACCCTTTGAGTGCCAGAGGGGTACGCTCTCTGGTTGCATACCCCTCTGGCACTCAAAGGGTTAATATTTGTTTGTTAAAATTGTAATGCACTGTTTAGCACCATGACAAAACTGATTTCAACAGAGCATGGTTCCATGTTAGATGTAGATAAGGCAGGAATTTGCTCAGGTAAATGTGTTGTCTTTGTTGGCTGAGTAGGATTTGAGGGCAAATTTTATATCCTACAGGAATCAGCTCTGTTTCACTAATCTCCTATAAACGTCACACAGTCATTCCAGTAAATGGGGAAAATCAATGCATGTGATAGCTGCAGGGGAAACGTACAGATAATCTCAGAGCAAACGGTCTGAAACCCTACGTACTAATTTATAGGTTCGGAGGCTAATAAAATAAACAAGTAAGTGTAGTTTCACACATTAATGAGTGTGGATAAGAGCTAAGAAAATTGTTTCAATGCAGTTGTTGTTGGACTACAATTCCTGTAGAGTGAGTTGTAGACAAAGACCAACTGAAATGGATAGTAATGTCCATACCTGGGAACATTTTATTGTTGTTTCCCCGGAGAGGCGTCCTCTGCTGCTATAGGTGGTGTGAAAAATTATGCGTATCTCGTCAAAAAGGGGCGGGGCTTAACGTGAGTGCCAGGGGAAGTGCTTAAAAGAAGGCTGGGGGGAAGGAGCAACACGGGGAGAAAGAGTGGAAGTAGGTAGAGTTTCAATAGAAACTCCCCACATCCGGAGGACTCAGCCTCTGCCCTGGAGACCCGGTAAAGCAGTGCCAAAACCGGAGTCTCCGGGGCAAATCCAGAGAGTTCCCAGGTATGATAATGTCTGCTATAAAGTAGCTCTACGAGTCTTCGCTGTTGGAAAACTAACACACTGTGCTATGTTTAATCACTTGCTTTTATGGAGATACAAAGATATTACATGTAAAGAGATCCTCCTCCCGTCCCTTCTGGACCACGTCATGATTCCTCTATCTGTTGTCCGGATGGAGAGTGACGAGGGGCAAACTTCAGCAAGCAAAGGAAAATCCTGCCCTCCTTCGTCATGTGGGGCAGGGCTTTGCTTATACTTACTCACTGAAGTTTGTCCCTTGCTGCATCCGTCCGGTCCTGGGACAAGATTGCATCTGTACGAGGAGGAAACCAGAAGGGGAGGGAGGGGGATTTTACATGTAATGTCTTTGGAACAGCATAAAAGTAAGTGATTAAACATAGCGCAATGTGTTAGTTTTTCAATAGAGAAGACTCGGAGAGCTGCTTTATGGCAGACATTACTGTCCCTTGAAGGGAAGCTGTAGTTGGACTATAGCATTGGGGTAAGCTGATGTTCCTAGCCTGCTTTAACCCCTTTTTACGCAGACGACACATAACGATAAGCTTCCAAAAATAGTTCAGCTTGCTACGTATGGGCTGTTCACACGGGTGATTGTCACCCTGCATGTGCGTGACCCAGTGTAGTGCGCTGTAACTTTACTGTGTTCTACACAGAGTGCAGTGAGGATGCAGTAGAACGGACACTACTGGCTGCCCCTTGTAATAGGAAAAACAAGGACATTGGAGGTAAGTTGTACTGGTGGCTTGATTAGTGCTACAACACAGAGAGCTCAAAATGACTGTGTGATCCTAGCCATAGAGTGATGTTGAAGTAAGTCAGACAAATTAATGTGTAAATGTGTTCCTGACCCGATGTGCTTTAAAGGGATAGTAATATCAGAAAAAAGTATTAACTATATGGTAGATACAATTAAAAGAGAGTACTTGCACTTATTTGTATCTCTCAAACCATAATGGTTTGAGAGATATAGGAAAATAAAGTTCTCTGGTCCCTCCCCTTTCTGCTTGACGAGCTGTAAAGCTGTCAGAAGCAGATTCTGGTTCCTGGATCAGACTGCAGCTCTTCAGCAGCTCGGACATAGCGATACCTAAAAATAAATACTTCATTGGAATGGTCTACAATGTGTGTCTGGTTTGCAAGCACACATTGTAGACCATTCTGATGAAGTATTTATCTTTAGACTAGTTGAAGCGCCCGTGTACACGGGCCACAGTGCCACCCAGCAATGACAGCGGTGCAGTCATGCACAATAGAGACTGCCTGCGCCGCGGCTGATACGGAGGTGGGTGCGCACCTTTGGTGTGCAGAGAGGACTACGGTCGGAATTCAGAGCCCCGCTCCGTTATCAGCCACAGCGCAGGCAGTCTGTAGTGCGCATGACTGCAGCATACACAGCCGTCTCTACTGCGCATGGCAGCTTCTGACAAACACACATTTAACTAATTATTATATAGGATCTCGTTATATCAGCGCTGCTGAAGAGCCAGATCTGGTCAAGAGACCAGAATCTGCTTCTGACAGCTTTACAGCTCGTCAAGCAGAAAGGGGAGGGAGGGAGAACTTTATTTTCCTATATCTCTCAAACCATAACGGTTTGAGAGATACAAATAAGTCAAGTACTCTCTTTTAATTGTATCTACCTTATAGTTAATGCTTTTTTTCTGACATTACTACCCCTTTAAGTCCTATTTAAATGTCCTACCTTAAAATAACTCCCTTACCTCTTGTGTTAACATTGTCTATTTTTACAGAATCCCATCTGTTGAGGTTTTCAGGAGCTGAACCATGTTCTTCCTAGCTCAAGATACGCCTGGCTTCCAAAATGTTTACAGTAACTTGTTATATGTGCTGGAAAATGAGCATTAAATTAAAAATGGTTGGAGGGTTTTTGCAATAAGAGGCTGTATCTAGGTACTGGTTCATCCGAGGGAGACTTGCATGGCAGCCAAATTAATTTTCTAAATAGAAGTAAAAATGAAAGCTTGCAAAGTGATAAATATGTTTGACGTGGATCTTTGGAGAAAGACATAGTGGGATGAATGTATAAATTCAACAGATCCTGCGGCTGTGCTTCAGGTTATGTATTACAGAATTTCTGCCCAGCAAGCTTTTATACCCATATCTTAGCATGAAAATAGCATTAAATCACACCATTTCCTCTTTGCCTTATTTAGTAAATAGCATTAAACATGGTGTGCTGGATATGAATGCCCTGAAACACCCATACACTCTCCATTGCCTTCCCTTTGGCACAAGCAGAATTTTCAACATAAATTTGTGTTAGGTAGGTGAAGGGCTACCGGGTTAAGAGTGGGTGGGATTGTGAAAGCCATTCACTTCAATTTGGGAGACGTTCCCTGATCTAACCCACTCCTACCAGGTACTTTGTGTAGTTTGGATGCAGGGGAACCGTGCAGCTCCTCTTCATCACCTCTATTGATCTCCCAGCCGAATCAGCTGGGAGATCAGTTGTTGGAGTAGCATCAAGAGGAGTTCTGATGCCCCACCACAAGGTCTGACTTTTGTTTTTTGTGAGCGTATTCTGTTTCGTTGCGAAGGCAGGGTGCAAATCAGCCAATCGGAGAATACACTGTGCCCTTTGCCCATCATATTGGATGCACATTGGGGAGTTTTTGCATAACTCCGCCTTTGTAACTTACGTAGTGTGGGTGACAGGGAACCAGAAACCACTACACACACACAAAATAAGTATTTATTTTTAAATGGGAGCTATACCTGTAGAATACAAAATACTAGACAAAAGGGTGTCTCCACAGACAAGGACCAATGGAACACAAAATCTTGGCAGCTCAGAACACAATCCTGTACCCCTGGAATTGTCCAAAAATAATAATATACACAGAAATCTAAGTGCTCAGGAAAAAGAGAAAAATATAATAAAAAGGTGCAAGAATACTTCTGTTTATTACATTTATGTAATCAATCCAGAGATACAAAACTACAGTTTATAGTTGGACAGTAGCAATTCTCAATGTAAAAATGTAAGAACCAGGGATTTTTTTCTATATATATACTAGTTCAAGAGCCCGTTACACGTGCCACAGTGCTACTGCCAGCCGGTCACAGGGCAGTCCAGCTCTGTATCAGCCGCGGCGCGGGCAGTCTCTCCTGCGCATGACTGCTTCATCGGTTAAAACATATTGGGAGTAATGCATTCACAGAGTAGCATGTTCTGACTGATCCCCATTTCAGATGTTTATTTACTTTATACCTACTCAATAATAGTCATGGGTAGGTGTGATAAAGAGGTGATAATGTGGAGATAACTTCTCCAGTGATATCACTTCTCCAGTTCCTATGTTATTCAATATAGCCTATGCACTAAGATGTCCAAAGTTGAAGAAATCTTATTGCATAGGCTCCATAGAATAACATAGGACTTGGATAAGTGATATCACTGGAGAAGTCATTTTCACATTACCACGCTTTAGTGCATAACCCCCATTGACTATCATGAGTAGGTGTGTAATAAATAAACTTCTGAAATGGGGAGCAGTCAGTACAGGCAACTCTGTGAAAAATATATGCTTATTAATACATACCCTGACTGCTGTATGAAAGTTCTTCTACTTAACAAATTAAAGTGGCTCTATCACATATAGAAAAGTAATGCTCATTAGTTAGAGCTTTTAGCAAAAAAGTTAAACATGTTAGTCATTTTTGACAAAACCCAGATAAACTGCGCAAAAATGTATGTTTAAAAGGTGCCCAGCAGCCTACTTCCGCTTGCCACTGAGGCTGCTCCTGTCCCACTACCCAGCATCCTCCAATGACAGAGGCTCTTTGTCTCTAAGCTGGAGCAATCTCATTGGCTAGATATCGTTCTCTGCCAATTAGATCGCTCCATCTTAGAGAAAGAAAGCCTCCGTCATTGGAGGATGCTGGGTAGTGGGACGGGAGCAGAGGCAGTGCTGCAAGCAGGAAGTAGGCTGCTGGGCACGTTTTAAACTTGAATTTTTGCACAGATATCGTTTTTTTTTTTTTAAATGAGCAACATATTCAACTTTTTTGCTAAATGCTCTATCTAATGAGCATTACTTATCTATATGTGATAGATCCACTTTAAGAGACACTTGCTCTATAGGGAAGTTCCTTTTAAATACATTTCAGAAACCGCTCCTTCCCTCTTCTGTGCAGGGGGACTAATTCTAATCTTGTGGTCCGTATTCATTAATTTAGGAAGGAGGAATTGTGGAGCAAACCAGTTGAACCATAAGGGAAGATAAGAAAATGTAAAATGATTTAGATGGAGTTTTGAATCGATTGAATGCTATAGAGGTCTCCAACTCATTGCTTTGTGATGCAATGGAGACCCCTCTAGCATTCAGTGGGTTAAAACCCCTTGAGAATTTCAGTTTCCCTCTCAATTGCTCCTCTTTGCATTCCTTAGTACAGCCCAATGTGTTTGAAAGCTAAACCCTCCGTACTGAGAGTTATCTCATGCATTTATTTATTTATGGATCTTGTAATTAAAGCTGTAGTTTCACCTGACTAGACTACAAGGTGTAAGAAATTCTACCTAGCCCCTCTTACTAAGGGCACAATTGTTCTTTTGGGCGGTAATGACGAAGATCATACACAGATAAGGGATAATATTGAAAATGTTTGTATTATGTACAGAATCAAAATACTGTTACAGTTTGGGTGGTATATGCATGAATTGAACAATATCATAGATTATAAGTATGGAAAAGATGGAATTGAATTGGATACCAGTAAATTATATGATGAAAATCTCCTCACACCCTCCAGCACAAGTCTTGGTTTCTGGTCTCTTATCTGCTGGGCTCACATCTGGACAGGGATCAGGACTGCTGTGCTCAGGCTGCTCTCATTCTCTTCTCCTCTTCTCTCCTCCAGTTCTCCTCAAGGTCTCCTTCCACCCCCCAAAAATACTGCTCCTTTATACCATTTTCACATCACTTAGGTCTGGTGTAAACTGGTTAGCTCAACTGACTTTTTCCACCACACCCACTTGCCATTTCATGGTGGCCTCAGAGATATTACTGATGGGGGAAGGCTCCAGAAACAGGTGTATCAGAAGCATTTGTTCCTCTATCTGAAATCTGTGTTTAGTTGACAAACAGAGAAAGTTTTTACATCTGTCCTCCTTCCTTTCTTATATGTCCAAGAGAGAGCTTCCTTTGAGTTCTCAAGTGGCTAAATAAGGAATGTATCCTGTCAAGCCACTTGAAACAACCTTTATTTGTGTAATTGTGTGACCCCCTGCTGTTTGGGACAGCTGAAATTGCACTGGATTCTTAATGAAAGAAACTTATTTCTAATTGTGTATTCCTAAGCCATAATACAGACATTTAACTATACACATGTGTACACATATACACCTACATACACACACACATAATAAATTGCATATAATGTCCATATCCATATAGATAAAGACATGTATACATACATAAACACAGATATATATCTCCACAGACAAACCCCTGTTATAAGTCATATTTGATCCATTTTGACTTTCTTACATTCCCCGCCTAGAGGGTGAATATTTGTGAAAATAAGATCCCTCTCAATAACACAAAATGGATGTCCTGGTGTGTGTGGATTAACTTTGTGCATAAGCGTTGAAATTGAAACAGTTTACTGTTACAGAAATGATTTGACAACCACCCATAGTATAATATCATGAATTTAGGGTACTGTGAGGTAATTTAGTCTAATTGTCAGAATACTCACAGTTACAATATACCTATTAATTTACAGTCCTTTAGCCACTTTGTAGATCTTGAACCCACTTTCATGACTCCTGCAGCTTTATGCCCAGCTGCTCATATGTTTGGTTATATCCGTTCCTGCATGTTTGTACACCTGTGCCACAATCACTTCTTCCACCACTGTGTCCTCCCCTGACCCATGTTTGAGTCTTATTTTGGGGTGCAAGTTACATGTGGCTCTCACACCTACCATATATCTCTTAGTACTGTGTAGTGTATTTGAGACAACCACTTACCATAGGACAGTTTATTGAGTGTGATAGGGTGGTGGGTTATTATTGGTACTTATAGCACATTTATTTCATGGACAAGTGTACTAAGTTCCTTTATCAGCAATGAACTGAAAGGTGGGCTTTATTTATTAGTGACTTCAGGAAATTATAAGATACACTACATGTAAAGCATGTAGTATGATCTTTGGCCAAATCTCTGGTGGTACATGTCACCCCTGTCTCAGTCTCCTTATCAAATCCAAGTCTGGCTATCTGTAACAAAATGACAAACAGATGTTACTAAAAATAATATACAGTTGCAATGGTACTTTGCTTCCCTAATATTAGTTAAATTATTAAGACTGGTGTGGGCATTTGATAAAGAAAAACAAAAGTATCACTTCTTCTGTTGCCACTGTCTATTAATTATAACTAAGCTCTTACTGAAAGACACATTTACATATGTAAACTGGTACTCTTATGTGAAATAACAACAGACATTATACAGACAATTTACAATTTCTAATTCATACAGCTTCAAAAATCTCTACAAATACCATTTATCTGCATCATTCTCTGAAGATATATGAATAGAAATGTGCCCTGTGCCATTTATTCTTATTGGTAGCACCCCGCCTTGATAAAGTGAGGTAGCTCCAAAAAAAGAAGAGAAAATGAGAGAAAAAACAAAACAAAAAAAAATTATAAAAATAAAAAAAAACCAAAATATATAGATTGAATGCTGCTTTTACAGTTTATAATGCAGTCTATTTTAAAGGCACATGCAAGCAGCATGCAACCTATGTAAAAGTTATATAACCAGGTGTTGCCTTTAAAAAAGCAAAAAGACACAATATAACAGAAGATATGTGTATTCTCACCTCAGTATGGCAACAACTCATAAAAAAAAACAAAAATCCTTCTTCATTTATCCAGCCAGGATTTGCTGGCAGTGCAGGCGATTGAAACAAAAAACTACAATAAAAATAATTTAGAATTTAGCCCACCTGACTGTACTTCATAGATTTTAGAGGCTTTTCCTTAAAAATTAAAAATAAAAACACATAAAATGTAAGGTCCTCTATTGTGGCTGAAATAAACAAGATTGGTAATTGCAATGACCATTTCTGGTCACATATCTTTCATTGTCAGTTGTATTTTCTCTGAAAAACAAAATTTGAGGATAAACATTAGAGATATAAACATTTGTTAAGGGAGATTGATAGATAGAGATTCATTTTCTCCCTTTGCCTGTGCACCTTCACACATATGATTACACAACACTTTGGACAGCTCCAATTTTAATATTCCTAATTCCTCCATATATAATTTCCTTTCATTTTTAAGTTGGAAATTTTCTTTTTCAAGTCTCTCTTTCTCTAACTTTAAAAACTGATATGGGATCCTGGAGGCAGAAGGAGGAATTTTGTTGCTTGCACCTCCATTATTTCTTTTCTGCCCTCTTTTATCTGCTGGAAGGCCTTTACAGTTTCTTGCTATGTGTCCAATCTTATTACATGCAAAACACCTAAACACATTACCATTTGTACAATGCCCAGGAACATTTGCACCTCTCTCCCTTCCTTGTGAAGAGGCCTCTAATTTTGACACTCTTGTATGGCCAGATTTATCTCTCCTTACAATTGCCTCAGCCCTTTTGAGAGAACTAAACACTAAAGCAATACTGTTTTTAGCAGACACAGACAAACCCACTATTTCACGAATTTCTGGTGATGCATTCTTCAGCAATGCCTTCTTATAAGTATCATCATTCTTATTTGCCTGCACACCAGTTGGGAGTGTTAGTTTATATAACACAAATAATCTATTACTAAACTCCTGTACAGATTCTCCCATCCTCTGTGCACAGTTACCAAATGCAGAATGATGATCATATTCCTCTGAACCCAGCGATTTCAATATCTCACTCAGAAGTTGCTGCTTTGTTCTAGGGTGCTCAAACACCTCAGAGGACAGACTTGATCTCAAAGATTTATCTAGACTAGACATAATCACATCAAATTGGTCTGCCTCACCTAAATGTCTATGAATTTTTTCAAACTGCTCAATTTTTATAGTTACTTCTATAGGATCATCAGTAAATGCTATGCATCCTAGGTCTCTACTCAAAGCAGCAAGTTCATTACAGGAAAGAGATTTGGAAACACTGGTTTCAGATACCAATAATCCCTGTGAGTCTACCTTTTTCTCCATGGACACTGGTGCCATTTTCACAGCAGGCATTCCACATTCATTCTCTCTTACATAATTTCCAAACATATCCAAATCCATTCCACACACCATACTTTCACCACAGTTTGGAACATTAAATGCATCAACAACCACATTCCTCTTTCCTAACTGCTCTTTTAACCTGTTAATTTCTGACAAACAATGAGAATGATCAGCCTCTTTGGTGCTAGAGGATGCCAAAGCTCTAATGGCACCCTGGGCATCTCTCAGCCTCTCCAGAAGCTGCTCATTTTCAGTGCGCAGAACCTGGTTTTCTGCCATTGTGTGCTGGTTATTTACACACAAGGCAGTAGCATTCTTAGCTGATATTTTTAGTGACTCTAGAACATTATTCAAGTCATGCAGTTTACCTTCCAAACTATCTTTCTGCATCTGTAGTGATTTGTACTGCTCTGCTACCCAGCGAGCTGGAAAAATCAGTGCAGTTTTACCTTTTGACTTTGATAATTTCTTCTCACTGATTGCCTGGGCCACATAATTCTGAGCTTGGAACCATGGATCTGACATGCCCTCCATGCATTTGACAATAAGCTCAGGGTTTGAAACCTTGGCAATCTTCTTCATTAAACCTTCCATTATACACTGGAAGACTATAGTTGTTTTACCAAAATTAATACAAAGACAAAAGGCACTAAACAGTATTTTGAATCAACACAAAATAGTATATATTATCCACTTATAAATGTATTTCTGTGTCACACCAAAATCCCTCCTACCTCGCCAATCTGTAAGAAATTCTACCTAGCCCCTCTTACTAAGGGTACAATTGTTCTTTTGGGCGGTAATGATGAAGATCATACACAGATAAGGGATAATATTGAAAATGTTTGTATTATGTACAGAATCAAAATACTGTTACAGTTTGGATGGTATATACATGGATTGAACAATATCATAGATTACAGCTATGGAAAAGATGGAATTGAATTGGATACCAGTAAATTATATGATGAAACTCTCCTCACACCCTCCAGCACAAATCTTGGTTTCTGGTCTCTTATCTGCTGGGCTCACATCTGGACAGGAATCAGGACTGCTGTGCTCAGGCCTCTCATTCTCTTCTCCTCTTCTCTCCTCCAGTTCTCCTGAAGTTCTCCTAAAGGTCTCCTTCCACCCCCAAAAAATACTGCTCCTTTATACCATTTTCACATCACTTAGGTCTGGTGTAAACTAGTTAGCTCAACTGACTTTTCTCACCACACCCACTTGCCATTTCATGGTGGCCTCAGAGATATTACTGATGGGGGAAGGCTCCAGAAACAGGTGTATCAGAAGCATTTGTTCCTCTATCTGAAATCTTTGTTTAGTTGACAAACAGAGAAAGTTTTTACATCTGTCCTCCTTCCTTTCTCATATGACCAAGAGAGAGCTTCCTTTGAGTCCTCAAATGGCTAAATTAGGAATGCATCCTGTCAAACTACTTGAAACAACCTTTATTTGTGTCATTGTGTGACCCCCTGCTGTTTGGGACAGCTGAAATTGCACTGGATTCTTAATTAAAGAAACTTATTTCCAATTGTATATTCCTGAGGCATAATACAGACATTTAACCATACACATGTGTACATATATACATACATACACACACACATAATAAATTGCATACAATGTCCATATCCATAGAGACAAAGACATGTATACATACATAAACACAGATATACATCTCCACAGACAAACCCCTGTTATAAGTCCTATTTGATCCATTTTGACTTTCTTACATTCCCCGCCTAGAGGGTGAATATTTGTGAAAATAAGAGCCCTCTCAATAACACAAAATGGATGTCCTGGTGTGTGTGTAGATTAACTTTGTGCACAAGAGTTGAAATTGAAACAGTTTACTGTTACAGGAATGACCTGACAACCACCCATAGTATAATATCATGAATTTAGGGTACTGTGATGTAATTTAGTCTAATTGTCAGAATACTCACAGTTACAATATAACTATTAATTTACAGTCCTTTAGCCACTTTGTAGATCTTGAACCCACTTTCATGACTCCTGCAGCTTTATGCCCAGCTGCTCATATGTTTGGTTATATCCGTTCCTGCACATTTGTACACCTGTGCCACAATCACTTCTTCCACCACTGTGTCCTTCCCCTGACCCATGTTTGAGTCTTATTTTGGGGTGCAAGTTACATGTGGCTCTCACACCTACCATATATCTCTTAGTACTGTGTAGTGTATTTGAGACAACCACTTACCATAGGACAGTTTATTGAGTGTGATAGGGTGGTGGGTTATTATTGGCACTTATAGCACATTTATTTCATGGACAAGTGTACTAAGTTCCTTTATCAGCAATGAACTGAAAGGTGGGCTTTATTTATTAGTGACTTCAGGAAATTATAAGATACACTACATGTAAAGCATGTAGTATGATCTTTGGCCAAATCTCTGGTGGTACATGTCACCCCTGTCTCAGTCTCCTTATCAAATCCAAGTCTGGTTATCTGTAACAAAATGACAAACAGACATTATTAAAAATAATAAACAGTTGCAATAGTACTTTGCTTCCCTAATATTAGTTACATTTATTCAGACTGGTGAGGGCATTTGATAAAGAAAAACAAAAGTGTCACTTCTTCTATTGCCATTGTCTATTAATGATAACTAAGCTCTTACTGAAAGACACATTTACATATGTAAAGTGGTAATCTTATGTGAAATAACAACAGACCTTATACAGACAATTTACAGTTTCTAATTCATACAGCTTCAGGAATCTCTACAAATACCATTTATCTGCATCATTCTCTGCAGATATATGAATAGAAATGTGCCCTGTGCCATTTATTCTTATTGGTAGCACCCCGCCTTGATAAAGTGAGATAACTCCAAAAAAAAAAATCAAGAAAAAAATGAGAAAGTAAAAAAAAAAATAATAAAAAAAAATAGAATAAAATAAAAAATGTATAGATTGAATGCTGCTTTCACATTTTACAATTCAGTCTATTTTAAAGGCACATACAAGCAGCATGCAACCTATGTAAAAATTATATAACCAGGTGTTGCCTTTTAAAAAACAAAAAGACACAATATAACAGAAGATATGTGTATTCTCACCTCAGTATGGCAACAACTCATAAAAAAAAAAAAAAATCCTTCTTCATTTATCCAGCCAGGATTTGCTGGCAGTGCAGGCGATTGAAACAAAAAACTACAATAAAATAATTTAGAATTTAGCCCACCTGACTGTACTTCATAGATTTTAGAGGCTTTTCCTTAAAAATTAAAAATAAAAACAGATAAAATGTAAGGTCCTCTATTGTGGCTGAAATAAACAAGATTGGTAATTGCAATGACCATTTCTGGTCACATATCTTTCATTGTCAGTTGTATTTTCTCTGAAAAACAAAATTTGAGGATAAACATTAGAGATATAAACATTTGTTAAGGGAGATTGATAGATAGAGATTCATTTTCTCCCTTTGCCTGTGCACCTTCACACATATGATTACACAACACTTTGGACAGCTCCAATTTTAATATTCCTAATTCCTCCATGAATAATTTCCTTTCATTTTTAAGTTGGAAATTTTCTTTTTCAAGTCTCTCTTTCTCTAACTTTAAAAACTGATATGGGATCCTGGAGGCAGAAGGAGGAATTTTGTTGCTTGCACCTCCATTATTTCTTTTCTGCCCTCTTTTATCTGCTGGAAGGCCTTTACAGTTTCTTGCTATGTGTCCAATCTTATTACATGCAAAACACCTAAACACATTACCATTTGTACAATGCCTAGGAACATTTGCACCTCTCTCCCTTCCTTGTGAAGAGGCCTCTAATTTAGACACTCTTATATGGCCAGATTTATCTCTCCTTACAATTGCCTCAGCCCTTTTGAGAGAACTAAACACTAAAGCAATACTGTTTTTAGCAGACACAGACAAACCCACTATTTCACGAATTTCTGGTGATGCATTCTTCAGCAATGCCTTCTTATAAGTATCATCATTCTTATTTGCCTGCACACCAGTTGGGAGTGTTAGTTTATATAACACAAATAATCTATTACTAAACTCCTGTACAGATTCTCCCATCCTCTGTGCACAGTTACCAAATGCAGAATGATGATCATATTCCTCTGAACCCAGCGATTTCAATATCTCACTCAGAAGTTGCTGCTTTGTTCTAGGGTGTTCAAACACCTCAGAGGGCAGACTTGATCTCAAAGATTTATCTAGACTAGACATAATCACATCAAATTGGTCTGCCTCACCTAAATGTCTATGAATTTTTTCAAACTGCTCAATTTTTATAGTTACTTCTATAGGATCATCAGTAAATGCTATGCATCCTAGGTCTCTACTCAAAGCAGCAAGTTCATTACAGGAAAGAGATTTGGAAACACTGGTTTCAGATACCAATAATCCCTGTGAGTCTACCTTTTTCTCCATGGACACTGGTGCCATTTTCACAGCAGGCATTCCACATTCATTCTTTCTTTCATCACTTCCAAACATATCCAAATCCATTCCACACACCATACTTTCACCACAGTTTGGAACATTAAATGCATCAACAACCGCATTCCTCTTTCCTAACTGCTCTTTTAACCTGTTAATTTCTGACAAACAATGAGAATGATCAGCCTCTTTGGTGCTAGAGGATGCCAGAGCTCTAATGGCGCCCTGGGCATCTCTCAGCCTCTCCAGAAGCTGCTCATTTTCAGTGCGCAGAACCTGGTTTTCCGCTATTGTGTGCTGGTTATTTACACACAAGGCAGTAGCATTCTTAGCTGATATTTTTAGTGACTCTAGAACATTATTCAAGTCATGCAGTTTACCTTCCAAACTATCTTTCTGCATCTGTAGTGATTTGTACTGCTATGCTACCCAGCTAGCAGCAAAAATTAGTGCAGTTTTACCCTTTGACTTTGATAATTTCTTCTCACTGATTGCCTGGGCCACATAATTCTGAGCTTGGAACCAGGGATCTGACATGCCCTCCATGCATTTGACAATAAGCTCAGGGTTTGAAACCTTGGCAATCTTCTTCATTAAACCTTCCATTATACAGTGGAAGACTATAGTTATATTACCAAAATTAATACAAAGACAAAAGGTACTTAACAGTATTTTGAATAAGCACAAAATAGTATATATTATCCACTTATAAATGTATTTCTGTGTCACACCAAATCCCTCCTACCTGGCTCGCCAATCTGTAAGAGTTATCTCATGCATTTATTTATTTATGGATCTTGTAATTAAAGCTGGAGTTTCACCTGACTAGACTAGCAGGGATGAAATGATATGTCTATACCTCTCTATCTCCTGATTAAGGACTACCTGGTGTGTCAACATGATGCAGGCTGGCACATCAGATTTTAGGAAACGTTTATTGATTTTGTGTTTACATATTACTGGTTAAAGAGCATGTAACACGAAAATTAGAAATATATGTCATAGCTCAGTCTTTTACAACAAATATGGGAGTAAAAGCAGCATTAGAAAATTACATCCCTAATTGTACAGGTTTTATCACAGCTTCTTGTCCCACCTCCTGTAAAAGCTGAAGATGCCAGTGGCAGCCTCCTTCTTATTGGAAGTGCAATTGAGTGTGGCATCACATCAACCTATAGGATCTATAAGTTGCCTCTCTAGCGCTATGGGTGGGTGGGGGAGTCTGGGGTGGGAGGAGGAGAAATCTACATCTGTTGCACTTTAACTCCTTAACCTTTTGATTGCCAGAGTGGTACTGTGTTGCATACCACTCTGGCACTCAAAGGGTTAAGGAGCAGCAGTCCAGGGAAGTTACCTTCCCTTAAGGACCGATTCAGTCCTTTCAGACGAGCCTGTACACTTGACCTGTTACGCGTACCAGCGCGCCGCTTTGGGGTCTGAGTGAGACCACAGCAGTCTTGGAGTGGTCAATTTCAGACCCCGTTTTTGCTTACAGTGATCCTGGAGGAGCGCTGTAAGTAACATTTACGTGATGTGCTATGACTGTCACTGATCCTTAAGGCAAAAACCATGTGATGGTCATAGGACGTCACATTTCCTTCAGGGGTTAAATACATTGTTAATCAATAATACTAATATATGGGTACTTTGGCATTTGGTTATACCTTTTAATTTGGGCTAGCAGTTTATATTTTAATACAAGCTCGAGAGATCAGCTCTCTTCCTCAGGTCAACTGATACTGAATTACAAAGTGTGTTCAATTACACGGTTTGTTTACTACAGTGCAGAGTTCCCAACAGCACTGGTTTCAACAGACTGTGTGATTGAACAGACTTTGTGATTCAGTATCAGTTGACCTGAGGAAGCAATACTAATACACTTTGTCTCAAAAGCTAGTAAAATGGTATGTGGATTGGCTTTTTTTTTATGTACATACTTTAGTAGATATTCGCTGTAAAATGCTCCCCTTTGTACTGATGTGCATCACGTATATTGTAACAGACAACTCCATATGTTATTATACAGAGCAAGCTCAGTATAATGACAAACGGAGCTTGCTGTTACAATATACGTAATGCACATCAATACAAAGGGAAGCATGAATGCGCTCCCTGAGAGAGCTGGGAGGGAGGTGGGAGGAGAATTTGAGGACTGGAAGTCCTGCACCGCTGTGCCAACGTGACCCTTTGTCGCAGAATGTGGAAGTGCCAGCATGAAGTCTACATTTTAGAGTGAATATCTACTAAAGTATGTACCTAGAAAGAAAAAAAAAGCCAATCCACATACCAGTTTACTGGCTTTTTTTTTTTTTTTTTTAAGTTTTCAAAAGCTTTATTGAAAGATAATCGTGAACAACAATAACAATGAGCACACCCGTGGTATGTACCGTTCAGTCAGAGCTCAAAGTACATAAATTACAGTACACACTGGATCATAGTTAGAAACATTCACAGTAGCGAAACCAATATTCCAGAAATGGCACAGCGGAGGATCTGTGTGCTGTGAGTTAATTGAACATCATAACACACATTGCGTAGTCGGCAAGCTTTGGGTGACACTCATTGCCAAAATAAGATGAGGAAGAAAAGAAAAGAAAGAAAGAGAGAAGAAGAAAAGAGAGAGATAGAGAGGAAGAAATTAGATAAACGGTTTATTGGTCTTAATGGCAGCCATGCACAATGATTAAATAATTCCCTCAGCAATCCTATTAAAGAAAAAAATGGATATCTGTCTACGAAGCTCCTTATCACTGAAGTGACAAGAAAGAAGGAAATAAGCAGAAGAGTGAAGTGAGAGTGAGAAAGCATAGCCTTAAAGGGATAGTAATACTTTGTTTTATCTTTATTTTGTAGGCATTAAAAAAACATGAAGAACGATAGAAGTCTTATCTCTCAAACCTTTATGGTTTGAGAGATATTCACAAGCAGTTTCCCCTCCTGCCCCTTTTACCTAGTGTAAGTCATCTCTTCTCAGATGTGGAATGCAGTCCATAGACCAGACAGATAACAGCAGGGGACAATCTTCTTCCTATGAGAACAATGAAAGCCCTGCCCCCCTTGACAAGTTTTTCAGCTTTTTCCCTTATCTTAATTGAAGATTGTCCCTCTGTGCAATCTACCTGGGCACCTCCCTTCTGATCTGGCTGAGCAGTGTTACATCAGTAAAAGGGGCGGGAGGGGGATACTTTGTCATTGAATTACTCTTGAATTACAACTCTGACAGAATTGAAATAACACTCTCCAAGGCCCAAATACTATGATGATTAATTAGAGCTGCTTTTATTATGAAACATTACTATCCCTTTAAGACTTTATAGTAAGGAAAGGTCAGCGACCAGCTCTACGGAAGAAGTTATCTGACATAAAGCCAGAGTAAGGAAAAATGAGATACAGAGTAGGAAAGCAAAGAAAGGCTAAGAAAAGATACCGAATAAAGAATCTACTAAGGAAAGAAAGAAGAGAGAAAACGTGGACAGGGAAACAGGTCACTAGGGCCTGAACCTCTGTCGTGGCATGCACGTGTGGCCAAAGGCCTGGGGGGGTATAGAATGATATATAGAGATTTAACCGCTGCAAAATACACTTAGCCTAGGCTGTAATGGCTGAGAATAAAATAACTAGCATTTATCAACAAAAGCATACGGAGGGTTCAGAGTGTGACAAATTCCGCACTGCTCTGAAGCTTACATTGGTGTAACAGATAGCCTGAGGGAGATATAGTGATCTATTTAGGTTTAGGGAAGTATAATAGCCTCAGTATCTGCACTGGAGAACAGTCCCATCAGCTACCGAACAATTGAGATAATGACTAACTAGAGGGTCGCCAAAATACGAGCAGTAAAAGAAAAGGACAGTAAACAAATGAAAACTTATCCCCACTCCCTAAAACATCACAGTTTATAAAAATATAAAGCAAGTTCTTAGGATAATATATAGCATCAGTCTTCTTGGGTCGACCCCTCCCCGGGCCCTAGGGGGGGGTCCACCGATAATGAGCAAATACAGGCAAAGGACAGAAAAAGGCAACCCTCGTCCTCCAGAAGAGTGACAAGCCTGAGGTCTCCATCCAGATACAGTTCACCTCCATATACATAGTCTCAATAAACCACAGAGAGAATATAGCTCTTCCATACAATGTCCAGAAGTCACTGAAGATGAACCGTGGTCAGACACATCCCAAACAGACATATCCAGAAAAAGTGAGGAAGGATCTTATAGGGTAATACCCAGCAGATGTAAAGGAATTCCAGGGTCCCAAGGGGACGTGTCCCATCCGATCACTGTAGCACCCCCACCCAAGGGAATTAAAACAAACATCTCTGAAATCCCAGAAGATTCCCACAACGTCGGTCTCAGAATGGGCTGCAAATTCTCCTGAGGAATATTAACAGGTATGTCGGCCACCTTATAGTAATATCTCAGCCGTAGCATCTCATGGAGGAAAATTTCAGGAGTATTCACAAAGCCAACCATCCTGTCGGCACAACTGTGCCATTGGATACACCTGACCCTGCACCATGCCTTCTTGACTTGACCCCAACGGCATCGAACAGTACTTTGTTCGCTCCACACCTGCTCGTACATCTGCGATCTCCTCACGCTTTGCATCCCTCACCTCCACCATTAAAGACCTGAGGTCGTCAGTAGACTGGAGAGCTCTCCATCCGCGAGACGAGTAGAGGGAGAAGTAGAAAGCTGAGAGCCTATAATCACATCAGGTGCATATCGCAGTTTGTCACGATCCGCTGCACTCTCCAGCAGTGGGAACAACTGGGAGGAGATAGACTCCATGGCGGGAGGAAGCGAGGGTGAGGTTCTGCAGACTCCGTTGTATGATTAAACAACAAGAAAGCCGAATTCATACCCTGATCTAGTAATCCAGAATCAGAACTCAAAATATGCAATAGTCATCACAGAGTTTCCCAAAAATAGGCAAAATGAAAACTAAAAGTATAAGTCGGGCTCAGGAGCCACGCTAGCATGCATCCAGTCTGTTCAGCGGTAGCTTCGCCCCCTAACCCCCCCCCCCCACACACACACACACACAATTTACTGGCTTAATCATATGAGTCTAAGTGTTTTAGAGGTGAAAGTTCCACTTTAAAACATAAACTGTTAGTCCAAAGGTATTGCCAAATACCAAAGTACACCTCTCTTTGTTACTACTAAATCTGGACTAATATCGCTAGTGCAGACTTGTTCCTCCCATACGGTAGATGCAGACAGCGATCCGTGCACTGGGGAGATTCATTCAATGTTACATCTTTTTTCTTTGTATTGGGATCCCCTCTGGTTTTCTCTTAACCCTTTGAGTGCCAGAGAGGTATCCAATGCATTGCATACCTCTTTGGCACTCAGAGAGTTGAATATTAGTTGGATTAATAAGGATGCAGTACAATCGCAGAAAACATAGAAGTTGAAGAGGTGATACTGCAAAGTAACCATCATTATAGGACCTTCTGTAGAAAGCAAACAATGACCCAGTCTAGATAAAACCAAATGCACGACAGAGGACAGATAGACAGAACCCAAACTTACTGTAGGTTTAAATTCGTGGATTTTCCTAACTTCTGTGATGGAAAGTCAGAATTTTATTAAAGACACGGAGGCGAATATTATGCTTAAACTTCCTCACTGCTTCCCTCAGCAGCAAAGATTACATTTATTGATTTACACAATACAAAAGTAGAAAAAACTTCAGTAAGGAAACTCCCCTTTTGAAACCCACCAATCACAGTCTATAAGCCCCCTTACAAACAGTGATATCATCTAAACATCTTCCTCTTCTTGCGATCAACTGCGACCGAAAAATCCACCGGAAGAATCCTCAAACAGGAAACACCAACAGTGATATCCACCGGACTGGAACAGGAATGCCAACTGCAGCATACCGAACACAACCAGAACAAAAGAGATTCCATGTGTCACCCGTAGACATCAACCTGAAAAAATAGGAAATAAGTGAAAGGGAGGGAACAAAGGGAGGGATAATATTTGCCTCCGTGTCTTTAATAAAATTCTGACTTTCCATCACAGAAGTTAGGAAAATCCACGAATTTTATGTCAGAACGGAGGCTCATATTATGCTAGTTCAAAGCTGATCAACAACTTGGCTAGCCACATGTACAATAGTTTAAAATAGAAATCTCTAAAAGTGGACTCCCTTGACCAATCCGCTGCTCTAAGCACATCTTCCAAACGACCACCAGCATGGATAGCCATAGATGCCATAGCACCTCTGGAAGAATGCGCTCCGAACAAGGAGACGTCAATGCCTGATAATTGCATTACCCAACGCACCCATCTCGCCAACGTGGCCGAAGACACAGGGAGATGAGGTTTGCGAAAGGAAACCAATAATTGTGTCCAACGTGGACTCCTTAAAGGAGCTGTCCGTCGTTCATACTCCTGTAGGCAGTTGACAACACACAACTGCTGATGCTCAGGAAAGGCAGGATAAGTCACCACCCTCGCACTAGTCTTAGTGCGCCTGTGGATGACAAAACGTACCCCATCCGGAGTGAAAGACCTAGAATGAAGGTCTAAAGCATGAACGTCAGACACTCTCTTGAAGGAAATAAGGCAAAGGAGCATCGTCAATTTGGCAGATAACTGTTTCAAAGACAACATAGCATTTGGGGGCCAGGACATCAAAAAATCAAGTACAACATTAACATCCCAAAGAGTATGATATCGAGATTGAGGCGGTCTAGAAAAACGGATACCACGCAGCAAACGGCAAACCAGAGAACACTGTCCAACAGGAACACCCTCAACCAAACTATGTCCAGCAGAAATGGCTGAACGATATGTATTAATCGTCCGATATGCCCTACCGGAATCGAACAACGAGGACAAAAAATTTATCACATGCACTGGAGATGCTGAAACGGGATCCAAACCCCGTTCCAAACACCAACGTACCCAAGCTGACCAAGCGGACTGGTACACAGCTCTGGTACCAGGTGCCCACGCCTCTTGTAAAAGGAATTGAGCCGACGCCGAAAACGGAGAGGTTCCGCCGGAACCCCCGACAAGAGCCAAACCATCAACTGAAGAGATCCTGCTACCGTCAACTCGTGAGGGAACCCCTCCGGATTCACCAGAAGCGTTGGAAAGAGAGGTAACAAACGAGGTACGTCGCAAGAAAGCTCCAGAAGAGGAGGGAACCACGGCTGAGCCGGCCAAAAAGGAGTCACCAGAGCCACCGTGGTACCTTGCCGTCTGATCATAAGAAGAGTTCTGGAAATCAGAGCAAATGGAGGAAACGCGTAAAGACGCCCTTCCCCCCAAAACTGGAGAAACGCATCGACCGCAAGAGCCTCCGGATCTGGCCGCCAACTGAAAAATCGAGGCACTTGACAATTGAGACGGGACGCAAAGAGATCCAGTTCGAATGGACCCCAAAGATCCGAAATATGGGAGAAAACCTCGCGATGCAGCATCCAATCGCTGCGGTCCACCAGATATCGGGAGTGCCAATCGGCCACCGCGTTGGACAAACCGGGAAGGTATTCCGCCTGAAGGGAAATATTCCGATCCAGGCAAAAATGCCAAAAGTCCCGGGCCAAATCTGCCAGCGGCTTGGACTTCGTCCCCCCCAATCGATTGATGTACCGAACCGCGGACACATTGTCCATGCGAAGCAGAACACAACAATTTACCTGACCTTTGGCTAGACTCTTGAGGGCGAACGACCCTGCTAACAATTCCAGACAATTTATGTGAAGTTCTGCCTCTGAAGCGGACCATTTTCCGCCTGTAGAAACCGAACCACATCTGGCCCCCCAGCCAACGAGACTGGCGTCGGATTCTATAACGACATCCGGAGCCGTACCGAAAATAGCTCTGCCGTTCCAGGCGTCCAGATGCTTGAGCCACCAAACTAATTCTTCTCGAGCATCCGACGACAGAACGATGACGTCTGTATAACTCAGACCGCGGCGCAGATGTCTCGCTTTCAATCTCTGCAGGGCCCGGTAATGAAGAGGGCCCGGAAAAATTGCTTGTATCGAGGCAGAGAGCAGACCTACAATCCGAGCCAGAATCCGCAGAGATATCTGGTCCCTCCTGAGAACCGAACGTAGTTCCTTGCGAATGGATTTTACCTTCGACCCGGGAAGGCTGAGAGTAGCTTCCAGGGAATTGACAACAAACCCCAGGAATTCCAGCCGATGAGTCGGAACGAGGGACGACTTGTCCCAATTGATGAGGAACCCGAGCGACGTCAGGAGTCGAATGGTCAAGTCGATGTGATCCAAAAGAACGGATCGATCCTGAGACATGAGAAGCATGTCGTCCAGATAAATAATGATCCTGACCCCGCGGGATCTGAGGAACTGCACAACAGGTTTTAAGAGCTTCGTAAAGCACCACGGTGCCGAAGAGAGCCCAAAGGGAAGACAGGTAAACTGCCATTTTTTGCCCCGCCATAGAAACTGGAGAAAAACCTGAGATGCAGGATCCATAGGGACCGTAAGGTACGCATCTTTCAGATCTATTTTCGCGAGCCAATCCCCCAGAAGGAGAAGATCGCGAAGACAATGAATTCCCTCCATTTTGAAGTGGCGGTAAAGTACAAAATTGTTCAGAAGTCGAAGGTTGATGACTGGACGAAGACCTGAATCTTTCTTCCGAACCAGGAAGATGTTGCTGACAAAACCAGTCTGACCTAAGGGAGCTAAAGTGATCGCCCGTTTTTGAAGGAGCTTTGAAATCTCCTGGTCCACCAGATGATCGTCTGTTCGGGAAAAAAGGAAAGGGGAAGGAAGAGTTTCCTGTACTGGAGGGGAATAAAACTCTATCTGATAACCCGATACAGTTTGAAGGACCCACAGATCTGAAGTGATGGCTGCCCACTGAAGGGAAAAATGGGAGAGTCTGCCCCCCACTTTCCCTGAAGCAACCCTGTGATGAGATGAAACACTTACCTGAATATGGTCTTGACCTAACGGATCCTCTGGAACCTCTGGCCCGCCAGGGCCTGCCACGAGAGGGAAAGAAAGGACCCCCATATCTCTGGTCCTGCGGAGGTTGGCCCCGATATCCTGGAGCATTGGAGGTCTGGAACCTGCGTTGCGGAGGTGCGTATCGGCCGGGGGAGCGACCTCTACCTTGCCCGGCCCTGGCAAAAATCTTAGGCTGAAAGACTTTTTTGAGAGAAATCTGGGCCTTATCTAGGGCCGTAAATGTCGAAACAAATTTGCCTAGCTCCTTAATGAAGGAGTCACCAAACAGCAAACCTGAAGCGGCAGGACCCGGTTCGGTAAGAGCCAAATCAGCCAACTTAGGATCAACCTTCATTAAAATTGATCTACGTCGCTCGGCCGAAAGGGCCGAATTAGCGTTTCCAAGGAAACAAATTGCCCGTTGGGTCCATCCTCGAAGGACCTGAACATCCACCGGGATATTGTTTGAAAGAGCATGTTCTGCCAGCTCAAAGATTTTAGTTAAGGGACCAAACACATCCAAGAGTTTGTCCTGACAGGACTTGAGAGATCTATCAATGCCCTTTCTAGGATCCTTTCCAGATTTAGTGAAAAACTGGACTAATTTTGTATCCAATTCAGGGGTCTCGCAAGCCTTATTAGGTACAGAAGGGCGAGGACACTCAGCCCGAAGTTTGTTACGGGTTTCCTTGGATAAAGGCTTACGAACCCGCAGCTCCACATATTTTGAAATATGATCCATAGGGGACCACTCTGAGGAACGAGGATGCCGAATGGCTTCCGGGTCAAAAAGAGGACAACCCTGTACGTCTACGACCGCCGAGGGATCACCCCCAGACGAATCCGAAGCCTCCTCAGAAACAGGGTGATCGGCAACCTCCTCCTCAGAGCCAGAGTGATGATGAGAGGGAACAACCCAGTCCTCATCAGAGGAATCAGAAGAGGAGCAATAAGAGTCCGGCTTGGCTCTACGAGCCTTCTTTTGCCTCAGTTGCACTTCCTCCTGAGGCGAGGGTCTTTGAAGTGGGACGGAGCCACACAATTCAATACCGCCTGTATTTTGCGGTGGAATAACAGGCACTGAACCTGAACTCTCTCTAGAAAATCGTTTGGTAGTATTAGTATTAGCCACGGACTCATTATTACTCAAATGTTTGCGTTTAGCAGAACGCTTGCCTCCAGTGACATTATCGGCCGACTGAGAGATGGCCTGGTTGGACGTGATGGGTGCATCACGTGCAGTACTTCCCACTGCCGGGGTCAAAGGAGCCATTTTTGAGGTCACAGACTCCATCAGAGATGCTGACATTTTGGCAAACATTGCTTGCATTGACTGTTCCATCACAGCCTGAAAAGAAGCAGTCTGAGAGCTGACCATTGATGAGAGCGCCAACCCAGGGTGATCCACAGAATCCCCAAATTTGGACACTCCCCCCCTCTCAGCAGACAGAGAGCCAGACAAACCAGGCTGAGAAGCAACAGACAATGAGGGGTTAATCCCTTCGTCACTGGAGGACTGCATCTCAATAAACAACTCAAAGCCTAGGTGAAAGAAAAAATAATAATAATAAGAAGGCTGGAATGTGCACAAATTAATATAAATAATTTAGGAAGTGCACAAATGCCAAAAACCTAAATTTGTAAAATATAGAAAATGTTTCCACCTATTGCACAGTAATGGCAGTCCCTGGACTTGAACTCAGCACTGTAATGCCAGAAACCAGAGCTCTAACCACTACACTATAGAGTCAGATGGGAAACTGAGGTAGAAACAAAATAAAGTACCTGAAAAGGAAAACAATTACAAAAATGCTCCCCACACACCGAACGCAGCAGATCCGCAAGGCAAGACACCACAAAATGGATGCTACCTCGCGGATCCGCTGCATTAAATAGGGGAAACACAAAATATATTTAGAAAATGGCCACAGAAGGAGGGACCAGAGAATGCGCAGGCGCCACGCGGCTGAACTAAATATAGCCGCTTCAGGAAAGTAAAAGCCGAGGGAGAAGGGGGAGGGAAAACCCAAAGGGTTGAACGAATGCCAAAACCCGCGGCGGCCGAAATCAAAGGGCCGACCGCGTCAAGAGATCACACAGGCCACAGCTTCACACCAGCCGTGCCTGTGTGGAAACACGGTCCCAACAACAATAACCGCCGCACAAAGGCGCAAGGGCGGCAAGCAGAAAAGACCTGTCAAGCAGAAACACCGTCCCCAGCCCCTAGACTAAAAGGTAAAGGGGAAAAGGGACAACAGAAAATATATATAAGAGCACTAAGTACCCACAAAACACATAAATGAAAATTAAAAGAAATTTAAACATTAAATCAAAACACAGTTTATTATGAGGAGAAAAAAGTATACACGACCTGAATCCTTGAGGGAGCATCAAAGAAGAGGAAGATGTTTAGATGATATCACTGTTTGTAAGGGGGCTTATAGACTGTGATTGGTGGGTTTCAAAAGGGGAGTTTCCTTACTGAAGTTTTTTCTACTTTTGTATTGTGTAAATCAATAAATTTAATCTTTGCTGCTGAGGGAAGCAGTGAGGAAGTTTAAGCATAATATGAGCCTCCGTTCTGACATAAAATTGATTTTTACTCCTTGAAAACTGGTGAAACTGCCAACGCAATGCAAATTAATATGTTGGACCCATCTCCAATTTACAAGGGATTAAAGCCTCTTGTATATTAGTGGGAATTTGTACCCCCTCCCATATGGTGCAGTTGGTTTCATCCATAATTGCTCATTTTGTGCTTTCTGTATAAGGTCAATTGGGGAATATTTAACAAGTGAAACTAGAGCATTTCTGGAGCAGAACAACTTCATCTTATTTATCAAAGACAAATTCCCATTACTTTGGAAGGGACCTGTTCTGTGAGAAATGTGGAGCAGCTGGTTTGGTTCAGGACTGCTCTGTTTTTTGCTTTGATAAATGTGGCACATAGAGGGAAAAGCAGATTGGGTAAACATCTTGTAAAACTGAGAAAATCACACTTACAGATGGCCTCCTTGCTATAGCCGGAAAGATTTAGACCAATAATCATATTCTGTAAACTAGCTACTGGCTGGCAGAGGATGATAGGATTTGTAGTCCAAGAACAACAGGAGTATATTAGATTGTGGACAGCTACCATAAACGATCTTGATACAAGCTTCTCTTTTATTGTGAGTTCATGGCCTGTATATAAGAATGTAGATTCATGCAATGTTGCCAATATGGACCCCAAATTGTGAGAAGATATGTAGATCCATAATAACATAAATGAACGGTTATCCCGATAGGACACTATTAATTGTAAGATGGACAGATATGGATAACTGAACCTTTGTGGCCTCAATCTATCCATCAGGGTCCAGGTACAGTGGGATGAATGCTTTTAAGAGGAAACTTTACTGTTTGAATAAAGGGCACTTCATTTGTTAAGGATCCATCTAGGTAGATGTCCTTTACCTGGCACCCAGGTATATCTTTGTACTGTTTTTCTAGCTGTTTTTATCTCTTGTAATCCACAATAAATAGCTTGTTTTAACTCTGATAGCACATAGCGAACCTTACAATCCATAGATTGAAGTTTGTTGTTTGATATAAGGAGGTGTGACCTAGAGGCGTGATTGGATACACATCACTGTATGCTGGAAAATTCAGATATAATGTAGAATGCAATTTGAGAGATATACCTGACTTGTATGAAGGATACCTACATAGTTTGAGTGCCAGAAAAAAGATTAAACAAATTAATATCCACTTATACTCAGGGTATAGTTCCCCTTTAGGGATAGAAGACATTAAGGTCCATATTCAGGAAGAAGCCAAGGAGGTACAGTTCTGGAGAAAACCAAGTGTGTACCACAGGGGACAAATGAAAACCCCCTTTGATTTAAATGGGACTTTTAATCCTTTGAATGCTAGAGACATCCACACAAAGTGGTTTCAAAAAGCTCCTATTTGTATGTTAGCCATTTCTTATTTAAAACAATAGTTTGAGAGAGTTAATTTTATATATTTGTTGGTTTATGCAAATTAGACAAAGGGCAGGCATGGCAACCAGATACTAACATTCCACACTGCTCTCCTTCCTAACTGTCATTCCTTGCAAGCCGGTACTGTCTAATTTGCATAAACTGATAAATAAATAAAACAAAGTGGACCTGTCACCTCCATTTGATTTCTTTTACATGTTTGTAAACTTTATTCAAAGCTGCCTATGTATCATGTTAATCAAAAGACCAGCAGATGTGTAGTTTAGTAAATATCCATACTGTTATTTCTGGGAAAAGTGAAAGTGTCCTGTTGCAGCACAGTGCTTAATTAGCATAAGAAATGTCACTGAAAACGTTCATTAGCATATGTAACATCATTGAAAATGCTTGATTAGCCAATGAAATGTCAATGAAAAAGCTTAATTAGCATATGAAATGTCACATTTACCTCAGGGTATAGCAATTAGCAAATATTGACATACGGTACCAAGTATGAATATATCCTTAAATGTACCTGTGCTGGTCTTTTGGCTAAAGTGAGGCATAGGCAGTTTTTAATTACGTTTTCAAATATTCAACCTTGAATTAAGGTAACAGGTCCGCTTTAATATTCATACATAGTAACATTCTTGTCCCAATTCCCTGGAGAAACACTGCAGGGATCGGAGTGTCCAAACTATGTGTTTTACATCAAATTGTAGGTGGGGCTTAATTGGGAGGAAGTAGGTGCTTAAAGTGGAACTACCACCCCACACAATGTTTACCTTTACTAAGTCCCCATCTGGAAACTAGCTGCTTAGTAGCGCTAGTCGCCAGAATAATTAGCTTATTTAATAAATTTCTCCCTTTTCCATGGGCTACAGGCAGGATGGAGCGCGGACATCTTCCCATTGTGACGTCCACGCGCCAGCGCTGTCAGACCCAGCCGGAGCCAAATGGCTCCTAGACCTGGCTGGGACTGACAGCGCAGGCGCGCGGATGTCACAATGGGAAGATGTCCGCTCTCCGTCCTGCCTGTCGCCCATGGAAGAGGGGAGAAATCTATTAAATAAGGTAATTATTCTGGCGACTAGCGCTACTAAGCAGCTAGTCGCCAGATGAGGACTTAGTAAAGGTAAACGTGAGGCGTGGTATTTCCCCTTTAAATTGAGGAGTTTGTCATGAAATAGGTGGGAAGGAGAGCAGAACGGACTGGAAAGTGGGAAGGGTTATAGATGAACTCACCCATCACAAGAATCAGTCTCTGTCCCCAGATACCTGGTAATTCAGTCTGAAAACCAGAGTTTCTGGGGTAGATTTGGAGAGTTTCTACATTTGTAAATATATCAAACCATTTTACTAATAAAAGAAAATGGCTAACAAATAAAGATGACTGAAATCTCTTTCAAAATCACCTGTTTGTTAAAATTTGACAGTTCTAGTTTAAGCTCTGCAGGGTCTTATAAAGGCAGAGTAAAAGCAATTGTAGAGCAGACCAACTGTAGGGGACACGTATTAAAGGGATAGTAGTATCAAAAAACAAATGTACGTCCAATTGTTCAATTTAAATGTCTATACTGAATAGCATGTTCTGAAAATCCTTCACCTTCATATCTGGCTTGAAAATCCAATTAAAAGGTTCCCCCTCCCGCCCCTTTTCAACACGTCATGATGACTTCCCTCTGATCTGAAAGCCGGTCGCTTGACGGGATGGATCACAATGAGGCACAATATTGTGTCTGCATAAGGAAAAACCTGCCCTCTGTCATGGGGGAGAAGGGTTTTCCTTACACTGACAGACACAATTTTTGTGCCTCCTTGTGATCCGTCCGGTCATCGTGACGTGCTGAAAAGGGGCGGGAGGGGGAAGGATTTTCAGAACATACTATTCAGTATAGACATTTAATTTGAACAATTGGATGTACATTTGTTTTTTGATACTACTATCTCTTTAAAGGGATAGTAATGTTTCATAATAAAAGCAGCTCTAATTAATCATTATAGTATTTGGACTTTGGAGAGTGTTATTTCAATTCTGTCAGAGTTGTAGTACAAGAGTAATTCAATGACAAAGTATCCCCTCCCACCCCTTTTACTGATGTAACAATGTTCAGCCAGATCAGAAGGGAGGTGCCCAGGTAGACTGCAGAGAGGGACAATCCAATTAAGATAAGGGAAAAACCTGAAAAACGTGTCAAGGGGGGCAGGACTTTCATTGTTCTCATAGGAAGAAGATTGTTCCCTGCTGTTATCTGTCTGGTCTATGGACTGCATTCCACATCTGAGAAGAGATGACTTACACTAAGTAAAAGGGGGGGGGAGGGGAAACTTTGCTTGTGAATATCTCTCAAACCATAAAGGTTTGAGAGATAAGACTTTTATCGTTCTTCAAGTTTTTTTAATGCCTACAAAATAAAATAAAGATAAAACAAAGTATTACTATCCCTTTAATACGTGTCCCCTACGGTTGGTCTGCTCTACAATTGCTTTTACTCTGCCTTTATAAGACCCTGCAGAACTTAAACTAGAGCTGTCAAATTTTAACAAACAGGTGATTTTGAAAGAGATTTCAGTCTTTGTTAGCCATTTTCTTTTATTAATAAAATAGTTTGAGATATTTACAAATGTAGAAACTCATCAGATCTACCCCAGAGAGCCAAGCAAGAAGGTGAAGGATTTTCAAAACATTCTATTCACTGAACAATTGGATGTACATTTATTTTTTTTTGTTATTATCTCTTTAACCCATGACCCAAGACCCATGACTTGCCAGGACCGTCACAGCGGTTTTGCACTTAAGGACCAGTGACGGTCCTGACACATCATGGAATTCTTGGGTTCCTGTGAGAGTGCACGCAGCTCGCGGACCCCTGAATCCAATGAGCATTCAAGGGGTTAACCCCTTAAGGACCCATGATGGTCCTGGCACATCATAGGTCCAATATGTGATAAGGACCCATGACGTGCCAAGACCATCATGGATTTCAGGGCTCCCCGCACAGCTGCACACCTTTCAGGGTGACCTGAACCGGATCACATTTAAAAAAAAACAAAAAACAATGGTCCGTGGTCTCTAATGGAGTGATGCAGGAAATGTGCGCAGTCGCTATTTCCTGTGTGAAAACCACTAGGGAATAGCTTTGCGCATGATTTTGTTGAATTGCACATGAAAAAATCAAGATTAGCGAACGGCTGCGTGTATTTTTTTTGTGGGTGTGGCTAAGATTAACGAATCTGTGTGAGTGGAATAGCGAATACGCCTAATGCAGGAAGTGCTATTGCAAATGAATTTATACGTCTGTGTACTGTTGTCATAGAATGGAATTTTTTATGCGCAATTCAAGAAGCATTCGGTATTTAGCTTCCTGGATTAGAACATGCGCAAAATCTATCTGTACACAAAAATGCCTTTATCCGATGTGAACGTTTCTTGCATCGCGCCATAAGTGTCAGCCTCTTGCACACGCGGCAAGAAGTTAAGGTCCACGGTCGTTGTTTTGTTTTTTTGCCTAATGGCTTCGGGGTCCCCGAATGCCGTGCAGCCGAGCGTGGACCCCTGAATTCCATGATGTGCCAGGACCATTGTGGGTCCTTAAGGGGTCAAAAAAGCACACAAAACCAGGCACAGATTTTTGTAATGCATTGGACACCTCTCTGGTACTCAAAGGGTTCATTAAGGAAAGGGAAAGGGCTCACCAATGCTATTCTAACATTACTGGATAGCAGCAGCCACCAGCCAAGGTTATAGGAGGTCACCGGACAGTGCAGAGCTGATGGGTCCCTTTGGGTTATTAGCCCTGTCACAAAAGAGTCCTCTGCAAGCTCTCTAGTTGCGCTCTTTATTTAGCTCCAGAAATAATGCCTTATGTTTGCATTTTGAAGATAAAGCTGGCTGTAGACCAACAACAGCTGGAGAACCACGGCTTCCCCATCCCATGTGAAAACAGGTATCTCGGAGCGGAATTCCATGAAGGAAGTAAAATCAGCACCGCGTTGATATTGCCAAAGGCTACCAAGATACGCAGCGTGTGTCACCGATTCGTTTGGTACTTGATATGTAAAACAAATAAACAAAGACTTCCTTGTGCGAATTTGGTATTGATATTGGCTTTATAGGAGAGGTGAAAAGTTCAATAACAAAGAACCTCTGTCAGCGCTTCCCTCAGCTGGGCCTTGTTAATAATCCTGGTTAGGGAGGAAGAAATTCATTTACTATGCCTTATGGATAACAGCAAACCAACAGCGCTACCAGAGATTAGAAACTCCCCATTGATTTAAATGGGGATTTTAACCCCTTAAGGACAAGCCATTGCACTTGCGGGCGGCACTTAAGGACCACAGAGCATTTTTTTGTGTGTACATCCGATTCAAGGCTTACGGCTCTGCAATGCATTGCATACCCCTCTGGCACTCAAAGGGTTAAGATGAGTGGAGGGTTATTATTGGTGTTCCTGTAAAGGGAGAGCATTGTATAATTGTGCCATTTTAGGGTAAAGCTGCTATTGCTCTCTATGGATTACTTTTGTCACTGACAGTAGTCCGCATTGGGCTGCTGTAGAAATAGTGCAGCTCAATAATGGTTGGATATGGAGGAGCTGCACCCAAAACAACGCACTCATAAGCTATAATAACTCTTTAGTAAAGCTTCTCCCAGCAGGTGTTTTACTCAGCAGGAAAACCCTATTGTATATACAGTCCAGGAGTATGTCCACATATATGTATTATACACTACCCTCACTTTAAGGCTAGGTTTAAAGGGCAGCTTTTATGTTAAAATGAAAATTGATGTTTCAGTGTATGGATTCTGGTAATTCTGTAACATTTTTTTCTTTACCTAGTTTTAATGTTTAAAGGAAAGAGATGTTTCACAATAAAAGCAGCTCCATTTAATCTTCATAGTATTTGGGCCATGGAGAGTGTTATTTCAATACTGTCAGAGTTGTACTTCAAGAGTAATTGAACGATAAAATATCCCTCTCCCGCCCCTTTTACTGATGTAACACTGCTCACCTCAGAGCAGCAAGACTGTCTGGATCGCAGAGAAGGACAGTTTTCAATTAGCATAATGGAAAAACCTGATAAACCTGTCAATGGTGGCAGGTTTTTCATTGTTCTCACAGTAAGAAGATTGTCCCCTGCTGTTATCTGTCTGGTCTGTGGACCAGATTCCACATCTGAGGGGGGCAGCTTACATTAAGTAAAAGGGGCAGGAGGGGGGAACTTTATCATTCAATTACTCTTGAACTACAACGCTCACAGTAATAAAATAACATTCTCTATGACTCAAATATTATGAAGATTAATTGGAGCTGCTGTTTTTGTGAAACATTTCTATCCCTTTAAAGCTTATGAAACATCATGGGTTTTTGTTAGCGTTTCCCATGCAGCCTATACTTCTTGGTTGGCTTTTCAGCAATGTGCTGCTGCTTTACTGCTCCCTGGTGACAAGAGGTGGGAGATTCACTAAGTGGTGATAGAAGGGTGATAGAGTGGAGATGACTTCTCCAGTTTATCACTTCTCCAATTCCTATGTTATTCTATGGAGCCTATTCATTAACGGGATAGTAATACTTCATTTTAACTTTATTTTATTTTGTAGGCATTAAAAAAATATGAAGAATGATATGTCTTATCTCTCAGACCTTTACGGTTTAAGAGATATTCACAAGCAAAGTTCCCCTCCCCGCCCCTTTTTCCTAGTGTAAGCCATCTCTTCTCAGATGTGAATCTGGTTGTAAGACCAGACAGATAACAGCAGGGGACACTCTTCTTTGTATGAAAAGAATGAAAGCCCTGCCCCCTTGACAAGTTTTCCAGCTTTTTCCCTTATCTTAATTGAAGATTGTCCCTCTCTGCAGTCTACCTGGGCACCTCCCTTCTGATCTGGCTGAACAGGGGTTGATACTTTGTTTGTGAATATCTCTTAAACCATAAAGGTTTGAGAGATAAGACTTATATCATTCTTCATGTTTTTTTAATGCCTACAAAATAAAATAAAGATAAAACGAAGTATTACTATCCCTTTAAGATCTCCAAAGTTGACGAAATCTTAGTGCATAGGCTCCATAGAATAAAATAGGAATTAGAGACGTGATAAACTGGAGAACTCATCTCCAGTTTATCACCTCTTAGTTACTCTCCCAAAAGGTGTCGTGCGTGTGAATCCTTGGACACACTTCCAGCCAATCAGGAGGAAATGTGGTTTCTGTTTGGCTGGAGATGGTAACTGTACTACTTGTGTGGTAGGGCAAAGAGAATGTGACATAAACTAGTGGATAATAAATGTTTTTTCCCCATTTCCCCCAAATATACTTATTTTGGTGAAGCAGCCAAGGATTATGAGACTTCTATCCTGAGAACAATTTGATGGCGTACAAGCAGGCACATGCAGTACGACATATATACATGCGCATTACATTACATGTACTCGTGCACATTTCCACGTGCACACAAATCCATATGCACATGTGCAAGCACATATCTGCACTCCTTTGTCTACGTACATGTGTCTGTGTGCAAATTGGTATGAGTGCGAAATTACACCATCATGCACACATTTGCCCTGAACAAACAGGGACCCACAGTAAGTACTGAGGATTTATCAGCTGGACATAATGTTAAAAAGAAACAGGAAAATGTAAAGTTTAAACAAAGAAATGGTATGACTTAATTACCGTATAATCTCAGGTATAATACGCAGGTGTAAATTACACCCAAGATTTTAGGGGAATGCCTATGTGTAGCATGCACCCCTGTGTTCACTGTCTACTCACACAAAAGTAAAATACCGTTTTCTGCTGATTCCCTCCCTCCGCTCCCAGCATTCACTCCCCCCCTCCGGATCGACTGTGATCTCTACAGAGCAGACGGTACACTTGCATTTGCAGCTCGGTTCCAGCAATACTCTATGAGGATCTTTTCTTGTGAGGCAATGGTAATGCCCTTTGAGGACCTCAAGGTCCTCGCAGGGCAATACAGTAGATCCATTGCATAGATCTTGGCGCATTGGATTTATGGTATTGTCCTGCAAGGACCTTGAGGTCCTCAAAGGGCATTACCAGTGGCTCAGATGAACAGGTCCTCATAGAGCATTGCAGGAAGCGGGCAGCAAATGCCAGTGTTCTGCCCATTGTGTAGAGATCACAGCTGATCCAGAAGGGCATGAAGCTGGGAGTGGAATGCACGGGGTGGGTGGGGGTGGGGCGGATCTAAATATATGTATTTTTTTACATGGCTTTTTGTTTTACTCGATAATACACCCCCACACACACACAGACTTCACATAAGATGAAGAGGGGCAAAATTGTACGTATTATAGGCACAATTTTATGGTATTCAGATTATGATATTTAGTTGACAAGTACAAAACATCAAAATTATAATTGTCATCCTTTAACCCTTTGAGTGCCAGAGGGGTACGGAACGCATTGCTTTGCAATGCGTTCCGTACCCCTCTGGCACTCAGAGGGTTAAAGGTAATATAAGTAAATATGTATGTATTGATAGTTTTGTAGAAATTAATTTTGGTAAGATTGTAATGAAGATTTTGGTTATTGCAGAACCCTGAATTCATTCTATGGCAACCTGTGGTGCTCCAGTTGTTGTCGGACTATAACTCCCATCATCCCTAGCCACGGATGAAGATCTTGACAGTTGAAATCTAACAGATGGTGAGTCTGAGCCACATGTTTCCCACTCCTGCTATAAGAAGTGATGGAAGGCTTTGAATACAAAAAAGGAAATATTTGTGATAGATTAGGATTAACCCCTTGGCTGCTAGAGAGAAAAAGTAAATGAAAGAAAAAAAAGTTCATATTTTAAAATAAAATAAGTGATTGATTAGGACTAACCCCTTGGCTGCTACAGATGTTTCCAATACATTGCTTTGCAATGCATTGTATACATCATTAGTGTCCAAGGGGTTAAGGATTTGTTATTTTCTTTGTGTCCCTTTAAGAGATCATCTTATATTTATTTTTTTGGAACGTATCTAGTTCCATAGCAGTTTCTGGCTTGTGTCTGACTCTTTTAACCCTTTGAGTGCCAGTGGGTTGCGCAACGCATCACAAAGCAATTGTGTACCCCCTAAAACATTCCAAAGGGGTTATGCCCCATGGCACTGCCACATCATCATTGTTCCTGTGCCCAAGGATGATCCGGTTCTACTTGAAGTTTTGCCCTCTTGTTCTTGAAGTCAGTGGATCATGTGACTAGGCTGCTTCCTCCGGATTCTAGTAGTAAAAACATAGTCTGGTAGTGTTCCGTGTTTTTTTATCTGAAATGGTTTCAGGATTCATTTTTACTATATTAACCCCTTAACAACCAACTGATTGGCGCGGCATGGTCACTTAAGGACCATGGAGCATTTTTTTTTTTTTTTACAAATTCCGAGCCCAGAATACCATGACAGTTATAGTACGTCATGGGCCGTTAACTCAGATCGACCCATAACATACTATAACCGTTAAGGGATTAAGGCCTGTACTCAATAAGCTAAACAAGTACAATTCTGGAGCATACAAGTTGCTCCATAAGGGACAAATGACATTTCCCAAAATTTTCATTGCTTTAAATTGGGCTTTTAACTCTCCTGAATGCTAGGAAGGTCTCCAGTGCATTTTGCAGGGGGTTAACACCATTTGTCTTTTGTCCAGTGTATAACAAAGGAACCGTGTGACAAAGTATCCTCCAGGCAGAAGGACAGGGCACTTACCTAAAAAAGGTTCTCTGATACCAGAGACTCCTCCCTATTGCACTTTTCCCCTACCAGACGTGCTCATTTTTAGAAGTGACATCATAGAAGGCACATTGGGGCTTTTTTATTTTTATTTTTCTTATTTTTCATGGGGCAGTTCAATCCTCCATTAGGCAGAATTCTATCCCTTGCCTCTTTGGGGACTGAAGGGGATTCCAGTTTCTGAGTGTGCACATCCAGTGAGTATGACCCTATCTGAGTGTCTAGCAGCCACATTCTGAGGTCTGCGGTAAATTTTCTAGTTGCTCGCACTGCTATTCTTTACTGTCAGCCCCATACCCTTTTACCTCCTCTTCAGAGGTGGCCTCGTTCATTACTTTATTACAATTTACTTTGTTGTAGATATTTTTCATTATTGACCAGTGGCACATTTAAGAAACGGGAGCTCAAGGTGGACAAATTGTATACATATGGGTTCTTCCCAACTAGATGGACTCCGGTGGGTGGGAGGGAGACCTTCTTCTGGCAGATCGGAGAATAACATGACATCTGGAAAGCCACAGCACCATTCTGTACATGGAGGGAAAACATAACTAAATATTCCATGAGGCCCAGTTTTTCCCGAGCCTCAGGGAGTAGGAAGGGGAAATCTTCTCATGGGTGACCATTAACAGTGCCCTCTAGTGGTCATATTCCATTTCGTTATTCTGTTTTATTTACTGAGAGAGGAGAGTCACTGTCAAACAGTTCACCATAGAACTCTTCTGAGTCATTCCTGACAATCTGAACTGTTAAAGCATTTGAAAAAAACAACTGACAGAGATTGATAGAAAAAGCCTTATAACATATAGGATTTAAAAACAGTGCACCGTTCCTTTAAATAGATGGCATGAAGTATGAATGAAGCATTCAAAGTCAGTCTTTAGAGAAATTGTCAGTGAGAACTCTGACATATATAACATTTTCCTCCATGTTGTTACAAGACTTTTTTATGATTATAATATTTTGTCTCCTGTGCTATGAAAGATATGCCCCCATCAAGTAGAAGGACTGTTAATGTTAAAACAGTGAACAATAGTCTGTTTACAAAATTCAAAGTGAATAAATCAGTTGGTCCAGATGAGATTAATCCAAAAGTATTAAAGTAATTTTTAGCCAATTTTTAACCACTCACTGTTGACAGGAGCTGTTCAGAATTACAGGGAAATTGCCAGTGTAGTGCCACTACACAAAAGGGCAGTAGGGATATTTCTGGCAAGTACAGACCAATGAGTATGACATCAGTAGTTGGACAATTTTGAAAGTACTATTGTGTTACAGTTTACCTTAGTCTCAGCGTCATCTACAGGCGCGAGGCTTCAAGCATGCAGCAGGCCTCTGTTTTATGTGTTTTCTTCCTGTAGTCTCTTCCAACCTACTTCCTCCTACCTACTTCCTCCCTCTGAGCTACTCCTCCTACCTACTTCCTGTGAAGGGGTTTAAAAGGCAGACTGAGTCCTGACTCAGTTGCCCTTGCGTTGTTGTGCTTAGCAGTTCTCCTACCTTGGGCTCTGTGCATGACCTGGCTAGTCTGCCATCCAGCCTGATGCTGACCTGTGGCTCTGTCTGACTATTCTTTTGCATATTCCTATTAGTGGACGTCCAACCTGGTGCAGACCTGTGGCTCTGGTGGACTACCTGAACTGTGGATGACCTAGCTTGTCTGACTACCCTCTCTGGTGCTGACTTGTGGCTCTGTCTGACTACTCTTACGTTTGCTCCTTTACCTAGCAGACATCCAACCTAGTGCTGACCTGAGGCTGTGGTAGAGCAGCTCTGATACTGACTGCAGGCTTAAGTCAGCTATCTACTTCCTCTCTGACTGCAGGCTTAGTCAGAGTCTTCTCCTTACTGACGGCAGGCGTGCGTCGGTACATCTTCCACTTCGGATCAAGATCCTGTGTTCCTGCTCCTGTTCTGTTCCTGGTTCCGGTAGAGACTACCAGTGGCTGAGGCCTAGTCTCTAGCATTGTGGTCAAGCCTGGCAGCCTATTATTTCTGATAACTGTGCTCACTGGCTTGTAACCCTCTGCTTGTTACTACTGTATATATTTGCCTACATACTACTATCAATAAATTGCGTTTAACTATACCGTACTGACTCCTGAACTTTTCTGGGAACCGTGACATACTGAAAGTAAGAATTGTTGCATATCTAAAGTCTAATGTCGTTCAAGACCCATGGCAACATGGTTTTATGACAGGGAGAATTTTCAAACACATCTAGTTAAATTTCTTGATTATGTCACTCAAGTAATAGATGTTGGTCGAGCAATAGATGTAGCTTATGTTAATTTTAGTAAATCTGTTTGCAGTATCCCACATATGCCAATTCATAAGATGCATAGTTTGGGACTGAACTCATAGGTAGGTGATTTGATAAGAAATGAACAGAAGGACAGATGACTATGTGTCATAGTCAGTGGTATTCATTCAGATGAAGGAAGGGCTACTAATGGGGTGCTGTAGAGTTCAATTCTAGGGCTTGTTCTCTTCAATATCTTCATTAGTGTAATAACTAGTGGTATTCAAGGAAAGGTGTGCCTTTTTGGAGATGTTACAAGAATCTGTAATGCATACGGAAATAGGAAATTTGGAGGAATGAGCAAGCATATGGGATATAAATTTTAATGCAGCAAAATGTAAGATAATGCATTTTGGACACAGAAACCCAGAGCTGTGATATGGGCTCAATGGTACTTTGCTGAAGAAACATCAGAGGAAAGGGATTTGGGAATTATTATTTCGAATGACTTGAAAGTAGGCAAGGAGTGCAGTAAAACATTGGCAAAGCTAACCGGATACTGTGCTCTATGGGGAGAGGCATTAGCAGCAGGAAGAGGTACTAATGCCACTGTATAGATCACTGGTAAGTCCTCCCATAGAGTACTGTGTACAGTGATAGAGGTACTAATGCCACTGTATAGATCACTGGTAAGTCCTCACATAGAGTACTGTGTACAGTGATAGAGGTACTAATGCCACTGTATAGATCACTGGTAAGTCCTCCCATAGAGTACTGTGTACAGTTATGGAGACCAAATCTTCAGAAATACAGTAATATACTGGAGGCAGCTCACAGAAGAGCCACTAAAATGGTTGAAGGTATCAGGATAAATGCAAAAAAAAAATTCACCCTTTGAGTTCCAGAGAAGTGTACAGCATACCCCACTGACATTCAAATGGTTAATTTTTATAGCGTGGAAAAGAGGACGGAGATGGTTGATACTATAGTAATCTTTACATGTATTAACCCTTTGAGTGTCAGACAGGTATCCAACGCATTGCTTGGATACCCCTCTGGCACTCAAAGGGTTAAGGGATTTTATAAATCTCACAAGAGAAGCATTTTCTCATGATCCAAAGTCAGAGGGTGGAAAAATCAGTGTATAAGTACTATTTAACTGAAAAGGGGAAAGCTTGAAGGAACAGCCTCCCAGCAGAGGTGGTAGGCACTAATAGTGTAAGGGAATAAAAATATCGAGGATAGATGCAGGCAAGTCTATTCCGAGAAGTATGTAAAATTGGGAATTTTAATTGGAAAAGAAAGTGGGTAGTATGGGCAGGCCAGTCGATTATCGTCCTTATGAATCTGTTTCTTATATTCTTACAACAGCAGCCACATGAGATTAAAGCGATAGTAATACCTCAATTAAGGGTTAGCTCTGAAAATTACTTACAGTTTTTTTAATATGTTGCACTATATATAGTTACTTACAGATTTGTAGTTCAAAAGTTATTCAAGCTGAAAGGATCCCCCTCCCGCCCCTTCTGGCCACCATCCATTAGATCTGGAATCTGGTTGTGGGACCGGACAGATGCAGCGAGGGACAATCTTCATTGAGTAAGTACAAGGAAAACACTGCCCCCTTGAGGAAGGAGGACAGTATTTTCCTTTTGCTTACTGACGATTGTCCCTCAAGGCTCTCCATCTGGACCAGAGAGGCAGCTCTATGCAGGGAAAGGGGTGGGAGGGGATCCTTTCGTCTTGAATAGCATTTGAACTAGAAATCTGTAAGTAACTATATATAGCGTAACATGTTTAAAAAATAATTGTAAATAATACTCGGAGCTAAACTTTAATTGAGGTATTACTATCTTCTTTTTTAAGATGGAATTTGTTTAGTGGACCATTGGAGAAGGACAGAGTTAAAACTGCTCTTGGAATACAATTTTCTGTACCAAGAATTGATATTGGCTTTAAAACAGAGGAATCTGGATTCAGGAGAATGAGACCGGCAGTTTCCAAGGATACTTACTAGATTTATCTGCTTTTGTAATAATCGGCACGCAGTCATGCTTTAAATTTAATAAACTTCAAGAAAGAAATGGTCAGTTCATCTTACAGGAAGCGTAATTAGCAGATAACCGCTTGTCTTCTGCGTTCTGGACATGGCCCATAAAATAATAATAAAGACAAGCAGATGAAAACACCTTTAAAATTAGTTATTACAAGTGCAGAATATAACAGTCTAAGGATGGTTAAACCCATGTGAACCAGCGTGTATGCAGTGAGCTTCTGCAGTACTGGTGTGCTAAGAGTAATTATGGGTAATATTAACCCTTCGAGTGCCGGAGAGGTATGCATTGAATTGCTTTGCAATGCATTGCATACCTCTCTGGCACTCAAAGGGTTATTAATAAATCTGCCTCACCTTTAGATTTAATGCTGCATTACATAACGTAATTGATGAAGCTGAAAAGGTCATGCCCATCCAGTTTAGCTGTCCCCACATCACCCGTGTTGATTCCAGGTCCATACCAGGTAATGTTCATTACACAACAAATTCAGGTATGGGCAGTCGGTTTCCAGTGACCACATACAGATGATGCTAGTTCTTATCAAACACAGTGGTGTAACTATAGGGGTCGCAGGGGTCGCACCTGTGACCGGGCCCGTGCACTCCAGGGGCCCAGCCTCCCCCTGCGACCCCTCCGCCTGGCGCCCACAATCTCCCGCCGGTGCTCTAGTAATGCAGAGCTCTGGGAGATGACATCATCTACCAGCGCTCTGCATTACTAAGAGGACCGGGAGCTCCAGGTAGGAGATGGGGGCATTGTGGAGGGGGTCAGTGTGGTCGAGGTGGGGACCGTGGCACTTCTTGTACCAGGGCCCGGAGTCTTCTAGTTACGCCTCTGGTCAAACAGATGGAAAGCTGTAAGTTGCTTGTTGCTCCTTAGGGTCCTGTGTTTTTTTTCTGGTTGTAAGGAAAAATAACACCTAATAATAAACTCCCACTTAAATGGATAGTAATGTTCCACAGTAAAAGCAGCTCCAATGAATCTTCATAGTATTCTGGACATTGAGAGTGTTATTTCAATACTTTCAGAGTTGTAGTCATTCAATGTTTTTGTGAAACATTACTATCCCTTTAACTTACCAGGACCAGAAAATCCTAATGACCCATATGAATGTTCTCCTTGTTCAAGACAGCAGTGGGAGATGAGGAGGACAAACTTTGGGATTTCTCAAGCTGTGCCGCACTAGTGCACAGTGGGGATTTCAGCTGTGTCCAGTTGCACTACAGCTGCTGTTCTTAAACAGGTGCAGTAGCACTTTGGTGTGCCATGGGCAAAGCTTAGGATCCGTTACAGTGCAGTCAATACATATTTGGACAGTGACGCAAGTTTAGTTGTTTTGGATCTATATATCAGCACAGTAGATTTGAAATGAAACACTGAGTAGGAGGATAATGTAAGGACTACCAGCTTTAACTTGAAGGGATTTAAATCCATAACTCTGAACTGTGTAGGATTTGCAGAACTTCTTATGCATAGTTCCTACATTATAATGGACCAAAAGTAATTACCGTAAAATCTCAGTTGTAATATGCACCTGTGTATAATATGTAGGTGTATGTTATACCCAAGATTTTAGAGGAAAAGAAGAGTGCCTATATATTATACACAACCTTTTCCAGATGCTGGGTATCTTCCCTGGTGATGCTCTGCCAGACCTGTACTGCAGCCATCTTCAGTTTCTGTTTGTTTTGAGGCATTTTCCTTTCAGTCTTGTCTTCATCAAGTGAAAAGCTTGCTGGGATGGATTCAGTTCGGGTGATTAACTTGGCCATTCGAGGAATTCCACTTTTTGGCCCTGATAAACTCATTGGTTGCTTTAGCAGTATGATGTAGATCATTTTCCTAATGCAAACTGAAGTGCCTTCCAGCGAGTTGTGAGTCATTTGGTTGGATCTAAGCAGATAAGATGTTTCTGTACGTTTTAGAATCCATTCTTCTTTTGCTGCCATCAGCAGTCATGTCATCAGTAAAGATGACTGAGTCAGTTCCAGTGGCAGCCATACGTACCCAAGCCATAACACTACCTCCACCATGTGTCACAGATGAGATGATATTCTTTGGATTGTGTGCAGTTCTTTTCATTCTCCAAACGTTCCTCTTTCTATAACTCTGGTAAATGTTAATCTTCATATCATCTGTCCATAAGACTTTGTTCTACGTCTCTACAGGCTTTTTTATGTAGTTTTTAGCAAACCGTAACCCGGCCCTTCTGTTCTTGAGGCTTACCAGTGGCTTACATCTTGTGGTAAACCCTCTGTGGTTCTGTCTGAATAGTGTTCTCTTTATGGTACTCTGACACATTTGAAAACAAGGTTTTTCTTCATAATTTCAAACATTTGTAAGTCAAACAACATAGTGGTCTTCCATTGTAACCAGCCCTTTTACTATTGCTAAGTTCATCTTTGTATTCTTGTTTCTGAACTGTATCGTACAGTTGATTTTGACATACCTAAGGTTTTTGCTATGTCTCTTGTCGATTTATTCCTGATTTTTCATTCTCATGTTCAGGGCCGGATTTTCCGTAAGGTAGAGTAGGCATTTGCCTACAGGCGCACCCTACAGAGGAGCGTCTGCCATTGCAATGGATATATATATATTTTTTTTTTAAGTAGCGTGGCATGCCGCGTCGCGCTGCCCGCTGCATTGTAAGCTGTGCCTCACAGACCTGTAGCTGCTGAGCTCTCCCGGCTCTTTAGTAATTCAGAGTGCTGGGAAATTACCTCATCTCCCAGCGCACTGCATTACTAAACAGAAGACCACCCGGGAGCTCCAGCAGCTACAGGACTGTGCAGTAGCACAAAACTCTCCTGCCGTTGGACCACCAGGAAGGTAGGAAACGGATGGGGGGGGGGGAGAATGTGAGGCTTAATTTGGAGATAATGGGGGCAATATGGGGATGATGGGGAGCAAGCAATGTGGAGCTGATGGGGGCAATGTGAGGGCAATATGGAGTTGATGAGGGCAATGTTGAGATGATGGGGCAATATGAGGGCAATGTGGCGCTGATGGGGGCAATGTAAGGGCAATATGGAGTTGATGGGGGCAGTGTTGAGATGATGGGGCAATATGAGAGCAATGTGGAGTTGATGGGGCAATGTGGAGATGATGGGGGCAATGTGAGGGCAATATGGAGATTTGGAGCATTGTGGAGATGGCCAGTGGGGCGGGGCGCTTCAGATATCTGTGCCTACAGGCTCCTGAGATGTAAATCTGGCCCTGCTCATGATGGCTTCCTTTGCTGGCACTGACCTCACAACAGCAACAGACTACACATTGCATCAGTTCTAGACCTTTGTTAGCTCTCTTGTGCATGAACTAACAATGCAACAACACACAGACCCGGCCAAGAAACAGCTGAGCAGTCAGTTGTACTATTGCTTTTGGTCCCTTATAAAGGAGAGACTATGTATAAGAAGGGCTGTAACTCCTAAACGGTTTATGGATGTAAATGACCCCAAATTAAAGCTGACAGTATGCACTTTATTCTCTTTGTCAATATTTAATTTCACATCCAGTGTTCTGGAGTACTGAGCCAATTGAAAAAAATAGTGTCACGGTCCAGTCTTGCACAGTACCACCTTTTACCTATATCACTGAACTGGAAAAACTGCAGAGATGAAGGGATTGGAAGATCTGCGTTATGAAGACAGACTAGCTAAACTGAGTTTGTTTATATCAAAAAAGAGATGTCTAAAGAGTGATATGATTACCATATAAAAATATAATTATCATATACAAAGTTCTAAGTATCTATTTATTCAAAGTGCTAAGCAAAAAATAAGAGGCCACCCATTAAGATTAGAGGAAAGGAACTTTCAACTAAAACAAAGGCAAGGATTTTATACAGTAAGAGCAGTAAAATTGTGGCATTTTTTTGTCTCAGGATGCTGTAATTGGAAATGGCTTCAATAATGTGTTTTTCTTTTTTTTTTTGCCATCCTCTGATATTAACGCAAATATTGAACTTGATGGACTATGTCTTTTTTTTTCAGCCTCTTCAAATATATTACAGTGTTTTATTTGCTGTAAGTTCACACTGGTGATTTGTTTGCTGCTCTGAAATATTCCTTAAACAAACAAGTGATTTGCATGTGATTATTATGCAATTTTAAATGCAATTTAATTACATAAATCTCTGCTTTTCCACTCATAATGCTTTTCTACACATTTAGCATTGCACTTCCAGCATCAAGCAGTAATATCATTAATGTGCAATACTGGGTAAAGTACCACTGAAATCAATGCAAATCACATCTTCTTGCACGCTGTCAGACCAAAACTTGCAGTAAGATCCATTATTTTATAACAAGCACATGAGCTCCTGCAGCGGGGGCACTTGCCCTCCTTCCCCAGGGTCGGATAAACATGGGCGGGCTTGCCTGAGTGGCATATTTTGCCCCCTCCGCTGGAAACTTTATTTGGATGCCCATGAACATGCTCTGTGTTTTGCAGTGGTATGAACAGTCCCATATCACTCAGTGATACCAATTTCCTGCTTTTTTTTAATGGTTTAGAACTGTTGTGATTCAGTCACTAGTGTGGACTGGGCGTTATCCTTAATGTACACATTTGACATCTTACATATTTTATCTAGTGTCACTTTCTGTAACTGATAAAAAATGTGTTGAAATGCTTGTGTATTTACTTTTTGATCCTTTAACCACTGCCTGATCGGGGGTGGGTTGGCAGGCCCTTAACCCTTTGAGTGCCAGAGGGGTGCGCAACCCCTTTGGCACTCAGAGGGTTAAAGGTCACAACACTTTTTTTCACAGTGAATTCTGGGATGGCAGAGTGGCATCGAGACACGCTGCCTTCCCAGAATTCCGTGACGTGCCAGGAACGCCACCTGTCCTTAACGTCTGAACCAGTGAGACGATCCTGGCACATCATATGACACTAAGGTGTTAATGCATGAGTTAACCAAGATAGGTGCTAGACTCCCAAAACACCAGGGATTCTCCCCAAAACATCCCTCTTGTAAACACAGGGTTAATCACTAGAGTGAGAAAGGGGTATGCAATAAACTGAAAATGGTTAAAGGGGAAATATATCTTAGAAATAAGTGGCTATTCATTTAACAGGGGAACTTGCTTAGGCAAGTGTCATTTACACATCAGTCATGCAAGTCCGCTATAGCGGAACCAAGACATTTTACTCTCTTGAGAATGCGTATTATGGGTGTCCGTAGAAATTCTTCCAGGGAGGATGGGGCAGAGCCATAATATGACCCCCAGGCCAGCCCATCCAGCCCCTTTTTTATATGGAGGGAGTAATTGTAGGTGGGTGGCAAGTGCCCCCTCCTCCGGACGCCCATGTGCGTATATACTGCTTTTTGGAATCCTGGAATGAGTACTTTCTCCCTCTTTATAGCTCTAGGCAGCCCTGCTCATGATGATAAAGGGTCATGCAAATATTTGCAAGATAGTATAATGTCAGCATTCAGTTAACCCCTTGAGTGCCAGATGGGTACGCAAAGCATTGCAGTGCGTTGCTTACCCCTGACACTCAAAGGGTTATACCACAGCTGAGGTATGCCTGAGTGTTTTATGTTACTGCCAGGGTAAATAAAGAGCTAATTCCTATTCCAAGGGTATAATTCTACTTTAAACAATGATTCCCTCAATAGATACTGACGTCCTTTCATTTGCTTCTAAATTTGGATGCTGAACTGAAATGACCTTTGTTCAGTACAAGACACTGATACATAATCTCCCGTGTGTTCCTGCTGCCAAAATTCCAGGAAGTACTCTTTATATGTGGACACAAGCAGGTCTTGGACAGCGACACAAAGGAGCATCCTGTATAATAATTTGCTAAGGATGGTTGTCAGAAGCCGTCATGCTCAGTAGAGACGGCTGCGCGCGCTGCAGTCATGCACAATAGAGACTGCCTGCACTGCAGTCATGTGCAGTACTGACTGCCCAAACAAGGTCCTAGGAAGGTGCGCAGAGAGGACTCCAGTCTGAATTCGGAGTGTCCCGCTCCATATCAGCCACGGCGCGTTCAGGCAGTCAGTACGGAGCATGACTGCAGCGCGGCCAGTGAGAACAGAGGATCCGGCCACCAGGAGAAAAAGAGTCAAGGGTGGTGAAAGAGGCATGGGGGGTGGGATGGGCAAAAGTGATGAAAGAAGTATGGGGGGCAAAAGCGGTATGGGGAGCAAGAGGGTGGTGAAACAGGTATGGGGAGCAAAAGAGGCATTGGGGGCAAAAGGGTGGCAAAACAGGTATGGGGAGCAAGAGTTGGGGGGGTCAAAAGACGTATGGGGGCAAGAATGTGGTGAATGATTCATTGGGGGGGCAAAATAGGTATGGGGGGGCAAACGTGTGGTGAAATAGGCATGGGGGGCAAAAGGGTGGCAAAACAGGTATGGGGAGTAAGAGGGTGGTGAAAGAGCCATGGGGGGCAAGAGTGTGGTGAAAGAGGCATTGGGGGGGGCAAAAGTGTGGTGAAAGATGCATGGGGGTGCAAAATGGTGGCAAAAGAGGTATGGGAGGGGCAAGAGGATTGTGAAAGAGGCATTGGGAGGCAAAAGTGTGGTGAAAGAGGCATTGGGAGGCAAAAGTGTGGTGAAAGAGGCATTGGGAGGCAAAAGTGTGGTGAAAGAGGCATGGGAGGCAAAAGTGTGGTGAAAGACGCACAGGGGGGGCAAAAGGGTGGTGAAAGAGGTGGGGGGCAAAGAGGTGGCAAAACAGGTATGGGGAGCAAGAGGGTGGTGAAAGATCCATGGGAGGCAAAAGAGGTATGGGGGCAAGAGGGTGACTTATTTACTTCTTTGAATAGCTTTTTCTACCTCCTCAATTGTGAAGTTGCTCTGCTGTATTACTACACTAAAGTTTCCGCTGGGATGTCTTTCTGTGTATCTACCACTTTTCCATAAAGAAGTATTTCTGCATGTTACACAAATATGTAAAACTGAAATGTCACATGTATGTTAGGGAATTGAAAAATAAATGGAAACCCCAGCATGAATAGGTACAATACTCATGAAAGTCTAAGGTTCACTAGAGAAGCACCCATTCTCTGGGTAACTTGATAGATTTCTGGTACTTTAAAATTTCTAAGCCACAACCCTGCTAATTACATAGCCACATCCCAAGTCACATTGGCTGCTTCTTGGTACAAATATTTTTCTCTTGTGAAAAACATTAATAAATGCTTTTAAGCCTTTTCAAACCAGAGGGATGTGCAACACCTTGCTTTGTTCTCCCTTGGAGATCTCTCTAGCATTCAAAGGGTTAAGGACTCAATTTAAAGGGGAACTTCACCCCAAATAAAGCCCCCCCCCCGCAATAATCAGCCATTTAGGGCCATATGTTCAAAGAAGTAGCGAAATAGCGTTTGTCGTTTGTAACGACTTTTCAAAGTGCAGTGTCGTTGGGCTCATTAATATTTTCAGAGAGTGTCGGTTGTGATTGGAAATATGTTGTTTGCCCTGACTGAAATTGTCTTATGTAACGACAAAAAATGTCTTAACTAACGACAAAGATTCTCACATTCAGAACTTCACATTCCCTCCACTTTTTTCTTAACGAACAAATTTTGTTTTCTGTAAGACTTTTTTTTTGTCGTTAGTTACGACAAATTTTCTTTTCCTCTGTATAACACTGGAGAATAGTTTAGCCACGCCCTTGCCCTGCCCATTTCCCCGGCAATTCTGGAGTTGTGTCGTACACAACGGACATTACTAGATTTTTGTTGTATACTCTATCCAAAATATGTTGTTCATGCACACAATTACTAATTTCTGTCTTTCACACAACTTTTTTTTTCGTTATCCCTTTGAACATATGGCTCCCTTAGAGATAAGCTTACCATTAGTATTGTTATCCTGAATAATTACCGCTTTAGTCCAAAATCCTACTTGTGCTGAGACTGACAGCCAGGCAACAGCGCAGACATCTTTCTTACAGACATCTGCGCTCCTGCTCCGTCAGTCCCGGTCTCCTCTAGTAGGTGTTGCACGGTACCTTTAGGTACCAGAAGGGACTGACTGCACAGGAGCACAGATGCCTCTAAAGCGATGTTTCCTGGTCAACAGTCTTGGCACAAGTAGGATTTTGGACTAATGTAGTAATTATTCAGGATAACAGTACTAATGGTACGCTTATCGTTAAATGGCTAATTATGGCAGGGGGACTTTATTTGGGGTGATAGTTCCCCTTTAACCCTTTGAGTGCCGGAGGGGTACGCAACACATTGCCAAGCAGTGCGTTGCGTACTCCTCTGGCACTCAAAGGGTTAACCCTATGAGTGCCCAAGGGATATGCAACACATTGCAGAGCAATGCGTTGCGTACTCCTCTGGCACTCAAAGGGTTAAATGAATGTGAATGTTTACTCGTCCCCTGCTTTGCTGTGGGTTTACTGAGCCAGAACGCTTACTGTATTTCAACACGTCAAACTGCAGAACACGTCTCCTGTTTACTGTAGTCTTCTCCATATAGAATAACCTGATACAGTCTCCTGTAGGTCTCTTGTGCCTGTACTTATCTCCATGGGTCTCCATTAATTGACAATTTTTCCCATTGACAAGATGCTACAGTTTTAACTCCCTGATGGGTTCCATTATAAGCTAATTGGATTTCACAGCCCCATAGCAGGGGCACCACTGGGCTTATTCCAAGCCACAAAGGAATGTTTTATTGCTATATCTCAATGCAAAGGCAGTGTCTAGCTCTGCAGTGCTTCAGTTTCAATTGCCAATGACTCAATCCACCATACTAATGTTTTTATTTGTTTTCATTTAAAGGAGAAGTGACGTCTCCTAATAATCATCCCCCACTTATCTTACTATCGAAATGGCCTTTACGAATTTTATCCTTGTGGCTTTATTCAAATCATCCTCGATATCATGTCCATGGAGGCAGTGGCAGCTTTAATCTTTTTAAGCTGGTGGGGATCTCTGACTTTGGGCTGAGAGTAAGCAGACCTCCCAACTTCTCAAATGACCAAAGAGGGACACTTTAGTTTTAGGGGGTGTGGCTTGTGGGTGGGACATTACCGAGAATTTTTAGGTTATTTCATGACCTGCTGATGCCTCTTTATGTAACTGAATAAATGAGACAGAGTGAGAAGAAAGTATTTTATTTACACACACCAATATATACACACACATACTGAAGTTTACAATGAGTTATATACCCCTCTGGCACTCAAGGGTATTCAATTTTTGTTAAAAAAATCTCAGGCGAGCTGCACCCTGGGGTCAGGTGGGCAGCATTTGGCCCATGGCTCACATGGTGGATGCCTGTGGTCTAGAAGGAACACTAATCACAGCACTACTACCATTAATCAGCCTACCACAGCCAAAAGTAAAGCTATGGCTTGTATTCTCCACTGTGATCTGGGCTCTGTAGTTGATGAACATCCACCGCAGAGCTCAAATCACAGAAGTGTTAATAAACATAATGTGCTGTATGGTGCATGATGTGTGATAAAATGTCTGCTCTAGGTATCCTGTCTAGATAGTACCTTGATCTTAAAGGGACAGTAATGTTCCATAAAAATATTTTTTTTGTTTTATAGATTTAAGAAAAATAAATTATGTGCAGCAAATACTATCTCTCAAACCTTTATGGTTTGAGAGATATCCACCATTAAAGTTCTCTTTAGGAGATCAGAGTGTGTATATAAGTGTATTACATTGCTCCACAGCAATAAAACTCACATTAATGTTTGTTTAAAGGTCATTATATGTGTTTATAAACTAGTCTGTGTAAATAAAATTATTTGGTATTGTTATAAGTCAATTATTAGGTTACACAAGAAGGTCTCAATAGGTCATGAAATATTCCAAACATTCTCAGTAATGCCCCGCCCACCAGCCTTGCCCCCAGCAATACCACCTAAAACTTGAGTGTCCCTTTTTGGCAATTTGAAATGTTGGGAGGTATGCCCTTGAACGGAGAGGTATTGGTGGGGTTTAAGCAGATGACAGCACAGTTTTTGTGAGAGGCCCAAATGTAATAAAATACATGTCTCCTTTATTTATATGTAACATACTACTGTACAGTTTTGTCCTAGGAGGCAAATCCCCTCATTTTACCTTCATATAAAATGAGTTATATACAGCACAGCTGTTTTCAAATATACACTAGCTCCCCACTCACCAACCTCAGGGAAAGACCACACAATGCTAAGTTACATTTCTAGACACTGTTGTGATTCTGGTCATGTGATCATACCTACAGGTCACATGGGGATGTTTCCATAGATAAAAGCAAGGGCCTAACTGTCTTAGCACTTAGGGCTGTATACAGAAAAAAAATAATAACAGTTCTGGAGCAAACCAAATGACCCATAGGGGTGACATAGAAATTCACAAATTGCCCATTTACTTAAAGGGGACTTTATAATCCCTTGAATGCTAGAAAGGTCTCTAACACGTTGATTTTCAATTTGTTAGAGGCTTCGGTCTAGATCCAGTATATTCTTTCTCTCTCTGTCTCTCTCTATATCTATCTATCTATCTATCTATCTATCTATCTATCTATCTATCTATCTATCTATCTATCACGAGAAACACGTCATTTGGACACACCCAGTCTCAGCTCTACAATGTGTCTCCGGGACTTGGGACAGGAAGGCTTGCAGATATGCTGATTATATCAGTCTAGAAGGCATATCAAGACCCTTATGCAGAAAGCAGAAATGTGAAGGAATTGTGGAGCAACTTAGGAATGCACGTTTCCATTGATTTTAATGGGGCATTTAAAAAAAGATAGTAACCCTTGATATGCAAAAAAGTATATATTGTAGGGTTATCCTTCTGAGTAAAACATGGGTACTCTCACTGCTGAGAGGTGTTTTATTCAAAAGTTATTGCAGCTCAAACTTGAACATTTTAGGTGCAGTATCTTAATGGCCTTAAAGGTTACACTGGCGCTGTTGCTACAATATACTATGGACAGCGCTGGTCAGCTGACCATAAACATCCGTAGGATGGTGTAGTAACAGCGCTACTATAAAATATTTGGCCATTGAGATATTGCACCTGAAAAATTCAACTAAAACACCTCTCAGCAGAGGGGGCACCTTGTTTTACTCAGGAGGATAAACCCTACGGAATATATTTTTTAAATATTAAGTGCTATTCTTCCTTTAACGCCTTCAGTGCTAGAGAGTTCTCCAACACAATGCAAAGCAATGTGTTGGTTACCTCTCTAGCATTCACATGGTTAAAATACCCATTAACCCCTTAATGATAAAGGACTTACCAGGTACGTCCTGCAAAAACTGTGACGGAGGACGTACCTGTACGTCCCGGAAATCCGCGTCCCCATGCGGCTGCATGCCGTTCGGGGACTCTGGATTAATTTGCAAAAAAAAAAAAGTTAGCCAGGTGTTAAGTGACGGTGCACGTGGACTGTCACTAAGGGGTTAAAGTGCACCAAAATGAAATAAGTTACAATTGATTTGATTAGGGTTTTTGAAAGGGGCAGCATATCCAAATTCTAATCAAATAAAACAAGTGTATCCCCTATGCTTAGATATGTTTCTTTTCAGATTTATTAAGGCGATTCCTTGGCATTTTTCTGATAATTTGAGTGCAAGGTGTTTAGCAGCCAGGTGGCGCTGTGTTGCTATAATGGCCCTTGAAAAAGGCTGATTGTCGCAGATATGAGCTTCCTATAGATGGATCCAGCAACAGCTCCACCTGGCAGCCAAGCAACTTGGACTCAGGTTGTCAGAAACATACCAAGCTATCTTTTTAACTCTTTGAGTGCTAGAGCAATGTGTTGCATGACCTTCTGGCACTCAAAAGGTTAATACCTTTTGAAATAAACATCTCTAAGCATTGGGAGTCCCCTTATTGTACTTTATAGGAATAGCCCAACAACATATTTTTCTTTCCTGATTAGTGCATACTGTCCTTTTAACCCCTAAAGTGTGCAATTCCCAAGCAAACCAACAGCACCCTTGGGGACAATTAAAAGTGTGCACAACTCACTTTGATTTAAATGGGGCTATTAAAGCTCTTCAGTGCTAGGGAGGTCTACAGTGCATTGTGAAAAGGTTAATGGGATAGTAATGTTTCACAAAAAAAAAGCAGGTCCGATTAATCTTCATAGTATTTGGGCCATGGAGAGTGTTATTTCAATAGTGTCAGAGTTGTAGTTCAAGAGTAATTGAATGATAAAGTATCCCCCCTCCCGCCCCTTTTACTGATGTAACACTGCTCACCTCAGAGCAGCAAGACTGTCCGGATGGATCGCAGAGAGGGACAGTCTTCAGTGAGCATAAGGAAAAACCTGAAAACCTGTCAGTGGGGGCAGGATTTTCCTTATACTCACAGTAAGAAGATTGTCCCTTGCTGTGATCTATCCAGTCAAGAGACCAGATTCCACATCTGAGGGGAGGTGGCTTACACTAGGTAAAAGGGGCGGGAGGGGACACTTTATCATTCAATTACTCTTGAACTACAACTCTGACAGTACTGAAATAACATTCTCCATGGCCCAAATACTATGAAAATTAATCAGAACTGCTTTTTTGTAAAACATTACTATCCCTTTTAATCTTTGATTGCCAAAGGGATATGCAGTGCCCTGCTTTGCAATGCATTGCATACCCTTCTGGCACTCAAATGGTTACATTCCACACAGTATTATCAATGGGAATTTTAATTTATCTCCAATGATGTAGTTTCACAAATAATCTGCTTTTTACTTTGTGCCTATGGCTTTAAATCGGATTTAAACTCCACTGATACAAATTTAAAAGGTCCTTTACCTGCCTATTGTGCTGCTGTGTTTACTGAACACTTACGGCTGATGGAAAGAAATGTGCTTCTGTTTCCAGACTGTAGAACTTGTCAGTGTAAATGTCATGGGAGCAAAGCCTACACACTAGCTTGGGCTCTGATGACGAGCTCAGTGGAAAGAAAATGAAACCTGTGAATTAACCCTTTAAAAACAAGAGATGTTTTACTCATTGCTTTGCTGTCATCCTCAAAGTCTTAAAGGGATAGTAATGTTTAAAAAAAAACAAAAACAAAAAAAAAACAGCAGCTCCAATTAATCTTCATAGTGTTTGGGCCATGGAGAGTGTTATTTCATTACTGTCAGACTTGTAGTTCAAGAGTAACTGAATGATAAAGTATCCCTCTCCCACTCCTTTTACCTAGTGTAAGCCACCTCCCCTCAGATGTGGAATCTGGTCTTAAGACCAGACAGATCACAGCAAGGGTCAATCTTCTTACTGTTATCATAAGGAAAACCCTGCCTACTTGACAGGTTTTTCCTTATGCTCACTGAAGATTGTCCCTGTCTGTGATCCATCCGGACAGTCTTGCTTCTCTGAGGTGAGTAGTGTTACATCAGTAAAAGGGGCGGGAGGGGGATATTTTATCATTCAGTTACTCTTGAACTACAACTCTGGCAGTATTGAAATAACACTCTCCATGGACAAAATACTATGATGATTAATTGGAGCTGCATTTATTGAAACACTATCCCTTTAAGCAAACTACAAAATAAAGGTATCTAGCACTCAAAGGGTATGTGGTCATTTTATGAATCGTATCCTCTTGTGCCACTGGTGTTACCTACAGTGCTCTGCTGTTATTATTGGATGACTACACCTATAGGCCAGCTGAGGAAGATGGGAGTTGTAGTTTGTCAAAATCTAGAGGGACACAGAATGCCTTTCTTTGTGTTGTATCATCAAAGAATTATATAGGTATGACGGCTTGTGGGGGGAATCTAGTAAGGTGTGATAAAGAGGCTATAATGTCTCCAATACCATCATTATTATATGGAGCCTCTCTCCAACTTGAGACATCGTAGTGCATAGGTGCCACAGAATAACTGCAGAGTTTATCACACTAGAGAAGTTATCCTCTCTTTATCACACCTTAGTACATCTTCCCCTTTAGTCTATAACTAAAGATCTCCCATAGAATAACATAGAAACTGGATATTTTATCTCACTGGAGAATTTATCTCCTCTTTATCACACTTTAGTACATTTCCCCCGTAGTCTATAACTAAATATCTCCCATAGAATAACATAGGAGTGTTTATCTCACTGAAGACATTATCTCATCTTTATCACTCCTTAGTGTATCTCTCCTTGTAGTCCATAACTGAAGCTCTTCCATAGAATAACATAGGAAATGGAGAGTGTATCACACTGGAGAAGTTATTGTTATGTCTGCTATGGAACAACCAGAAGGAAAAGATCTCAGCAGGTGAGGGCTAGGGAGCACTGATAGTGAATGTTGCCGGCAATCGTAGATACCCAACTGAGAAAGATGCAGCAGATAAAAAAAAAAAAAAAGGCAATACAATGACAGGATACCCACTGGATAACTAAGGAGATTCCCAGTAGGCGAGAAGCTAGAGAATGCAGAATAGCTGGCTGGTGTGGACTACCCCTACAACAGTTGTGCTGTGGCCAAGGCTGGAGTAAAGGTGCTAGTCCCAAGACTAGTTTAGTGCTGACCGGAGTAGCCCGCCTGCACCCAGGATAACTGTGCAGGAATATCTTATACCAGTGGTTCCCAACCCATGCCCTCAGGGCCTTCTAACAGGCCCGGATTTAACAATTTCCTTCTAGAACACAGGTTAATTAGAGGCTAAGTGAGTTTGATTAACTTGCATGTGAGCCTTAAAAGAAAAGCCTCAAATTCTGGCCTGTTAGTGGGTCCTGAGGGCGTGGGGTTGGGAAATACTGAGTTATACCTAATGGAGATATAATATACAAGGATACTACAAAAGCAAATGAGTGTGAAGTACTCCCATGTAGAGACAGAGTTGAATCTCTGTGTTTTCAGATAGTATCATTCACGTAGGCAGCCACTCATGGACTTGAAATCCCCTTGTTGTTACTTGTAAAGGTTGCACTGGCCAGACTTTAAGTTCAGGTTTATCCTGTCTTATCAGCTTGCTAGTCCATTCTAGGAGCCTGACACCCCCACAAGTACCCTGGCTAAAGGCACTTTCCTGCACCTACAGAATCAGGCCTTGTGAAGGGCAGATATGTAGGTGATAGTTCCTAGCTAAAGGAGAGGAAATCGCTCCTACTAATATCGCCAATTGCCTTTCTATGGACAGAAAATCCCAGTGAACATCTATGAACTTTGTCGTTGTGCCTGTGTTTAAGAGATAACATATTCAAGCGGAAGTTTCACCTCTATTTGCTTAATATTGTTATATTCGTCTATTAAAGGTATCTTCAATTTTGCTTTTTTTTTAATTCTGTGTATATTGAGAGATTTATTAATTTTAAAATAAACCTGATGACATCTCTTCCAAAGTCTGTGTGATACAAGCTGTACCGCATTGCTCCAACGCAACTCCCCCGTTGGCACATCCCTGTGAGTGACAACGACAGGGACAGGCAGTGAAGGCACACAGATCCCACCTTGCCAAGATGGCTGCACTCTCCCTATTCATGTGATACCAAATGATTACAACACTTTACAGACTTTATTACCCTGTATTCATTATTCCATGGATACTATCAGTGAATTGGAGGTGACTTGTATTGACGTGACAGTTTCGCTTTCAGTCAGTCCTGGAGGCGGACATGACAGTTTCTGGCAGTTTTTTCATACTGAAGCAGGGAGAGTGCATGAGATTAGTTAACCCATTAAAGTGTTAAATTTAACTATACTGCATCTTGTAACACTTAAAAAAACAAACTGGTTTGCAAGCACACTTTGTAGACCGTTCCAGTGAAATATTTCTTTTTCTATCTCACGATCTCGGCTCTGCTGAAGAGCCTCCGCCAGTCCCGAGACCGTATTCCCCCACAGTCAGTTAGAGCGCTGACGTCAGGGAAGGGGGGGACTTTAGTGGCTAATATCTCTCAAACCATAAAGGTTTGAGAGATGGGACTGGGGTCAATTAGTTTAATTTTTTTTAATGGCTACAAGATTATACTTTTTTTTTTTAATTAGACAATACTATCCCTTTAATAATGTAAATTTCGCAAGAGCATGCATTTAATAAAACACACAAAAAAAACCTAACGATTAAAGCTTATCGTTATATGAAGAGGGCAATTAGGTAAACTTGTGTAGGGGTGGTAATTCCCCTTTATTTATACGATGTTACACAGTATTAAGTGATTTGGGATGCAGTCATTGCCTTTCAAGTTAGCATTTACACCAAATGTTAATAATTAAAACATTCCTGTCTCCCTGGAAGTGTTATTATGCAGGTATTTTCCTATCACTGGTTTAATCATAAACAGACACATAGGCATATAAATTTCCTCTCCCACCCTAGACCTATAACACAGCTGAAAGGGGAAAGTTAACATTTGACTTTGGGTTGGGTTTCATTCCATCGCTGAAGCAAAATAATGGTAGAATAAAAAGCTTTTGCTTTTAACAAACCCTATAAAACAGTGGAGAGTGTGGGGTTATGGACTGAGTAATTTTAATGTTCTTTCATTTAACCCCTTGAGGACCAGAGCCATGTGCAAAAATTCATTTAAAGGGATGGTAATGTTTCACAAAAACAGCCTTGATACTTTCCCAGACATACAATAGTAAATAATGGAAAAAAACAAACACGTGATATTTACTTTCAAATAAAGTAAATACTGTTTCTACCACATAAAGCACAAGACACAAAGAGGAACTCAAATCCACTGAACATCCCAAATGTCACAAGATTAATTTAAAGTGATAGTCATTTTTCACAATAAAAGCAGCTCCAATTAATGTTCATAGTATTCGGGCCATGGAGAGTGTTATTTCAATACTGTCAGAGTTGTAGTTCAAGAGTAATTGAATGATAAAGTATCCCCCACCTGCCCCTTTTACCTATTGTAACACTGCTCCCCTCAGATGTGGAATCCAGTCCATAGACCAGACAGCTCACAGCAAGGGACAATCTTCTTACTGTGAACATAAAGAAAACCCTGCCCCCTTGACAGGTTTTTCCTTATGCTCACTGAAGATTGTCCCTCTCTGCGATCCATCTGGACAATCTTGCTACTCTGAGGTGAGCAGTGTTACATCAGTAAAAGGGGCGGGAGGGGGATACTTTATCATTCAATTACTCTTGAACTACAACTCTGACAGTATTGAAATAACACTCTCCATGGCCCAAATACTATGAAGATTAATTGGAGATGCTTTTATTGTGAAACATTACTATCCCTTTAAAGTGATCTTGTGATATCTGGGATTTCAGTTCCTCTGTGTTTTGTGATTTATGTGGTAGAAACAGTATTTACTTTATTTGAAAGTAAATATCATTTGTTTGTTTTTTCCATTATTTATTATTGTATATCTGGGAAAGTATCGCTTTATATGGAAAAACATATATTTTATAGGGATCTTCTTGCTGAGTAAAACAAGAATGTCTCCACTGTTGGATGATGTTTCATTCAATAGTTAATACAGCTCAAACTTCCAGTTTTCTGGGTACAGTACTTCCATGGCTTGCCAATATAATTTGGTGCTGTTCCTACTGCTGTCTATGGAGGGCTGCTCTCCATAAGGAGAAATAGCAGTAGCACAACCCTAAAATGGCAGACTATGGGTGTACAGCACTCAAAAAATGAAATTTTGTGAAATTTAGTAACTTTTGATTGAAGACTCTCCCCGCAAAATTAGTGTCTGTTTTATTGCTGTGAATGGTTGGATTTTTCCTTTATTTTTGAGTGCCAGAGTGGTACAGAATGCATTGCTTCACTCTGGCACTCAAAGGGTTATATGAGTTTTGTCTCTGTCTTCCCCTTTTTAATAGACCACAATAAAGTTTTATTGTAAGGCAACATCAGATAAAACTGTTGCACTTGAGCCCTATAAACCTAAGCTGACTTGTGTGGCTCCATAAACCAAGCAATTGCTTGACAGCCTTGACCTCGCCCGACAGTCTTTTGAATACAACGTAATTAGAGGCTCATGTATGTCGCTGACCTATGTAGATTAACAGCACTGCAGTGTGTGAAAATCTGTAAAGATTTAAAGCGGAACTATCACCCCAAATAAAGTCCCCTCCCCAATAATTATTCATATAGCAATAAGCTTGGAAATAGTACTATTATCCGGCATAAGTCCAGTGTTATTAAGATATCCTACTTATGCTGGATAATACTACTATTTCTAAGCTTATCTGTGTATGACTAATTATTGGGGTGGGTTATGTGGGGGTGATACTTCCGCTTTCACCCTTTGGATGCTAAAGACATCAGTAACTTTGCTTTGCAATGTAATGGGGATGTCTAGCATCCAGTGGGTTAATGTAGATGAATGAGCAGATAAGAATAACAGTAGTTTGACCATGGGAAAGCTGGTTACAAGAATACAGTAGTCATAATGACTGAATGCGAAGCCAGAAACTACACTGTCAGAGCCAACATACAAACAGACAGAGACACCAGTGGGAGAGCATTTTTTGCCAAAATGGGCACAGTGTCAGAGACTTTAAACTAACTACTGATGGGACTGTTTCTCACTCAGAGGGACAGAAAAATACAGGAGATTAAATTAGTGGTTCAGTTTAATACTTTAAATAATGGTCTAAACAGACATGGAGAATTTCTGTCACTTTATTTTGGATTAACCTTTACAACAGTACCGCTGGGATTGTAAATACCTTTCACACTTCCTGACTGCAATTTACATCACTCTCCTCTACCACTGACTGATCAAAGAACCTGAGTTCTCTTATCTAATTTCTATTCTAAACAATGCAGTGTGTACTTGTATATAAGAGGGATGTTTTCATTTATCTGTATATCATGCCTGAGGAAGAGGTATTGAAAGCTTGCATCCTAAATCTGCTTAGTTAGCTATAAAGGTATCAACTTGACTATAATAAACATACAAACAAATCATATATATATATATATATATATATATATATATATATATATATAGTGTTGTTCTATAGACTACAGCAGAGTTGATTTGCGGTAAAATAAATAAATAAATAAATAATCTAATTTTGATATGAAGGACACATAACTAATTAAGCCCTTATGTTAAACAAACTGAAACTTGTTTCTTCCTTAATTAGTAAAAATGTAATTATTTTTCTGGGAAATCGGTCCATGTTCAGAAGAAAATCTTTCCTCAGACAGAATGGGAGTTAATTTATTGATGTTGAAAAGAGGAGGGAAGCAGCGGCTTGTGGAGGCTGATTGTTTTATCGTTATTATTGTCATTTATTTATGGTGTAGGATGGAGGGGAAGAAAGCAGGCAAGCGTTGATGATGATATAAATTTAACCCCTTGGAAGCCAGAGAGGTCTCCAATGCAGTGCTTTAGCAGTCTGTTGGAGACATTTCTAACTTCTAAGGAGTTAACCCTTTGAGTGCCAGAGAGATATCCAATGCAATCCTCTGGCACTCAAAGGGTTAAACACATTAGCACAAAAGAAGATGAGGCTGGTGCTCTGTAGTGCTTCCATTCAGTGCTGTTTGTGTTTATTGTATGCGTTTAGTTCTGATAGGGTGTGCCTTAACCCCTTAAGGCCAGCCGGCACTTAAGGGCCATGGAGCATTTATTTTTTAACGCAGTCCGATTCAGGGAAGTTCCAAAAATGCAGAAAGATTCGAGGTAAAGGAGTCAATTCCAGATATAATCTAGCGCCCACCAACTTATGGAGTTTACGAATGTGGTAAAAAAAAAATGGTTTAACCGGATGTTTCACGGCAACAAACTCATATTAATTTTTGTGATTATTCCCCTCCTGAGCGCCCCATTTGCCAAATCGATCAGCTCCTCTGCATATTGAACCAACAGATCATTTGGCAATTTTCTGTATGACCCCTGATCCCCCCCCCCAATAATATATACCTTGGTATCCTGCAAGACTAGCGAGTCCGCCTTGTCCACTTCCCTTGTGGTCATTTCTTGATTTCTATCATAGCTTCACTTTCTCGGCCACACATATTGTATTTCTTACATTTTTTCTTAGCTACATTTTTTTATAACCACTTTTAGGAAAGCATCCACGAATGGGCCCTTAACCCTTTGAGTGCCAGAGTGGTACGCAACACATTGCTTTGCAGTGTGTTGCGTACCACTCTGGCACTCAAAGGGTTATAGCCTGCACGCTGTACGGGGAGCTCTGAAATCCATGACGTGCTAGGACTGTCATGGGTCCTTTATGTAAGTCTCCCATGATGGTCCTGGCACTCCATGGGTTGGATGTGCATAGGGATGTCCATAGGTATTTTTCCAGGTGGGGGGGGGGGGGCACAAAGCCATAATATGGTCCCCAGGCCAGACCATCCAGCCCCTTTGTTTATATGAAGGGGGTAATTGTAGGGGGGACACGCATGATTGTGTAGTAAGGACCGTGCCATGACTGTCATGGATTTCAGGGCTCCCTGCGCAGCTGCACGCTGTGTGTTGGATCAGCCCAAAAAAAAAGCTCTGTGGTCCTTAAGTGCCAGCCGCGAGCGCGCGAAACATGGAGTAGTCCTCGCACAAACCTTAGGGGAGAAATAAAAACAATCCACAAGTCCCCACTGATTTTAATGGGGCTTTTAAGCCCTTGAATACTAGTGTGGTCTCCAGTGAATTGCATTTCTTACTGGGAGATGCAGCATTCAGGAGTCATTACAGCTACAATCCATTTATTAATTTATTTTAAATCAAACTGTTACAACATTATCATCTGGTGTCCGTAAGCTTTTTTATTTTTTTATGTATAATTAAACTTTAGTTTTCCATTGTGGTCACTAGGTGGCGTTGTTTCTATCACTGTGGAAAGTGGCAATCTAAGGGCCATCTGCACAAGGAAAGCTGGAGTAGTTCTCGGGCAAATCAACTGCATCACTGGGATCAAATAAAAATGTCCTTTGATTGGAAAGGGGCTTTAAAGGGACAGTAATGTCCCATAAAAAATATTCTCATTTTGTAGTTGGAAAAAAAATACATTATTTGAAGCAGCTCCCATCTCTCAAACCACTATGGTTTGAGAGATATAGGTACTGAAAGTTCCCCCCTCCCTCCCCTTCTCCTGATGTCAGCTGTACATCCTGGCACGTCACGGGTCCTTAATGGGTTAAGCAAGTGTATACTCAGAACTAGAACCGGATGAATAATATTCCAAACTAGCCAATCAATGTTAACTTGTCAATATACCATTTATTAAAGGGATAGTAATACTTCATTTTTACTATCCCCCATGTTGTAGCCCTTAAAAATCTTAATTAAACGAGACCAGCGGCATCTCTCAAACATTTATGGTTTGTGGTTTGAGAGATATCCGCATTCAAAGTTCCCTCTTCTTCTCTCTCCCCTGATGTCAGCGTTCTAGATGACAGCAGGGGAATCCAGTCAGTGAGCAAGTGGCGGCTCTGCAGGAGTCCTGAGATAGCGTTATAGAAACAGAAATCCTTCACTGAAATGGTCTTCTACGTATGCTTGGTTTGCAAGCATATGTAGAAGACAATTTTAGTAAAGGATTTCTGTTTCTATAACTCAGTCTCGCCACTGCTGCAGAGCCACCTCTTGCTCACTGACCGGATTCCCCTGCTGTCAGCTAGAACACTGACGTCAGGGGAGAGAGAAGGAGAGGGAACTTTGAATGCGGATATCTCTCAAACCACAAACCATAAATGTTTGAGAGCTGCCGCTGGTCTCGTTTAATTCTGATGTTTAAGGGCTACAACATGGGGGATAGTAAAAATGAAGTATTACTATCCCTTTAAAGTACAAAGACTGTAAACCTCCCTACGCGTTTTGTACCACTCTGTCACTCAGGAGGTTAAACCACGCAGACTGATGATCACTGGAGCCCAAATACTCTCATACAAAAGTCAGTCTGCTAAAAAAAAAAAAAGTTATGTGACACTTGTTCCTTTAGATGTAATTATCCTAACACCTTCTAATACCCCCCCACACCACCGCATAACTTATTATGGCAACAAAATGATAATGACCCTTACGAATTTTGGATTTCGGGTCGTGACAGTTGCTGCCAGTTTTTTTAAACTGAAGTAGGCAGAGAGCATGAGCCTACTTAAACCTGTAACCCTTTGAGTGCCAGAGGGGTACGCAATGCATTGCTTTGCGTACACCTCTGGCACTCAAAGGGTTAAGGATCAGAGGAATGTGCAGTGCATTGTAAAGCAATTAGTTGTGCACCACTCTTGACATTAATGGGTTAAGATTACCATGTTCAGTGAGCAGTGGTTCTGCTAGCAACTGTCATGTCCGCCTCTATGGACATGACATCCATGACTGACTGAAGACTTTATCTCTTGATGAAAGGCACAAGGGCAGAACTTATAGGGGCCATTGGGATTGTCTGTCATGTTCAAAAAGTCATCATAATGAAAAACTCGGATCAGGAGTTGGTGGTAAAAGAAGGACAATATTTTCAGAAGTAAATCCGTCACGTTTGAAAATGCGTCTAAAGAATTAAAAAGGACGGTAAGAAAATCTTGAGGAACATCGCCTTTAAAAAATTCTGATGTTAAAAATGTCTTTGATTTTGTCTTTGAAATGAACATTTTTAAAGAAAAAGACATTTTTTGTCTTTGAAACGTCAAATTGCTTCTCACTCTTGCTAACAATACGTTAATTTGTTTTCTCCAAGTTTACATTATTTTTATTTTGTTGGGAAAAAATAACGTTAATCAGACAAAAAGGTGACATTGAAACAAATATTTTTTTCTGAAAATACCTTACATTATGACGGTAGATTAAACCACGCCCACTTTTAAGACGGCTTTTTCCCTTTGAGGAGATGGAGGAATTGGATGCAAAAAAATGACGGGAACATGTTTGAGAATTGACGGACCATGGTGTAAGAACTTTTTATTCTGATTACAGGCAATTTCAGTTATCACTACTTTTTGAACATCTCTCCCTATGTGTTTGTTATTATTCTGCAGTGTTAGTTCTCCTTTAAGCGTCACTGCCTGTTTAATCAGGAAGTGGGTAGCTAACCAAGATGACATGACTGTGTATTGCATTATGAAGCAATACTTCACTTCACTTGACCCTTAGAACAACTTGAGTGGGAAAAAATGTACTAAATCTGTAAGAAGCAGCTTTATCCTGTAAGGCTATTTTTCTTCAACATTGTTTCAATTCCTGTTGCAGCAAGAAGCCAGCAGCACATGTGATTAGAAGGCCTCTGGATCTGGTTCTTATTAAATTACTAGCACAGCTGTCTGTGTCTCCATCGCTTGCTGTTTTTTACTCCCACTTCTGCTTTTTATCCCCCTTGGGACATTGGGCCTTATGCAGGAAGCTGAAAGGCAATCCCATCCATGGTGCAGTTTGTTTGTACCAGAATTTCACTGGTTTAGTGTCCTCAAGAGCCACCAACAGGCCAGGATGTAAGGATTTCCCTGATTAAGTACAGGTGAGTTAATTAATCAGGGACATCCTTACATTGTGGCCTGTTGGTGACCCTTGAGAACTGAACTTGGACAGCACTGATCTAGACCAGTGGTTCCCAAACCTTGCCCTCAGGGCCCACTAACATGCCAGGTTTTGAGGCTTTCCTCATGCAAGTTAATCAAACTCACCTTTTAATTAACTCACCTGTTTTCTAGGAAGGAAATCTTTAAATCCTGGCGTGTTAGTGGGCCCTGACAGCATGGGTTGAGAACAACTGACCTAAAGTACCTGGGATTTAGAAGCACTATGTTGCGCTTGTCTTTGTATTCCGATGTGTTCTTTTGCATTAATTCTAGTGAGATCACCTAACTGTAGTGAATATTATTTTGTGGCTTGCTTAAGAGCCACATATAATTTCTTTTTACATATAAATGCAAGTAGCCCTTTAAAAACTGCTCCCAGGGTGAACATTCACAAAAGGTGCATTGGTTTTGTTAACAGACCAGCGGTGTGTGCAGTGAATTGTAGTTAAAGGTTTAATACAAATACTGTTGGCATATTTTGAAAACTGAACATGGAAAAGGGGGTCACTATAGGGGCTGCAGAGGGTTCATCTATGATGGGACCCAGGATCCAAGGGGCCCTTCAACTCTTTGCTATCCTGCCACCACTTAAAACCAGACCATTTTCCTATCTGGCTGGTGCTTAATGCATTGCAATGTAATACATTAAACACCTCTCTGGCAGTAAAATGGATAATTGTCAGCATGTGGATGATGTGAAGACCTGAGATCCTCCAGTGGTGAATTGCACCTCAGGTTTGTGTTGGACCATGGTTCAAACTTGTCCCAGACTGTGGACGGACCCAGCCACACACCAGAGTCCAGTACAATCTAATTAGGCCCCCTGCATGGAGATATGGTTCACTTTAGAAATGTCGCACCCTAGTTGGCGCCCATCCAAACGATGCATTGGAAACGTCGCGCAGATCAAAAGGGCGAGATCAGAAATTATCACTCTAATCAAAAAATCAATCAACTGATCTTGCACTTGTACAGGTCGCCAAATAGAGGGCAACATTGATGTTCAACTTATTGATAAATTTTGGTGTGCCCCCCTCTTTCTCCCCATGTTGTGGAAGCCATATAATATAACATTGGAAGCCATGCCCTGATCCCTTGCTGAGCTCCGTGGATTTCCACTTTGTCTTCTACCACTCCACAATACTGCACCCAGGAGTTAAAGGGATAGTAATGTCAGAAAAAAAGTATTAACTATATGGTAGATACAATTAAAAGAGAGTACTTCCACTTAATTGTATCTCTCAAACCGTTATGGTTTGAGAGATATAGGAAAATAAAGTTCTCCGCTCCCTCCCCTTTCTGCCTGACGAGAAGTAAAGCTGTCAGAAGCAGATTCTGGTCGCTTGACTAGATGTGGCTCTTCAGCAGCTCCGATATAACGATATATAAAGACAAATACTTCATTTAGAACGGTCTACAAAGTGTGCCTGGTTTGGAAGCACACTTTGTACACTGTTCCAATGAAGTATTTATTTCTAAATAGCGTGATTTCAGCTCTGCTGAAGAGCCTCTGTCTGGTCAAATGACTGGAATCTGCAGCTGTCAGCTAGATGGCAGACTTGAGTAAAACAGCCAGGAAAAGTTAACTTTAGCAAGTTATATCTCTCAAACCATAAATATCTGAGAGATAAGACTTACATAGATGTTAACCTTTTTTTAATGTCTTCAATATTAAATCAACTTAAAATTAACCATTACTATCCCTTTAAATTCTACTGTCAGGTAGTATCAGTTTTGTATTTTGCAGAGCCTTCTAGCCGTACCAAAGAAGGAGCAGGGGCAGGCGGTGCTGGGTGCCTGGTAATGAAGCTGCAGGAGTAGTAGACGGCTAGTCCGTACTGCATCCTCAGCTTCAAGGTGCTGCAGCACGGTAGAAAGCCATGGAGCTGTCCGGGATGCTCTTCCTCATCAGTGGGACTAAGAGACCAATGGTGCTGCTCCTGGGCTCAGGAGCTCAGCATGGGATGGTTTCCAATGTTATATGGCTTTCACAACACTGGGAGGGGGACGCACTGAGCCACACCGAAATGTATCAATAAGTTGAACATCAGTGTCACCCTCTATTCGGCGACCTGTAAAAATACGACATCAGATGATCGCTCTTTTGATTAGAGAGATATTCTGATCTCTCCCTTTTGATCTGCGTGACATTTCCAGTGCGCAGTTTGGATGGGCACCAACTAGAGTGCAACACTTCTAAAGGATACCCATGGAGATGCCTCAGTAATATTAAAGTACACCTATTTATAGGAAAAGAAACAAAGTAGGACTATAATAAGCACTCACCCTCCATTCTAAACAATGATCACCAATTCAACAATTATAATCAACTATATTTATTATTAGTATACAAACAATAAATTGCTAATCATAAAAAATACAAGATTGAGTTCATAAAGTCCTGCAAACTCTTCCGAGTCCAATGCGGACTACACCCCAAAAAAGACACACTCCCCGCTATATAAATATCCACCCACCCCTACTAAAAACAAACACAAAAAAGCACTGGCTCCAGTGTATAAAGCTAATGGAGAAAAAAGTCACACAAATTGAGGAATGTAGATGAGATGAGATAATTGATGGATAATCGATGATAAACAATGGAGATGATGGAAATGATTGATGATGATAACCAATACAACACTTTCAATGTTCATCAAATTCGTGGTCTCTGTCAATAGTACACTAGCGATTGAGTCTGGCAGGTAGCATATGTATAGTGGACATATTACAGTCCGATCTTCCTCTTAGGTCATATATTACATACCCACATAGCCTTATAGCATAACCGGGTACCTTCCGTTCCGTTCCACGGAGCACACCGCCGGGGCATATCAACTGATACACCACCCCTTGAGTTCTGCAGTTGATCATGGATTTTATTCTAAATTTCTTTGTATTGTCAAAATTATAAAAAACATCCGTTTTTTGAACAAACTTACAAGCCATAAATGTACCACATCTAAATGTTCCATAAGTTTGTTTCTTACCAAGCCAAGTTTTACTCTCTATCGCTGAGTCATAATAACTCTTTACTAGTCCATCCCTTAAATTGGGTGCCCTCCGTGCCTCTAGTGCTGGTGTATCTCCAACAATATTCCTAATACTTGAATTTTGTGTTAAAATGTTCCAATGTTTCACCAAAATTGATCTCAAGACCTGCCAATGGGTACCATATCGGGTGATAAAACGAACCCTATTATCCATATGTTTTACATCTTTTTTCTGACCAAAGATAAGTATCTCTCTATCTTGATCAAGAGCTTTTTTGTAGCCCTGTTTAAGAACCCCAAAAGAATAGCCTCTTTCTAGAAACCTCCTAGTCAGGTCCTTTGCCTGATTTTTATAGTCTATCAAATCACTACAATTCCTTCTCAGTCGGAGGTACTGTCCATAAGGAATACCACCGATCTGAGAAGGTAAATGATGGCTCGTCGCATGTAGCAATGTATTACATGAGGTAATTTTTCTATATGTATTAGTTTTTAATTCCTCATTTTCCACATATATTTTCAGGTCTAAAAATTCAACTTCCAATAGGCTACAAGAACATGTAAGTTTTATGTTGAGATCATTTTGATTGAGATCTTCCACAAATTGATCTAACTCCCTTTTAGTCCCCTCCCACACCATAAAAATGTCGTCGATGTATCGAAAATAAAAAGTGGGTTTCCATAGTGACTATTCTAACATACATCAATACATATATCTAGAGCTGTAAAAGCATTTCAATTGTTCCTAACAGACCAATGGATACATAATAACATATCCCCATATCCAGAATTAGAACCGAGATTACACACAAATTAATCTGGCATTAACCCTCCATGCGCCGGAACCGCACCTAAAAGGCGCTATATTCTGTGCTCTCCCGGGACGCTAAAAGAGGGAAAGCCCGATACTTCAAATAAAATAGATAGTAAGTATCATATCCCTCCAACCTTTTACATCATTACCAAAAATACACACAATTTAATCTGGCATTAACTCTCCGTGCTTTTACAGCTCTAGATATACAGTGGGGCAAAAAAGTATTTAGTCAGCCACCAATTGTGCAAGTTCTCCTACTTAAAAAGATGAGAGAGGCCTGTAATTTTCATCATAGGTACACTTCAACTGTGAGAGACAGAATGGGGGGAAAGAATACAGGAAATCACATTGTCTGATTTTAAAGAATTTATTTGCAAATTATGGTGGAAAATAAGTATTTGGTCAATAACAAAAGTTCATATCAATACTTTGTTATATACCCTTTGTTGGCAATGACAGAGGTCAAATGTTTTCTGTAAGTCTTCACAAGGTTTTCACACACTGTTGCTGGTATTTTGGACCATTCCTCCATGCCGATCTCCTCTAGAGCAGTGATGTTTTGGGGCTGTCGCTGGGCAACACGGACTTTCAACTCCCTCCAAAGGTTTTCTATGGGGTTGAGATCTGGAGACTGGCTAGGCCACTCCAGGACCTTGAAATGCTTCTTACGAAGCCACTCCTTCGTTGCCCGGGGGTGTGTTTGGGATCATTGTCATGCTGAAAGTCCCAGCCACGATTCATCTTCAATACCCTTGCTGATGGAAGGAGGTTTTCACTCAAAATCTCACGATACATGGCCCCAATCATTCTTTCCTTTACACAGATCAGTCGCCCTGGTCCCTTTGCAGAAAAACAGCCCCAAAGCATGATGTTTCCACCCCCATGCTTCACTGTAGGTATGGTGTTCTTTGGATGCAACTCAGCATTCTTTCTCCTCCAAACACGACGAGTTGAGTTTTTACCAAAAAGTTCTACTTTGGTTTCATCTGACCATATGACATTCGCCCAGTCCTCTTCTGGATCATCCAAATGCTCTCTAGCAAACTTCAGACGGGCCCGGACATGTACTGGCTTAAGCAGGGGGACACGTCTGGCACTGCATGATTTGAGTCCCTGGCGGCGTAGTGTGTTACTGATGGTAGCCTTTGTTACTTTGGTCCCAACTCTCTGCAGGTCATTCACTAGGTCCCCCCGTGTGGTTCTGGGATTTTTGCTCACCGTTCTTGTGATCATTTTGACACCACGGGGTGAGATCTTGCGTGGAGCCCCAGATCGAGGGAGATTATCAGTTGTCTTGTATGTCTTCCATTTTCGAATAATTGCTCCCACAGTTGATTTCTTCACACCAAGCTGCTTGCCTATTGCAGATTCAGTCTTCCCAAACTGGTGCAGGTCTACAATTTTGTTTCTGGTGTCCTTCGACAGCTCTTTGGTCTTGGCCATAGTGGAGTTTGGAGTGTGACTGTTTGAGGTTGTGGACAGGTGTCTTTTATACTGATACCAAGTTCAAACAAGTGCCATTAATACATGTAACGAGTGGAGGACAGAGGAGACTCTTAAAGAAGAAGTTACAGGTCTGTGTGAGCCAGAAATCTTGCATGTTTGTAGGTGACCAAATACTTATTTTACAGAGGAATTTAATCCGACAATGTGATTTCCTGTATTCTTTCCCCCCATTCTGTCTCTCATAGGTGAAGTGTACCTATGATGAAAATTACAGGCCTCTCTCATCTTTTTAAGTGGGAGAACTTGCACAATTGGTGGCTGACTAAATACTTTTTTGCCCCACTGTATGTATTGATGTATGTTAGAATAGTCACTATGGAAACCCACTTTTAAAAACATAAACTTCCGGCATTTATTGGGATATAAGGAAGTGACCCGGATGTAGTATGATGAACAGTCTTGAGAAAGTCAGCGGATATGCGGACGAAACGCGTTGACTATATGAGATAAGCACTGACTCTGGTGTTGAGAATACATATTGTGCTGTGAAGAATCGTCTATGTGGAGGAAAGATTTTAAGGAGGTGACGATATGGGTCTCTGTTATAAGTTTGATGCAGTATGAATATGGCGGTTATGAGAAGCGATTTGTGAGTGGCGGTGTGCTCCGTGGAACGGAACGGAAGGTACCCGGTTATGCTATAAGGCTATGTGGGTATGTAATATATGACCTAAGAGGAAGATCGGACTGTAATATGTCCACTATACATATGCTACCTGCCAGACTCAATCGCTAGTGTACTATTGACAGAGACCACGAATTTGATGAACATTGAAAGTGTTGTATTGGTTATCATCATCAATCATTTCCATCATCTCCATTGTTTATCATCGATTATCCATTAATTATCTCATCTCATCTACATTCCTCCATTTGTGTGACTTTTTTCTCCATTAGCTTTATACACTGGAGCCAGTGCTTTTTTGTGTTTGATTTTAGTAGGGGTGGGTGGATATTTATATAGCGGGGAGTGTGTCTTTTTTGGGGTGTAGTCCGCATTGGACTCGGAAGAATTTGCAGGACTTTATGAACTCAATCTTGTATTTTTTATGATTAGAAATTTATTGTTTGTATACTAATAATAAATATAGTTGATTATAATTGTTGAAATGGTGATCATTGTTTAGAATGGAGGGTGAGTGCTCATTATAGTCCTACTTTGTTTCTTTTCTTTGTTTTTTGATAATATGTGATAGGACTAGAGCACCCCATGTATGATATACGTGGTTGTCCCTCATATGTGTTATTATTTTTTATAAACACCTATTAATAGGGTTGCCACCTTTTACTTTTGCCAGACCCAAATAGAGGCATAATGCTCTGTTACACGCAGCACGATAAACCACATTTTTGGTGGCCAGTTTCTAACCTTATAATTCTTTCCAATTGTAATCTTAATTTTTGTCCTACAGGCCTGTCTAGTATTCTAATGGTTAAAATCACAATTTAAATCCCCCGGGAGCTGATTCACAATCTAATTAGAATGTGTGCTCTGATAACCGATGTTTGTCCTGACCAATGGGAGTATGAAACTGAATCTGGCGGGTTTCAGAACCTATAAAATCCTGACAGTGTTGACAATACAGTATAGGGGAGCCCAGAACCGGACTGTCCGGGTGAAAACCCAACATGTGAAATAGTCCTAGTTTACAGGTAGGAATAGAGAATAGCTTGCGAAACAACTTTATTTGCATGGAGGTGATTATGTTAACAAGGATATTAAAATAATCACTGATTATGATGCAGAAACAAAGCACTCCCTGTTTTAGAATGCTCTGCTAGACTAACCTAAATGCATATATTAGTGTGATAATCTGATCCTGATCTTGTAATATGGGAACAAATCCTCTCTTCTGTACAAAGATTAGAGAACCGCAGCTGGAAGAGAACATGAGAACATTACCATAACAGAGGTTCATGTACCAGGAAAAATGGTGCAATTTTGGAAGAAAGCGGCTTCACCATAAGGGATAAATAAAAAGTCCCAAAATGTAAATTATGCATTTTAACCCCTTGAATGCTTGAAAGGTGTGCAACACCTTGCTGAGTAATGCGTTGAAGACCTTGCAAACATTCAAGGGGGTTAAAATGCATCATTTGTATCAGTGGGAATTTGTTTCATATCGTAAAGCTGTTTTGCCACAGAATTGCACAATATGTTTAGTACATCCGCCTCAACATAGAGAATAAGGAGGTTAACTCATTAAGGACCACAGGTTGTGCACAGCATGGTTTGCAATGCCTTGCATGCCCACTGGTTATTAAAGAGTTAACCCCTCTGGCACTCAAAGGGTTGAAGCTCGCCTCTAAAAGTGTAATGGTCATCTTAAGTAAAGTTAGATTAGAGAATATAATTCTGCCTATATGTTGCACAAAGCAATTTTCTGTAAAATTAAATGTTTAGGAGTAATTGACCTATATGTTTTGGTGGTACATTTCTGGCATTTATGCTAATTACCGGCACAGTATGCTAATGAGTTATAGTGAAACCCAAATGCATCGCTCGCTGTGCTGTTAGAAATTCCCCCAGGGTGTGAACTGGTCCTAGATTTGCTCGTACCACAGTGTATGGTAATAGGGGTCCAGTGCGGACACTAATTAGCATTGTGTGCCAGGCTGTGTCACCTGTGAATAAAGGCAAATGTCTCAAAAACTATTTATATTACAAAGGTCTATTACAACATATAGGCCATTTTTAGATGAAAGGCACATTTTTATTTTGACTTATTCTGTTTTGAGCAGAATATGTAATGTCAATTTGCCTGTAATTTTTTTGTTTTTAATTTTTACCTATTTTTTTTACACTTTTATGACTCTGACAGTGAGGTAATTGAATTTCTGATTCCAGGGAGTTTCATGTCTGTAACAGAGGAAGGTGGGATATTATATTATGTTGCAGTCTCTCTGTAGCACTAATTGATCTCTATACCGTGTATGTGGCTTTTCTACATTGTTTCAATGTATGTTTTTTTATGCTGTACCTTTTTTATATTGTTGCACTATCTTTGCTTTCACAGGCCCTCACAGAAAGCTTTTTGAATAAATATTTACATAGATCTCTATTGGGGACATAAAGCTGTTTAAAACAATATCTATAATAGGTGAAGATGGGAAAAAAGTATAGATAATTTGATGTTATGTATTGTGCATTTGCAGAATATGTAAAGTCAAAATAAAGTGTTACTGTTAATATAGTTCTCTTACAGTTAGCTAAATTTATCTTAAAGGGAGAGTAATGGATTATTTTAAGTCAATTTAATATTGTAGATAATAGAAAAATAAATTGATGCCAGTCCGATCTTTCAAACCTTTATAGTTGGAGAGATATACGCTGCCAAAGTTCCTCCCTCCTGCCCCACTCAAAGAAGTCAGCTCTCTAGCTGACAGAAGAAGATCCTGGTCTCGGGACCGGCCAGCGGCTCTTCAGTAGAGCCGAAATAGCACAGTGTAAAAAGGAATACTTAATTGGAACAGTCTACAAAGTGTGCCTGGTTTGCTAGCACACTTTGTAGACTGTTCCAATGAAGCATCTCTTTTTAGATTGTAGTATTTTGGCTCTTCTGAAGAGCTGCTGGCCGGTCCCGAGACCAGGATCTTCTTCTGTCATCTAGAGAGCTGACTTCTGTGAGTAGGGGAAGGAGGGAGGTTTGAAAGGTCGCACTGGCATCAATTGATTTATTTTTCTATTATCTACAATATTAAATTGACTTATAATAATACATTACTATCCCTTTAAATGTATCTGAAGCCTTTGAGTGCGCTAGATAGTACTTTGACACTCAAAGGGTTAAAGTGTTGCTTTTTAGTATTACCCCTTAATGACTGCCCGATCTGGCAGGGGGTGGCCGTTAAGGACCACGGCCTATTTTTTTTTCTCATTGTATCCTGGGATTGCTGTGAGGCGACCCTGGAATTCTGTAACGTGCCAGAACCATCAACGGTCATTAACGTCCAGGCGGGTGTGACGGTCCTGGTATGTCATGTGTCTTTAAGGGGTTAATTCCTTGTGCTCAGACCAGCCGTGCTGTATGCTGAAAAATTTTTACAGAGGTAATTGTTACCGTAACCCCTCAGATGCCTGGGCACCCATCTGTGCTCAAAGGGGTAATCTTATAGCATAAAGTGCTAGAATGCGAAGCTCCCTGTGTGCGTAACCGCACATGCACAGTAGAGAGATACAGTCATGTGCAGTAGAGAGATGCAGTCATGTGCAGTAGAGAGATACAGTCATGTGCAGTAGAGAGATGCAGTCATGTGCAGTAGAGAGATACAGTCATGTGCAGTAGAGAGATACAGTCATGTGCAGTAGAGAGGTGCAGTAGTCATGCGCAGTAGAGAGATACAGTCATGTGCAGTAGAGAGATGCAGTAGTCATGCGCAGTAGAGAGATACAGTCATGTGCAGTAGAGAGATGCAGTCATGTGTAGTAGTCATGTGCAGTAGAGAGATACAGTCATGTGTAGTAGTCATGTGCAGTAGAGAGATGCAGTCATGTGTAGTAGTCATGTGCAGTAGAGAGATGCAGTCATGTGTAGTAGTCATGTGCAGTAGAGAGATGCAGTCATGTGTAGTAGTCATGTGCAGTAGAGAGATGCAGTCATGTGTAGTAGTCATGTGCAGTAGAGAGATACAGTCATGTGTAGTAGTCATGTGCAGTAGAGAGATGCAGTCATGTGTAGTAGTCATGTGCAGTAGAGAGATACAGTCATGTGTAGTAGTCATGTGCAGTAGAGAGATACAGTCATGTGTAGTAGTCATGTGCAGTAGAGAGATGCAGTCATGTGTAGTAGTCATGTGCAGTAGAGAGATACAGTCATGTGTAGTAGTCATGTGCAGTAGAGAGATGCAGTCATGTGTAGTAGTCATGTGCAGTAGAGAGATGCAGTCATGTGTAGTAGTCATGTGCAGTAGAGAGATGCAGTCATGTGTAGTAGTCATGTGCAGTAGAGAGATGCAGTCATGTGTAGTAGTCATGTGCAGTAGAGAGATACAGTCATGTGTAGTAGTCATGTGCAGTAGAGAGATGCAGTCATGTGTAGTAGTCATGTGCAGTAGAGAGATACAGTCATGTGTAGTAGTCATGTGCAGTAGAGAGATACAGTCATGTGTAGTAGTCATGTGCAGTAGAGAGATGCAGTCATGTGTAGTAGTCATGTGCAGTAGAGAGATGCAGTCATGTGCAGTAGAGAGATGCAGTCATGTGTAGTAGTCATGTGCAGTAGAGAGATACAGTCATGTGTAGTAGTCATGTGCAGTAGAGAGATACAGTCATGTGTAGTAGTCATGTGCAGTAGAGAGATGCAGTCATGTGTAGTAGTCATGTGCAGTAGAGAGATGCAGTCATGTGCAGTAGAGAGATGCAGTCATGTGTAGTAGTCATGTGCAGTAGAGAGATACAGTCATGTGTAGTAGTCATGTGCAGTAGAGAGATGCAGTCATGTGTAGTAGCCATGTGCAGTAGAGAGATACAGTCATGTGCAGTAGAGAGATACAGTCATGTGTAGTAGTCATGTTCAGTAGAGAGATGCAGTCATGTGTAGTAGTCATGTGCAGTAGAGAGATGCAGTCATGTGCAGTAGAGAGATGCAGTCATGTGTAGTAGTCATGTGCAGTAGAGAGATACAGTCATGTGTAGTAGTCATGTGCAGTAGAGAGATACAGTCATGTGTAGTAGTCATGTGCAGTAGAGAGATGCAGTCATGTGCAGTAGTCATGTGCAGTAGGCATGTGCAGTAGGCATGCGCAGTATAGAGATACAGTCATGTGCAGTAGAGAGATACAGTCATGTGCAGTAGTTATGTGCAGTAGAGAGATACAGTCATGTGCAGTAGTTATGTGCAGTAGAGAGATACAGTCATGTGCAGTAGTTATGTGCAGTAGAGAGATGCAGTCATGTGCAGTAGGCATGTGCAGTAGAGAGATGCAGTCATGTGCAGTAGGCATGTGCAGTAGAGAGATGCAGTAATGTGCAGTATTCATGTGTAGTAGAGACTGCAGGAACGCGCCGGCTTCCAGTCAGTGGCACCGCTGTTCCGGAGCGGGGAGTTCTGAACTGCTCACCGACCCCAGCTCTGGGGCAGCCGCCGAGGCCACTGGCTGGCACTTTGGCCCGTGTACACGTGCCTTCAATACTAGTGTAATATAAATCCCATCCAGTGAAATAATAAGATATGCTCTTATATCAAGTTGTGTTCTCTTGTATAACATTGTGTTTTCCCAGGGATATTGACTACCAAGACAGTGTAATCTGATGCTGTATACCTAGTCAGTTGAAATCTTGCACTAAGCACAAATGGGCCAGTTTAGCTGTGTGAGACGATTGCCTTTCTCTATAAGCCCCATGTGAAGCCAGCGGGTTCAGTCTGGTGTTATTTCTTCAGGGAACCATTCCTCCCCATAGATGCATGGGATATTACATAATAAGAGAACCTTCTGGAATGTTAGACTGCTTTTAATGTCAGTTTCTCAATTGGATAATTACCAAGAGTAGTCAATTACAGTACTTGCAGCTATTGGGGACTACATGTCCCATCAGTGGTTGGTTGGGGATGATGGGAGTTTTAACCCTTAACAGCTGGTGGTCCAACAGTTGACTACTCTGGAGTTATACTATGAGATCCTTATACAATGAAAATTGAAGCTGGTCTAACTGGCTGAAGCACTCGCAATTATCCAGTAAGGTAAAGAGGTTCTGTTCTGAAATAAACAAACTGCACCATAAGAGAAGTAAAAAGCCACGACATTCATATACGTTTAACCCTTTCAGTGCCAGAAGGGTATGCAAAGCAGTGCGTTGGATACTACTCTGGCAATTAAAGGTTTGAACGTGTCTTTTAATCTCTTGAATGCTAGAGGGGTGTCGAACACATAGCTCACCAATGGGGTCTGCAAGCTTTGGATCTGATGACATCTCGGGTGAACAAAAAAGGTTCCCCTGTTTTGCTCCAGATCTTGGGACCCCCTCCTTCTTGTCAAGGAAGTGATGGTCATTCTGTGGTGGATTCTCCTGCCGTATGTATTTCCTTTATTCCCCCGATTCCTGGTGTCTTGACGAAAGTCAGGATGGAGCAGGTTCAATGTCATTCTGATCGCCCCATTCTGGCCTCTTTGGGTATGGTTCTTTGATCCTCTCAATCTATCAGTAGCCAATTTGTTTAAGCTCGCACTCCTTCTGTGCCCCCTGTCCTTGGTGTCACCCAGAGGTGAGAAGTTGGCTTTGAGGGGTCTTGAAGCTAGCATCCAGAGGAAGAAAGGTTTCTCTGATTCTGTTATTGCTTCTGTGATGTAAGCCTGCAAGCTGGTTTCATCCAAGGCATATCATAAAAGTCATGTGAAGATCATGGGAGCCTTTCCAAAAGCTATAGTCTTTCTGTCATTTCTGAGGGCTTTCGTGTGGGACATGCTGCGTCCAAGGAGACGGACGCGTCTTGGCTAAAGATGACAATTTGCCAAGCTAACATCCTTAACAAAACTCTGGTGCCCTTTTGGATGACATTTTATTTCACCAGACCAATGGGTACTTCCTGAGTCTACAGGAACCAGGCCTCTGTGGAACAGCTGTGCAAACAATATGGTCATCCCTTCACTTAATTGCTAAATACTAATGAATCAGTGTTTATAACTTCAATGGAAGCTGGTTTTCCATGGGAGGTACTGCAGACCATTGTGCCTGTGAAGGTATCCTTGCTTTGTCCTCCAGTAACCTTGGTTTGGTGTGTAGGTGTACATTGACACCTGAGGTTCAGGGATGTTCCAGTTCATCTCTATTGGAATTACCTTTATCTTTTGAAGGGCTTTTTTCTGTCCCTAAGGAGAAAAGGTGATTTTGTTTACGTTGTGATAAATACTTTTTTCCTAGCCAATGTGGAACACAGGACTTGCCTCCCGGAGAAAACATGCTGTTTGAGTGCCAGTCAAGTGGGTTCTTTGGGTTCTCTGGGTCAGGTGACCCCTTTCCTGCCCAGCTTCTGTTTTCAACCTTTACTTTAGGTTAAAATGTATATGTCTGGAGATGGTCTAGTGGAGTGGGGGGTAGTCTCCACGTCCAGAGAGCTCTTTTAGGCTAGTGCCCTGCCCTCCTGGCTGGAGGATTCTTTACCCATGGTTCATTTGTTCCATATGGACTAAGAGAAAAGGATTTTTCAGTACACAAACATCTAATTTTGTAACTCATGTTTAATTTGTCCTGTTCAGAGGCATTTAGTTAATTTTGTTTGTTTTTGTTCTATGTAATTTATTAATTTACATAAAGAGCTGTTAATAGGTCATGAAGTAATGAAGTGATCTAAATATTCTCAGAGGATCAGCAGGCTCCCCGTATAGGTAATTTTAGGCCGTATCCTTTCCAAATGGCACTTCGTACATGGAGAGCGTCATTATGGAGCAGGCAAAATGTTGCCTACAATATGTCATTGTTCAGAATATTGTCAGGTGAGTATCTGTTGGGTTAGGGTTAGTGTTAGTTTGGTTTGGGGGTGTGTCTGTTAGATTAGGTTGTTAGTCTAATATCTGTAAGGTTAGCTTAGGGTCTGTATCGGTTAAGTGCGGGTCAGGGTCTGTTAGATTAAGTTGTTAGGTTAGCTTACGGTCTGTCTGTTATGTTTGGGAGGGGATTTAGGTTAGTTGTTAGGTTAGGGTTCTTAGGATACGGTCAGGAGATGGTCAGACTTGGGGGTAGCTAGGGTAGGGTATGTTGCGACATTTTAAAGGTGCACTTTTCATGATGGTGACATTTTTAAGCCGCCTTTATGACACTCAGTATTACCAGTGAGACATTTGAATAGTAAGTTGTCTGAGGCCAAGTATGTCACTCATCTACATAGAGAAATATCAACACTTAAAGGGATAGTAATACTTAATATGTAAAACAATATATATTTTAGTGTTTATCCCCCTGAGTAAAAAAGGGTACTCTCACTGCTGACAGGTGTTTTATTCAAAAGTTATTACAGCTCAAAGTTGAATTTTTTAGGTGCAATATCACAGTGGCCTGAAATTGTACAGTGGCGCTGTTGTTACACCATCCTATGGACAGCTGTGGTCCCGGGACCATTAATCTCCATAGGATGGTGTAGCAACAGCGCCACTGTACAATTTCAGGCCACTGTGATAGTTCACCTAAAAAATGTAACTTTGAGCTGTAATAACTTTTGAATAAAACACTTTTCAGCATTTGGAGCACTACAATTTGCTGCCACCACCAAGACTTATATCTTGGCATCTTAGGTTACCCCAAACACAATAGAATATAGTACAAAATCACCTTAATAATCAGACATATATATATTTAACCCTTTAGTAGCTTGTTCTACCTGAGCTTCCTTCAGAGTAGTGAGTTTATATTAGAGAACAGAGACAAGAGCTGATTAATTGAACATTTAATCTGACAAAAGGCATCACAGTGCTGGTTACAAAAATAAAGAAATAAAGGACATACACAAATAAAGATTCCACATTGGCAAAACAGTCCATAAAATAAAATGGGATAAACACAAAAAAATCCTTAAATACAATTACCGGTATTTTAAGAGTCCTTGCGGGAACTTCAGCTGGTATTTCCCCCTTCAGTTGTTACAAAGAAATTCCCTGTTTTATTCAAAATCCCATATTAAATACTTTCCACAGTTCCTTCTAAGAGGTCAGACCCCCTGGGTGTTACCTGGGAGGGTCAGGGGTCTGGCCTGACCGTTTACAGCCCACTCAATCAGACTTGTCAGGGATGTTACTGCAGAGTTCTACCTGAAAAATCATAAGGCTTCCCAAAACATGCAACCCACAGCACACCTCTATAATGTTATAATAATCATATTCCTCATAGCTGTGTGAACCAAACATGCTGGGTTCTAATATGGCTAATTATTGGTGGGGAGCAAAATTTGTTTTATTTATTTATTTTTATTTTAGTTTCTCTAGAAATAAGAAATGCGTTGTGAAACTTACATACAGTGAGAGCATGTCCCTTTCCATGATAAGGCCTCTTTTCCTATATGTTATCTGTTGGGGGGGTGCACCTGCACTTCTGTGTGGGGAGATGCTGGTTTTGCATTCCATGAGAAGCCACTTTATCTACGTTCTCCAATTATTTCTTAATCTCAATATATTTTTGTTTATTTCATGCTAAATATACAATAAATCATTGTGCGTCTCCTATTCCCTTGTGGATATTCTCAACAGTAGCAATGCTCCTGGTACCCACTACTGTATGTCAATTCATACCAATGGGGTACCGTTTTTTGTCCTTTAGCACCACTTCCTGTAAACATTTTGCACATCAGGCTAGGGGTAGAATGCAAGTTACTCTTAATTTGATGCAGTGGGATATCCACTTTCCAGAAATATATATATTTATTTCTTTTTAAATATATACTTTTATATTGTTACCAGTGAATGGTGCATGGCATTGCCCTATCGATTGGGCAACCATGCATGTCAGGGCCCTGCTGGTTCACTTCAGCTACGAGTTGGTCTGTAGAAATTTTCTCAGGTGTGGGCAGATGGTGTCACTTCCCCGATTGGCTGCATGTGGCCGAAATCCACCCCCTTGCAGCCCCGGGAAAGGGCAAGCAGCGAACCAGAAACCTCTTCGATATATAATTTAGAGTAGCTTTATTATGTAACCAATGAAATGTGCATTTTTAGTTCATAAAGTTGAAAATGACATTTTGTACTCCTGTTAATTAGGGGTCTCCACAGCCCATGCAGATAGGTAAAACTGTACATATCTGGTAATTTTACATTCAGAGGATTCAGTGTTTTTGTTTTTAAATTGACATTTTCACAACCAGCATAAATGTTTTGGATATATAGTTTATGAAATGGACAATATAAGTAATAGTTTAATATTATTTGGTATTTATGACATCATAGTTTGTTGAAAGAACACAAGAACTCTGAACAAGAACATCCAGCACCTCCTTCTTCTAAAATCCAATATATACGGTCTCCCTTCCAAACTTACATTCTAAAATCCAATATACACAGGCTGCCCTCCAAACTTATATGTATGACTATTACACACACTCCAGACTGTGCGGTTCACTACTGTTCTTTGAACCAGCCTTTCCTAAATGTCTAACTGTGATTGCTTTTCAACAATATAAATACTGTTATGTTGCAAAGCAATGGAGACAACTAGAGAGAGAGATGCACTAAGGTGTCATAAAGAGGGCATAGAGAGGAGATAAATTCTCCAGTGATATCACTTCTCCACTTCCTATGTTATTCTATGGATCCAATACACTAAGATTTATGCAGCTTGAGAAATCTTAGTACATAGGCTCCATAGAATAAAACAGGAACTGGAGGAGTGATATCACTGGAGAAGTTATCTCCTCTTTATCCCCAAAATTACCCTTTTCACAAAGAAAAATACAGAAATGAGTACAACATAGTCAGTTTTCAATTCACTTTAAAATTAACTAAACTTAGATTAAAGGCTAGATTTCCGTTAGTCAAAGCAGACAACTCCTAGATTGTAATGAGTGCCTCAGTCTGAATAGAGGGCGATTCCAATCCAATCCTAATGGCTCTGTACCAGACACCAGGTCTGGGATTATTGTGGCAGGTTTGTTTACCACTTTATATATTGCTCCTGTCACTCCGAGATAAGATGTGTCCTGCTGTAAAATCCATTCTAATTAGTTTGAAGTGACATTAGAACAAACTGACCATTTTTCAAGCAAAAGCGAATCTCTGACAAATGACAGCTTAACCCTTTGAGTGCCAGAGTGGTACGCAGCACATTGCAGAGCACTCATAAGGTTCTGTTCCCCCCCTTTGGCGCTCATAGGGTTAACACGAGTGTTGTCATTTCTTTGGTATAAATAAATATAAATATACCATCTATATAAATATAGATAATTTTGTGCAACTGCAAATGTTTGGATGTATTGCGGCTTCTGAATAGAATAGGTATGCTTGGCATTTGATTTTGGATTTACAAGTGAATATCATTTTTTTCCCTGTGGGTTGTAAACAGTCAATACAGTTTCAGTTAAAGAAACAATTTCAATGAATTCTGATCATTCCCATGTGTTTAGGAATGTGTGAGAGCCCCACCAGCTGTTACTGTAATCTTTGCTGTGTGATTCTTTCTCTTTTAAAGTTGTAGTAACACCGTCAAATAATACCTTCCATTACTATGGCCAAAAAATAGCCCTAAATGGCCCTCGTGGATTTTGTCCTTTGTTCATGAGCTAACAGTTGTAATCGGTCCCTGATGTCATGTACATTTCATAACATTTCATGGCATTTTTTAAATTTTATTTGAAGATTTTTTTTTTAACAAAAATAAGAGATAAAGTTCACCGCAAGTAGTTCTTGGTAATTGTTAATATACAGACATTTAGAGAGGATGCTTTTCAGAACCAATAAAGATTGTGCTTATAACAGTGAATCTAGCTCAGCGTTTGTTGAATACAAAAAAAAAAGGAACTGCCATTTTTTTTAACTGAATCAGGCAGAGTTTGTGAACCTGCTGAACCCTTTAAGAACAAGAGGTGTGTTCCTTGTGAAGTAATGCTTTGCACATCACTCTGACCCTTTGAGTGCCAGAGAGGTATCCAATGCATTGCACTGGGTAATGGCAGATACGCACTGGTAATGGCAGATACAACGAATACATTTAAGAGAAGATTAAATACATTTCTTAAAGAGGAACTAACACCGCTAACAAACCTTGTCTTTAATAATTCCCTATCTGGCGACTAGCTGCTTAGTAGCGCTAGTCGCCAGAATTATTACCTCTTCATGAAGAAATTTGAAGTGATCCTCTGCTGACCGGCAGGACGGAGCGCGGACATCTTGCCCTAGTGACGTCCGCACGCCTGCTCTGTCAGTCCCTTCCGGAGCTGAATGGCTCCTAGCAATGCCTCCTACAGCTGTCTGGGACTGACAGAGCAGGCGCGCTGATGTCACTAGGGCAAGATGTCCGTGCTCCGTCCTGCCTGTCAGCCGAGGATCACTTCAAATTTCTTCATGAAGAGGTAATAATTCTGGCGACTAGCGCTACTAAGCAGCTAGTCGCCAGATAGGGAACTATTAAAGACAAGGTTTGTTAGCGGTGTTAGTTCCTCTTTAAAAGAGGGAACATACAGATTATACTCATTCCTGGGAATTTGTGGACGTCCTGGAGAGGGAAGTCCTGTCGTGTCTCTGGGGGAGATAAACAACGAGATTTGCTTCCAAAAGGGGTGGGGCTTAATCACAAGTGGGGTGGAGCTTCTAAAACATAGTGAAAGTGTGAAGAATAGGCTGGGGAAGGAGGAGAAGTGGGCGGGAGTGGGAGGAACAGACTGGGAAGGAGCAGAAGTGGGCAGAGTTTCATTAGAATCCGCCTCTGCCCTCGGTGACCCGGTAATTTGCAGCCAAAACCCGGAATCTCCAGGGCAAATCTGGAGAGTTCCCAGCTATGGTTATACCGTGCATTAGTAGGCAGAACAAGAAGTTCAGATAAAGACTAACTTATTTTGTAGAAGGAAAGCTATAGAATTCTCATTCTTTTGGTTATGAGGCAAGGTTTCAACTTGATGGACTTGTGTCTATCGTCAACCAAATTTCATTTGTTACTATGAACCTAAGACATCATTGGATTTCAGTTTATAGTTGCTTGTGCATATTACGTGACACCTGTTAAAGGAAAATGTAAGACATTTTTATGGGAGGAATTTCTCTGTATATTATTGCTTCACACATTCTAATTATAAGTAGCTCATTAATACATGTGGAAATGTTTTCCATATGATCTGAGGAATCTAAATATCTCATACTAAACGACTTAAGCTATATTCAGTAACTGGCTGACCCTATCAACAGCTGTTGATGGTGCCATGCAATATTGATGACTATTGTGCTGCGGTAGAGCACAGGTAGTTTTTAAACCAGGGGCATTTAAGTTTTTATCAACTGTAACATAGTTGATGAGGCTGAAAAAAGATGTGTGTCCATCAAGTCCAGCCCATGCCAGATATCCCCTGTTGATCCAGAGGAAGAGGAAAAGAAACATTGAATCCATTTCCAACTTAGCCCCAAGTGGGTAAAAAAATTGCTTCCTGACTCCAAATAGCCGTCCGATATTTCCCCTGATCAACAACCTATCTGCATTGAAGCCAACTGTCATAATACGTAATATTGTTCTGTGCTAGATAGGTATCCCTTGCTTTTTTGAAAGCAGTTACAGTATTTGCAAGCACAGCATCCTGATGCAAAGAATTTCATACCTTTACTGCCCTTACTATAAAAAAATCCCCTTCATTTGTTTTCGTCAAAACGACCTTTCCTGTAGTCTTAATGGATGTCCTCTTGCGCTTAGCTCTTTAAGTAAATAATTAATTGGATAGTTATTTGTAATTACCTTGAATATATTTGTAATATCGCCCCTTAGACGTCCACATGGTCAGAAGTCCATAAGTGTGATGGCCACATTGTTATTTTTCTTTTTATTGATAACGATGATGAATTATAGCCTGTCAGTGTTTCAAGAAGGTGGATTTATTTATTGGTGGAGTCATTGGCAGTGTTCTTGAACTGTACGATACTGGCAGACAGGGGATTAGTCTTACTGGCCTGCTAGTTCATGTGTGCTAGTTAATAGGCATACCTGGGAACTCTCCGGTTTTGCCCCGGAGACTCCGGATTTCAAAGTGAATTACTGGGTCTCCGGGGCAATGTGTGACTCACCGGGTGGGCAGAGTTTAAGTAGAAACTCTGCCCACTTGCGCTCCAACCTGCCCGGTTTCTCCCACTCCCCGCCCTCTTACCTCCATTTTGCAGGGGGGGTTTGTGGTTTTTTTTGTCCCACCCCCCGCGACTAAGCCCCGCCCCTTTTATGACGCGATTCGCGTCATTTTCCTCCCCCTGGGCACTGACAGGGGTAGCCCTGTTTCAAAAGTTCCCGGGTATGTTAATAGGTATTAGTTTTTATCCTTTTGAGTGCCAGAGCGGTATACAAAGCATTGTGTTGCAATGCGGTGAATATCTTGCGTGCACTCGAAGGGTTAAAAAAAATCTTATGCAGCCGCACAATGGAGTCAGGCATGATGCACATTGGACGCCCATGATTTAAACCTTTGTTTGTAACAGACTTAAAGGGATAGTAATGTTTACTTAGTTACGCAGTAAGACTGATTCTTCTATATACATTTGTATAACGATGTGTAGCTTTATAACCATCTATAGCTTTGCATTTTTTGTTTTATTCTATAATAAAGTGTCCCTCTCATGCCTCTTTTACATACATTGTGAATCTTCAGCAACCCTGTCCAGACAGATCGCGACAAGGGACAATCTTCTTTCAGCATAAGGAAAAACTTGCCCTCATTCTTCAAGGGGACAAGGTTTTCCTTATACTGAAAGAAAGAAGATTGTCCCTTGTTGCTATCTTTCCAGTCCGATGCCTGGATTTCAGATCTGAGGGGAGGCTGTTTGGCATATGTAAAAGGGGCGGGAAAGGGATATTTTATTATAGAATAAAACAAAACAGTAAATGTATGGATGGTTATAAAGCTACAGATTGTTATAGAAATGTTTATAGAATAATCAATTTTAATGTAAAAACTAGACATTACTGTCCCTTTAATAAAGATTGAAAGAACATCTGAGGACATCTAGTATTTAAAATGCAAACAAGCTACATAATGATATTGCATAACTAAGGCTTAGGATTAGAGGTAAAGATAGGGCACTTGTCAAGGAGCATTTATCAGTGTAAACTACGTGTAAACTAGGTGTGGGTGACCTGCTTCCCTGTAGCTGTTGTTGGAATCAAACTCCTGTCATCATTAGCTGCTGGTTGAGGATGATCATGGTGTTTGAGTTGATCAACAGCCGTAGAGAAGCAGGTCACACACACACTTCAGTTTTAAAGTGTTAGTAATGTCTAAAAAAACTTTTTTGCATTTAGAAGAGCTTAAAAAGCTGATCTAAATGCAAAAAAACATATCTCTCAAACCGCTTTGGTTTAAGAGATACGGGCATTTAAAGTTTGATCTCTCCTACTGACAGCTGTAAAGCTGTCAACAGAAGATCCGTGTCGGTCGACACGGAGGCGCTTGACAAGTGCCGAGACCTCGTTACCTGCACGGAATCCCTTCATTGGAATGGTCTAAAACGTGTGCCTAGTGTTCAGGCACACGTTTTAGACCATTCCAATGAAGGGATTCCGTGTAAGTAACGAGATCTCGGCACTTCTCAAGCGCCACCGTGTCGACTGACACGGATCTCCTGCTGACAGCTTTACAGCTGTCAGTAGGAAACGTCAAACTTTCAACGCCCGTATCCCTTAAACCATAGCGGTTTGAGAGATACATTTTTTTGCATTTAGATCAGCTTTTTAAGCTCTTCTAAATGCAAAAAAGTTTTTTTTAGACATTACTAACACTTTAAACCTTTGATTGCCAGAGGGTTAGGCAATGCATTGTGTCAAAAAGGTTAAGCAATTCCTCGAATTTGCTGTACCATGTACAGTGTACCAAGGCAGTTTACACTTGCATGACTGGCCACCTCTGGATGATTGTAGGTTAAATTGGAACTGTCTACCACAAGACAATTTACTTTGTTTTACAGATAATATCTGCCTGTATGTTGCACTAGCCATTATTCTGTAAAACAAAAGAGATTTAGAGATGCGAACTTTAGTGTTTTGGAGCACAATATGCTAATTACCTGTACAATATGCTAATTAATTTTATTGAAGGCAAACTTACAGCTTTCTGTACTATTAGAAATGCCTATACCCAGGAAATTCGTCCTCCTGGGCCCCAGGAGAGGTTTCGTGCTGTCACCAGGGTTTTGTAATTTACTTGCTTCATGTCACACAGTGGGTGGGGCTTTATCTGGTGGACAGGGTTTGTCATAAAGTAGCTGGGAAGTGAGCAGAACACGGTGGGAAGGAGGAGAAGAGGCTAGAAAGTGGGCGGAACAAGGTGGAAAGGAGGAGAAGTGGGTGGAAGGTTGGAGGAACAGGGTGGGAAGGAGGAGAAGTGTGCGGAAAGTGGGAGGAACAGTGTTGAAAGGAGGAAAAGTGGGAGAAGCAGAGTGGGAAGGAGGATAAGTGGGTATAACAGGATGAGAAGGAGGATAAGTGTGCGGAAAGTGGGAGGAACAGCGTGAGAAGGAGGAACAGTGTGGGAAAGAGGAGAAGTGGGAGGAACAGAGTGGAAAGGAGGAGAAGTGGGTGGGTTAGTGGGTGGAACAGTGTGGGAAGGAGAAGAAGTGGGTGGAATAGTGTGGGAAGGAGGAGAAATGGGCAGATTTTCACAGAAAATCACCACCACCACCCAAGAATCAGCCTCTGACCCCGGAGACCCTGTAATTAATATTAAAAACCGTAGTCTCTGGAACAGATCTGGAGACCTCGCAGGTATAAAAATGGCTCCAGTTTGTGGGCTCTGCCTAGATCAGAGGTTCTCAGCCCATGCCCTCAGTGGCCTGGCCACTAAAACTCAGGACTTAGGAATTCCCCTGCTAGAACACAGGTGTGTTGATCAGAGGCTCAGTTGTATTGATTAACTCACCTGTGCTCTTAAAAGGAAATTCTGAAATCCTGGCCTGCTAATACCCATCACAGCGAAGACCCTGTGAAACCAACCCAACTGTGACAAGTCAACACAGACCAAGAAGAATCCAAACCTGCGACTTCAAACCCAATCCGAGAAGATGGAGTAGTGAGGCTCAAGCCTCGGTATCCAAAAATCACCGCTGATGGATAAAATCTATCAGCAAGAAGAAGACGACGACACGTTGGCCTGCTAATAGCCACTGAGAGCACAGGTTGAGAACCTCTGCCCTAGACTCATTCATAGCACAGTGTGTGTTAATATTGATGCAGCACAGAAGCTAATCTTAAGGTGCAACACTGTGTCACCAACAAATAATGGTTTATTTCTGGGAAACATTTTTGATTACAGGCAAGTGGGTAAAACAACCTACAAGCAGTCTTTTCATTCTTTTTAAAGTTATCTAAACATGTTTCTCTGTTGTCCAGTAGTACAGGTTACTGGTAACTTTACTGGTAACTTTGGGTAGGCAATCTGCCCCATTAAGTAGGCAGGAAGAATTCTGAGAAGTGACTGCTGGGTGGAGCCTGCCTCCTCTCCTTACCTTGCAGCTAGCCAATCCCCATCCAGTAAGATTTGTTCCTTGTTCAAGACGCAAGGCAAGAGAATAGTTCTGCTATAGTATTAGCTTTTTTTTATTATTTTGTGTTAGATATGGAATAACACCATTAGGCAGATTACCATCACTGACAATTCCCACCACCCAAATGTTGATAGCTCAGTTTACTAGGTGCTTTTGTGGACCTAAGCAGAGCTTCGCAGTTCACAGACTTTCTCCTGAAGGTGGTGTCTGAGTTCCACATTAATCAGGAGATTGTGGTTCCTTCTTTCTGCCCTAACCCTACTTCTGACAAGGAGAAGGATCTTTACCTGTTTGATATTGTGCATTGTCTTTAGTTCTATGTGCATCACAGTGAGCCATTGAGGCAGTGTGACACTCTTTTTGTCATTTCTGAGGGTCCTAGGGCAGGGAAGCCTGCTTCCAAGGTAATCATTGCTTCTTGGATCAAGTCCACTATTCGTAAGGCTTACGAACTTAGGAAGAAGCCTGTTCCCTTCAGGGTCACAGCTCATTCTATGAGGTCTATTGGGGCATCTTGGGCCTACAAGAATCAGGCCTCTGCTGATCAATTGTGCAAGGAGGCCACTTGGTCGTCTGTGCATACCTTATCGAAACACTACCGTGTGGATGTGCTGGCGTCGGCTGATGGTTTGGGTGGAAGACCCTGGAGGCAGCCTTGCCTGTCTAGGATCTCCTTAGTCTCTCAATACTCTTTCACTTTTGAGCCCTGTTGGCTCTAGTTCAGTGTGCTGTGTAACAGTTTCTGGGGTCTGTTGTACCCCTGTTCAGTGTCTGTTGACACTTAGTGGTTATTGTTGAGCTATTTATGGTTCATTTTGGTTCATTGGTGCTCTGGCGACTTTGGGGGCCTGCACCTGGTCCTTGTCTTTCTTCTCATCCTATGGAACTTAATGGTTGGACATTCCAAAGTTACCAGTAACCTGTATTGGACGACAGAGAAAAGAGGATTTTAGTCTTACCTGTTAAATCCTTTTCTCTTAGTCCATACAGGTTACTGGTCTCCCACCCTGTCAAGGGACCATGCATGGCTCTCCTGTGGCAGAACGTGGGGGTCCTTTTGGGTTCATGCTCACAGGAGTCTTCCTTTACCTTCATACTTCCTAGTCAATAGTTAGTCTGCAAATGTTACTGGATGGGGATGGGCTAGCTGCAAGCTAAGGAGAGGAGATAGGCTCCACCCAGCAGTCACTTCTCAGAACTGTTCCTGCCTACTTAAAGGGGCTGGTCGCCTACCCAAAATTACCAGTAAAGTTACCAGTAACCTGTATAGACTAAGAGAAAAGGATTTAACAGGTAAGACTAAAAGCCTCTTTTCTTGTTGACAGGTTTAATTTAATAACATAGGGCCAATATCCAAGGCCCAGCCACTTGAGGAATGAAAGATTATACATTAGTCATAGACCGATCTGCACCTAGTCTGTCATTAATGGTTCGAGTGGAATTTTATACACAGTGGTAACATTTAACTCCAGTGTTTAAAATGCCTTAGGTATATGGATGCAGTCTTGTGTTATATAAATGAATATATCCATTCAGTCATTCTTGCATTCATTTATTCATGCAGTTTGTAATTTACTGCTGCAGCTGACCAACCACTTGTCACTCCATATAATTTATGTAATAATACTGTCTTTAGAGAAGTCAAGTGGATAATGATTACCTGTAAGTCTTCACCCACCTCATATGTGGGTTTCAACAATCCCATTCACAACCTTCTGTGGGGGCTTAATCGCTTCCTGCTCTGACGTCATTTGTGTCCAGTATAAGAATAGTTAGGCTTTGGTATAAAACATATTGTTATGAGAACATAGGACAGCCATTCCCATCAAGTGAACTAGGACACAAAAATGTGTCTAGGTACCAAACTTAGTGTGTCACAAAAAAAGATAGAAACGTGCACATACATACTTAAAGATATGACCCCTATCATGATAAAGATGGGGGACAGGCATAAGGGATGGGCTTATAGTAAGATTTATAAACCGATCTGCCCTTTGGACTATTTGTCTCACTGAGATGTTGGATACTTCTCTGGTACTCAAAGGGTTAAACCTAACCACCATAAACAATCAGCCAATCATATATAAGGAGTGTATTTCCCATCAGTGAGTGTAATTGATACAGTAGTGTCCTATAAAATTTTACTCAGCCTCATTATACAGTGTTGGGCAGTTTAGGCCTAAGGGGACATCTAAGAGACCGCAGTTCCTTTTCATACATACAACCAACTTGAAATCAATGAAATCCAGTTGTGTACAAACAGGCCCTTTTCCCGCATTTCTAGACGGATCCACCGCATCGTCATAAATGGCAGAAAATCTGTATCGAAACCAAGCAAAAGGATAAATATATGAAAAGTGCAAGCTCAAGAAATAATATAATGGGAGTGTGAACTGTACAGATTTAAATATCCAAAAGATAAATAGGACATGTAGTGTGAGCTGTTACTCACCTTGGTAATGACACTGAGAAGATAATCCACAGGATTCCACCCATACCTCAACATCACTCTTCCACTAGGATTACATATATCTATATCCCATACAGATCACTCCCATGATCCTCTCCTAATCAAGTTTCAATAAAATCGCTATGTAAGTACAGGAACTGACTACCTTATAAAACTAAATATAGGATAAATATAAGGAACCATAAAATAAGATCCATATCATGAGGTGCTCCCTTTTGCTTTCTGTTAGGGGGTCTCGGCTTTCCAGATACATTCATTATATTCTAATGGTTTTCTTCGTTTTATGTCACTGAATTCATTTTTAGGCTATATTTATCAGTAACTCACTAGTGACCGAGATAAGAGGTGAAGCTTAACCTTTTGAGTGCCAGAGCAAAGCAATGCATTCCGTACCCCTCTGGCACTCAAAGGGTTAAGTCCTGTAGGTGAAGAAAGCTGTAATTCCAGTCAAATAATTATTTGCCAATGGGGTGGTCAGTGCACTTTAGAGCAATGTACGGCACTCAAAAGGTTAACCCTTTTAGTGCCAGAAAGGTATTCAATGCATTGCAACACAAAATGTGTTGGATGCTTTCGTGGCACACAATAGGTTTAAACCCCTTGATTGCTAGAGAGGTCCTGAACATATTTGCTCCCACAGTTCAGAGATGCTTAATTCATAAGTTATTAAAGTGCAAACCAGACTGTTTCGCGCAAACTGGCTGCACAATGCGAGACATCCCAATGATTTCATACGGGATTTTACACTTTGACATCTAGAAAGGTGTCTGATGCATTGCACAGCAACACAATGAACAGTTCCTTAGCATTGAAGGAGTTAAAAGCTTCATTTAACCCTTTGAGTGTCAGAGGGGTAGTACCTAAAGGGTTAAATTGTTATTGTTTGTGCAGTTGGTTTGACTCAGAATTGCTCTACTTCTCTATGTCCAAAAATGTGTACGTGTATATAGAGATATATATATATATATATATATATATATATATATATATATATATATATATATACACACACACACACTAGTTGAAGAGGCCCCGGCCGGTCGCGGTGCAGTCATGCGGAGTAGAGACTGCCCGTGACACGGCTGATACGGAGAGCGTCCCGCTCCATGTCAGCCGCGTCACGGGCAGTCTCTACTGCGCATGACTGCGTTGTTACAAACTTTTAGCGAATTATTATATAGGATATATATATATATATATATATATATATATATATATATATATATATATATATATATATATATAATATGTCCATAATCATAATAAACGTGACTTCTGACTTCTACCTCCAGTAGTCTGTTGATAAATGCCCCCAGTGTAGCCTATTTATTAATCCAGATTTAGTGCTGTTTATTATATATTTATAATATATATATTTATAAATCTGCACAGTGATTACTCCCTTCTTTGGCACTTTAACACACTGTCACAGCTGTCCGGGCATTAAGGACCAGTGACGATCCTGCAGTCACTGAACACTTCAGCGGAAAAAAATACTCCTGGTCCTCCAGAGCACCCACCCCTGGGTCCTTAAAGGGTTAAGAGGTGGTTAGGGAAATAAAGTGTAACTAATTGATTTTCCTAGTACATTAGTATAACATCCTATATAATAATTCTATAAGGTTTGTCAGAAGCCGTCCTACGCAGTAGAGACGGCTGCGCGCGCTTTAGTCATGCGCAATACAGACTATCCACGCCGTGGCTGTTACGGAGCAGGGCTCTCCAAATTCAGACCAGAGTCGCACAGTGAGGACTCCGGTCTGAATTCGGACCGTTTCAATCCGTATCAGCCACGGCACAGCCACTCTCTACTGCTCATGCCTACAGAGGTAGAACTGTGGCCCATGTAAACAGGCCTTTCAACTTGTTAGTAAATATTTTGTTGTAGCATAACTACACCTACAAACACGCCTCCTTTCTCACAGACACCCCCACTAGCTCACTGCCAGAGTGTCAAGTTGGGCCAGTTTCAGGGATGCTAGGTGCCTTGTGATAACATTATTTTTAGCCAAATTGTGGTTTCTAAATAGGTTCTTTGTGATTCACTCTTTGTTTCCATCACCCGGATATGCATGCTATTGAAGCTGATTTACTAAGCAGAACTAGAAAAAAAACAACAAATAAAAATAGCCATTGACTTAAAGGAGAAGTTATGAAAAAAATGTATATTGTAGGGATTTTCATATTGAGTAAAATAAGGGTACTCCCTCTGCCGAGAGATTTCTATTTCTACAGTTATTACAGTTTAAACCAGTGGGGGGTTTTTTACATTCGCACTGCCCTGTAATGGTCAGATTCCATTTAGTATTCTGTTACATTCTAATGGAGAGAAAAGTCTGTGACATACAGTTTTCCACAGAATGTGACAGAAACTACTAGGTCACTTCCTGTCAGAACAATCAGGAAGTAAATACACAGTAAATTCACTTCCTGATTATTTGAACTGCTATAAATTTTGAATCAAACATCTGGCAGTGACAGAAATGCTCTACTAAATAAGTGTTTTCATAAAAAAAAGTTTACTGCTCCTTTAAATGTTTTTTTTTTTTTTACCCTGAATGCTAGAATGATCTCTAAAGCATTGTGAATCCTTTCTAGCATTCAAGGCGTTAAGTCTCATTTAAATGAATGGGAACCTTGGGAGTCCTTTTATCTCTTCCCTGTTTTGCAGTCGAGCCTCTCTCCTCACATGAATGCCGCGTATGTAAGTGCATTAACCCTTTGAGTGCTAATGTTAAGGTGACCCTGTTATGTAAAATATACACCTGATGCTGTATGATGCACACTGACATAGGTAACTGCTCAAACTCCAGATATGTCTCCAGATGTTTCTAGCCTCCAAGGGGTTAAACAGTTAAAGATACATTTATTCCTCAATTACTCTTAGATGACTGCAGCTTGTTTGTAAAGCACTTAGGGCCTTATGTTCAGAAGAACATTCTGCTGCTCTATAGGGGACATATAGAACGTCTCATTGATTTAAACTGGGCTTTTAACCCCTTGAGTGTTAGAGGGGTATGAAACTCATTGCTTTGCAATGTGTTCCATACCCCTCTGGCACTCAGACGGTTGACCCCTGGAATGCTAGAGATGTCTCCAGGGCACAATGCATTGGAGACTTGTTTAGCATTCGGTGGTGGTGGTGGTTGGGGGGGTTAAAAAGACCCGTTTAATTGATTGAGAATTTAGGGCATCTTTATTTGTCCCCTCTGCCACTCAAAGGATTAACCAGTATTCTTTTGAACATAGGCCTTACAGGATGTGGGGCCACAAAACAAAGGGAAACACTTCTGCGGTAAATCAACTGCCTTTTGATAGTGTTCAAGTCAGGTGTAACCTGTTGGTGACTGTATTTAATTGGAATGAACTTACCTCATCTCTTTAACCTCTTAAGGACCAATGACGTGCCAGAACTGTCACTTGAAGGGGATGTATCACTCCTATACAAGTTAGCGCATAGAGCGAATATAAGTAAATATGTATTCATAAAAAAAATAAAAAAAAAAATAAAAATAAAAAAGCTGTTCGTCTAAATTGAAGTAATAATATCTGCACTGTAGCTACTTCCGGACAGACTGAGGTTACCTGCTCTGTACTGCAGTCTGTCACTCTGCCTCTGATCCCCTCCCTCTATCCAGTATCCTCCAAAGACAGAGGCTTCTGTCTGAAGCTGGAGCACTCTCATTGGCTAGATATCCTTATCTGCCGATGAGATTGCTCCAGATTACAGACAGAGTATTTTAACTTCAATTTAGATGAACAGGAGCTTTTTAAAAAAAAAAAAAAAAAAAAAATGAATACACATTTACTTATGTTTGCTCTAAAAGCTAAAGATTAATGCTGACTTGTTTGCGGGGTGATACATCCCCTTTAAGGACCAGTGACGGCCCTGACACGTCATGCAATTCAGGGCTCCCCGCACGGCTGGACACCGCATAGGGAGCCCTGAATCTGATACATAGATTAAAAATGCTCTCTGGTCCTTAAGTGACAGCCGCGTGCTCCAGTCCTTAAGGGGTTAATCCCTTAACAGCCTCCTGGTCTGGCACGTAGGTGGCTGTTAAGTACCATGTTTTTTGTTTGCTTAATAGATTCTGGGGTCACTGAGCAGCGTGCAGCAACTCAGCGACCCTAGAATTCCATGACGTGCTTGCTCTGTCAAGGGCTGTTAATGGGTTAAAGGAGAGATGATACCTCCTAATATTAACCCCCCCATGTATCTTAAACTATGACCAGAAAATCTTTATGGCCTGTTTGATTTTGCCCTTGTGCTTTTGTTCACAAGATAACATCGTTAATCCTTTGAGTGCCAGAGTGGTACACAACTCATTGCAATGCATTGTGTACCCCTCTGGCACTCTAAGGGTTAAACGTTTGAGTGTCAGAGGGGTGCACAACACAATGCTTTGCAGTGCGTTGAGTACCCTATGGCACTCAAAGGGTTAATCAGTTCTGGAAGTCATGTCCATGGAGGCGGACATGACAGAATACAGGACCACAGAACACACACTCTGCCCACAGCACATGGTAATAACGCTTTAGAGAAGTGTTCAGTGCATTGCTTTACAGTGTGTTACATACTTCTGGTTCTTAAATGGTTAAGTAGTTGACATACTCTGCCTGCTCCAGTTGGAAAAAAAAAACCAAAAAAACCCAATAGCAAGAATTTAACCAAAACATTCAATTTCAAAAAGGCTAATTTTACAAAGTTAAAAGAAGCTTTAAAGGATATCCAGTGGGATGTAATTTTCAAAGATAAAAATGCACAAGAATCATGGAATGAATTTAAAATGCTCTTGGGCAAATATACACGTCAATATATACCATTGGGGAATAAGCACAAGAGAAGTAAAGCAAAACCAATGTGGATTAATAATGTGGTTAGCAGGGAAATGAGAAATAAAAAGCAGGCTTTTAAGGTGTTTAAGTCAAACGGGTCAGATGCATCATTTAAAAAATATAAAGAATGTAATAAAATCTGCAAACAAGCAATTAAGCTAGCTAAAATAGAAAATGAGAGAAACATTGCAAATGAGAGCAAGAAAAACCCTAAACAATTCTACAAGTATATTAACAACAAAAAAGTTAAGGTTGATATTGGTCCTCTTAGGACTGAAACAGGTGAATTGATTAGTGAGGATAAAGCTATGGCTGACACCCTAAATACGTTCTTTGCTTCAGTATATACAAAGGAAGCAGAAATGACAAGCTGTGGGCAAACAGACAAAACCATGGAATTTCCTCCAACATCTACATGGCTTACTGAGGACAAGGTCCAAAAGAGACTGGAAAGGTTTATAGTGAATAAAGCGCCTGGACCGGACGGTATACACCCAAGGGTACTTAAGGAACTTAGTTCAGTAATAGCAAAACCATTATACTTAATATTTATTGATTCGCTTTCATCAGGCATAGTGCCCTGTGATTGGAGGAAAGCTGATGTAGTTCCATTGTTTAAAAAGGGAGCAAGATCCAAACCAGGAAATTATAGACCTGTGAGCTTGACTTCCATAGTGGGTAAGATACTAGAAGGGTTATTAACTGACAATATTCAGAACTATGTGAAGACAAACAATATCATTAGTAGGAATCAGCATGGTTTCATGAAGAACAGATCATGTCAGACTAATTTACTTGCATTTTATGAAAGAGTGAGTAGTAATTTGGACAGGGGAATTGCTGTTGATGTAGTATACTTGGATTTTGCAAAAGCCTTTGACACAGTGCCTCACAACAGGTTACTGCATAAATTAAAAGGCTTCGGTTTGGGTGGTGTTATCTGTACATGGATTGAGAACTGGTTAAATGATAGATGGCAGAGAGTTGTTGTAAATGGAACTTTTTCAAATGGGTCTAGGGTTATAAGTGGGGTGCCGCAGGGTTCAGTCCTGGGCCCAATGCTTTTTTTAATTTGTTTATTAATGATCTAGAAGTGGGAATTGAAAGTCGCATCTCAATCTTTGCTGATGACACTAAGCTATGTAAGGAAATACATACAGAGCTCAATGTTTTTTCCCTACAGAAGGATTTAGATAAACTAAGTGAATGGGCAGAAAAGTGGCAGATGTCATTTAATGTAGATAAATGTAAGGTTATGCATTTGGGTTGTAGAAACAAACTTGCTACATATACTCTAAATGGGAAACAACTTGGGAAATCCTCATTAGAGAAAGATTTAGGTGTACTGATAGACAATAGTCTTCACAGCAGTGTGCAGAGTCACTCAGCTGCTGCAAGAGCAAATAGAGTACTAGCCTGCATAAAAAGAGGTGTAGAAGCAAGGGATGCTAATATTATCCTACCTCTGTATAAATCCTTGGTTAGGCCTCATCTAGAACATGGAGTACAATTTTGGGCGCCTGTTCTAAAGAAAGACATCACTGAACTGGAAAAAGTGCAGAGACATGCAACAAAACTGATAAAGGGATTGGAGGATCTGAGTTACAAAGAGAGACTAGCCAAACTGGGTTTGTTTACATTAGAAAAGAGACGTCTACGGGGTGATATGATTACCATTTACAAATACATTCAAGGTCAATACAAAGAACTATCCAATGAATTATTTATGCAAAGAGCTGAGCTAAGAACAAGAGGTCATCCATTAAGACTTGAGGAAAGGCGCTTTCGACTAAAACACAGGCAGGGATTCTTTACAGTAAGGGCGGTAAGGCTATGGAATTCTTTGCCTCGGGATGTTGTGCTTGCAGATAATGTAACTGCATTCAAAAAAGCAATGGATGCCTATCTAGCACAGAACAATATTGACAGTTATGACAGATGGCTTCAAAGCAAATAGGATATTGAGCCGGGGAACTATTTGACACACACACACCTACACTGGAAATTGCTCCAGAGGGCTTTTTTGTTGCCTTCCTCTGGATCAACAGGGGTGTTATTGGCATGGGCTGGACTTGATGGACTCATGTCTTTTTTCAGCCTTATTTACTATGTTACTATGCTAACAACTGTCATGTCCGCCTCTATGGACATGACTGAATGTATATGTTTACCAAAAGCACAAGGGTAAAATGAATAAGGGTCATCAGAATTTTTGATCATAACAAGTGAAGTGGTTTAGGTGTTACGTTGTCGTTAACATTTACTTTTGTGAAGGGCCCGTAGGTTAGTGATATACATATTAACCCTTTGAGTGCCAGAGAGGTACCCAACACATTGCAACGACCTCTCTGGTACTCAAAGGGTTAATGTTGCTTCAGAAATCATATCTTATATATTACTCTCAGAGAGCAGAACGTTGCTAATCAAGAACATGAAAGCTTGCATGCTGTTAATCTGTAAGCATCCATTTACCAGCGGTTGGTCGCAGTTGTATTGGCCTCGGAATGTTTAGCCCACCATTAATGCAGCTGCTCTTCCTGTGGGTGCGCTGAATCATAGTTATCTCACCCTGAAAAAAACCTTCAACGGTTAATTTACTGCTTCGCTCAAATGAGTGTTTTTAATAATGGGCAAAAGTACTCAAAAACCACTGGGAAGAAGTGCATTTAGTAAACGATTTCTACAAAAAAAAAAAAATATATCAGCATTTGTTTATTGCGGGACGCTTAAGATATTTGTGTTAGTTTTTTGCCAGCTTGTAATTGGTGATTCAAGTCTATAAGGCAGATTTAAAGGGACAGTAATATCCCATAAAAAATTCTTATAGTTTTGTAGAGGTTAAAAAAATAAACTATATGCCACAAATCCTCTCTCTCAAACCGATATGGTTTGAGAGATATCCTCAGCTAAAGTTCCTCTTCTCCTGATGTCAGCAGTAAAGCTGACAGAAGGAGATCCGTGTCGGCCGACATGAGGAGGCTCTTCAGCAGAGCCGCAAAAGTGCGATTTATAAAGAAATACTTCTTTGAAATGGTCTAAAAAGTGTGCTTGCAAACAAGGCACGCTTTGTAGACCGTTCCAAAGAAGTATTTTTTTTTAAATCGCGCTATTTTGGCTCTGCTGAAGAGCCGCTTGTCGGTCCCCGGGCCAGGAACTCCTGCTGTCCGCTTACATCTGATGTCAGAAGAAGAGGAGGGAGAGGGGAACTTTAACAGAGTATATCTCTGAAACCATAGTGGTTTGAGAGATAGGATGTGGCATATCGTTTATTTTTTTAATCTCTATAAAACTCTAAGCATTTTTTATGGGACATTACTGTCCCTTTAAAGGGGAATTATGACTTAGTAACAAAACTGCTCTGTGCATCCCCAAAATGGCTCCTTTCAGCAATTCAGGGGGTCACAAAACTGGTCTCCTAGGCTGGAACTTACAGTCTCTGGTTCTCAGACACATACTTCTGGGTTGCCTGCACATTCCCCATAGACCTGTCATTATGGGCTGTTAAAACAGATAGTAGGTTTAAAGTTATACCTTTATGGACTGAGTGGCTCTAGAATGCAAAAATGTGATAGTTCCAGTATATACCTGACCCATTTGGAGCTGTTGGTTCCTGAACCGTCTCTGCTGCTGGCCAACACCTATGTTTCTGGGGCTCTCTTTAACAAGGTCAGGTTATCCGCCAAGGCCTCAGCTTTTTCTGTTGCAGCGTGGCACACCCTGTGGCTCAAGATTTGGTCTGCAGACCAGTCTTCTAAGAAGTCATTGGTTTCCTTTCCTTGCCATTTCAGTGCAAGTCCATTTTTTGGATCCGAACTGAAATAGATCATCAGTGATGCTACTGGTGGTAAGAGTACCTTTTTACCTCAGATCTCCACCAAGCATCCATTTCTGGTGAGAAAGTTGCATCTTTTTCATCCCCCCCCGCTGAATGGGGGTGTGGGTGTGGAGGCTACAGAGTTTGCAAGCCTCTCAAGTGCGCCAGCTGCAAAGCCCAAACAAGCCTGGCAGCCCAAGAGATAAGTCTGTCTGATGGAATCCTGGTACGTAGGAGGCCATCTCCATCTCTTTCAAGATTCCTGGACATCCTCAGTAATGAACCAGTGGGTTTTATGGGTAATATCAGGAGGGTATTGCATAGATTTCAAGTCCCTTCCTCCATATCAGTTCTTCTTGTCAGTGGTTCCAAAGGAGCCAGACAAGGCAAGGCTGTTCCAGGAAGAGGTGGATTCACTGCTGGAAAAACAGGTTCTGGTACCAGTTCCTCCCCATGAGCTATGTTCAAGTTTCTATTCCAACCTGTATGTGATCTCAAAGAAGGACGGTCTCAACAAATATATGGTACCTATGTGCTTCAAGATGGAATCTTTGCATTCTTTCATAATGGTTATGTGCCTGGGGAGTATCTGGCCTCCTTGGACCTTCAGGACGTGTACTTACAAATCCCGATTCACCCGGACAGCCAATGGTACATGCGTTTTGCTTCTGGGACCAATTCACATCTCTGCCATTTGGCCTTGCTTGGGCACCTCACATCTTCCCCAGGGTCATGGCAGCCTTAGCGACCTTCAATGATGCCCAAGTTATTGTGCCCTACCTACAAGATCCCCTGATCAAGGCTTCTTCAGAGGAGCTCCTAGCTCATCACATTCAAGACAGTACCCACATTCTTGTTCACCATGGGTTGATTCTGAATCTGCTCAGGTCATCTACAGTGCCATCTCAGGTTCTGGTATTCTTACTGGTATCGCCTGTCAGGAGAAGGTTTTCCTACCGAAGGGCAAGATTCTGCTTGTGATTCAGGAAGTGTCCTAGGCCTTGGAGTGGTCCCCGGCCATGATCAGGGAGTTTATTCGTTTTTTGGGCAGACTTATGTCAACAGTGGATGCTGTGCCTTACTCTGAGGTCCACATGAGGGATGTTCACCGGAACTGGTCTGGGAATCCAGAGCATCTGGAACAACAGATATCTCTCTCTCTGGAGGGATCTCTGGTGGTGGTTGCATTGGCCAAAACTGGAACAGGGGAGGTATCACGGTGCCTGTGATTGCTGCAGTTCCTTGTCTGTCACCAGCAGGGGGCTTCTATTGGCTGTCTGCAGATAGCCCGCCTCTTATTGCCTATTTAAACCTGGATTGGGCACCCTTTGAGTGCCCTTTCGTGTTGTTTCTGACCTTCTTGCTATCACTATGCCAATGATAGCTGGGCCTCTGTTCCTGTGTTCCTGAGTTCCTGATCTCTGCTGTTCCAGTGTTTCCTGCATGCTGAGTACTTCCAGTCCTGGTTCCGGCCTAGTCGCTGGTGTTGCAGTTCCTGCTGAACTTCTTCTCTGCTGTTTCCTGACCTGACTGATCGTTGCTGGTTCCTGTCATCGCATCACCTGTCTCCTGTGTCCTGGCGACCTCCTGCCTGGTCGCGTCGGCGACATTGCTTGTTACTCCAGTGTGCGGTCACTGGTTTGCTCCAAAGCCTATCGGCTATACAATTCTGTGTTGGTCCCAGCGTGCGGACGCTGGTTTGCTCCTAAGCCTTGCGGCTAGACAAACTCGCTTGTTACACCAGTGTGCGGTCACTGGTTTGCTCCAAAGCCTATCGGCTATACAATCCTGTGCTGGTCCCAGCGTGCGGACGCTGGTTTGCTCCAAAGCCTTGCGGCTAGACAAACTCGCTTGTTACACCAGTGTGCGGTCACTGGTTTGCTCCAAAGCCTATCGGCTATACAATCCTGTGTTAGTCCCAGCGTGCGGACGTTGGTTGGCTCCAAAGCCTTGCGGCTAGACAAACTCGCTTATTACACCAGTGTGCGGTCACTGGTTTGCTCCAAAGCCTATCGGCTGTACTATCCTGTGTTGGTCCCAGCGTGCGGACGCTGGTTTGCTCCAAAGCCTTGCGGCTATACAAACTCGCTTGTTACACCAGTGTGCGGTCACTGGTTTGCTCCAAAGCCTATCAGCTATACAATTCTGTGTTGGTCCCAGCGTGCGGACGCTGGTTTGCTCCAAAGCCTTGCGGCTATACAAACTCGCTTGTTACACCAGTGTGCGGTCACTGGTTTGCTCCAAAGCCTATCAGCTATACAATTCGGTGTTGGTCCCAGCGTGCGGACACTGGTTTGCTCCTAAGCCTTACGGCTATACTAACTCGCTTGTTACACCAGTGTGCGGTCACTGGTTTGCTCCAAAGCCTATCGGCTATACAATTCAGTGTTGGTCCCAGCGTGCGGACGCTGGTTTGCTCCAAAGCCTTGCGGCTTTACGGTTCCCCTGTTAGTCTCAGTGTGTGTACACTGGGTTGCTTACGATCCTGTCAATTTGCCATTACCATCTGACTGCTGCTACTATCTTTGGGCTGCCCTGCCCGGTATTGGTAAGGCCGGTAGAACCTTTTGCCACATTCCATCTGAGGTTGCCTTACCCGGTATTGGCAGGGCCGGTAGAGCCTACATTATGTATCTATTGAGGCTGCCTTGCCCGGTAATTTGGTAAGGCCGGTAGAACCGTTATGCGATTCCATCTGCAGGTTGCCTTACCCGGTATTGGCAAGGCCGGTAGAGCCTAACATTCTATTACTTCAGACTGTCCTGTCCGGTATATTGACAGGACCGGTAGAGTCTGCCTTCTGTCTTGTTATATTCTGAATATATCTGTATGTATGTGATTGCCATCCTACGTTATCAATTTATTATTTCAATAAAATTGATTTTTACCTAAAACTTGTGTCTGAGAGTCATAATAAACCGTGACAGGAGGCCATTTGTGATCCTAGAGTGGACCTTGGCCTTCATTGATGCCAGCCTGAGTGGATGGGGTGTGGTATTTGATCACCTGGGTGTCCAGGGAAGGTTGACTCAGGACGACAGTCTTTTTTCTATCAACTTCCTGGAGCTCCATGTGATCCACCTAGCCCTTGTTTGCTGGACCCCACTCCTGTCAGGAAAGCCAGTGAAGGTTCAGTCAGACAGTGCCATGGCTGTGGCATACATTAGTCACCAAGGAGGGACTCACAGCTCCACTGCTTGGACCAAAGTGAGGAGCAACCTCTATTGGCCGGAGGCCTACATTCCAGTATATCAGCCTGGGAACTCAATCTGGAAGTGTTCTATCTTATTGTGCAACAGTGGGGGGACCTATGATAGATCTCATGGCAACTAGGGACAACAGGAATGTACCAACCTTCTGTTTGTACCAACCTTCTGTTTCCAGGTGGGAGATCTGCTTGCCTTAGCTGTGAATGTGATGACAATCCCGTGGCACTTCCACCTCTCATGTTTTTCCTCTGATCCCTCACATCTCCAGGGTGCTCTGGAAGAAGGAAGGGGCAACCGTCATTCTGATTCCTCTTTTCTGGCCAGTGAGGGTGTAGTTAGAGGGCCTGGTCAGTCTCTTTGTTCAGGATCCATAATGCCTGCCTTCCAGGCCGGATCTGTTGCTCCAGGGTCACTTGTGGCACGAGGATGTGGAGAAAATGGCTTTGACAGCATTGCTCTTGAAGCCACCATCCTGAGGCGGAAGGGTTTCCCTGCAGAGGTCACTTCTACTATGATTCAGCCTGGGAAGCCCCACTCTTCTAAGGCATATGATAGAGTGCGGTCTGTTTTTCATAAGTGGTGTGTGGACAAGGGTGCGTCTTTGCAGGATTTTGACCTCCCCTTGGTGTTGTCTTTCCTTCAAGATGGGGTGAACAAGTTTCTCAGTCTGAACTACCTCAAGGTTCAGATCTCGGCACTTCCAGTGTTTTTTCATAGGCGCATTGTTACTATCCCAGATGTTTTTCTTCAAGGGGCGGCTTATGTCTTATCTTCTTCCAAGCATCCCATTTCCCCATGGGAACTTAATTTGGTTCTAGGTAATTTGCATAGGCCTCCTTTCGAGCTCCTTGCTTTGATTCCAATCTCTTTACGGCAATTTCAATTAAATAATGACTTTTAACCCTTTGAGTTCCAGAGGGAGTGCACAATGCATTGCTTTGCATTTTTTTACATTCCCCTTTGGCATTCAAAGTGTTAATGGGACAACAGAAAATCATATATGTCCATAGAAGAGATGAAATAGGACACGTATAAATTCAAAAGCAACATTGAGGCAAATCAGTGACTCAGTAATGATAAAATTAATCACTTGGATGCTGGAGGTCTCCAATGCATTGCAAAGAAAGTAATGTTATCAGTGATGTGTCCCTGTTGGAGTCCTAACTAGCAATAAAAAGCCACATCTAAATCATTAATCATTTTTTTATTCCTCCTATTGTGTTGGTTTGCTCCAGAATTGCTTCTCTGTTTCATTCTGTGTAAGATTCCAGTCCAGGATTTGGTAAGCACACCCAAAGAAAAAACACATTTAAAATTGCTGGAGTGCAACCAGTTTTGACCAAAATACCTAAAAGCAAATACACAAAATATTGTTGCACATCCAAATTTTCATCACCATTAACCCTTTACTCTGCAGCATTGTGCCTGCATATCACTTATATTAAAGATGAGGATTTAGTCACATCATATGGCCATAGAATGCTAAGCTTGCCACCAACGCCAAGGTACCTCATTTTGGCAAGTACCTAACCTTAATATGCTTTGTCTTATGAGCTGAATCTCTCCCACTTTAGGTATTTCATTCTGTGTAAGACCCATAGAGAGCGATTCTCCTCTGTGTTCACTCATAGAAATACAGACAGCTATACAGAGAAAATTGCACATAGATGACTTAAAACAAGTGCTTGGTTTAGGTACAAACAGCGAAAAAGTGAAATACACAAAATAATTGCTCAAACAGCAGCCTAACAGCGCTATCATTCCATTAATAATCAGGTCATTTCTCTCTTCGAGCGTAAATTAGCAGTTCATAAAAAAATAATAATACTAAAACCCTGACAACTTTGAACAGTTATAACTTTTAAATAAAACAAATGCCAGCAGTAGGAGTACCTATGTTTGCTGTGTGAGAAAAGCTGTATAACATATAGCTTTTTATTAAAAACTAGTGTAAAAGCCTGTGTACACGGGCCAAGGTCCGGGTGATGTTAAGAGGCTGGTTCTGCTCTGCATACTGCTGCCGCCGCCTCACTGGCAGCGCACGCGATGCAGTCATGCACCGTAGAGACTGCCCCGAAAGCACAGAAGGCTCCCAGCACAGAACTTCCATCATTCTGCAGAGTATGCTCCCAGCACAGAACTCCCAGCATTCCGTGCTCCCAGCATTCCGTGCGCATGACTGCATCGTACAGACATTCTAATGTTTTATTATATAGGATGTTTCCTGCTCCCTTACATACTTTTTCAAGGTGAGAATCGCATCAGGCCTCATCAGACCTCATTAGGCAAAGCCTCATCAGGCCTCATTAGGCAAAGCACCCAAGGTGACCATAACCACACCAGAGAGGAGATGCACTAAGGCATGATAAAGAGGTGGCAATAAAGTGGAGATGACTTCTCCTGTGATATCGCTTCTCCAAGTCCTATGTTATCCTATGGAACCAGTGCAATAAAATTTCTTCAGCTTTGGATATCTTAGTGCATAGGCCTTTACAGAATAACATAGGAACTGGAGGAGTGATGTCACTGAGTAGGGGGATGCACTAAGGAGTGATAAAGCGGAGATAACTTCTCCAGTGATATCACTTCTCCAGTTCCAGTGTTATTCTGTGGAGCCAATGAACTAAGATTTCTCCAGCTTTGGAGATCTTAGTGCATAAGCTCCATAGAATATAACATAGGAACTGGAGAAGTAATATCACTGGAGAAGTCATCTCTATTTTATCACCTCTTTATCATCACTTATTGCATCTCCCCCCTTATGTCAACTTGGGTTCTTTTTAAAGAGATGTCAAAGTCAACTATAGTTATATTAACCGTTTTTAATTTAAACCTGCAGTTCAAAGCGGAACTACCACTTTGGATAAAGTCGCTCTGCAATACTTAGGCAGATGTGACTAGCTTGATAGTAGTTATTAGTAGCTGCTTGTAAAGTAATCCTTAAAGTGTTAGAAATACTGTGCTAAAAGTAACTTTAAAGTGATAGTAATGTTTCACAAAAACAGCAGCTCCAATTAATCATCATAGTATTTGAGTCTTAGAGAGTGTTATTTCAGTACTGTCAGAGTTGTAGTTCAAGAGTAATTGAATAATAAAGTATCCCCCTCCCGCCCCTTTTACCTAGTGTAACACTGCTCCCCTCAGATGTGGAATCCAGTCCATAGACCAGACAGCTCACAGCAAGGTACAATCTTCTTACTGTGCAAACAATGAAAACCCTGCCTCCACTGACAGGTTTTTCATGTTTTTCCCTTATCTTAATTGAAGATGGTCTCTCTCTGCAATCCACTTTAACACCTCCCTGCTGTTCTGAGCTGAGCATTGACATCAGTAAAAGGGGTGGGAGGGGGATATTTAATCATTCAATTACTCTTGAACTACAACTCTGACAGTATTGAAATAACACTCTCCATGGCCCAAATACTATGAAGATTAATTGGAGCTGCTTTCATTATGAAACATTACTATCCCTTTAATTCTGTAGGTATTAAAAAACTAAATTCATTGCACCCAGGCCTATCTCTCAAACCTCTATGTTTTGAGAGATATAATGTATGCCTGCGCTGTACGTCCCGGTCTCCATTGAAAAGCATTGTACTGTCCCAAACGGCACCGGAAGGGACTGACGGCGCAGGCGCGCAGACTGCACTAACCTGGCTGTTAGTCTCGGAAGATTAAGGATTACTTTACAAGCGGCTACTCTTGAGAAGTAAAATAACTATTATAAAGCTAGTTGCCACCTGCCTAAGTATTGCAGGGCGACTTTACCTAATGTGGTAGTTCCACTTTAAGATACTCTTTTTTATTCATTTTTCAGTTGATGCAAATCATACGGTACTGGCTGGTACAGCCTGGTGTGTCAGATACTAACATTCTTCTCTGCTCCATCAGTGTGAGACTGGACTGTGCCAGCCAGTACTGTGTGATTACCTTACACTGACATGTAAATATACATATTTCATACAGTATTGTTTTTAATAAAAAAAAAGTCTATTATAACATTAACCCCTTAAGTACCAGCGGTCCAGGGAAGTTACCTTCCCTTAAGGACCGCTTTGATCTTTGCCGACGCGCCAGTACACGTGACCTGTTACGCGTACCGGCGCGCCGCTTGGAGGCCTAAGAGAGATCGCTCCGGTCTTGGAGCGATCAAGTTTAGGCACCGTTTTTACTTACAGCTCTACCGGTAGAGCTCTGTAAGTAAAAAGTACGTGACGTGCTATGACCGTCACTGGTCCTTAAGGGTATAAGGACCGTGACGGTCATACCACGTCACGTAGTCCTTAAGGGGTTAAGGTTGTGACATTACCACCATCCTACTGGTTAATGGGAAGTTTACCAGATCTATTTAACCAGTCAACATTATTTCAGTAGACCTAATCTGCACTTAACTCCTTGAAGACAGACAGATATGGAAGACATTGCGTTGCAGTTCGTAGCACACCCCTCTGGTCCTCAAGGGGTTAACATGGGATCCTACTGACGACACTTTGCTGACTTTGTGCTGGTGTCTATTATAGGGAATACATTTATCAGTAGATTTTTCAAATTCATATTGTAGTCGATGGGAAAATTCATGTTAAAATATCTTTGTGTAGATACGACATTTGTCATCAGGAGTGGCCTGTACCCACAGTAGGGTTACACTGCAGAGAGAAGAGCGCACCACAGAGTTCTAACCACTAGAGGGAGAACTGTCCATTGTCTGTTGTGACAGAGCGTGGTGATTGTGGTGAGCTAAAAGAAAATGTGCATCAACCCAAAGCACTAGCATTACACTACTATAACATTAAACTGCAGCTCCAAATTGATGTCAGGATCAATGTCTGTCTCTAGTGTTTAGAACTCTGTCTGGAAGCCATTTTCTTGTAGCCCAGCAGAGACATCACATCTGTCACAGTAGACAATGGGCCGTTCTCCTCCTAGTGTTTAGAACTTTATTCTGGGACTTTGTATTGTCCCAGAAGGGAGCTCCCTGGGACAAGGGGCACACGTTTAAAATCAGGGACTGTCCTGGGGCAATCCAGGACACTTGGTCAACCTAATACACAGACATACACAGGAGACCTGGTAACCTACCCACATTCATTTCTGTATTCTAGCTTCTTTTAACTACATTAAATACATTGCATTTATAATATTCTCACTCTCTCTGATAGAGTCACCACTTATTACATTGCAACAAGGACAAAGGCTCTAGGTGAATGGGAATTCACAGTTACTGATATCCAGAGAGATGTGCATAACGTTGCTGTTGCATACCTCCCAGCTTTTCAAATTGCCAAAGAGGGACACTTGTGTTTCAGGTGGTATTGCTGGGGGTGTGGCTGGTGGGTGGGGCATTACTGAGAATTTTTAGGCAACATCATGACCTGTTGACACCTCTTTGTGTAACTGAACAAATGACTTATTGCAAGACAAACGTATTTTATTTACACAGGCTAATTTATAAACACATATAGTGAAGTTTATACAAACAATAATGTGAGTTTTATTGCTGTTGGTCAATGTGATACACTTATATACACGCCACACAGTCTGATCTCCTAAACACAGGGACGCCAGGGTGATACACTTATATACACACCACACAGTCTGATCTCCTAAACACAGGGACACCAGGGTGATACACTTATATACACACCACACAGTCTGATCTCCTAAACACAGGGACACCAGGGTGATACACTTATATACAAACCACACAGTCTGATCTCCTAAACACAGGGACACCAGGGTGATACACTTATATACACACCACACAGTCTGATGTCCTAAACACAGGGACACCAGGGTGATACACTTATATATACACCACACAGTCTGATCTCCTAAACACAGGGACATCAGGGTGATACACATATACACACACCACACAGTCTGATCTCCTAAACACAGGGACACCAGGGTGGTCTGTAGACCATAAATCTCCATAGGATGGTGTAGCAACAGCGCCACTGTAAATTTTCAGGCCACTGTGATATTGCACCTAAACAATTCAAGTTTGAGCTGTTATAATTTTTTTAATAAAATCTCTCTCAGCAGTGGGAGTACCCTTGTTTTATTCGGGGACATAAACCCTACAACATATATTTTTTTTTTACATTTTAAGTATTAATATCCCTTTAAAACACAGAACTGTTAATATTGTGACTGTTTAAATAGCTATGAATAAAAAAAAGTTTATATCCATACACTCTTATTGTATCCATGTAAATGTGAAGCACATCTTTGTATAAAGTTACATTAGCAAGCTATAGAAGACCAGACAGAAGCAGTTTTGTTTCACGGCATGTATTATGTGTAAAGGACGAGGTGTCCTCTGAAAGCCATTAAATTCCCAGTGAACTAAAGAGTCTTATTGTGCACTGATTCCTACTCAGTATGGCAGGGGAATTAAAAGACATTTGCCTGTGTATGAGTCAGGACAATGAACAACCGTACTGGGATTTTCCTGGGGAGCGTTGAATCATTCATTCAGTTCATTGTCAGGTTGACTCATTCCTAGCCATTAGGACGGGGATCGGCAACCTGCCAATGCACTAAAATTTCTCCAGCTTTGGAGATCTTAGTGCATAGAGTCTATAGAATAACATAGGAACTGGGGAAGTGATATGACTGGAGAATTAACCTCCACATTAGCACCTCTTTACAGGGCCGGGTTTACATCTCAGGAGCCTGTAGGCACAGAAATCTGAAGCGCCCCACCATTTACCATCTCCACAGTGCTCCAAATCTCCACATTACCCCCCATATCCATATAGCTCTCACATTGCCCCCCCATCAGCTCCAACTTATCCCCCATCAGCTCCATATTGCCCTCACATTGCCCCCATAATCTCCAACTTGCCCCCCATCATCTCCATATTGCCCTCATATTGCTTGCCCCCATCATCTACAACTTGCCCCCCATCATCTACAACCTGCCCTCACATTACCCCCATCATCTCCACATTTCCACTATATCAGCTCCAACTTGCCATCACGTTGCCATCAGCTCCACATTGCCCACATCATCTTCACATTGCCCCCACTTTGCCTCCCGCATACGTTTCCTACCTCCCTGGTGGTCCAGCGGCAGATGTCTGTGCCTCCTTCTGTAGCTGCTGTTGCTCCCACACGGTCTCTTTAGGAATGCAGAGCGCTGGGAGATAATGTCATCTCCCAGCGCTCTGCATTAGAGCTGACGAGGGAGCAATAGCAGCTACAGGTCTGTGCCTTCTGTCTGAGCCGAAGACGGCACGGACCTTACCATGCGGTGGGCGGGTTGTCACTGTGCACAGAGCTGTGAACAAAAATATATATATTTTTTTTTTAAATTTCAATGACAGGCGCCCCTCTGTGGGGTGCGCCTGTAGGCAGTTGCCTAATCTGCTTTATGGCAAATCTGGCCCTGCCTCTTTATCACGCTTTAGTTCATCTCCCCCTAGGTCTCTTCTTCAGGCATAATAAGAATGAAGGCTAAATCCACAGTACAATGTAATAGGAAAAAAGAGAAACAAAAAGAACCGAAAGAGCACTCAAATCATCTAAAAATTCCTCACCATCCAAGTGTCAGGATACTAACACCAAGATAAAAATATGACTTTTATTATATATTCGTTAAAAGAAAATGCTGGGGCATATCTGGTTTGCCACAAACATAGATTGAAAAACACACACATTCTACAAAAGAAAAAACAGAAAAATGTTACAAAGTTCTCCAAAAATAACTCCCGTGACGTCTTACAGGGACAATCTATTGAGAACACTTGCAAGCAATATACTAAGAATAATCCTATATCACCTCCAGTCTCTCTACTGAAAAACAACTAACTCATAGTATGTTTGCATTAGGACGTCAGTCACTCTGCATAAATAGTAAGGTGAGTCAATGAGATGATTGCTACAATCAGAACAGCACACGGAGTCACCAATACAGAGTGATCTGATAAAGGGGTGAAACAAGGGGAGAGAACTTGCTAAGTTCTAACTGCCCGGTTTCATCCACATACAAGCAAACCTGTCTAGAGACGGCGGTAACAATGGTCAGCAACACAAGCCGACACGTGTTTCGTCGGCAAATAAACTTCTTCTGGGCAGTGTTGCCCTGGCATTTTCTTTTAATGAATCTATAATAAAACAGAGCCGGATCATCCATTATGTCAACCTAGGCTGCTGCCTAGGGCCCAGAGCAATATGAGGGGCCCTGGCTGCAAGTGATGGGTCACAGACAAAGACCCTGCTGTTACTGTCACTAACATCTTGTGTCAGATGCCCTTTTTTGTTGAAAAAGACCAACATCATCCAGTTGCTCCCACTTTCCTTGAAGTCACAATACCAGTACCTGTTGGTAGCACTCTGTGTCAGAAGCACTGGATCAAGAGATGTGGGGCCCCAAACTGGTACCTTGCCTAGGGCCCTATTGAGCCATAATCCGTCTCTGTAATAAGAGTCATATTTTTTATCTTGGTGTTAGTGTCCTGACACTTGGATGCTGAGGATTTTTTAGATGATATGAGTGCTATTTCGGCAGGGTTCTTTTTGTTTCTCTTTTCTCCTATTACATTGAATGTTCCCCTGTAGCACCCATTCTTCTTATTTCCCTGATTAGCATCCATTTGTGTCTAATTGGTCTGATCAGTGTGCATGGGTATTTGTGCATATCTAAATCCACAGTACATCATAGGTTAAACACTCATGCAAATAGTTTTAACATTTAAATTCTCTGGCAGTGAATTTCTTAGCATAATCCTATATAATAATTCACTAAAACGTGTGTAACGCTGCAGTCATGCTCAGTATACACTGCTGCGCGTGCTGCAGTCATGCGCAGTAGAGACTGCCTGCGCCACGGCTGATACAGAGCTGGACGCTACAAAGGAGCGTCCAACTCTGTATCAGCCGCGGCGTGGGCAGTCTCTACTGTGCATGACTGCCCCACGACCGGGTGGCAGTGACACTGTGGCCCGTGTAACAGTTGTCTATAAATCATTCCCTAGGCCCCAGTAGAGTATCGTAGTAGTTGTGATACAAGATTTATTAACATTTTGTTCCTCCTGTGAATTTTAGTCTTTATCCAGAGATGGCTAAGTCTATAGACTGTATGGGTTAACCAGAGGGGTGCACAACCCATCGCTTGTAATGAGCTGTGCAGCCCTCTGGCACCCAAAGGATCTAAAATATGTGTATTGTGTGGGATAATGTGACATAAATTCATTGTCACTTTTCAGGCCACAGTTCAGTGTGTTAAACTTTGTCATCAATTTATATTCCCAGATCTTAATATCCTAAAATGAGACACCCCAGTGAGTCAACATTTTTGCAAAACTGGTCACAGCACTAAAGATCTCAGGGTGTCTGTACTGTTGGGGAATTTTAGGTCACAGAGAGACAGAGAAAGGTCTGGGAGTATAAACTGATAATCAAGTTTAACACATTGAACTTTGGCCTGAACAGTGACGAGGGATTTATGTCACATTATCCCACACAGTGAACATATTGTAGGTCCTTTGTGTTCCAAGGAGCTGCGCAGCTCGTTGCAGGCAATGTGTCGCACACCTCTCTGGAGTTTGGAGGGTTAACACATGCATTTATAGACATCCAAATGTGGCTAAAGATTAAAAGTCACTGGAGTGAATCAGACTATCACAACTACTAATAGACTAAGAGACTCTACTGGAGCCTAGGGAATGAATTATAGACAATACTGCTAAGAAATTCACTGCCAGTGGAATTTAAATGTTACTATTGGCATGAGTGTTTAGCATGTCATATATTGTGTATTCAGCCTTCATTCTCATAGCTGGGAACTCTACGGATTTACACTGGAGACTCCGGTTTTTGCAGCTAATTACCAGGTCTCTGGGGACCGGGGCTGATTCTCTGAATGTAGAAAGTTTCTAATGAAACTCTGCCCACTTCTCCTCCTTCCCGCCCTGTTCCTCCCACTTCCCACCCACTTCTCCTCCTTCCCCAGCCTAGTCCTCAAACCATTTTTGTAAGTCCCGCCCCCACTTGCTATTAAGCCCCGCCCCTCTTAGACACGAATTGCATCATTTATCTCCCTCAGTGGCACCACAGGACTCCCCTGTCTGGGGAATCCATAAGTAAAAGAGGGACCTTTATAAAAAGTGTTCTTGTCCGTTGTTCCTGAAGTATTCTTAACCCCTTAAGGACCGGGAAAATCTGAGGTGGATTTCACTTAAGGACCAGAGCCATTTTTACTTTTTTGACTATGTTGTCGTTCAACCATATTTTCTCTTTAATTCCTTTTGTACACCCACACAAATTATATACTTTTTTAAGCACAAGTAGGTCTTTCTTTTGATACCACAATTATATGAATACCTCATTGTTTAATTTGATTAAAATAGAAAAAAAGAGCAAAAAATTAAAAAAACAACATTTTGCTTACATTTTCCTGTCAGGATTTGCATACCATTAGTTCATTACAAAAAACACTCCTAAATATATTCATTTGCTTCTCCTGAATATAAGAGTACCCCATATGCCTAGTATTTCAATCCTTTTCTCACATTTACAAGGTAAATATTACAAGATGGACACCATTATTTCCAGCCTGTAATTTTTCAATATTTGGCATGTGAGCATCATAGCTTAGCTGACGGTGCCAGAACCAAAGATGTCCCACAAAGTATATGTTTCTGAAAACTAGGCAACATAAGGTAAATAATCAGGAGAATTTTGGAGTTTTTTATGCAGCTATTTTTCCAGAAATATTTTTCAAAATTGTGGTAATATTTTGTTTTTTTGCAGTTTTCACACTTACATTTCAATATTACTGTTGATATCAAGCACGGGATAGTTGAAAATTAAAAAATGCATTGATTAGTGTTCAGCTCCTTCTTCTGAGTATGGCAGTACCCCATATGCTTAGGTTTCTCAAGGTTTGGGGGAGCTACAGGGCCCAAATTGGAACATGCGCTTTTCCAGTTTCACACTTTGAATTTTCAGAGCTTGCGTCACTGGTGCCATGTCTCATTTGAGGCTGTGTAACAGTTCTCCACTTTATGATTTCCCCCCAAAAGTGTATATTTTTGGAAAGTAAACACCCCAGGCTTTCATTTTATGTATGTTTTCAAATTTTTTACACAGCCATTTTACCACCAATCCCTTGTAAAACTTTATTTAAAGTAAAAAATCATAGTTTTTCACACTTGGGTTCAATGTTGATGTGGATTTCAAGCACAGGATAGGTCAACGTTTAAAAACCTGCATTGATTAATGTTCAGTTGCTTTTTGTGAGTACAGCAATACCCCATATGCATAGGTTTCTCAAGGTTTGGGGGAGCTACGGGGCCCAAATTGGAACATGCACGTTTCCAGTTTCACACTTTGAATTTTCACTGCTTACGACACTGGTGCCATGTCTTATTTTGGGCTGTGTAACAGTGCTCCACTCTAAGATTTTCCCCCAACAGTGTATATTTTTGGAAAATAGACACCCCAGGCTTTCATTTTATGTATGTTTTCAAATTTTTTACGCAGCCATTTTACCACCAATCCCTCGTAAAACTTGATGTAAGGAAAAAAAAACAGCATTTTTCACACTTAGACTTCAGTGTTGATGTGAATTTCAGCACAGAATAGGTGAAGATTTTATAAACTGCATTGATTAGTGTTTGGCTTGTTCTTCTAAGTAAGGCAATACTCCATATGCATAGGTTTGTCAGGGTTTGGAGGAGATACTGGGCCCAGTTGGAACATGTTAGTTTCCTTTTACAGACATGCCATTTTTACAGCTGGTGCCTTGTCTCATTTTGGACTGTTTGGCAATGCTGCAATTAATTTTACCCCCAAAAGTATATGTTGTAGAAGAGTAGACAACCATGGCTTTCATCCTATTTGCATTTTATCAATTTTTTGCTGCCACTCTATCACCAAGCCCTCCCAAACCCTGCAGTAAGGCAGAGAAACACCATTTTTCTGCAGTATCAGCTCCAACTTATTTTGCAATTTTTGTTTCAAGGGGCAACAGAAATAACTCCACAAAAACCTGGGGTAGTACACTTTATTTATAAAATCCCCTGCAACCCCCCAAAAGAAAAACCCACAAAAGCGCTGCAGGGTTTGCTACAGCAAGGGAATACGGAGAGAAACCCCAACTTACTGTCCTGATTGCCCTTCCAAACCTGGCCTGTGCATGAGTGACTGCTTCAAGCAATACCATGCAGGCACAATGCAGTAGTGCTGTAAAGCAAAGCACCATAAGTTTTTTCCATCTCTGATAATGGAAACACACATGTTCCCTACTGGGCCCAGTAGCTCCCCCAAACCCTGAAAAACCTATGCATATGGGGCATTGCCGTACTCAGACAATGTAACTCACCACTAAAGTAAAGCACTTAAAAAATCTGCAAATATCATCTTATTGAAATCCAGAGCAACAATAAAATATAAGTGCGAAAAAATAAATTTCACTGTCGTCCAATACAGGTTACTGGTAACTCTGGGAGGCGTCAGTCCCCTTTAAGTAGGCAAGAACATTCTCTAAATGTATGCAGGGTGTGGAGCCTCCCTTCCCTCTCAGGCTGCAGTCTACCCAGCCTGCCCAGAATTGTTTGTTCCTGTGTGTGCACACACCAGGTGGAGAACATCTCGTCAGTTTTTAGTTTCTTTTTTTATTTTTCTGTCAAATATGGAATACCACCATTAGGCGGGTTACCTTTCCTGACAAATGCCCTCTCCAAAGTGGCTAGCTCAGTGTCCAGGGCCTTTTTGGTAGACCTTAAGCCTTGAAGGGGGAATATCTTGGTTACAAGTGCTTCCCCATGGATTACCTTTCTGAGGTAATTCTTACTACAGGGTAACCTGAAGACAGAAGATCTGCAGAAAGATGAGCCACCCTTTGAGTGCTGAAGGTCCACTTGTCCCACAGTGTCCCTTAATTGGGCTTGTATTTGGGAGTTCTCATTGCGCACTCTGGCACTCATTGGGTGTATATGTGTATGTCTGTGGGTATTTGGAGCAGGTTTCTGTGGTAACTTAACCCTTCCTCTGCTGGTTTGACAGGTTTAATAGGGTTTTCTGGCACTTTTCTTACTGGACCAGTGTTTTCTCTATATGCATACATGTTCACTGCATGTGTTTCATGTTTTTAACTTGTAGTTTAATAGGGTTGCACCGATACCGATACTGGTATCGGTATCGGTGCCGATACCAGCATTTGCGCGAGTACTTGTACTCGCGCAAATGCGGCCGATGCCAGCACCGATACCCTGTGTCAGGGTCGGTGCTGCAGTGAGGGAACCGGGGAGCTGCTCACAATGCTCCCCGGTTGCCTCTCTACCTCAAGTAGCGTATGAGCGTTGCCGCGGGTTACCATGGCAACGCTCTGACGCTGACTTCTGCCGGGGCTCGCGAGAGAACAGCGAGCACCCGGCAGAGGAGAGTATGGGAGGCTAGATGGGAGCGGGTGGTGAGAGGCAAAGAGGGGTGAAAAGGAGGGAGAAAAAAGGGACTAAGAAAAAGGGGGGAAAAAAAGGCAAAAGGAGTAAAGATCAGGAGACAAAAGGAGGGGAACTAAGAAAAGGCAAAAAAGAGGGGGGATCAGGAGAGAGCAAGACAGGCAAAAGAGTGGGATCAAGAGTCAAGGAGGGGGACAAAGGGGGATCAAAAGGAAGAGAAAAAGCCAAGGCAAAAGCTGAAGAGGGGGAGAATGAAGTAAAAGGTAGGAATCAAGAGGGGGAGAAAGAGGCAAAAGGGGACAGTCAAGAGGTGGTGTGTGTGTGTGTGTGTATATTATATATATATATATATATATATATATATATATATATATATATATATATATATAATATTATATTTCAAGTACTCACCAATACTTTTTTGAGGTCATTTGCCAGTTTTCCAAGTACCTAAAGCATATATATTATATATATAATATATGCGCTTTAAGTACCTGGAAAACTGGCAAATGACCCCAAAAAAAGTATCGGTAATTGGTATCGGCGAGTACTTGAAAAAAGTATCGGTACTTGTACTCGGTCTTAAAAAAGTGGTATCGGTGCATCTCTATAGTTTAACTTTTATTAAAATTGTGTACTGCGCCTTTAAGGCGCGCTTTACCGCATAGACGCCATTGCTCCATTTACTTTCTATGGGTTAATACTGTTTGGGATGTATCTCTGTAACCGCTTCACACAGCGAATTCAGAGAGGGCTCATTTTAATTGTCTACCCTTGCTCTATCATCCCGTTTATAGTTCAAGTGTGTTGGGGGGCTTTGGGGGACTTCGGGCACTGTTTTGGGGTACTTTTTGGGAAAAACTACATTTCCCATGAGCGCTTGATTCGCACCTATTTTCTGATTGGCTCCCGTCGCGGCAGCCATTTTGGGCACTTTTCTCATTGAGTATCCTACACAGCGCTTGGACAATCCTTTTCTCCTCTGGAGATTGACCCTTCGCCTGCCAGAACAGTCTATATTTAGCGTTTCTGGGGTGAAATATCAATCTTATACACTTCAATTCGGTGATTCATTGTACAGTTGGTTATTTTGACAACGTGAGAATGTCTGTACCGCTGGTGCTAGGGGTTAGACTTAAGACTAAGGAAGTTGGGGTATCAGTATCCCCCATTGCGCATTGCTCTTCCTGTCACACAGGGCTACCTAGAGTGTTCTCTGGTCATTTCTGCCCAGCAGGTTTTGAAGTTCCTGGCAGCAACCCAGGGCCTTCCAGCCATGCTATTGAGCCAGATTGGGTGCGAGAGTTTAAGGCTGCAACTGGAGACCTTAGGTCCACTTTACAGCTCTTTACATCCCAGATACAGGGGGTACTTCAATTATGGCAGACCCCCTCTATTATCAGATCCTCCCTGCCTCAACTGCAGGGAGCACCTGATGTGTCAGATTCTTCTGTGGAAGAATTGTTGCTAGATTCGAATGTTGAGGTTGGTGCTCTTTTGGAATCTTCCAGGTCTCTTAGGGGACCCATTTGAAGCTGATCCTGAAACCTCTACTGAGGGCCTGATCAGGGCTGTATTGTCCACTCTCAACATTCCATCAGTTCAGGGGGTTCCCTCTGATGTTTTTCAGGTGCCTGCAAAGCCCCTTACTCATTTTCCTCCTAACCCAACTCTTGATTGTTTGGTTCTGACGCATGGACTACTCCGGTCACGTCCACTTCAGGGTCTAGAAAGTTTGCTAAACTTTTCTGAAACAGAAATGACTGCATGGGTTCATCCCCCTAAGGTGGACGCACCCATATCTAGACTGCCTAAATCTACTGTCTTACATGTTTCTGATGCTTCTGCACTGTAAGATTGGACTGATAAGTACCTTGAGGTTCCCCTCAAGTCCATTCTCACTTCTACTGGCTCTGCTGTGCGTCCAGCCTTTGCTGTTGCATGGGTTATCCGGGCAGTTGCAGTCTGGACTGAGCAACTTACGATGGCGGTCCGCCAGGATGTGCCTACTTCGGAGAGATCGCGTCTCCTTGCTATTATTTCTGTGGATCAACAATATGTTTCTGCTGCTGCCTTTGATGCCATCCGCATGATGGCAAGGGCCTCCGCTACTCCTGTGGTGGTTGGGCGTGCGCGTTGGCTTAAGATTTGGTCTGCTGTCACGGCTTCCAAAAAAAACAAAACAAAAAAAAAAGGTTTTTCTTTCTTGCCTTTTGATGGTACTTCCTTGTTTGGATCCGAACTTAAGGAACTAATTAGCGAGGCCTCGGGGGTTAGAGTACTCTTCTACCCTTGGTCTTTAAAAAAAAAAAGAAAAAAAAAAGTGTCCGTTTACGCGTAACCGGTCTTTCGTTCCTTTCACTCTGAGACACGTACGACGAACCAGGCGGTTCCATCTGCTCGCGTTCCTCCTTCAAGCCCATGCACCAATTGCAGCCCAAGGCCGCATTCAAGCCCATGACTTCGTGACTGCTTCGGCATGACTCACCAACACCGTGGGATGATTCAGTGTCGGACCCATGGACTTTTCTGGTTGTGTTTGTGGGATATAAGATCCCTTTCTTTTCTCTCCCACCTTTTCGTCTTTATCTTTCTCGTTCTCCTCAAGAAGTCGAGTGAAGCCGTCTGTTCGAGACGCTATTCAGTCTCTTCTGGACTAGGTTGTCCTGGAATAAAAAAAAAAAAGGGGACGGCGGATGCCGTCCTATTTTGGGTCTGTGAGATCTTAATTCCTTTGTAGTGAAGTCTCACTATCGTCAGGAGTCTCTGCTCACATTATTCGCTGCCATGTCCCCGGTGGAGTTCCTTGCTTCTCTGGACCTTCAGGATGCATATTGCACATCCTAATCCATCTAGAGAGCAGGCAGTATCTGAGGTTTGCCTGCGCCAGAGGTCATTTTTCAGTTTCAGCTCTACCATTGGTCTGACAATAGCCCCCCCAGGTTTTGTTGGGGGGCCTTGATATCCGTCCTCCATCGGGACGGCATCAGAGTGCCTTCGTACATGGACGACTTGCCTTTTGCAACCATTATCTGCGGACCTTCTTCATCAGCTGGTCCAGACCTGCATTCACTTCCTTACACATCACGGTTGGATTGCAAACTTGGTCAAGTCTGACCTTGTTCCGTCTCGGCACCTGGGTCTTCTGTTCGATACTCAGAGGTGCATGATTTTTCTACCGGACGAGGTAACCATCAATTTGCTCAAAGGGTCTCTATGATCCTATCCCGCTATTGGATACTGGTTCCGAAGTTGTCTTCTCTGGTGGGGTAGTTCATCTCCACGATAGAGGCGATTCCATTTACCGTGGTACACACCAGGGAACTTCAGGGATTTGTGATACAGACATGCAGGGTCCAACTAATCATCAAACACTATCGATCACCCCCCCTCATGTCGAGTTGAGCTTGGAGTGGTGGTTGGACCTTCCGATCTCCTACAAGGAAGATCCTTCCGGATTCCCTGCTGGACCGAGGTCACAACGGATGCCAGCCTCCTGGGCTGGGGAGCTGTTCTGGGTCACTTTTGCGCTCAGGGGAAGTGGTCCATTGAGGAGTCCCTTCTTTCCATCATTGGGAGTGTCAACTGGAGGACGGGCCAGTCTGAGTGAAGTCCGACTTCGCCACGGCAGTGGCTTACATCAACAGACAGGGCGGGACAAGAAGTCTCGCAGCTTGGTTAGAGGTCAAGGCCATTCTGTCCTGGGCAGAGGTTCATGTTCCGGTCATTTCCGCAGTGCTCATTCCAGGTGTAGACAACGTCATGGCAGACTTCCTCAGTCGTCACACAGTCGACAGCGGAGAGTGGGAACTACATCCGGAGGTGTTTCAACTTCTGGTTCTGAGATGGGGAATTCCCCAGTGGATCTGATGGCAATGGGACACAACAGGAAGGTTCCGCCGTTTTGCTCTCTGTGGAGCGTCACTCTAACTCTGCTGCTGATACAGCCATTTATCCTCTCTCTCTCTCCCTATGTTTATATGGGCGTTACGGACATTGTAATTGGTACGTTGTCCGGTATTTCTGATTGTTCGGGATTGACATCGTCAACTCTGGTATCCGGAGATTATGACCCTATCTGTGGTGGAGCCATTTCGGCTCCCCTCTCATCCAGCTTTTCTTCTACAGGGTTATCTGTGGAAGACAATGTTCTTCGGCTCAATTTTATGGCCTGTATGTTGAATCCTCTATGTTATGGAAGAAAGGTATTTCTTCTGCTGTGGTTTCTACTATGCTTAGTGTCATAAACCTGTTTCTTCCACGATCTATCACCGTGTCCGGTCGGTATTTGTGTCTTGGTGTGCTGACAGAGATCTGTCTCATGACTTTGATCTTCCCACTGTCCTGTCCTTTTGGTTGGACGGTGTTGGCAAGGGACTCAGTCTGAGTTCTCTTACAGTTCTTACTTCGGCGCTTTCTGTCGTTTTCCAGAAACGCATTGCTATCTTCCTGACGTCAGAGGTTTCTTCCAGGGTGTTGCTACTGTGCGCCCTGCCTTTCAGAGTCCGGCTCCTCAGTGGGACCTTAATCTGGTTTGGGGGTTCTCCAGTGTTCCCCCTTTGAGTCCTTGGCTACTATTCCTTTGCGCCTTTTGTCGTGGAAGATGGCCTTTCCTCCGGCTATTGTGTCAGTTCGCCGGGTGGCGGACTTGCAAGCTGTGTCCTGTAACCACCTTATCTGGTGTTTCACAAGGATAAGGCTGTGCTTCGCACCTCTAGGAGTCCTTGCCTAAAGTGGTCTCCGAGTTCCACATCAATCAGGAGATTGTGGTGTCCTCTTTCTGCCCTAACCCTTCCTTTGTCAAGGAGAGGGATCTCTACTTGTTGGATGTTGTGCGTTGTCTCAAGTTTTATGTTCATCGCACTGAGTCTATCAGGAAGTCTGACGCCCTGTTCGTCATTCCTGAGGGTCCTAGGGCAGGGAGACCGGCATCCGGGGTACCTTTTGCATCTTGGATTATGTCTTCTAATCGTGAAGCTTACAAGTTGAGGGATAAGCATGTTCCCTTTCGGGTTACAGCCCATTCTACCAGGACATTTGGGGTCTCTTTGGCCTCCAAGAATCAAGCGTCTGCCGCTCAATTGGGCTGGGCGGCCACTTGGTCTTCTGTGCACCCCTTCTTGAAGCGCTACCGTGTGGATGTGCTGGCCTCGGCTGATGCCAGCTTTGGGAGGAAGGTCCTGGAGGCAGTTTTGCCTGTCTAGGATCTTTCTTTTCTGCGGTCTTCAGTGCTTCCTTACTGTTGAGCCCTATTGGCTCTGGTTCAGTGTGCTGTGTAACAGTTCTTGGGGTCTGTTTTTACCTCTAGTTGGTGTCCGTTGACACCTCTGGTTAGTTGGGATCTCTGACCGGTTGGTTCATGGAGGTCCTGGTGACTTTGGGGGCCTTGCGCCTGGTCCTTGCCTTCTTCCCACCTCAGGGTAACTCAATGGTTGGACATCCCAGAGTTACCAGTAACCTGTATTGGACGACAGTGAAAATAGGATTTTAGTCTTACCTGTTAAATCCTTTTCACTTAGTCCATACAGGTTACTGGTCTCCCACCCTGTCAAGAGACCATTCTTGGCTCTCCTGTGGCATTATGTGGGAGTCCTTCGGGGCATGCTCATAGGAGTCTTCTTTCCTTCTACTATCTAGTCTGGTTAATTCTCAAACAATTCTGGGCAGGCTGGGTAGACTGCAGCCTGAGAGGGAAGGGAGGCTCCACCCCCTGCTTACATTTAGAGAATGTTCCTGCCTACTTAAAGGGGACTGACGCCTTCCAGAGTTACCAGTAACCTGTATGGACTAAGTGAAAAGGATTTAACAGGTAAGACTAAAATCTTATTTTTAGAGTGGGGTTTGCCAATTTGAAAAATAAAAAAGGATTATATACTGCAGTCTACATCATGTAAATGGCAACCTTTTTGAACCATACCCTACACTTTTGCATGGTGAGGTACGGCTGCACAGATCAACTCCCCCCATGTGCTTATTGTAGTCTTTGATGCAGACTGGCTTTCTTAGTACCCCCCTTCTGCCACGAACAGAGACTGCCACAATTTTGTCCTCATGCATGGTGGAAAGCATGTATACTTCTTTTTTTGTCTTTAAACTTAACTGCCAGCAGCTCTCCTTGGCACAAAGCTGAGTACGTCCCGTTTTTTAGTTTTTTTGCTACCAGTTCTTTGGGCATCTCCCTACAATTGCACCTGACAGTGCCACAGGCCACGGTGTCAAAATAAAAAAGTGACTTAAATAAAAGGGGGCTGGTGTAGTAATAGTTGTCAGCATATAAATTATATCCTTTATTTAATAAGGGTTAAATTAGATCCCAAACAATTTTCCCATTTGTTCCCAGAGATTCAGGGCAACCAGGAGGGTCAAGTTGGCTGTCCTTGTCCTCGTAAATTCAAAAAGCCTGGGTATAGCGTATGGCACTTTCGCACAATTTATAAAATTTAACGCCGAATTTAGATCACTTGGAGGGTATTGTTTGAAACCTAACCTGCCTTTATATTTCATAAGGGATTCATCTATACTTATGTGTTTTTTGGGGGTATATACTTGAGCAAACCTTTCCTGTAAATGATTTATTAGGGGACGAATTTTGAACTGTCTGTCATAATGGGGGTGTTCTTTTGGGAGGTACAGGTGCAAAAAGTGCATAAAGCGCAAAATCATTTTGTATCTAGTCCTGGCGAATATAGGGGTATCATATATGTTTTTTTTTTTACTCCAGTATGATCTAATACTTCCCATTGTCATTGTAAGAGCCCAGAATTTCTTAAATTCTAAAAGATCTGTGGGTTGCCATATTTCTTCCTTGGAAACGAACGCTGATGGGTTGGCGGCAATATATTGGTCTGCATGTAACTTTGTTTGAGACACCATTTCCCCCAAAAATAAATAAAAAAAACGAACATGTGTAAATCCTGCCACATCCACTTGAATTCCTGGGTAGCCTGTGATTTCAGGAATTTGTGGGCATAAATTGGCTGATGATATCCATTCATCAGCAGGAGTGGCAGTACTTGTGGCAGGTCTTGGGGCAGTACTTGTGGCAGGTCTTGGGGCATTTCTTAGGGCAGCTCTTTGGGAAGGTCTTTGGGCAGCTCTGGGGCATTTGCCAGGGCAGCTCTTGGGGCAGTAGCTGGGGCAGCTCTTGGGGCAGTTGCTGGGGCAGCTCTTGGAGCAGTGCGTCTTTTTTTGACAGAAGGCCCTGCGTCATCACCAGAGCTGCTCTCACTCTCAGAAAACTGAGTGATGTCAAAGTCTGACGCAGTGTCTGTGGCTTCTGAGTCAGACGCGAAAAAGGAATACGCCTCTTCTGAAGTGTAACTCCGCTGCATTGTACACACCTGCTCTAAACTAAATTAATTACTAACTTCTATACCTAACTATACCTAACTCTCACCCCAAACAGTCACTATTCCTTTGATACATTTTTATTTGTATTTTATGTTTTTTTTCCCTATGCTACTCTTAAACCTAAATCTATCCTTAAAGGGATAGTAATACTTCGTTTTAACTTTATTTTATTTTGTAGGCATTAAAAAAACATGAAGAATGATATAAGTCTTATCTGTCAAACCTTTATGGTTTAAGAGATATTCACAAGCAAAGTTCCCCTCCCCGCCCCTTTTACCTAGTGTAAGCCATCTCTTCTCAGATGTGAATCTGGTTGTAAGACCAGACAGATAACAGAAGGGGACAGTTTTCTTTGTATGAAAACAATGAAAGCCCTTCCCCCCTTGACAAGTTTTTCAGCTTTTTCCATTATCTTAATTGAAGATTGTCCCTCTCTGCAGTCTACCTGGGCATCTTCCTTCTGATCTGGTTGAAGAGGGGGGGGATACTTTGTTTGTGAATATCTCTTAAACCATAAAGGTTTCAGAGATAAGACTTATATCATTCTTCATGTTTTTTTAATGCCTACAAAATAAAATAAAGTTAAAATGAAGTATTACTATCCCTTTAACCCCTTAATGACACAGGACGTACATGTACGTCCTGTGTGGCTGTCACTTAGTGACAGAGGACGTACATGTACGTCCCGGAAATCCGGCTCCCCGCGCGGCTGCGCGCCGTTCGGGGACTCCGGATTATTTTAAAAAAATAAAAAAAAATGTTAGACGGACGTTAAGTGACGGCCGCGTCTGCACGCGGCCGTCACTAAGGGGTTAAGCCTTACCCTAACGCACGTTTTCCTTGAACCTACCCAACCCAACTATCTATCTAAACTAGCTTATAATATAAAATAAACTTTTTTTGTTTTTTTTTCCTACGCTACTCCTAAACCCAAATCTAACCCTAAGGCTTACCCTAACACATGTATTTCTTGAACCTACCCAACCCAACTACCTATCTAAAGTAGCTTATAATATAATAATAATAATATCAAAGTATTTTACCAGGAAGGATACATTTAGATTGTCTCTCGTTTTCAAGTAAAATCAGTTTTTAAATAAAATAAACTTTTTTTTTTCCTAAGCTACTCCTAAACCTAAATCTAACCCTAAAAATTACCCTAACCCACATATACCCTGAACCTGCCTAACCCAAGTCAGCTACCTATCTAAACTATAATTATATATATATATATATTTTTTTTTTTTTTTTTTTCATACTCTACTCCTAAACCCAAATCTTACCCTAAACCTTCCCCTAACACACGCATACTAAACCTACCCAACTACCTACCTAAGCTACCTAAAATTCACTAAATAATCAGATTTTATTAAAAAAAAATATATATATATAATTTTTTTTAATTTAAAAAAAATACAAGGGTGATGGGGGATGTACCACAGATCAGCAAAAGCTGATCTGCAGCAATCCGATCACTACTAGAGTGATCAGAGGGGGGGAAATGTGTTGATCACTACAACCACAGTGATCAAGGGGTTAATTCTGTTTTTTAACTGTTTTTTTTTCACAGGAACACTGGAACACAGCAGCAAGATGTCTCTCTGTCTCTCTCCACCTCAGAAGTGTGTAAGATGGAAGGAGGCAGAGAGATGTGACAGGGACAGTATTTGTAAATACTGTCCCTGTCATTCTGCTTCTGCAACATGTGATTCACTAATCTAGTGAATCACATGCAACAATGTTGCTTCTGGCTGTAACTAAGTGCCCCGGTATCGGAGTGCTTAGTTACAGCCAGCCCGCTCTATCCCATCGCTCCGTGTGGCGGCGATGGGATAGTTTGACCCATGACGGTCCAGGACCGTCATGGGTCCTTAACTGGAATCTACCCATGACGGTCCTGGACCGTTATGGGTCCTTAATGGGTTAAACTGCCCCTATTCCTTGTTATTATAGTTGATATTTATAACGCAAAATGTTAACATTTATAAATGCGGTGTAATAGTGCAGGGTTTTTTTTCACAATTGTGATTTTTTTAATCCATACTACTGTATCACTAATACGGACTAACTACACCAGAAATAAGAACAGGTCAGACATGGAGTTAATATTGTGGCGAAATTTGTGTTGCTAAAATGTTGCAAATGTTGTGCCACTTTTCTTACAATTCCAAAAGCCACTTTAAAAAAAGCAAACAGCTACATGGCGTTATGCTTCCTTAAAGTGTCCTTATAATTTTTTATAAATAGCAAATTAAGTTTTAACTCCATATTAACAATGGAATTCACATAATAAAGTTCCCAGGTATGTTCTTTCTTATTACACCTGAAGAAGAGATCTAGGGTGGAATTAAAGTATTATTCCACCGCTACATCCCTTCCCATCCCCTACGGTCTTCTCGAGGGTTCTTCCTGTCCTCTCCCTACACAACTCGAGCCATCTTTCAGCCACAAGCTTTCTCACTGGCTTTCTCGACTCTGAAATACCCTCCCCATCACCATTTGCCAATCATCCACACTCATCACTTTCAAGTATCTCCTCAAAACCTACCTGCTCAGGGAGGCATCTCAATAGCAACGGCCTCCTCTTGCACAGTCACAGCAGAATCCTTCTGCACTTCTTTCACCACACCTTGTACCTGCACTTATAATCCTCCTCCCACTGTCTCTGTTTGTCATTATGAATTCAGCTTAGATTGTAAGCTCCTTGGGGCAGGGTCCCTTTACCAGTCTAGGATTTCCTTTCTGCACTTTACCTCATGAATAATGTAATGATTGCACTTAAGCTTAAAGGGATAGTAATGTTTCATAAGAAAAGCAGCTCTAATTAATCACCATAGTATTTGGACTTTTTTTTTCATTTCAATTCTGTCAGAGTTGTAGTTCAAGAGTAATTCAATAACAAAGTATCCCCCTCCCGCCCCTTTTACTGATGTAACACTGCTCAGCCAGATCAGAAGGGAGGTGCCCAGGTAGACTGCAGAGAGGGACAATCTTCAATTAAGATGAGGGAAAAACCTGAAAAACTTGTCAAGGGGGCAGGGCTTTCATTGTTCTCATTGGAAGAAGATTGTCCCCTTCTGTTATCTGTCTGGTCTATGGACTGGATTCCACATCTGAGAAGAGATGGCTTACACTAGGTAAAAGGGGCGGGAGGGGGAAACTTTGCTTGTGAATATCTCTCAAACCATAAAGGTTTGAGAGATAAGATTTATATCGTTCTTCATGTTTTTTTAATGCCTACAAAATAAGATAAAGATAAAACGAAGTATTACTATCCCTTTAATGCTCTTAACCCTGTTCTGTATTTTTGTATTATATTATTTCAACTTTTGTTAAGCGCTGTGTACATGTATGGTGCTATATAAATAAAAATACATACAATTAAAGTAAGTGGAGCATTAGCTATTTTTTTACAGCCATAAATTTATGGTCTGTATGTGATTGCTCGAGTTTTTGATGTGAGAAACACACTAACACCTTTATACTGAATAGCACATGCTCCTCAATTAGCTGCAAAGTTATCCACATGTATGAAAACGTGTGCTAATTGTTTTGCCAATTAGGAGCAATTGCTAATCTTCTCACAAAATGGCAGACACTCTTCGAAGTGCATTTTCTAAAAAGCACAAACCTTTGCTGGTTCATAAAAAAAAATGTGCAGTTCAGTAACATTTAAGCTCTGATAGTTTTTCCATTGAAAGTACATGTAAATAGAAATTGTGTACATTTCTTTCATTCCGCCCACAATGTCTTGGAAAGTTTACATTCCAGAGCCACTCGGCCAATGAAGGAATCATTTTTACTCTACCAGTCTCCTGTTTTTTTTTCTACGGCTAACTTGGTAACGCTCTTTAGTATTCTACCAGAACAGCAGAGGGCGATGTCCTGCTTGGCTTGTGTGTGTTTGTGATAACACCATGAGAACTCCAAGTTGTGGCACACTGTGGGTTCCTGGTGGACTGAACAAAGCACCTCTGAGTTAGAGCAAGAAAGAGGGTACATACAACCCTGCATCTGCGATCTGTGAAATATAAAAGGTTAATATTTCAAAGATCTCAGGTCAATCTATTTTTAAATTTCCCCAGTATGCCCCTGTCTCCCCTGAAGCAAAGTGTTGCACAGCCCTTTGGCCCTTAAAGTGATAGTAATACTTAAATTTAATTGTAGCCATTAAAAAACATTAAAAATGATATGTCTTATCCCTCAAACCTTTATGGTTTGAGAGATATTCGAAAGTAAAGTTTCCCCCTGACTGACGTCAGCGCTCTAGCTGACAGATTTGGAATCCAGCTGGCGGCTTTTCAGCAGAGCCGAGATCGCAAGATATAAAAATAACTACTTCATTGGAATGGTCTACAGCAGCGGTTCTCAACCTTTCTGGTGCCATGACCCTTTGATAAAATGTCCCAATTTGTGGCGACCCCTAACAGTAAAATAATTTTCGTTGCTCCTTCATCACTGTAATTACTCCGTTATAAAGAAATCCTTACTGTTCCGAGGCCAGAAGCCAGGTACCAGCACAGACATCTTGTCTGCGCGCCTGCACTGTCAGTCTGGTCTCCCGGACAATTACAAGTTTTACAGATTAAAACAGACAAAAAAAACAATTTTTTTTATGGTTTTAGGTGACCCCTGGCAAATCGTCATTCGACCCCCGAAGGGGTCATGACCCACAGGTTGAGAACCACTGGTCTACAGAGTGTGCCTCGTTTGCAAGCACACTTTGTAGATCGTTCCAATGAAGTAGTTATTTTTATAGCTTGCGATCTCGGCTCTGCTGAAGAGCCGCCGGCTGGTCTGTGGATTGGATTCCAAGTCTGTCAGCTAGATGGCAGACTTGACTGTTTCAGCCAGCCAGTCAGAGTGAAGATGTTGGGGGTTATGCACTAAGGTGTGAAAAAGAGGTGATAAAGGGGAAATGACTTCTCCAGTGATATCACTTCTCCAGTTCCTATGTTATTCTATAGAGCTGATGTACTAAGATCTCCAGTGTTGGAGAAATCTTAGTGCATTTGCTCCATAGAATAACATAGGAACTGGAGAAGTGATATCACTGGGGAAGTCATCTCTGCTTTATCACCATACCTGTGAACTTTCAATTGTTCTCTCCTCGGAGGGGAGTCGTCTGGTGCAGCAGGGGGTGTGAAAAATGATGCAAATTGTGTCAAAAAGGGGTGGGGCTTGATGCGAGTTGGGGGCAGGTCTCAAAAGTGTGACAAAGCTATTCAAAGAAGGGTGGGGAAGGAGGAACACAGGGGGAAGGAGGAACACAGGGGGGAAAGAGCAGAAGTGGGCAGAGTTTCAATGTAAACTCCCCACATCCGGAAGAATCTGCCTTTGCCCCGGAGACTCAATAAAGCAGCGTCAAAACCAGAGTCTCCGGGGCAAATCCGGAGAGTTCCCAGGTATGTTTATCACACCTTAGTGCACCTCCCCCGTTATCTCTTGAACCAAATTATAATGAAAAAATTCTGAGGGGTTGTTAGGATTTTTTGACCATAATAAGGAAAGGAAAGGGTTATTATTATTAGGAGATGTTACTTTCCCTTTAAATCAGCATTATTTTTTTTGTTTGTTCCCTATGATACAGTTAGCTTGTGCTACAGTTTATGTTTTTTTACTGTGCTCATATGGCCCTAAATGAGTGACCCTTTGAGTGCCAGAGAGGTATGCATTTGATTTCACTCTGGCATTCAAAGGGTTATGTTGTTGTGAAAACGTATATGAATGTGCAGTGTTAGTAGTGGGGGCTGTAAGGGCAGGAATGTGTGTTGGCTGGGGTAATGCATTCCGATGTAAACACTGCAGCATTTGGATTATTCAAACAATTTCAAGCTCTTCTGATCTCTGCCTCTAGTTTTCAACTGAACAAAACAAAAGAGAAATGGGCAGAAATGTTATAGTAGGGTGTGTTTGTTAGATAAGTGACACACTTTTCCTATAACTCTTCTGAGCTTGGAATAAAATTTGTTTGTGTATTTAATTTTTGATGTCTTTGGCCTCGCTCAAACATTTTACTATGTTTAATCTATACTGGTTGCCAAAAATAAGTTTACTGTTGGCGTAATAAACCTGTTGGACAATATATGAGTCCACATTCACTTCTTAGATGGTCAAAGGCAAATCTTGCAACTTGCAGATCTATCTGTGGTGCTCATTTAAATATAAAAGGACTGCAGGAGGCCTTAAAGGTACAGTGCCTCTAGCGTCTAAGTGGTCCAGCACACCTTAGTTTTAGATTTTCTCCCTTTGCTGGATTTCTCTGGGTCTGGTAAATTTAACTGAGCTTCCCCCCTTCTGCTCATTTCTTTCTTCAACCTCCGACTGATAATAAAAAGCAGCGTAAACCTGAGAGTGATATGTGAGAGTTCAGCAACTGACCCCATAGCAACACAAAATGCTTGGTTAATGTTTTATTTATTTTTATAGCAATAAGATATGTACTGCAGAAATTAAAAACACAAATCTCATTTATTTTCTTCACTTAATCGACTTAACGACCGTTGTGTAATTTATAGAAGGCACATTTTCCCTGTGTACCACTTTCAAATAACATTGGACCTTTAAACAATCTGGGAGTGGTGTAAACAGTGACAGCGCTTCCAGGAGGCCAAAACTGGCTGTGTCTCATACAGGTGACTCCTTACTTTTGAGTTTCAGTTAACTAATTGAGATCTGGAGGATCACAATGAGGAAAGGAGGAGGTGCACTGTCAGTTTTCACACTGTGCTCCAGTATGTGGTCCTAGGCTGTCTGAGACAGCCTGGGATCTTTTTTTTTTTTTTTTTTTTTAACCATAGACAGTTATGAAGTGTTGTCTATAGAATTGATTTGTTACTAGACTGCTGCAGACAGAGCACACATTTAAAGCATGTCCAAGGTGGAATGCTACATACTGTTGTAAGCAGCATTTACTCCTCATAAAAAGTAATACAAATGTAAATAAAATGATAGCATTTTGTAAATGTATTTCTTTAATTTTTTAAATTTAGAGAAAATCTACACATATGCATTTGCATAAACAAAATAATTAGACACATTTATTCAGAGGCATTTTACCACAACCTGCGAACAATAAGGGGCAGAATCTTGAAAAAATATTTTTGCATTCATTCTTCAATAAAAACAAAGACTCTGTCACCACTCAGTTCCACAAATTTGTTGTAAAGCCGATGTAATGCCTTTACTTAAGAAGGTATCTAAAACAGAACCTGGGAATTACAGACCTGTAAGTTTGACCTCTGTAATGGGAAAACTTCTAGAAGGGATAATAAGGGATTATATTCAGGATTACACTGCAGAAAATAAAATGATTAGCATGAATTAACATGGTTTTATGAGGAAGAGATCTTACCAAACCAAACTAATCGTTTTAACTTCTATGAAGAAGTAAGGAGCAACCTAGATAATAGTGAAGCATTTGATGTAGTATTTCAAGATTTTGCAATGACAATTAATACAGTTCCACACAGGAGGCTGGTGTATAATATAAGGAAATCGGGGCTAGGTGATAACCTTTGCAGCTGGATAGAAAACTGGCTGAAGGATAGGAAACAGTGTGTGGGTGTAAATGGAAAATTTAAAGTTGAGAGTGGAGTACCTCAGGGTTTAGTACTTGGTCCATTGCTTTTAAACCTGTTTATAAATGACCTGGAAATAGGCATAGAAAGCAAAATGTCATTATTTGCAGATTACACTAATTTATGTAGGGTAATAAGTCCAGAACATGATTGTGGTTCTCTACGGAGCAATTTACATAAAATTGCAGTTTGGGCATACAAACTGAATATGAAGTTTAATGTGGAAAAGTTAATGTATTTGGGAAGAAGAAAAAATCCCAGTGCTAACTGGAATTATCTTAGAAGACCTGGGAATCCGTGTAAACTATAAACTTAGAAGTAGTGACCAGTGTCAAATAGCAGTAGCAAAAGCAAAGTCCTGTCTTGCATAAAAAGTGGTATTGAAGCAAGAGTGGATAACATCATTTTGCCACTGTAGAAATCATTGGTAAGACCTCACATCGAATATGCAGTGCACTTTTGGCACCAGTACTAAAAAAAGGATATTCTAGAATTGGAGAGAGTGCAGGAAAGAGCAAGAAATTTAATTTATGGAATGGGGGAGTTGATATATGAGGAATGACTAGACAAATTTTGTTTAATTACTCTAGAGAAAAAGACAACTAAAAGGAAACATTATCACAATGTATAAGTATATGCAAGGTCAGTACAAGGATCTCTCTGGTGAGCATTTCATTCTAAGGCCTGATCATATGACTAGGAGCCACCGCTTAAAGAGGAAAGGAGGTAGCAACTTCAGCAAAGGAAAGCTGTTTTTTTTTGTAAGGTCTGTTAAACTGTAGAATTCTTTGTCCAAGGATCTGGTAATGGTAGATACAATGGATACATTAAAAGTAGAAATTTCTCCTTTATTCAATTTTCCATATTTGAGAACTGCATTAAAAACTGCTTATCTGTCATATTAACCAAAAGGCCATCAAAAATACATTTGAGGTGATATTAACACTTGTTTCATATGGCAATATATACTAATTGTGGCACTGTGCGTCATCAATGACATTTTCATATGCTAATTAAGCAAATCAGTGATGTTCCATATGCTGTGTCACATTGTAATGAAGGTTTCAATTACATTTCATATGCTAATGCAGCTCTGTACAGTACCAGGAAATGTTCACTTTTACTTTGCCCAGAAATAAAAGTGGGAATATCTCATAAACTAAGCATCTGCTGGACTTTTGGCTAGCATGACACATAAGCAGATATTAATGGAAACTTTAATTAAGGCCAAAGTTCTACTTTAAGATAAGATTAGATACATTTCTTTCAAGAGGGAACATACAGGGGGTTATACTGTGTATTAGTAGGTAAAACAGGAATTTGCTGTAAACAGACTAATACTATTTTGGTGGCAGGAATGCTTATATAATTGTCATTTTTCTGGGTTTTGAGGCAAAGGTTGAACTTAATTTACTATGTTACTATGATATATATGTACATGTGGTACCAAATGAAAACTTAGTGTATCTAAAAAGAAAAAAATCGAACCAAGCCTGTCAAGCTTGCGGCCCGACAGCCAGCCGTATGAGGACCTTCATGCAGAGAAACGTGGTATGTGCCTTTCAGCCCAGTATCATACCTCCCAAGTGTCCCTCTTTAGTCAGGACAGTCCCTCTTTTAGACCCAAATCCCTCTGTCCCTCTTTCCCACCCTGATATCCCTCTTTTTAGGAGATCAGACTGTGTGGTGTGTATATAAGTGTATCATATTGCTCCACAGCAATAAAACTCACATTAATGTTTGTATAAATGTCAGTATATGTGTTTATAAATTAGTCTGTGTAAATAAAATACTTTGGTCTTGTTATTAGGTTACACAAAGAGGTGTCAATAGGTCATGATATAGCCTGAAAATGATCAGTAATGCCCTGCCCACCAGCCACGCCCCCAGCAACACCCCCTAAAACAAAAGTGTCTCTCTTTGGTTATTTGAAATATTGTGAGGTATGCTGTATTAAAGGGTTAAAAGCTCCTTAAGATCAATGGATTTTTTTCTCTAGGTCCCTTTAACCGTCTGAATGCCAGAGAGGTGTCCAGTGCCTTTCTTTGATATGTAACACCCCACTAGTAAACATATACAAGGGTAAGGCATCTGTGGTTATGCAGTGAACAGGTTACGTGCTCATGTTGGTGATACCAACATGGCGACACCACTAGCACGCTGGTATCTCTGTGTTCCGCTCACTGCCTTCTCCTTGTGTGCCAGAAGACAGGGGAAGTGTGCACTGTACATCATCCAATACGCGCATCTAGGCCTCAGCAGTACGTCACTGTATATTCTAATAGAGACAAGAGGAGTCCGTATATCCAACCCACTGGCCCTGTGTTCAAAAGGAAAGCAGATTCTAGACTCTAGAACAAACCAACTGCACCATAGAGGTCAAATAGAAATTCCTCTTACTCCTGTCAATATAAATAAAGTGCTAGAGAGGTGGCCAGTGCATTGCATCACATCACACCTCTCTGGCATTCAAGGGGTTAAAGGGACAGTAATGTCCCCCAAAAAAGTCCCGTTTTGTAGAGTTTAAAATATTAACCAATATGCTCCAAACCCTATCTCTCAAACCGCTATGGTTTGAGAGATATAGGGACTGAAAGTTCCCCCTCCCTCCCCTTCTCCTGATGTCAGCGTCGAGTTGACAGCAGGAGATGCCGGTCCGGGGACCAGCAAGCGGCTCTGCAACAGAGCCGAAATCGCATTACTTAAACAGAATTCATTCATTGGAAAGGTCTATAAAGTGTGCTTGCAAACAAGACGCACTTTTTAGACTTTTCCAATGAATGATTTATTTAGCAATAACAAGATTTCGGCTGTGCTGCAGAGCCTCCTCGAGTCGTACGGCTCGATTCTCCTGCTGCCAGCTTTATAGCTGACATCAGGATAAGGGGGGAGGGGGTAACTTTGAAGCCCTATATCTCTCAAACCATAGCGGCTTGAGAGATAGGTTTGGCGCATATTGTTTATTATTTTAAACTCTACAAAGGATTTTTTTTTTTTTTGGACATTACTGTCCCTTTAAAAACATCATTTAAATCCATGGTAATTTTTGTTCCCTATGGCATAGTTGTTTGCCCCAGAATGACTCCATTTTAGTTTATGCAACAGGGATGTGTAACAAATTGCTTTCTTTGTGGCCCTCTAGCACCCCAAAGGTTAACCCCTTGGATGTGAAAAATGTCTCTAACTCATTGCGAGGGGTTAATATTTTGGGAACTCCTACCTGCTGTTTGCGTCTGTGTTGATGAGGGCCTGTGACTGCTCTGCCTCAGTGACCTGATTTGCCCTGCAGGATCAGAGGAGACCACACAGCTCTGGTATTTGTTTTGGATTGGTTGGAATATCCCCGGAGCTGGGAAGGTCATGGGAGGCCTGTATGCAGGGAGCTGCTCTGTGTTCTGCCCTTTGAACTTATCCAGTTTCATATTGTAGGTAAATGACTTAATTTTGACAGCTGGTTTGATTTTGCGGTCTAGATCAGGCATGGTCAACCAGAGGCTCTCCAGCTGTTCAAGACTACATCCTACTGTTGCCTGGGGATGATGGAAATTGTAGTCCTGAACTGCTGGGTGACCTGAGGCTGACCATCTCTGGAGTGACATGAAAATATGAGACCGGGCGGTGCAATCATGGGAACAGGTCAGAATACAAGAAACGTACACCATCAGTGTTTGCTGTGTAGTTTTGATGTAAAAATGAATTGCGCATGTTTTTTATGAATTAAAGAACGGCTGCTCCTTTTTTTTAGCAAATGCATTCCATACACTGGGCGTGGCTAAAATGTCCACCATTTTGTGTGAGGATTAGCAAATGCGCTTGGCTAACGATTTACTATTCAAATGGCATCACTTAAGTCCCTGCTCTCCTCCTCGCCCTGCTCTCTCCTCAGTTCCCACTGATCTCTGCCCATCTCCCCTTCGCTATTTTAAACATAGCTTTCTATCCCCATATATCTTCTCTCTCCCCATCTCTCTTGGCTACATGCCCCCTTCCTTCCCCATAGCTCTCCCCAACTCCCCAGCATAATCCCCATTTCCCTCTGAAGCGACTGTGGAGTTATGATGCTGTCCGTTTTGGTGTCTGGAAATTGGTAGGTCAGGTTATGGGGGTGCAGCTGTCTACTTCCTGCCCACTTCTGCTCTTTCCCAATCTGTTCCTCCCACGTCCCGCCCACTTTAAGACACATCCTCTTAAACTCTGCCCCCACTCATGATTAAGCCCGGTCCCTTTGTGACGCTAATCACATCACTTATTTATATCCCCCAGCAGCACCACATTAGCCCCATCCAGGGACTCTAGAAGAAAAGTTCCTAGGTATTGCAGTAAGGATTATAGTTTTTGTTCCCATTTGCCATGCCACGATTTTACAGGGGAAGTGACACCTCCTTTTACTAACCTACCCACTTACCTTATCATGGCCAGACAATCCTAATGGCCCCTATGAACCCTTGCCCCTGTGCCTTTGTTCAAGAGATAACATGTACAATCAGTCCTGGATGTCATTCCTGTCCATGGAGGAGAACATGACAGTTGTATGTATAGGAGTAAGATGCATTGAAAATAAATCTTCAACCCTTTGAGCACAATGCGTTGGATACCTCTCTGGCACTCAAAGGGTTAAGATTGCCATGTTCGTTAAGTTTAGGCCTTGCATCTGTGATAGCAACTGTTACGTGACATCCCGGACTGATTAAAGATTTTATCTGTTGAGCAAAGGCATAAGGGCAATAGGGCCATTAGCCTTTTCTGGCCATTGTAAGGCAAGTGGGAAGCTATGCGGATAGTAGAGATGTCTTCAATGCACTTGAGCTATTTCTATCTTCCAAGGGGTTAATTTTCCTATATGGACTCTGCAGAATACGTGACTTATGTTCATGAATTTCACAGGTTCCCAATATAACAATCAGTTTCCTTTGAATTCTATTTACTCACTGTCCTATTTCCTTTCTGCCTAGTGAGATAAACGCTGGGAAGGAAACGCAACATGCTACCCGATGAGAAGAGAAATCCGAGACAATCTGCTTAAAGTACGTACATTATCACTCTTAGAAATTTGGTCCAAGTCCATTTTTAAATTAGTACTTTTCGCATTAGAACGTTTCATGTTGTCACAAAAACTTTATCAGAGGTACAGCCAAATCTACTGACAGACAACAATTTTTACACAGAGATGTTATTTGTAGATTATACACGTTAATTTGCCACATTTAAAAAGGTAGTTCTGTTCTTGAGACATTTAGGTTTAAAATTACGAGTCTCTGAATGCACACAGACAAATCAGAATTCATGACTCATGGGCTTGTGTAGAATCGACTTTTGCTTTTCCAGCTCCTTATTAAAGTAAAAATTGTAATAAAGAACTATAAGCCTAAATTAGGCAGATGATAAGGGCCACATTTTTGTAATACATTTCAATCAAATAAAAACAATAATCGATCAAAACAAAAATTGTATTAAAGCGGAACTACCACCTGACACAATCTTTAGCTTCACTAAGTCCCCATCTGGCGACTAGCTGCTTAGTAGCGCTAGTCGCCAGAATAATTACCTTATTTAATAGATATCTGCTCTCTTCCATGGGTGACAGGCAGGACGGAGCACGGACATCTTGCCATTGTGATGTCTGCGCGCCTGCGCTGTCAGTCCCAGCCGGGTCTAGGAGGCATTGCTAGGAGCCATTTGGCTCCAGCTGGGACTGACAGTGCAGGCGCACGGACGTCACAATGGCAAAATGTCTGTGCTCTGTCCTGCCTGTCGCCCATGGAAGAGAGCAGAAATCTATTAAATAAGGTAATTATTCTGGCGGCTAGCGCTATAAAGCAGCTAGTCTTCAGATGGGGAAATAGTGAAGGTAAAGATTGTGTCGGGTGGTAGTTCCGCTTTAACAATTTTTCAAGTAAGAACAACTTGAATGGCTGATCTAACCAAAAATGTTTAAACAGTTACTGATGAAGTATGCAGAGGGCAATTGATTGATCAAAATAAATAATTAAAAATATTGATGAAGTGTGAGCAGCTCGTGTAACTGATCTAAACAAAAAACATTCTAAATCTCACTGGCGTGTACTAAAGCATTGAGATTTAGCGTTAAACTTCCCTGAACATTAACGCCACTGGCCCTTCCCTCATTCTACGCTGTTATTCATTCTCGTGTTTCATGTCATCTATTAAACAAGGAGGTGCTGAGTTAAAGTTCAGTGATCCATAACCTTCAAGCGGAACTATCACCCCAAATAAAGCCCCCCCCAATAATTATTCATATAGCAGTAAACAGCGTAAGTACAGAGTTATTAAGAAATCCTACTTTTTCTGAGACTGAAGGCCTGGATTCTTGCTTTAGGGGCATCTGCACCATCAGTCCCTTCCTGTTAGCTTAAAGCGGAACTACCACCTCCACTAAAGTCACCCTTCAATACTTATGCAGGTGTCGACTAGCTTTGTAATAATTATTTTACCTCTAAAAAAGTGCCCACAAATAAAGTTATCCTTAAAGAGATAGTAATACTTTGTTTTATCTTCATTTTATTTTGTAGGCATTAAAAAAACATGAAGAACGATATAAGTCTTCTCTCTCAAACCTTTATGGTTTGAGAGATATTCACAAGCAAAGTTTCCCCTCACTGACCAAAACGGTCAAGTCTGCCATCTAGCTGTCAGATTTGGAATCCGGTCCGCAGATCAACTGCTGGCTCTTCAGCAGAGCCGAGATCACAAGATATAAAAATAACTATTTCATTGGAAGGGTCTAAAAAGTGTGCTTGCAAACCAGGCACACTTTGTAGACTATTCAAATGAAGTAGTTCTTCTTATATCTCGCGATCTTGGCTCTGCTGTAGAGCCACAGCCAGTCCGCAGACCAGATTCCAAATCTGACAGCTAGATGGCAGACTTGACCGTTTTGGTCAGTGAGGGGAAACTTTGCTTGTGACTATCTCTCAAACCTTTATATCGTTCTTCATGTTTATTTAATGCCTACAAAATAAAATAAAGATAAAACGAAATATTACTATCCCTTTAAGCTTCTGAGACTGACAGCCAGGTTACTGCAGCCTGTGTGCCTGTGCCGTCAGTCTCTTCTGGAGCCGTCCGGGCCAGTGCAATGCCTGTGAAGGGTGAAGAGGACTGACAGTGCAGGCGCGCATTCAAGATGTCCGTGGTGATGCCTGGCTTCCAGTCTCAGAAGCTTGTGGATAACTTTATTTGTGGGCACTTTTGAGAGGTAAAATAATGATTACAAAGCTAGTCGCCACCTGCTTATGTATTGCAGAGTGACTGTAGTGGAGGTGGTAGTTCCGCTTTAAGGTGCAATGCAACGACTCCTAGAGGAGACCGGGATGGACAGCGCAGGAGTACAGACGTCTCTAAGCCAAGATGTCTGCACTGATGCCTGCCTGTTCGTCTCGATCAAGTAGGATTTCTTAATAACGCTGGACTTAAGCTGGATAATAGTACTATTTCTAAGCTTATCACTATATGACTAATTATTGGAGGGGGAGGGGCTTTTTGCTTTGAATTTCCATACTCATGTACATTTGACTAAGATCTCTGGCACTTTTTTGTCTTTTCATTTGAATGATGAGAGGAGGGTAAACAGGGAGGCCCAGCCCTGTGATTGTACGACTTATTTAACTGCAGGAAGGGATGTTACTCATCAACCAGCGCATAGGTCAGTACTGAACCGTAATCCTAATATAAACCTTCAGATATGATATCAGCAAACTAACAAAGTGAGCAGTGAACAAGGAAAGGAAAACACATTATCTGCTATAAAGCAACAGGTTTTACGTAACTGAAAGCAAATACCGCAGGAAATACATTAGTCCTCTCTAATGAGAGGAGTGAAGAGGGAAGAAAAGACGCTGTAAGAATACAGAGCCGTTTCTAAACACGTTTGGCATGCGATTTCACTTGCACTATTCAGAGCGCTGAAGCAAACGTTGTCCTGCGGCTCTCATTGATGATTCCATTAGAGTTGATTTAAAGACTGCTGTGGGAAGCTGGAGTCCTGCTTTTGCATCCAAGATGACATCAGGGGGACCGAACACTTGGCTGCCTTTAATCCCAGAGATGTTTTGTGTTGTCAAAGCAGCAGAAAAGGCCTCAGTGTTCCCTGCTTAACACTTTGTGTTTCAGAGGAGTGGACAGTGCAATATATTGATGATTATTTGCGATTAATCCTTGCTAATTCTAGACGGCTCATACTTAAAGGAATTCTGTACAAACCAACTAAAGGAATATTCAAATATTTTTATTCGAGTTTTGTCCAAAATATAGCATATATGTACCACAATAATAAGAGAGTGTGATACAGATTAAAGGGATAGTAATGTTTCACAAAAAAGCAGCTCCAATTAATCTTCATAGTATTTGGCCCATGGAGAGTGTTATTTCAGGACTGTCAGAGTTGTAGTTCAAGAGTAATTGAATGATAACGTTTCCCCCCTCCCGCCCCTTTTACCTAGTGTAACACTGCTCACCTCAGATGTGGAATCTGGTCTCCTGACCGCACAGGTCGCAGTGAGGGACAATCTTCTTACTGTGAGAATAAGGAAAACCCTGCTCCCCTTGACAGGTTTTTCCTTATAGTTATTGAAGATTGTTCCTCTCTGTGATCCATCTGGACAATCTTGCTGATCTGAGGTGAGCAGTGTTACATCAGTAAAAGGGGAGGGAGGGGGATACTTTATCATTCAATTACTCTTGAACTACAACTCTGACAGTATTGAAATAACACTCTCCACGGCCAAAATACTATGAAGATTGACTGGAACTGCTTTTTTGTGAAACATTACTATCACTTTAAACTTTTGAGTGCCAGATGGGTACGCAACACATTGCTTTGCAATGCGTTGCATACCCCATGGCACTAAAAGGGTTAACATTGAATGGTTGATGGTGATGACACTTGTAAGATTGGCAGATATGCTTTTAACCCCCTTGAATGCTAGAGAGGTCTCCATTGCGTTGCAGAGCATTCAGGGGGATAAAATCACCATTAAAATCAAGAAAAAGTGGGTAATTTTGATTTCTCGCTTTGTGATGCAGTTGGTTGGCCTCATAATACCTCCTCCTGCACACAAGGACCGGTATAAGGTTGATTATTTCCCTTGTAGGCAGAAGAGTTAACCCTCCGAGTGCCAAAGATGTTTCCAACTCATTGCGTTGCAATGCATTGGATACCTCATTGGCACTCAGAGGGATTTAAATGTCTTTACTCTAGCTGGAGAGAATTGAATTTGTGAATGTCTTTCTCTTTGGATAATCAGATGTGCAGAGTGCTCCTTTAATTCAATCCATTCATGTTATTGTAGTTTGATTCTGTCCTACAGGGACCTGGCCTTTCTCTTGAAGACATTAATGAAATTGCTTTATTGCATTTCAACATCTCAGTTACCATGGAAAGAGGACTTGGTATCTGCAAGGGATTTTCTTATGTAACTGCAGAACTATGGGACATATTTAGTAAGCTTAAAGAGGGGTCATTCTGAAGCAAACCAACGGCACCACCGGGGTCACACGAAAACCTGCTTTGATTAACCCCTTGAGTGCCACAGAGGTATCCAACGCATCGCGTTGCGTACCTCTCTGGCGCTCATAGGGTAAAAACTACTTTTTTAAGCCTTTAGTTTTGCATTTATTTATTTCTGTGAGATGAACATATGGGTTCCCCTACAGTTCAAATGGGCACTTAGTAAATAGGAGCAGGGGCAATGCTGCCTGCCTGGCTGTTTGGGGTCAAGGAAGAGTGGACCACAAGGGGCTCCCCAGCTTTTGTCAGACTGCAACTCCCATCGTCCTCTACCAGCCAATGGCTGGCTAAGAATGAGGAGGACTGTAGTCCAGCAGTCTCTGGAGGGCAGTAGGTTGCCCACTTCTGCTGAACACTTTGTGCATGTGTAGTTCTGTGACTACCAGTGGAACAGGACTGAGGAGTCAGACAGTTCAGACAGTGTATATGCAGTTCTGCGACTAATATATTCACATTTGCATGTACCCAGTTATACACACACATACAGTCCTAGTCACACGCAT